>JAJTUV010000843.1:0-600000 GCA_021653895.1 Mastomys natalensis | reverse complement strand
GTAAGATGAGCTCCATCTAGATTCAAATGCATTCTCTGCCTCTAGCCTGACTACCAGAGGGTATGCTTGCCCACTAGGTCCTCCTTGACTCCTTAATTCATGCCAGCCTCACCCAAGACTACACACATAAGCACCAAAGTTTATTACTGGCATGGTTTCTGGTAGATAGGCAAGTGACCCTGTGGTCCCATCCCAGAAAGCATGGGTTTTAACCTAGAAGGAGATCAAGAGAATGTAAGAGTAATTTCCAGAAAATTCTTGGAAGGGGACTTGTGTTCAGGACCAGAAAGCCTAGGAATGAAAGCAGTTCTATTAGTAGAAACTGCACTATTCCTGAGTCTCTTCCAAGTATCATGATGAAAACTAACTGGCAGGGACGGGTCCCACTCGGGGCAGTGGGGACAGGGGGGACACAGGACCCTCAGTGGGAGTGTTCGGAAGATGATGACTGATGCATTTATTTTTATGTCAAACACTGTAGAGATGTCTAATGTTTTACATTCCAGGACTTGTGAAATATTGCCATATATTTAAAATATAGCCTGCCTCCTCCCCCACTCCAACAAGGATTAAGGCAGCTTGCAACTATTAAGCCACGTCTAGTCAGCACAATTAGAAGCATGAGCAGAAAGTAGCTAAAAACAGAAGGAAGAAAAAAAATAACTGCTCTCAGACCCCGAGCTGTTTTAACACAGCCTGTGACACCCTGCCTGCCTGCACACTGCTCACTCCAAAGAGGCCTAAGTGGTGATCAGAATAAGTATGAGTTTGCTCTCTCAAAAGCTATGATCTCTGGGAGAGGAGGAACAGTCATTCAAACGGGAAACACTGGATGTGGTGGCACACATAGGAAAGCTTACACATAGGATGCTGAGGCAGGAGGATTCCACGTTCCAGACTAGTCTGGCCTACATAGTGAGAATCTATCTCTAAAACATCACGGGAGGGAGGGAGAGAGGGAGCGAGGGAAGGAGGATGGGTAAGAGAGGAAGGAAGATGGGAGGGAGGAAGGGATGGAGAAATTTTGAATGCTAAGTATAAACCCATAAAATGACTGGCTGGCAGTTGGCAGTGGCAATCCCGTTTAGGTCAATGGTCAGAGAGCCTGAAGAAGTGACTTCGAGAGGAGCACCTGTCAGCTTCATTCCCTCTGCTGCATCCCTCTCTAGTCTTAGCATCAGACTTCCCTGTGCCTACTATGCCCAGCCCCAAGACTTAGCCTTGCTGAGCCCTGGGAATGGAGCTGGTAGTCAGATACCTCAGCTTAATCTACAGTTCTACTCTAACATTTCTCCTCCTGCTGATCTCTCTACCGCTCTGCATCCCCATCGCATGTTACAGGGACACTGTATGGAACCCACTGTTCCCAGCATGCACTTACATCCTTTGAATTGACACCTTGACTATTACATTCTTGGGGCCTTAGAATGGAGGGAGTGTCCATTCTAAGCTAATTAGTCCATAATAAGTCTAATTCTTGGCTATTAGCTGCTATGTCTCATTTCTCTGGACTCACCTCTCTTGAAAAGCCTTCCCTTATGCCCCTCAGCAGAGTGAGTGCTCTCCTGCTCTGAGCTCCCCCCAAAACTAGTCTCTACTAGCATCTCTCCATTAACAAGGCCTGTTTGTCCTGTCAGTTCCCTATTTGTGTGTCAGTCTCTCGTGTGTATACACTGTAAAATATTTTTCTGTGCATCCACTGTGTCTACTGTTCACCCTGAGGTATATATACTAACCACACTGGGTACTGCTGGTCGCCTTGCTATTGCCTTCCAGGCTGTGCTGGGCACGCCACATGAGTATCTAAACCAAGTGATAAATAGACATAGTAAATGAGCATCATTGGATCCGTTTGACACATGGGAACACGTCAGGGGCACTGACTGAGGGAGTTGAGTAGATTTGCAGAGTGGTAAGATGGAAGACCTATGCTTGCCAGCTAGGTATTTTCAACCAGAGAGTCTATACTGTCTTTCACCACCCAGTGTTTCTTACATGGCCTTCTATGAATTTGAAAACATATTTTTGAGTACTATTGTAAAAAGTCTTCCACTGTACCAGTGTAATGAATGCATCAAAAGAAGGCATGTGATCAAAAGTACTCATTTGTCTTGAGTATAGGCATAATGATTTTAAAACATATACTGAAGTTGAGTGTGAGACACTGGTCTATAATCCCAGCATGCAAGGGGCTAAAGCAAGAGGATTATAAAGCCAAGGCCAGCTTACCAGCCTGGGCTACATTGTAGTGAGAATCTTTTCCCCCAAACAAAAGAAAGCAATAAAACTTTCACCGTTATGTAGTGAAGTTTGTGAGGAAAACAAAGGCCAGTTGAAGGTGTAGTCTCCTTGTCTCCTTCCTCCATCATTTTGGTTTTGGAATATGTGGGACTAGAGAGGGATGTGATGAGCTTTCTGAGAGAAAGGGGCCCCATATCACGGTCAACCACAGGTAACTATGCATTGCAAGGGCTGTGTGGGCACATCCTGGAATTCCCAACGCAGTGTTTCTGTCAGCACAGTACTGGAAGGGTGACTGTTACTCAGTTCACCTCAGTAAATGTTTACTTACAGCCTGTGGTTGCCCAGAGCTAACCAGTTGGCGGAGGTCAAACTAGTGTCTCTACCACCAGCCATGGAAGACATGAGAATCTGTGAGCCAGCTGTTTCCAAGCCCCAGAAGGAGAAAGGAAGGTGGCATCTCTGTCTTAAAGGAGGATGCTGCATGGTCACTGGTTCAGCCTATTGGACTAATTGTGGCACTCAAAGTCTTCCTATGTAGCCCAGGCTGACCTTGAACTCATGTCCTCTGGCACCATCTTAAATGCTGATGCTACTACACATCCTAAAAGCACATGCTACGATACCTGTCCACACCGTAGTGAGAATCTAACAGAGAAACTGTTACCACGTTTGGATCTTAGATTCATTAATTGATTTATTTGGATGGTTATTTAGGTTTTAGAATATTGTTCCTTGTGCTGGCCAAACAACTGAGCAGGAAAAGGCACTTGCCCCCAAGTCTGATGACTCCCAAGACCCACATATAGAAGGAGAGAGCCAATTTCTTCAAGTTGTCCTCTCACCGCAACACACATGCGCTCTGAGTGTCCTCCCCTCGTAAGTGAATAATTGCAATAATTTTTTTTAAATTGTACCTTAACTATTTGGGTAAATGTTCCTCTATGAAGGCCACCATCTCAGAGGTCAATACACACAACTATTTTTCATGTTTTTTTAGGAGTCCAGACCCTTAGCTTGAAGAGTCTGAGTGTGAAGGTGGTGAGGCCTAGCCTCTGTGCTGAGACAGCACAGTGCCGTGAGGAGCACAGGGCAAAGACAGGAAACTGTCATCTCTATTAGAAGGCCATCAGCCATTCGATCATAGGGGTTCCATCCCATGGTCTTGTCTAGACCTGATCACCTCCCAAAGACCTCCATCTCCAAGAACCATGCTCAGATTAAAATTCCATAATCTTAATACCACGGGAGGATTATGTTTCAACACACACACCCTTGAGGGATACATTCAAACCATGCAAAAAGCATAGCAGATGCTGTGCTGGGAATAAATAAGGAAAACAAGTGTTTCTCCTTAGAACCTGTGAGGAGGTTAGTGCAATAACCCAGAGAGGGGGCAGACCAGGGCACAGTGGTGATGTTTTCTGGACTGGTTTGTTTGTTGGTTTGTTTGTTTGTTTGTTTGTTTGTTTGTTTTGGATTGGACTGTACACGGGATGTTCAAGGAAAACAAGGAACCTGAGGTTGAGTCTGATGGTTTTGACCTGAACAGATAAGAGGCATACAAGAAGCTGTTTAACGCAATGTGAGGGATTCCAGAAGACTGACTTCCCAGGTGGAGGCAGGATGTGTGGATGTTATGTGGAGGATGTATTAGATGTCGACGTGAGGCTGTGGAGTGGGTGGTTTGATCAGGGAGTCTGGAGCTTAGGGAAGCTGGAGAGACCTGGGCTGGAGCCCAGGCTGAGTGAGGAAAGAAAACCTGAAAGTCATAACCTGGATTCAGACTCCGCTTCTCCCTTCTCCCTCCTCATCTTTATCAAAGAGGTGACATACGAGACCTAATGTCTCAGAGCAGTTGGGAGAGTGAAAGAAGGCCACATTTGTAAAACAGCACCTCATACATAGCAAGGGGCTGGTGGTTGTTTCCTTCCGCTGGCCAGTCCCTTTTGAGGAGTGTGAACCCAGGAAGTCTGGGAATGTCAGTAAGAGCTCTGACTCCATCTTACTATAAAAGAGAACATTTTCTCAATGAGTTTCTGAATAAAAACGAGACGTTTCTGTGTGATTAAGGTGGATTAGAGGGCAAGAGACTACAAACCAGAGGGAAGAGAGTGGGCTAGCGCTTGCGAAGTCATGGAGGGATGAGCAGGACCAGGGTAGCAGCGCCAGAGGAGTAAGGGCTGGACACACAGGAGAAATGTTTCATTCTTGAGGGTCATCAGCTGCCCGACAGAGAGCAATGTGGGGTGGGGCTCCCCACAGCTTGTTTCCTAGTGGCATTCACAAAAGGTAGCCTCTGCTTTGTCCTGGAGCCTCCTAGCTGGTACCAGGGTCACTTGTCCTGTGCTATGGAGATGATGGAGCATCAAAAACCTCAGACCCAGATGGTGGCAGGGAACTGGCTTCTCTCCAGAATTCCCCACCATTGACTTCCTTTGCATGGAAGAAATAATAGGTATATGTGATAGGATTGGATGTCTCCTTTCTATGCAAATTCCAGTCTCAGGCAAGCTATTGGTTCTTTTGAAAGAAGAACAGCTGCGAATTAACTCTCAGCCTCCAACTTGATCAGAAAAGTGGCTGGGACAGGTGGCTGAAAGGGGAGCCCTCTTAAGCACCTATCTTGCCTCTGTGTACACATGCACCTCACACTCATATAGGTAGCAGGAATCAATACCAGGATATTGGTGTTGGTCTGTTACTATTTATACAAATGCTAAATTTTGAGCCTCAATACCTGGCTGCCATCCAGACGAGTGTATTCCTACGTACACCAGCGTTTGTCGTGTAAACCTTGCTCCCTCATTTAACGCTATTGGTGAATAAAGGGCCAGAGCCTGCCATTAGGCACTAAAGAGAGAAAGATGGGACTCGAGAATAGAGTGAGGGGACTTAAGAGAAACCACAGGGGGTGGAAAGGACATGAGGCCGGGTGGATCATGAGCATTTAGCCAGAAGAAGTCCACTGAGGACAGACTGATGGAGCAGAAACAGCAAGTAACAGGGGCATATGGCTGGGACCTAAGTTAGAATAGCTCAGAACCTGCCATGGCTAGGCTTACAGCTTGTTAATAAAATAGCAAGTTTCTGTTTCTCTTATTTGGGAGCTAGATGCGAAAGAGCGGGGCAGAAAACTCCCAATAAAAAATATTTTTACACCAGGGGAGTCTTGTTGTTGTTGTTGTTGCTATTGCTGCCGCTGCTTCTTTTTCTTCTTTATCCCTTCATTATTACACGACAGGGAAGGGCTCCTGCAGGTTACCCAGATGTCTGTGTAACCCTGACTGTCCTAGAACTTGCTTTGTAGACCAGGTTGGCCTCTAACTGAGAGATCTGCCTACTTCTGCCCCCCAACTCCTGGGATTAAGGGTGGGTCCGCCACCACATCTGGTTTATATTGTTTCTTCGAGGACTGAAAAGAGGGAAGCAGGCCCAGCTATCCTGCATGTGCAAGTTTTCTGTTACCAGAGCTTGGAATGTGCTTTGCTTCAAGATAGACGTATGCTGTGTGTGTGTTTGTGTTTTCTTTGGACCACACAGTGTTTTAAAAGCATGATTTGGTGCCAACATTTTTTAAAAAATCAAAAGATTTCACATGTGGGGTCTAGTATCCAGATTGCTTGCTTCTGACAACACTGGACTAAGCCTTCCTCAGCAAAGCTCTGTGACGGCAACTGAGTCTGTACTTCAATCAACACTGTTCACCATGGTTCCTGCCTGGCTGACCACCCTCACTCCCCCTTCCTCGCTTCACTAAGCTGTGGCGTTCAATCTCTGGGTTAAAGTGAGAGCAGACTCGGCCGTTAATGAATTCTACATGAGGGGCTGAGTCATGTAGTTTGTATCAGAAGTGAGCTGAGAGAGATAGTGAGGAGATTAGCTCAAAGGACGGTTGCCTTGTTGTTCAGGCAATGGTGAAAGAATGGAGGCTCACTTTCTTGCAGGCAGCTTGCACGCTATCATAAGTGGGTCAGGTCACGGACAGCAAGGAGCCCTTCCTTGCAGATGAGCTAGCCCAGCCAGCAGGCTGAATTCTGTGGAGGTCCCCCTTAGGACCCTTCTGAACCATGTCGGAGGTCCATCCCATTAGCAACTCACACCAAAAACTTGGAAATTTTGTAGGAAGAGGTTTCATTTTCTCCACACACACTCAATCCCCTCCTCCCAAAATTTCAGGGCACCTGGTGCTGGTGTCTTCAGAAGCAGATTGATCTGTGGCTCACGGCTGGCTTCCGTGAAGGAGCTCAGGACCCGACTTCATCAGTACCAAGAAAAATGATCTCAGGAACTTGTGTTTCAGCAGACAGCGTATCCAAAGTTTGTGGTTTGGGTTGAAGAAAAAATGGTTTTCTGTGTTCCTTATCCCCATCCTTCAAGTTCATGGCCATCACCACCTGAGAGTACTAGGAGGATAACTGAAGGGAGCATAAATCCTGCTCGCTTTGAGTACAGCCAGGGTGCATCCTATCTTCCTGCCCTCGCCAACATTAATCAGCTCTTCCTCCTCTGCTTCCCCGGTTTGTGCCTGTAAATCAAGAGCCCCCAGTATTAGTCACTGCAGAAGTGATAATTAGTAAGTACAAGCCATTACTTTCATCCATCACCCTGTGCCTCAGATTCAGGTTAAGCCAAGAAGATAAGAAAGCTGACATTATAAAGGAATGGGTCGTCGTTATCCTGGGTGTTTGTTGTTGTTGTTGTTTTAAGCTTATGAGTCTGAGTATTTCTGCATTGTAGATTCTGCAACCTCCCCATTAGGAGGAGAGGCCAAGGAGAGAAAATTCATTCACCGTACACTGTGTTCCTTTTCTGGACTCAAAAATATGTCTTTAGAGCCCCAGGAATCCGAGGCAGCAATGGTGTGTCTTAATGGTATGGTCTTGGAATTTACCCGCTTCAGGGCTCAAAGACACCAGGATGAGATTCAGTTGTCTCACTGGGACAAGCTATGTCCCCAAAGAAAGCTATAGCTTTCCATAGCAACCATTCCAGATACCTGTGCTCTGGCTGAGCGCACGGTCAAGGGCACCCCTGCCTGCAAAGAGAGGCTGTCTCCAAATCCACTAACAAGTCATGAACTCCCTTTCCATGCACTGCTGACCAAATGCTGCTGGCTCATGGGGAAGTGTTCCGCTCTCCAATTACAGTTTTGGCGCTCTCCGATGCATCCCAGCCCTTTTTTTCCATCACACAGTATTTCTTCCCATTTTTAAATTTCCCATAGCAACAACTTTTCTCTTCTGGAGCAGAATATTCTGAGCTGAAGAAAACTGATGAGGAGAGTAAACCTCACCAACTCAAAAGGGATGGTAGACTTCCCAGGGGAGATGTTGGGCGGCTTAAAAGTATAAGCTGTGGCTTGTACTGGCCTGTCCATCTTCTAGAAAATGAGGATGTAAAGTGATGTAATCACAGGCCCTTTCTACTAAGAGTAACACCACATTTCATCACATTTTAGGATGCTACTGATTGCTAGAAGCATTGTATGTGTTTACTGGTAAGGAATGGGAATCTTTACATGTGCCTCCAGTTAAATTACCCCAAACACCATTAAGCATGCCTAGGTTGCTCACACCAGATGCTATTGGCTTTAGAATGCATTTAGGTGAACCTGGCAACTCCCTCTGGCCTGGGTTGCCTTGCTCCGTGTGAAACACGCAATCCTTTTCCATGAAAAAATGTAGCATTGCTTTCATCCCCTTGGGAGTGTCTTTCTAATGAAAGACAACATTTTCTTTTATTATTTTATTTCTAAATTGTGTGTGTGTAATGTGTCTCTGTGTGTGGTGAGGGGGGATGTGGGTGGGAGGTGCACATGAGTACAAGAGGAGGCACATGAAGGTCCGAGGAGTCAGATCCCTCTGGAGCTCGAGTTTCAGGAGGTTGTGTGAGCCCCACGACATGGGTGGTGGGAGCTGAGTGAGGTGGCCTCTTCAAGAACAGTGTGTGCACTATAATCAGCGAACCGTCTCTCCGACCCTTGGGGTATTTTGAGGCCGGAGAGAAGGCTCAGCTGTTAGGAGCACTGGGTGTTCTTCTAGAGGACCTGGGTTCTCTTCCCAGCCCCCACATGCAAGTTCAGAACTGTCTGGAACTCCAGATGTGTGTGTGTGTGTGTGTGTGTGTGCACATACACACCCAGAAGCGAAACACTGATACACATAAAATAAATAAATAAAAATAAACCAGTAAAGTATTTGAGGTTTCTTTTTTCCCACCTTGGAAGAAAATAACAACATTGTAGACAATCTTTTCTGGGGATTGCTATCTGCTTCATTAAAACAAAATTTGCACCTCTCTGCACTGGGTTTTTGTTGGTGGTGGTTGCTTGGTTGATTTTGTTTGTGGGGGTGGGGGGGGTCATTTTAGATTTTTTTTGGCATATTCAGTAACTTTTTATTCCAACGATTAAGCATAATAGACTCTTCATAAATATATTTCGCTCGTATTCTTTCTCTTTCCCCAACCCCTGGAGATTGCCCACACTTCCTTTTCCAAACAACTTTGTGTACTTTCTCTCTCTCTCAAAAAGAGAAAAAACAAAATCAAAACAAACAAACAAACAAAAACCCAGTAAGACAAAACAAATATCGCACAAAAACCTGTGCTTTTCTGTGACAGCCACTGCTCCTGTGTCAGGCGCCTGCCCGGGAGTGTTTGGTCCACCTAGTGGCACTCCACTGGAGAGAAAGTCATTCCCCTTTTTTCAGCAGGTATCAATTGCAAATAGCTTATGAATTAATGTAGGGCTTTGTGTCTACTTCTCCTTCTTAGTGCTGGTGGTTTGATCTGGTTTGAATCTATGAAGGTCTTTGTGCTGTCTTAGTGTATGTATGAGTCCTGCTGTGTCTGGAAGACACTGGTTCCTTGAAGCACCCACAACCTCTGGCCTTTCCACACTGTCCACCTCCTCATCTGCATAGATCCCTGAGCCTTGAGGCAAGGATTTGATGAAGATATCCCATTTAGGCTGAGTGCTCCAAAGTCTCTCACTCTCTACACAGCCCATTGTGGGTCTCTCTGTTATTTACCATCGCCTGCAAAACTGTGCTTCTCTGATGAAAGCCGAAGGGTGGGACCTGTGGGTGTAACAGGATGTCAATAATAGATTCTATTGACGGCATTTGCGTGGCAACTAAAGTCAGTGGTGCAAAGAGAAGCCTGAACCCAGCACAGAGGAAGAAACATGGCAATTCTGCGATGCTGTCAGCCATGCTCAGGCAGTGGCACCTGCTCACAATTGCTACTCAGCAGCAAATGCTGCTCAGTGTCCTAATACATGCTGAGCTCAGAGATGGGAACATGTATGTATGTATGTTTATTTTAAGTAGTTCAGTCACGATATGGTTACTGTGTCTTTCTTAAAAAAAGAATAAAATACGAAAGAGAGCCAGAGAGATGGCTCAACGGTTAAGAGCACTTGCTGACAAGCTTGAGGACGGAGTTTGATCCCTAAAACCCACGTGGCAGGAGAGACCTGACTCCCACAAGCTGTTCCCTGACTTCTCTGTGAGCTCCTCCTATGTATGTGTGTGTGTCATGACACACACACACACACACACACACACACACATACACACATAGACACACACAAATAATTAGTGTAAAAACGAACAATAAATAAATAAACAGCCGGGCGGTGGTGGCGCACGCCTTTAATCCCAGCACTTGGGAGGCAGAGGCAGGGGATTTCTGAGTTCGAGGCCAGCCTGGTCTACAGAGTGAGTTCCAGGACAGCCTGGGCTACACAGAGAAACCCTGTCTCGAAAAACCAAAATAAATAAATAATAAAATAAAAATAAATAAATAAATAAATAAACAAAGACTTAAATCATATATGGCAGTGGTTCTCAGCCTTCCCAACACTGGGGCCCTTTAATACAGCTCCTCGTGTTGTGGTGACCCTCCCAACCCTAAATTATTTTTGTTGCTACTTTATAATTGTAATTTTGCTACTGTAATGAATCATGATGTACATATCTGCATTTTCTAATGGTCTGAGGCAACCCCCGTGAAAATGCCTTTCAGGGTTTGTGTAATAAACTGATAAATAACACAATCAGTACACCTGTGTTAGGCAGATGCCACTCAAAGGAGTCCTTTAGAGTGATTTCTGTTGGAACAGTGGCTGTGTCGTCTGGTACCCTCTCCAGCAGTGCAGTGAGTTAGTTAAATCATCACCAGTGTCTGACCAAAACCTTTGTCAGTGAACTGAAATGACTGGCCCAGTGGCGAGGAAACATGAAAAAATAAAAACCCAAATAGACCCAAACAGGTCTTCGGAGCCCTGGGCGTTCATTCCTCCCTCTCCCTAATGTGCTGATGACTGGGTTACTTTACAGCATCTGGGTTTTGGTGAATTGCAGAGAGTAAAATGGATAGAGACAAGGAAATGGACAGAAAGGTTTCTGTTGTTGAAAAATCAAAGATGTTTTTCTCCCCCAATGCTATGAGACGTGACATTTTCCAGTGTGTGAGAGCCCTTGGCATTGATTCCTCTGAAGAGCATGCAAGGCGCTACCAGACCAACCTAGCATCAGGAATGGAAGCCATCACACCACCCCCTAGAGAATAGCAGTTCCGAGTAAACCTTGTGGCTTTGTGGCAAGTGTGATTCTGTTTCCGTGGACAGCTAAATACGGGATCTGGGAGTGGCCTGCGTATTTATGTCCAATGCTGTGGGATCTAACCCAAAAGAAAGGGGTGAGAATGTGATTAGGGGTTTTCGTAGTCAAAATAAACACCAGTAAGAAGCAGTTGCCAAGTCCAAATGTGAGAGATTCCCATCCTCAACCCCAGTAAGGTAGATTTGATTTCTTACTGCTCAACAGTGGAGATTATGCTAGGAGAATGTAAGATGCAATTTTAAAAATTACTTCTCGAGGCATTAATGTATTTGGCTGGCAAGCAAATATTGACTTCTTATGTGTGAAAGGGGAGGGGTGTACAGGGACAAGCACGTGTACTGGGGAAGTCCTCACTACACATTCTAAGTGCCCCTCTGGTTTTGTTCCAGCTGCAAAGGGGCCTCCCACTACGGCCTTACCAAAGACAGGAAAAGGCGCTCACAAGATGGCTGCCCTGATGGTTGCGCCAGCCTCACGGCAACAACGCTCTCCCCAGAGGTTTCTGCAGCTGCCACCATCTCTTTAATGACAGACGAGCCTGGCCTAGATAACCCTGCCTACGTGTCCTCAGTGGAGGATGGTGAACCAGTAACCAACTCCCAGACTCTGGCCGGAACAACCGAACTAGGGGTGAGTCAGATGGGAGGGTATCTGGGAATGGACTCTTGGTTTTCCCTGGGATTGCCCTCTGTAGAATACTCATGGTGGAAAGTTCTAGAAATGTTTTTTTTTTAAGGGGAAATGGTTCTGGTAGTTTTGGCAGACACTCATTGTCCCGTTCTCCAAAGGGAAATGAAACTTTAAGTGACCATGTAATCTGACTTGGTAATGGCGGATGAGGCGAGGCCTGGTGATTTACAGTTCCTGCAGAGGGAGGACCTCCCTTGCCTGCCCTGGAAAATGGTGTTCTATCCACTCTCATCCAAGGGAGAACAGAAAAAAATTACTCAAAATTTTTAAATAAGTGAGATACGTTATTTCACTACATAAAAAGTTTAGAAATATAGGTAAATAAACTATTATTAAGAAGTGATCATGTTTTAATATCCTATTGTCCCAGTTGATACATTTTATATCTAATAAACGATTTCTTTTTTGCTCATTTTGAAGCAACACCTCACTCTGCACCCAGGGTTGGCTCTGGCCTCCTGAGCCTCCTGGCTAACCTCCTGAGTGCTGAGATTACAGCAGCACATTGGCTGTGGTGATTGCTGTGAGCCTGTAACTCTCATCTCCATTGATCTCTCTTTGTTCAGCACGGCCCTTTGAGCGCTCCACTATGAGAAGCCGATCTTTCAAGAAGATCAACCGAGCTCTGAGTGCTCTCCGAAGGACAAAGAGTGGGAACACCGTTGCTAACCACGCTGACCAGGGCAGGGACAACTCTGAGAACAACACTGTCCCCGAAGGTAAATGGAATCTCAACCCACCCTGAGATTAGCCACAGACTGGTTTTCCAGAGTCACTTGAGGGATGATGGCGACCTGACCAATACCCACCCTCTGTGACCTCTGTCTTTCCAAGGGTAAAAGAGCCTTGAGTAGTCTCCTCTCCTGAGTAAGGACAGGGACTCTTGTCTTCTTTGTCATCTTTCACACAGGTGAGGAAAGGTTCAACTGTTACTAATCTCCAGGTGCTGGCTTTTTATGCATATAAAAATAATGATTATAATTGAGAATGAAAAGCATTTTATTTTGTTCTCGCCGCATGGCACTGTGCACAGGCTTCTGTTGAAACAGAAAAAGTCACAGACACTCGGGTTCTTTATAAACTGATAGCAGTTAGTTCCTTCGTTTTGTTTATTGTTTTGATTTTCTATGCTAATTTATTTATAGTGTGTGGGTAGAGGTGGCTGTGCACACCCACATACACATGTACTTGTGTGTCACAGTGCATATGACTCATGTCACTGTCAAAGGACAGTTTGTGAGGGTTGGTTCTCTCCTTTCACCATGAGGGTCGAGGACTGGAATTCAGGTCAGGTGAATTCCAGGGGTCTACTGCCCCCCACCACTTGCCTCCATGCTCTCTCGTCACGCGCCTGTGTGGCTTCGAATGCCACCCAGCTGCTGGCCAGCCTGCACCCTCTCTCTCCCTCCCATTCCCCATCTAACTTTCACCTGGAAACAGAGATAAGACCCTCACCTTTGTCAGTCAGAGGACTGAAGGCAAGCATCCCAATGTCTTAGTTCAGTGGACAGAGAAGAATATTCTTAAATCCTATAATCTTTAGACAAAGAATTTTGATCAAATTCTTTCAGGTCCAGACTAGGACAATTTTGACAGTTTTAAAAAATGTTTTTAACCCTTCAAAGCCACAAGAATCTCATTGATCTGGCTCTAACGGACATCATTTAAGAGTGTGAGGTGGGCGTGTGCTTTCAAATCATGGGATCAGATACCCTCCAGTTGTTGAAGAGAAAAATGTTTCTCAATGAACAATGGTAGAAGGGAGACAGGGAGGAGGGGGAAAAAGAGGGAGAATCAGGTCTTTGATCATTATTTCCAAAACTTTCTTTGCTTAAAATGATGTTTCAAAAAATTTCCATGATGATACCAGACATGCTCTGACACATGCTCTACTTAAAGCGATCAGAGCAGTTTAAGCGTTAGTGGAACTCACTGCCCAGATACTGTTAGCACCGGGAACTGACAGACTGAGGCAGCTACTCACAGCCTCGCAGAAGCCACTTGCCAACATGAAATTAAGTCTGACTGGAGTTCAAGACCCACATTTACACGGTCACGGGCTTCCTCTAGCCACTATGTTCGTTGTCTCCCTAATTATGCCATATAGTGATGGCAAATAACTTTATTTTTCTGCATACTTTTCATAGAGAGTTGAGTTCATTTAAACACGTGGATTGTGGTCGTAGGTTTTAAAAATAGTCATAAGGAGTGCTGTATGCAAACCCAGGCTCATAGTATCTTTCCGGCTGACAGAACTAAGGGGATTCCAAAGAGGAAGGCTGCTGTCGGCAGCTGCTGGACACGAACGTCTCTTAATTCTGCATCCTAAGTGTCGGAGGAGCCACTTCCCAGCTAGAGTAGGAGTGACTTGTTCTCAGCTTTGGTGTCCCCTCTAGATACTTCTATTCTGACTGAAGTGGAAAGCAGTGCCAGTCAGTGCTTCTGTGTGCTTGGTCTCTAGGGCCTGTCCCTGTGGACTTTGACCTGGCTGTGAACACCCGGCTTCTGGGGAACTATTGAGGCCATGAGTGTGTCAACCCTCAGTAGTCTGGTGTTCTTCACCTGACTCTGAAGCCTCCTTACTCCACAGCTTCCCCCGCCCCCTCACACCACACACACAAATAAAGGACTGCCTGTCACTGTACAGCTACAGAGTGACCCAGACAGTTATTCTGTGTCTGGCACAGCGAGGAAGGATCAAAGGGGAGCTAAGAGAGGTTTGCTGGGGAAAGCTGACTCAGGTCAAATACTAAAGTTAGGAAACAGTGGCCCACTTGATCTTTGATTCTCTCTTCTAGCACTGAGGTCAGTGGTCCAGGTAGAACAAGTCGTCAGAAGGCAGCCATAAGACCATGACCTTGACCTCCTGGTGCCTGTGAACCAGGTCTTTTGACCGCTGTTATTGACAGCAGTATCTGCTACAGGACTAATGACTGCTGGAGTCTGAAAGGCAGAGTCTCCAAGATCTTCCGAAATGACCTCAGAGGACAGAAGAGCAGATTCTATTTTTGTTCCTTGATAAGAAAGTAATGAAATCACAGTTCATTCCCTGAAGACGTCGGTTCATTAGTTTGTTCCTATTCCTTTCAGAAGGCTCCTGTGTGCAGAAAGAGAGAGAGATCTGTGCACAAAAACATGGGGACAGCCAGAAAGTGCTGCCTTCACAATGTAATCAGAGGAGTTTAAACATTAATTGAAGCAGTCTGTTAAATTAACATCGAGAACAGCCAGGTTAAAACAGCTACATGAGCCGATAGTGAAGCCAGTTGCCAGACTGTGGAGTCCAGATCATGATGTGAGAGATGAGCACAGAGAGCAGCAACAGAAGGCTGGCTGCCATGAGAACAATCTTATAGGAATCGTCTGTGTTTAGTGACATCAAGGAAAAGAGAGATTAGGATTAAAGTTGAATTGGAATTGGATTACTTCATGCATGCCTTGAAGGAAATACTGGGTTTCGGCCCAGGATGAAAAACATTCCATTAGAGAAATGTATGCTGGCACCAAGGGAGGAAAGTGGTGCCACACACAGGGAACAGTCAACAGTTTAGCTTGGCATTCAGACGGCTGGAGATGCCCGCGGAGTAGATGTCTGAAACCAAATACTGTTTCTGTCTGTTTCAGTCTTCCCAAGGTTGTTTCACCTGATTCCAGATGGCGAAATTACAAGCATCAAAATCAATAGAGCGGATCCCAACGAAAGTCTCTCCATAAGGCTTGTGGGCGGCAGCGAGACCCCACTGGTTCACATCATCATCCAGCATATTTATCGAGATGGAGTGATTGCCAGAGACGGACGGCTGCTGCCAGGAGACATCATTCTCAAGGTGCCCAGGAGGCGTGATCTTGTAACCAGAGGCTACAAGATCATGAGCTGTAGTTATGTGAAGGACACATAATTTAAGTCCTTAAAGGTTAGATGGGTAGGTGGAAGGAGAGATGGATGACTGGCCAGAAAGAGGGATGGAGAAGTGGATGGGTATATGAATAAGTGAAATCCTTCAGAGTTAATAATGGTAGATAAATAAATGGATGGTTAGATGGATGGTGGACTGGTGGGTGGATGAATGGATGGGTAGATGGGTAGATAAGGGGAATGGATAGATGGCAAACAGGGTAAATAGAATGAAATAAAGATAGATACTCTCTTTCCACAGTTATATTGATGGATATCTCCTATAAAGAGCTCTAGTACAACAGAGATGGGTCTTCCATTCTCCCCCATCTCTCTATTTATAAACACTTCTCTTTGTAACATTGTATCTCTCTTCTCTCTGTTACTGTATCCTTGTCTGTCTTCTCTGTCCATTTCCCCTCTGCTTTGTTCCATGGTCCCTCTTTTTTCTTTTTCCACTTACTCGTTCTTCTCTTCCTCTTCTTGACCCTTCTGTAGCCTTTCCTTTTAAAAGAAATATTAGGAGAAAGTAAGCCTGGAGCACAGATTCTTTCTTGCACTTAAAGCAGATTAATGGGGATGGTTGTATTTGATCTAACTGTGTTCAGATGCCCTTCTGCAGAAAATCTCCTGTGACTTAATGGTCACAGGAGTCTCATGACCCAGAGGCATTCCAGGGGAGGCAGGGGTGGAATGACCTGGCTTGGGCATACTGTCCTCTGAGGCTTGGTTAAGAAGAGAGACTTCCCAGAAGAATTTTCTGGACAGAAAGGAAGGGTGGGGGAGGGACTGTTTATCAGACAGATGTCAGATGTGAGCCAGCAGGACTAGAATTCCCTCCCTAACCATCCACTTCTTATCTGATACTCAGATAACACTTCCATCCCAGCTTTTGCAGGCAGCAGAGGGACAATCCCTGTCTCAGCATGAGCTGTTTGTTTGGCAAACTAATTGGAATAAGAGGAGAAATAATTGAAACCAGTCACTGCAGAAATGTTGACATTCCCACTGGTCTCTGGGGTGTGGCACTTGCAGGGCCCATCACTTTAGAGGGCCACAACCATCAGGACCCCAGTCACAATGGGGGTTTTTCTCCCAACTCCAGTAGGAACTGCCTAGGAGGAGTACATAAGAAAATTCTCTTTGTTGGCTCTGAGCTAGAGGCACTTGCAGATAAAAGGAATGCTAGGAACATTCACCAGGTGACCCTGACTTCTCTTGGCCCTGGGAATGATGGGATGGCAGACTCTGCCACCTTCTGGGTAATGTTCCTTGTCTTCACTGAAGGGGCCCCATCCACCTTTGAGCTGCAGCAGGAGGTGATTGACCTCAAATAAGGCCCTTTCGGAGCTCAGTCCAATGTGCCTCTAACAACTGGCTTTAAGCACAAGGAATCTTAGCAAACTCTAGAAATTGAAGAAGCTTCTCGTTTGGGGCCCCTTCCTTAAGCAGAGTGCAGGGCTGCTGGGAACTGTTTTCTTCCAGAGTGGTGACAAACACTGGGGGCTACAGCCTCCAGGCTGGGCCTGTGGAGCCATGATAATTAAAGCCAGAAAGTCAGCTGCAGAAGTAGTCCTGTAGATTATTACCCTGAATGAGAGGCCTAGCTTTGGATATTTAAGGAGTACTATAGAATGGGCCAGCCTTTCAGTCAATAGCCTAGAAAGTTCCTTTTGCATTAATTTTGTCCTTTTACATTAATTTGTTTGGAATTATTCAAACCCCACGCATCTCTTTATAGTTAGAACACAGGCAAAGGACCTTGCAGACATATACCTTGATTTGGTACCTAGCATTCCTATATACACTGTCACATACTTGCAAATACACATGCAGGCACACTCAAGGATACTATATCATTCAATACCCTCACATACACAAGACAACTCACAGGTGCTGTACCATACAACACCACACATGGGCTTGGGCCCACGCACACATGCTTATATCATACATCACACACACACTCGGGCCCATGCACACAGATACTGTAACATGCAAACACACATTCCGGCACACTCACTTTCTTTTTTTTTTTTTTTTTTTTTTTTTTTTTTGGTTTTTCGAGACAGGGTTTCTTTGTGTAGCCTGGGCTGTCCTGGAACTCACTCTGTAGACCAAGCTGGCCTCGAACTCAGAAATCCACCTGCCTCTGCCTCCCAAGTACTGGGATTAAAGGCGTGCACCACCACCGCCCGGCTTACACTCACTTTCATACTCTAACATGCAAGAGCATACACACACTCACATAGATAATGTAAAAACACACCCAGGCTCATTCACACAGATATTCTACACAGTCACACAATTAAGCACACATTCTCTCTGTCTCTCTCTCTCTCTCTCTCTCTCTCTCTCTCTCCCTCTCTCCCCTCTCTCCTCTCTCTCTCTCTCAACTCGTTTTGTTCTAGACAGCACTAGATATTACCATCTGATGTTGGGGTGCAGATCAGTGGCCAGGTCTGTGCTTTGCATGCACTGCACTTTAAGAATGCAAATTGGAGTAAAATAGGGAAGTGACTTTTTTTTTCAAGACAGGGATTTCTCTGTATAGCCTTGGCTCTCCTGGAACTCGTTCTGTAGATCAGGCTGGCTTCTAGCTCAAAGAGATCTGCCTGTCTCTGCCTCCCAAGTGCTGGGATTAAAGGTATGCACCACCACTGCCTGACATGGGAAAATGTCTGAGGTTTTTCTTTCATATAATTACATCTTTTTCTTAAATCCTTCCTTCCCTAAGAACTAAAAAAAAAAAAAAAAAAAATTAAAAATTGGCTGGCAACATGAAAGTCAGGATTCTGCAAATAGACACACAGGCTGAGGTAAGGACTAGGGTGAAAGAAGGCAATGTGGAGTCATAGAGGCGAGAAAATTACTGTGGAAGATTAGGCTATTGGATATAGGATAACAGGAGGGAACAGAGCCAGCCAGGACTTGGGCTTGTATACATTTGATTCTTATGATGTTAAGGATCAAACCCATGTTGGACCTTTTCACTCTCAAATGGCCCCACCCCCAGGTCAATGGCATGGACATCAGCAATGTTCCTCATAACTACGCCTTGCGGCTCCTGCGGCAGCCCTGTCAGGTGCTACGGCTAACAGTGCTGCGGGAACAGAAGTTCCGCAGCAGAAGCAATGCGCAGGCGCCGGACTCCTATGGCCCTCGGGATGACAGCTTTCATGTAATCCTCAACAAAAGCAGCCCCGAGGAGCAGCTCGGCATAAAACTGGTGCGCAGGGTGGATGAGCCCGGGGTGTTCATCTTCAATGTGCTGAATGGGGGTGTTGCCGACCGACACGGCCAGCTGGAGGAGAATGATCGTGTGTTGGCCATCAACGGACATGACCTTCGATTTGGCAGTCCAGAGAGTGCAGCTCATCTGATTCAGGTGGGTTAAAAGTCACCCTAAGATCCCAGTCAGAAATACCCACATGAGCAGGAATACTCAGCCCCCCTACCGCGTGTGCTGTGAGAACCTTCCCTCTGAGGACATCAGAGGAAGGGCTGGCGTTTCAATGAATAAGGAAAAACCGAATCAATGTACACAAATGGACAAATGGTGCCCCTTGGGTCATGATCTTTATTGATAGTATTAAGGTGTTATGTATTCTCTTTCTCTTTATCCATATATATATATATATTATGGATACATACATACATATATACATATATATATATATATATATGGATCCATATATATATATATGTATACACACACACATGTATACATATATATATATGTATACACACACACATGTAACATATATCCCACCTTTGCCCTCTAGTCTGCTTTGCACCCATATCATGGTTGCCTGCCAATATAGTGGCATATTATATTCTACACATACCTAGATAAATGTCCAGCAAGGTTAAGCACTCAATGAATAAGTGTTTATTATATGTAAATATTTAACTAATAAGTTAGTCAAATTATGAACAGATTAATATATATATAATACATTTTGCTCACTAATTTGCTCGCTGAAAGACTTTTTAATCAAACCATTTACCACTTACATTTTGTTTTTGCATGCTGTGATATAATCTCTACTTTCTAATCCCCTTGACTTGGCCTAGTTATCACTAGTTGAGCAGCCTCTATGCACCAAGCAGTGATGAACGTGGTGGCCATGGTTGCTTGCTTCTCACAGCTTGACAAATATCCTGTTTCTGATTTTGTACAGAGACCAGGTGAAATAGTCATACATAAAATAAAAGTCTCTTTTTTTTTCCTTCAGGAAGAAGCTATCTTAGCTTAATTATTTTTTTCACCTTCAAAAATTAGACTCTAAGGGGTTGTCACTATTTCTTCACGGTACACTTGTTAGCGCCCTCTGCAGGTCACCTAGTGTAACTCCCATTCTGGAGCTCATCTTTGTCAACTGTTAACTTTCGCAACAGGCAAAAGAAAAACTCTAACTCATGTTATTTGGAAAAATCTTGATTACATGTGGCATTTTACTCTAGAAGATTAATAACAGAAGAACATGTTTTTCCCTGAGAAAGTAAATGTATGAAATAAAATCTTGCCTAACAGTGGGAATTCCTTTAAAAAAAAAAAAAAATCCCTTTGCTTACTAAACAAAGCCAATCTGCTTTATAAGCAGAAAGAAAACTTTATTTTTCAGAAAGGGTAGATCAAGCTAGTTGGGAAAGAAATTTTTTAAATAGACGCTGTAAGCACACACACACACACACACACACACACACACACACACACACCAAAACCCTAAGCAATAGCTTGCTGTTTAAGAAAAGTGGATTTTATTTATGTGATACCTGTAACACACACCAGGCTTCAGGGATTAAACTAAATACCCTTCAAAGATCGGGACTCAAATCCCCCCTACCCCCCCCACTCCCTTCCCTCCCCACTCCCCCCCCACCTCCCCCCCCCCCCACCCCCCCCCCGCCTTGGCTGTGCTGCCCCTGTGTCTCCCCCATGAATCACATTTGCCTCACAAAGGAATTCCCAGACAACAGTCCTCTTGGTCCTGTTCTCTCCCAACACACCACACTGTTTTCCTTCATAACAGAGACCATAAGGATTTGAAACTGGACCAACTTCACCTAAGCGAAGCCCCTAACGTCAGCTTCCTCAGCAGCTGCCAGGGCAGACCCGGCCCCAGTGTTAAGACACCTGGAGGGTCAGGGTCCTTTAAGAAGGAAAACCTTGAAGACAAAGACACCCCATGCAGGGAGCAATTGACTCACCAGACAGCTTAGTAAGGACCACGTGAGCGCGTGAGTCTTCACCATTGTTGATTTCTCAGGCTTTTTTGAGCATCCTTACTGGAATAACTACATGGAAAACAAACCTTTCATAACTCTCTGCTGTCACATCTGTATCCCAGACAGTAGGTACATCCCATCCAGTTACCACCATGAGAACCTGGGAGTTCTAACAACATGAGGAATTTCCATCCATGTTCAATTCTAGACTAGTGAGTTATGTTTGTTTAGGAGTTCAAATATTTACAGACAAACAAAGAGAGTAAATGTGAATTTCAAACTGAGTAACCTTCCATGAACTTTTCTCTTTTTATTTTCCTTCCTTCCTTCCTTCCTTCCTTCCTTCCTTCCTTCCTTCCTTCCTTCCTTCCTTCCTTCCTTCCCTCTTTTCCTCCTTTCTCTTTCCCTCCCCCTCCCTCCTCCCTCCCTCCCTCCCTCCCTCTCCTCTCTCTCTCTCTCTCTCTCTCTCTCTCTCTCTCTCTCTCTCTCTTAAGCAACCCAAGAAACTGGAAAAAAAAATCAAATCAATTTATAGAAGTGGTCAGGAAGTAAATGGGGGCATTCACTGCCCTATGTGTGATTTTTGTTCCTTGGATAAAATAATGTTTAAATATACAGTTGTTTCATCAAGGATCTGTAAGTCAGCCTGTTAAACCTTTAGAAAGAATGTGATAGGGCTTCCCACAGACCTAAGAGTAAACAATGCCCTGCTTACTCTAAAGACAGCATTCCAAGTCTTGAGTCCTGCTTCCTACCTGGAAAGAAAAAGGCAGAACTTTTTGTGGGGATTTAAACATTCAAGTCCCTGGGAGCCAATAAGAACCACCAGTGAAATAGGACCTGCTGGGTCTGTGTATGTTTCTCCAGATCAGTACAACTCATGTGGAATCCAAGCCCTGCTTACATAAATTGCCTTACCAGGTTCCCATAGTAAATTTAGTGTGCATAGACTAAACTTAAATCTGCTTATGCTCAATTCTCAAAGCCCAGATGATTACTAAATAGGACTTGAAATTCCCCATTTTCTTGAGAGAGAAGGACTTGGAAACCTGTATAATATTTCATGAGAATGACTTACACGGAGCTGTACATTACATGCAAGTGTTAAGGGGCCTGGAAACCTGCTGCCCTTTCTCCAGCATACATACACCCCTCCCCAACCCCACATGCTTATTCCTTTAACAGAAGGGAAATAATCTTGGGAATAGTAACATCCAGTTAGTTCCCTGAAGAGAAGCGGTGCTGAGGCAGGGGAATGCTGCCTTTGTCCTTTTGTCTGTCTATCAATCAGCAGATTCAGGGATTGTTGACTGTGTCACTGACATCTGTATGGCCCTGACTAAGTCACCGGCTGTATTTCCTTCACCTCTCAGTCTCTTATTTCTGCAAGATAATGTGCTGCCGAGAATAGGAAGTTGTCCACGGAACTACAGTCAACTAAGAAAAATAGAGCAAGTGTCTGATCTAATTCTCCTTTCTGGCTCTGGTGGAATGCTCGGAGGGCCTTACCACCTTTCCTCAAAGCTCCTCAATGTCCTGTCTCTGTGACTGGGTCTCTGATGCTGTTTAACTCGCGGAAGAAGTTCTACTCTGTAGAAGAAGAGAGTCATGATTTTTTTTTAAAAAATAACATACCAGGCAGTGCTCAGTACTAAAACCTCAGTGATGGGCAAATTCTAAGTTTGCTTACACATCAGCTTCCCATGCTCCATTGGCTTATTCTAGACTTATATTCCTGAAGCCTGCAATTTCTGGCTCTGTGGGAATAATTTTCCCCAAAAAGTTCTTCTGCTCACTAGAAGGAGGGTAGGGGCGAGAACTTTGTTCCCGACCTTCTTACTTAGTGTGTTACAAGGACAAATGGTGACCTTGGCAAGTTTCTGGCTTAGCAGTTGGCCAAAGAGGGTCTGTGTACCATCATACGGTTTGAGAGACAGGCTGTGCTATTGTGAAGGACTGACAACCTTTCTGCCACCTTCCAATGAATTGTTAATAATGAAACAGATGTCTGTACCTCTTGGCCCCATAGAACACAGAGATAGTAGTCTTTGCATGAAATAACAAAACGGGATTGCATCCTGATGTCCTCTGTACTGTTGTTGGTCCATCTAACAAGAAGGCTCTACTAAGATGGCTAGACCAGAATTTATTGTCTTGGTCCAATTCTACACACCAGCCATACTCAGCATCATTAGAGTGGGGCCAAGGCTCACATTGTAAGCATTGATACTGAAGAGTAAGAATAGCTGCCCCAGAAAAGAAAATAGTGGGATGGAAGTAAGCCATCTTTAAAGATGGTTGTTGAGGGAGGCAATGATTTGGGCTTGTCTTCAAGACATGGCTAGAATTGACTGAAGTTCAATTTAAAGACAGGCTTTTTAATTGGTGCTATATTTAACTGCCACACACTACTTAGGAAAGTTCAGTTCCCTGTTTTGGGGAGCACGGACACAGGAGTTGATTGACAGCATGTCCATCATGTTATAGTGAAATTGAACCAGGGCCACAGAGGAAAATGTAGGATTGATGACATCTGGCGGCTCTTACATATCTGTGACCTTCTGCATTAATGCAAGCAGAGCTCCACAGTGCCCAGGGCTTTGTTAACATAAGCTGGATGAAGCAAGAATGATATTTAAAGGTTGAAGAAATGAGATCACCAAGCAGTGTAGAAACACCCATTCCACAAGTGTCTATTGAAGATCAGTTAATGCTTAGACTGCTGTTTCCGTCAGGGGATTTTTAAAGAGTTAGTTGTATAGGATGGATTTTATTAAGAAACAATTCTTAATTACATTTGTTTTGTTTGGCGTGTGCACAGACAAACACACGCACACATGCACGCACAGATGTGCAGTCAGGGACAGAAGACAACTTGTAAGAGAGATCACTTCTTTCTGTCTATCATGCAGGTCCTGAGGGTTAAATTCAGATTTTCGGGCACTCTTACTAAAGATCCATGTCTCAAGCAACATGAAGTCGGATTTTTGTTCTGTCTTATTTGATTTTGCAGATATCATTGCGTGGGGCATGTTGGTATATGTTCATAATCCCAGTACTTAGACGGCTGAGACGGAAAGATGTTAGGTTCTACACGTGCGCTACATCCTCTTCTTAAAGGGGAGGAAGCGATGATCCAGAGAAAGTCTTACAGTGATTGGAAGACTGAGAGGAAACATGTCTTCTAACAGCTGATTTTGTTGGCTCTGCTTTTGCTCTCTGCCTCTGTCAAGGGACGACCCTTTCAAATATCCCTCTCTTGAAGACCTAGATTGTGTTTAGGTCTCCACAGAGCACAGCAGTCAGTTTGGATCCCTCCACCCATTTCATGTGTTTATAGAGAATAACTGTGCGGCATGGCAGAGGAGATGGAGACTTCTTAACTTGAAAGTCTGGAAAGCCAGTACAAGGAAGACAGCCGGTAAACCCGTGGGAGCTGGCTACTGCTCACTTGGTACACAGCTTTGATTCCAGCACCCAAGAGGCTGAGGAAGTGGAGATTTAAGCTTCAGGCCAGTCAGGGCTACATAGCGAGACCCTGTCTCAAAATAACAGTAATGATGATAAAATCAATAATAATACTTTAAGCATATGGTGTGTATACACACATTTGTCCATGTCCATGTCTGTGTCCCCAAAGCAGCACAAATGGCTTATTCAATTTCAGTTTTCCTTACAATTCGAATAGTTCCTTGGCTGGGTGAGAGGCTTACACTGTCATTCTCTATCAACTTTCACTCTGCCTGTATTATCATTGCCCTCTTAGCCACCATTTTCCACTAAAACGGCAACTCTACTGTGCACAATTTCCTGCATATCCGTGGGTGTGAAACCAAGGAGCATTCTTGCCTTCACCGTTTCTGTGCCTCTACCTTGTCTCCCCTTGCACATATCACAGTCACACCCATGGAAAGAGAGACTCTAGTGCCTGGAACTGTTTCTCAAGCCTGCCTGCAGCTGCTCCTGAGAGTTAGTGCCAGGACAAACACATAAGCCTACTTCATACCTCGAGGGCTACGAAAAAACCGTGCACGAAATAGCCTTCCTGTGAACAATTCATGAGGTGGCTGGTAAGAGCCACAGATCCAGCCTTGCAGAGAATTTATTTGCAAGGAAATTGATACCCGTGTTATTGAATGGGGTGTCGATCCTGCCAATGCTTCATTCTCCAGCCAGCATTTGAGAGCCCAATAAGAAATGCATGCTCAAAAACCGTGAATCAAACAACTTGTGAACTGGGCTCCTTGGCAATTTGGACTTTGCCTGGCGATTGGAGAGCCTTGTGGGATTCTCCAGCGTTCACGTTTCTTATAAGGTGTTGCTCAGAGCGTGCTCTGCTCGCTGTCCAAAACAAGCAGGATACAATTCTAGCCCAGAGCAAAAGCGCTGCCAACAACCTTCTCAACAGCGGAGTTTCCCCAAAGATAAGAGAGCAAACTGGGGCTCAGCGATTGAGGTCTTGACCTGAATGTTTATTGCTACTTATCTTCCCATGAGTTTTACTTCAGAGAGTTCTTGGAAGATAACCTCTTAGGGTAAGTGAGGCTTGCAATCTAGAGGAAGAGATACATTATTACCACACTCTCTGGCAGAAACTGAACTGTTGGTGAGGCCGTAATTCTGTGTCAGCTTTCTTCTTAATGTGTTACCTAAGCTCTGTGCTGTTCTGATGCAAGCCTCTGCTGTGGTAAATGATCCCAAGGAACTCAAGACAGGCTAGCAAGGGATGACCACGAGGCACCGACTCGGTAAGTGAGGACTGTGCATAAAGGAAAGTAGGCAGAGCTTAAGCTTCCATTGTTGAGCCATTCGGTAGCATTTTCTCAATGGGTATGGAACATGGAACCAGCTGCTCCCCAAACTGGCCATCTATTGCAATATTTATAATATCCTTACTACATCCCAACAAGTGTATTAAAAGTCAGTCTAATTTCTAATCACCTACCTGATGACCTCTGAGTTTCAAGAGAACCTTGAATAGAGATATGAGTGTGAGGAAGGTTTGGGCTGGGCAGTGCTGGACCAAGTGCATGGGCAGAGCTCTTGGTACTTAATGCCCTAGTTCCTGAGTGGGGGAAGTTCCTGAGGTGGAGGTATAGAGGAAGTTATGTGCCCTGGAGAAGAAGGTGAGAGAAGTGGTGTCCTAGTCTCTGTGGACTGCTAAGGAAAAAAGTTCTCTAAAGGGAGTGACTGATTCATACAAACAACAGAAATGCGTTTCTTCCAATTCTGAGGAGATTCGGGCAGGTTCAGGATCTGGAAATACCCCATCCCACTTACATCTGTGTGTGTGTGTGTGTGTGTGTGTGTGTGTGTGTGTGTGTGTGTGATGGATGCATGTATATGCTCATGCATGCATTCATGTGTGTGAGTGTGGGTATGCACATGCCACAGGAGGCACAGGGTGGGGGGGGGGTCACAGAGGGCAACCTGGAATGTCAGTCCTCATCCTTCCACCCTGTCTGAAAGTTTCTAGTAGTTTGCTACAGCTTGTGGGGATTCCCCTGTCTCTGCCTTCCGTCTCACAGAACACTAGGCTTACAGACCCTTGCTACCTCCTCCATTTTCACATGGGTTCTGGGGATCCGAACTCGGGTCCGCATGCTTATACACCAGATCCTTTACCCACTGAACCATCTCCATCCCCAAATGATTTTCTTATATGTGATACCTTCTTGTATCCTCATGTGCTGAAAGGAAGAAGCTGTGTTTGTAAGAGCACCGATCTCTTTCATGGGGATGGAGTCCAAGACCCACCTGGTCATACCATCACCTTGGGGGTTGGGATTTCCACACACGAGGGACACGTACATTCAAACCATCGCTAGCAAAAGGCAAGCATCAGACAGATCCCACTGCCTGAGCTAATGGACATATGCAGTACGAGCTCTTTGTCGTGACCCGATTTCTCCATGGCCCTGTAACCATGCCCATGAAGGGAAGCCTGTGTGGATCTGTGTCTGTCTCTGCTGTGGTGCATGGTCAAGGGCTGGGATGAGGAGAGAAACTACCAGGCCTTACATTTCCTCATCTTCCTGGTGTCTGAACCTAGCTTCCCCCAGGTGCCTTTCTAACCAAATGAAGCCACGCCTCTTGTTGCACTTCTCACTAAAGTGAGGGGAGGATCTACTAGCCATTTCAGTTTGGGGAATCAAGCTTGTTTCTATCAGATCCGCAGGCCTAGGGTCTTGCCTGTCTTCCTGCAGAGCTGACACCTTGGGGACTGGCTCATGTCTAGGTTCTGACATTTGCAATCAGAAATTCAGGAAATTGATCCATGGCAGAAAGCTAATCAGTAATTTACCATGTGGAATGAACCCTTGCAATACGCAATACATTCATTCTTCCTAGTCTTCTGCCCAAGTACCTGTGTGTGTAAGAATCAGAATTAGTGGTAGTCACAGCCTTTCCATTTCTGCAGTGTCAGAGGTGCTGCCTCTAACCTTGCTTCTCTCTCTTCACTGCTGACCTTTTATCTGGAACTGCCACATGGTGTGGACTACGTCACACCGTGCACTTTACTCTATACAGAGAGACTTTCAGCCTGCAGCTGAGCTTGTCATTAAATACACATTAGCAAGCTCTAATGGTGTCTCTTCAAAGACTCGCCTGAGTCAGACGTTTCTGCCATAGCCCAATCTGGGCACTGACATGAAAAATCTAGAATTCTGGACTGGAAAGATGGCTCGGTGATTAAGTGTACACACTGTTTTTGCAGAGGACCTGAGTTCAGTTCCCAGCACCCACACTTTGTGGCTCACAACTACCAGTACACCAGTTTCAGGAAATCCAATACCCTCTGCTGGCCTCTGAGGACACCTGCACCCCATGAGCATACCCACATGCATGCACACATAGGCATAACTAAAAACAAACCTTTTAAAAGTATGCCCTTCCAGCTTTGACTGCAGTTTTATTTTTTTTTTTTATTTTTATTTTTTTTTTGGTTTTTCGAGACAGGGTTTCTCTGTATAGCCCTGGCTGTCCTGGAACTCACTTAGTAGACCAGGCTGGCCTCGAACTCAGAAATCCACCTGCCTCTGCCTCCCAAGTGCTGGGATTAAAGGCGTGCGCCACCACCGCCCGGCAGACTGCAGTTTTAAAACAGAAAAAAAATCTAGAGGGCCAGGGGTGGATGTTGCTCACCTACCGTATGGAGAGGCCCTGGGCTCTTCAGCACCTCATAAGAAAAGAAATTTAGAGATTTTATTCTTCCATTAAATAAAAATCAAAATGAAAGTGCGATCCTTCCTGGTAAGGCCCTGTGCACATGGCTAATTTAATGTCCTCTTGTCCAGGCCAGTGAAAGACGCGTTCATCTCGTCGTGTCCCGCCAGGTTCGACAGCCCAGCCCAGACATCTTTCAAGAAGCTGGCTGGATCAGCAATGGCCAGCGGTGCTCAGGCCCAGGAGAGAGGAGCACATCTTCTAAGGTGAGGCCCAACCAGGCGGGTCGGCAGCTCCTGCAAGGGGCTACTTCTTGGGAAAGCTGTATACTTTCATGTGTCTAAGGGCTTTCTCTGGACTTTGTCGTTTCAAGAAACACTACTCATGAAACTAAAAGGCCAAAGTCCCGTCTTCATACTTGGAAGGTGACAGGTGTCTCCCATCCAAGCAGGCGTGAGGAGGAAAGCGCTGGGGAGTGTTAGACCCCAGCTTGCAAGCCTTCTAAGGGACCTGCTTTCTAGTGTAAGCCAAATGCATGTCATACTTTTTACCAAGAATCCTTCTACATAAGGACCGTTTCCCATTCGCTTTCGGAGGCAACAAGCAGTTTGCTTGATTTCTGGTTTTTGAGTTTCCCAATCTGCCTGGAAATTATGATTCCCTTGCTATTCCCCTACCCCCCTGGTATTTTTAATGTTTGTGTTTGTACAAGAGACCAGGAAGACACTTGTCATACTTGAAGCCCATGGAACATTAGGAGAGTAGGCCTTAGACAAACCAGGAGCACATGTCTTGTCTTATGGCATTCAAATCCAGAAATTAAAAAAAAAAAAAAAAAACCACATTAAATTATTCATTTATTTTGGAGGTCTAGGTGTGTATGCATGTAGACACACATATGCTATGGTGAATGGGTAGAGGTCAGAGGATAACTTGTGGCAGTTGGTTCTCTCCTCCCTCCGACTATATTGGTCCCAGGGCTTAAACTAAGATCAGCAGGCGTGGTGGCAAGCTCTTTTGCCTACTGAGCCATCTCAGTGGCCCCAGGAGAAATGTAAATTACTCTGCACCTGTGAGAATACTCACCTTTGGCCCTCCTTTTTTTGCAGCCTCTCTTCAAGTGAGGTGATTCAGCCCATTATAAATGAGAGCTATACCACAGAGAGACTTTATTTTTTAGAATTATGTATTTATTTGTACTTGTCTGTGGCTTCTTTTAGATGCAAGTCTACAATCCATTTAGATGGCGTCTAATGGACACATTGTCCAATCCAGATCAAGAGTCCTCTGACCTTGGCTTTGCATTCTGTCATGATGACGAGGAGTCTCCAGTTAGCCTCTTTCCCTGATAGCTCGTGTCATTGTGGTACTGGTTACTAAGAACAAACAGGGCGATAGACGGGGCTCAGTAGTTGAGAACACCTGTTCCTCTTGCAGAGGGCCCCTCCAGTTGTTCCCAGCACCCACAAGACAGCTTACAATGCTCTCTGACTCTACTTCCAGGGGATCTGATGTTCTCTCCTGTTTCTGAGGGCACTGCTCACACGTGGTGGTGCACATACATGTAGTAGGCAAAATATCCATGCACATAAAGAAATAAATGCTCAAAAACATGTTATACGTAGCCTGTTTCTGAAACAGAGATGATGTGTTGGATGGATATATTTTTTCTTTCCATATCAGGCCATAGGTTGAGGTTTTTTTTTTTTTTTTTTTTTTGAGTAATGTTTGCAGAAAACATCTCTGCTTTATAATCTGGAGCCTGAGATCACCTCTACTCAAAATCTTCAGCCAGTGACATCTAGATAAATCCTTAAGTTCCATGTTTATGTGTGGGAGGCAGTGTAGATAGACCGAGTAAAGCCTGCTAAAGAGTGTTATAGATAAGGACTCCCTGGTACCTTCTTCCCAATAAATACTGTTAGTGTTGTAAAGTTACCTGACAGTATTCATTGATGTCAAACTATATGTGAGATTTAAAAAAAAAAAAAATTATGCCTGAAGCTTGCATCTAACTAGCTGGATTCAGTAGAATGTGTTATATTTTCATTCATTAAACATATAAATGACACCTATACCACAGAGAGGCTTTTTAATTTATTTATTAGAATAATTTATTTTATAGTATATGAGTACACTGTATCTGTCTTCAGACACATCAGAAGAGGGCATCAGATCCCATTACAGATGGTTGTGAGCCATTATGTGGTTGCTAGGAATTGAACTCAAGACCTCTAGAAGAGTAGTCAGTGCTCTAAACCACTAAGCCATCTCTCAAGCCCCAACGAGGCTTTGTAGCGTATTCTACCTACCTACCATGAGCCACAGAAAAGCCAGAATGGTCTAATGAGATCTTTATTACAACCTTGTGCCATGTGTCTGAATTTTGGGGAACACGCCGGCCTGCTGGGAACACGCCGGCCTGCTGGGAACACGCTGGCCCTCTGGGAACTCAGTTCTTCCCATTTATACTTGCACCTGCTTTCTACACACCCCTGCCACACCCAGAAAGCGATCTACATGGCTGTTTGATGATTAAGTTTTAAGCCGATTCAGGAAAACAACTTGACATTTGAAAATAGGAGTTTAAATGCTCCCAAGAAGTACCAAAGAAAGCAAGCCAGGATTTGTGGGGCAGGAAAGCTTCTACCCAGTTAAAGAGTTAGGCACCAATGGGCACCATCTTTAGGCCTGTGATTACCTGTGCGAGAGAAGAAGGCGAATCTGACCAGCTCAGTATCACAGAGACACGTTACCACACCCTAGCTAGGACTGATTACCAAGTTACAGGAGCCTGATGCTTTTTAGACATTTAAAATGTTTTATTTTTTTTAACCCCAGGTGAACATTCTAAAACATAAATATTCTATAGGCTTCTTAGTTGCCCATATTTTTTAATCAATATGAACTATTTCACCCTAAGTCAGCTTTTTAAAGAAGGGAGTGATCAGAAAAAACAGAAAGGATTTTGTCGTCTGCCATCCTTTCCTCCTCCTGACCCAAACTGGGCTACTCAGCACGAGACATTTACCCAGAGGTTTGAGTTTCTCCATCGCTACCATGTTTCTCTCTCTCTGCTGGAGAAGGCGAAAGGCCATCAGAGACACAGGCCAAGTGCAGTCCTGGTGCTCAGCCACTTGGCTCAGCTGTTTGGAAAGTACCAAAAAATGGGAAAGATGTATAAAATAGGCCAAATTTTTGCATCTGTGTATGGTTTGTGTGCACGTGCATATGTGTATTTACAAATAGGTGAATGCATGTGCATGTGTAAGCGTGTGCATGTAGAATCCAGAGCATGACGTCAGGTCTCTTTCTTGGTTGCTCTCTACCGTATTTACTGAGACTGCTTCTTGCCGAAGCTGAGCTTGCCTATTTGACCAGTCTTAACTGGTCATCTCTCTCTGTGGATCCCTGAACCCTGGATTGCATATGAGCCACCATTTTATATGCTTGGCTTTGACTTGAGTGGTACCAGATCACAACAGTGGCCCTCAGACCTGTACAGTAAGGACTGCAGCCAACAAGCCATCATCTGAGGTCCATTATGTAAAAAAATTTTAAACATAGAAAAGCTTGCGGGGCTGGCAAAATTGCTCAGTGGGTAAAGGCGCTTGCTGTCAAGCCTACTAGAATGGGTTTGATCCCTGGGACTCACACAGTGGAGTAAGAAGCAGCTTCTATAAGTTGTCTTCTGACCTGCATATGGCCGTTTTAGGGTGTGCCCCTCAAACATCCACATATTCCATTAATAAATATGATTTTTCAATATGGAAGATGTACTGATATTCATGAACAGTGAATGTTCTGAGAAGTTTGGCCTACTGTTATCAGAAATGGCTGACTTCCTTGAGAGATTCGGGATCCAGTCCAAATTTATAAGATCCAGATTTCTACCAGGATCCCCAGGCTGCTGCCTTTCTATGTTTAGTTTTCCGTTCTGCAATGTAAACTTCTCAGAGTAAACCCTTGGAATTTGTGGTGCTGTATCTGGGATGCTGTAACTCTTTGATGTGAACGGGAGAACATGTGTGCGTGGAGAGGCCTTGTGAGTGCATGCACCATGTTCACTGTGTCTGTGCCTTCAGCCTGCAGCCACTTGTCACGAGAAGGTTGTAAGTGTCCGGAAAGACCCCAGCGAATCTCTTGGCATGACCGTTGGAGGGGGAGCATCCCACAGGGAATGGGACTTGCCTATCTATGTCATCAGTGTTGAGCCTGGAGGAGTCATAAGCAGAGACGGAAGAATAAAAACAGGTACAAAATCAAGAGAATAAAGGCACTGGGGTGGCAGAGCCTGGGGAGGAGTTAGCAGCTTGCTGAGTTCAAGGAGAGCATGTGAGAGGGAACTGGCCATGACTGCTGTGTCCCTTTGAGCAGGGTGAGCATGATGTAACTGTAGTCCAAGCTTACTCCTCTTAGTGCATGGGAGTCAGCATGGGGCAGTTTCGCTAGGAAAGCTAGAACCCCTGGACTTTCCGAGCTGAGCAGATAGCCACTGCACCCATGAGCGAGTTGCATCTAAAGCACAATTTAGTTCCATGCAATCTAACAGCCCTATGGATTCTATGGATTGATCCAGTAGTGAAACTAATGTATGAATTGTACCATTTGGTGGCTACATGGGATAAATTTGTTGATAGATCTTGATTCGATGGTATAATTAGATATCACTAGTGGGACTTTGCTCATTGGTGAGAAATGGACCTATGTTGGCCTCGTGTTGGCCTTCTGGGCTCCTCTACAGAAAGGAAGGCATCCAGTTAAGGTATGTGTTCTCAATAACACTGTCCAAGCTCATGAGGGGGTCACCTAGGCAGAGGAACAGTTATGCTTTTTTTTTTCGAGACAGGGTTTCTCTGTATATTCCTGGCTGTCCAGGAGCTCACTCTGTAGACCAGGCTGGCCTCGAACTCAGAAATCCGCCTGCCTCTGCCTCCCAAGTGCTGGGATTAAAGGCGTGAGCCACCACCGCCTACAGTTGTGCTTTTAAGGGCTCAGATTTAAGACAGAAAAAAGTTTCTCAAATCCATTCACTGGAGTGTGGCATAGAACAGGATTTAGGCAGACAACCAAAGGGTGTTTCTTTCTTTTCTTTCCTTTCTTTTTTTTAAGTCAGCAAGCATTTGAGGATATCCCTTACCATTTTCCCTACTGTCTACAATTAACCTATATGAAAAAGATGATGTATAAGCATCAGAACAAAAAACAGGAGATAATTGAAAGACTAGATAGCAACAGCAGGGAGATCCATCTTAATTTCTATGGCTGCTCAGGAAGCACCAGGGTGAAGAATGAGCTCTGACAAGAAGTGACTTAATGAGATACCTCGTAGCAAATCACATTTAGGAGCAGTTTTGCACAGAGTAGGTGCTTAGCTAATGCGATGCACAGAGATGTATTGACTGTACTCCACCTCTGTGAAAGCTCAGATTCAGGACCATTCTTTGTCTTCCCTGGGCTCCTGTGCCAGACACTAACTCCCGCTTCTGTCCCTCTTTGTTGGTAGTGTCATACATGCCAGGTTCTGCGCAGGCACTGGAGCCTTTTGTCAACTGCTCTCATTGTGTGCTAAAGAAAAATAGGAAATTAAAAGAGTGAAATTGCAGCTCGTCTTTGGTTAAATAGTAAAGGAAGCTATTTATGTGAGGCAACAGGTGAACATCGGTAGGCCATCATTAGAGACTCCCAACAAGCCATTCCCACATGCTCTGCCATCTGCTAAATGGGACCCAGCCTCGTGTCTCTATGAGCTGAAGTTATGTGCCTCTCCTCACCCTGCCCATGTGCCCAGTCAGCCTCTGTCCTGTCATACGGAGCAGAATCCCGTTTGCACTCAGTGAGGTTGCTTTTGCTTCTCTGGCCTCAGGTGACATTTTATTGAATGTGAATGGGACTGAGCTCACAGAGGTCAGCCGAACAGAGGCCGTTGCCATACTGAAGAGCACACCGTCCTCAGTGGTACTCAAAGCCTTGGAAGTCAAGGATCCGGAGGCCCAGGAAGACTGCAGTCCAGCAGCCCTGGACTCCAACCACAACGTGACCCCGCCTAGTGACTGGTCCCCATCCTGGGTCATGTGGCTGGATTTACCACAGTGAGTCCCAGTTCAACACCCCTATGGATTCTATTTCTTAAACCACTCTTTCACTGCCTTGGGCTGATTCATGGGCACTAGCATCTTGCTAAGACCCAGTCTTCTCTGCGGGGCTGTCTGAAATAACTGTCTTCTGTTGGCAAATGGAAATTCATATAGAAACCTTAGGGTGGAGGTTAAAGTCTAGACAGAGAAACTTCTAGGTATTCTTGAAGTGTTTGTAGTTACCAGATGGTTTATGTAGCAGGGAGTTCAGCTGACTGACAGAAGTTCAGCCTCTGTTTCCACACTCATGGAAACATCTGCTCACGCCAAGTTTCATCTTTGCATGGGTAGGAGTGGGAGCTGCAGACTGGCTGTGGCCCTATTCTGAGGCTTCTAGAAGCTCTGACTTATACACACAGCAATAAGCAGTACAGTAGAACACTGTGGCTTCAGAGAGTTAAGCATCTGCTAGCTGGGGATGCTTCTCAGAACATCTCTTTTCAGTGACTCTTCTGGAAAGTTCATTAGGAAGCAACGAGGTTGTCATTTTTCTGAGGTATAACTGGAGCATTACAATGAACTATAAAATTACCTGACCCGATGGATTCAGAGGATTTGGAGAGATCTCCACAAAATGGCTCTGCACATGAATTGACTATTTAAAGGACAGATAAATTTGATGCTTGCTTCCTTGAACCAGAGCAAAATCTACTGGCTTTTAGATTATTGTCTGCAAGTGTGTTGCTTAAATGTTCAAAACAGGTGTCACCATCAATAGATCCATCAGAATAGGCAAAATAATGGAAGCAGGGTGTTTATTTGGTTTAAAAAAATTTTTTTTGAAGGTAGAGATAGTTCTTATTTATTTAGTAGCCTCAAATACAAACTGGTCCGGATTCCCTTTGGGGTTTCCGCTGTTGATAACATTACCTTATACATCAGTAGGCCTTTAAAAGACCTTAGAGAGTGGCACACTGAGCATTGAGGCCAATTATAGCTGTTTATAGCCAAACAGGAGACTATTATATTGAGTAAAATTTCCTTGAAATGAAATTTTGGAACTATAACCCCAAGTCTGTTTCTAGCTTTTGTTTGAAAGCTCCCTTGTTAGACTCTGTGTTCCTCTGTGAGAGACAGAGGTCATGGCTCCTCGCTTCCCTTGTGTGCCACCCGGCGTTGGCAGTAATTCTCTGCTCTTGATGGGAAGAGTGAAAGGACACGATGACAGGGACCTCCAGATCCTGGGTGCCTTTCCCTGTTCTTCCTCCCTGCAGGGTTTAATGACATAGTGAGCAGGTCAGAGGTACCAGAGCAATGGGAGTGGGAAGTAGATCTCCTTCCCTGAAACTTCAGTCCACTCAGAAGTAACTAGCCTTACCCAGGTCCTGAGTATGTGTCCAGGGAAAGTCTGTCTATGTCAGTGGTTGATTGTTTCTGTAAAATCCTGCTGAGCTTGGGCTTATAGGGTATGGAGCCTTGACAACCGCTCACTCTGCTGCTGGAACATAAAGGCAGCCATAGACCATCCATGAACGAGAGCTCAAAGGCCTGGCTGTAGATTGTGATCCCAGTCTAGATATCAGTGTACTCACTCAAACACAGTGGTGGCCTGTGAGCTCTTATGCTCCAAGGCGTCTTGAAAATTAAACCCAAGAATTGACTTGGGGCATCATGATAGTGGGTGTGCCACCTGTGTCCACTTCCAGCAGGTGGCAGGTTAGGTGGATATCACACTATTGTGATTTAGGAGTGCCAAGTTTTGTTCTTTAGGAGCGGCACCTATGACGGTCAAGGTCAAGCTGTGAGAAGACAAAGCTATCTCACTCCCTTCCCTCTACATGTGGCCTGTCCCTTTTATATCTAACATTCAGAGCTGTCCTGTCTTTTCAGCTCTCTGGGGACCCTGGATGTGTGTCCTGGATATCTGCTCTTGGATTTTTTTCTTGACTCTTGGTTCTGTCTGTTTGCTTGCTTGGCTTGTTCTCGGCTGCTCCACTCCCCGTCGCTCAGTCGAATGGCTGCTCCTTTGTGACCACTTTCATTTCTGAGGGGCTTTTCCTCTTCCATTGCGTTCTGTATGATACTCTTTCCTCAGTGTATTGTCTTTTTCTTTTTTCCTTCCTTCCTCTCTCTACCCTTCACTCCTTTTGAGATAAGGCTTTGGTATGCAACCCAGGCTGCCATCAAACTTACAGCAATGCTCCTGTCTCTGCCTTCCAAGGATGGGGATTGTAGGCATGTATGCCCATGCCTGGCATCATCTTTGAAATCTTGTCTGCACTGAGCTCTTGCTCGTTACACAGAGCAATTGCCACATGGATATTTTAAATCATAACGATATGATTATCAGTTTTATGTGCCATAGAGGCATTTCATTTGTGTAACATTTTCTAATGAGTGGCTTTCCTTATTTCTCCCCACCTGCTTTCTTGTGTAGCTCTGTTGGGTCTAATATCTTTTAGTGGGATTTTTTTTTTCTCCTGGGCAGCTGTCTCCTGAAGGCTGATAAGAGCAAGGGTTAGAGTCATATTCTGAGTATAGTGTTTCTGCATTCTCATAAACCAACTGAGGTCAGCTGAGCAGGCCACTCATGACCCCTTGCCATACTTGGGCTCCTCTTACTCACGTGGGTATCTGCGTGGGTTCTCACTTTCTTCTCTGTCAAGCTGAACCTGGGCAAACCTGTCTGCCTACTTCTGGTGTGATTAGTGCAGGCCCAGGGTCCTTTCTACTGAATTTCCTCTGTTGCTCTTCGCCCCTTGCCAGCTCTCCTTCATACGTGGTAACTCTTAATTTTGCTTAGGATGACGGATTCTCCATTTCTGCTTCCAGGCTTCCTAGTCGGTTTGATAGTTAAAGGGAACTGTGTCTTCTTCAGTCTGCCAGATGACACATGAATACAACTACACTGGCACTTTCCAGGTCTCAGTCCTGCCTGGCCTCATCTCAGTGGTACAGCTTCAGTTTCCGTGGGGTGGGCGGAGTGGGGGTGAGGGTGGGCATCCACTCACACTCACAGCTCTCTCCTTGAGTGCTCAAAGCCTTTACCAACACAGCAGCATTATGTGTCTCCAGCCACTGGAGGGAAGTGATGCAGTAAGAGACTTCACACCACACCTTGGCAAAATTAAATTCTACCTGAATTGTTAGATTTAGACTACAACTAAACCTTTACAGTATAAGTCCAGAAATGTCTAGTTTACAAATACATTTCACCTTTCACTCGGCGAAGCATGAGAAAGGATATTTGCCCTAATATCTAATCTTGCCAGTTACCTAAAGCCCTCCCCGACCCAGTGAAGAAGCATGTATCAGCAGCAAGCCTAGAATCAAGAAACTGTGGCACTCTATACTGAGATGCAATGCAACAGAGCAGAAATCCAAGCCAAGTGGGTAGCCTTAGTACACCACTCTGGCATTTCCTGTGTGGAACCAAATGGTCAGGAGTAAGAGCAGGTGATAAAGACCCAGATTAAAGTGCATTAGTAGTCCTGTGCTCCTTGATAGCACTGTATGCTGGGAGACCCCTGTAGCAGCTCCAGACGTTCTGCCAGCTATACAAATTATCAACTGCCATTCAACAGAGAACACTGATGACATTTTACTTTGTTGGCTCTCAGGGCCCGCATTCCACATCTGGAAGTTCTTCAAAGCATGTTCTCATCTGGACTAGCATAATAGAAATATGCATTAACTCAGTTCTCTTCTTGCTTAAGAATTTAACCTTTTCCTCTCCTGAAGCCCCTGACATACTTTAATCGGGATTGTTAATATGGAAGGGGAAGGAAGCAGGCATCAGTATTTTCTTTTTCTAGCTAAAGTTTGACACTTAGATCATGAGCTAGGTCCATTGGGTTGGGACATCTAAACCATGCAGTGTAAGGGCAGCTATGAAGCCACTAATGTTTATGAGCCCCGAGTAAGACTAGAGTCTCTTCTGGGAGGTTCACATGCTCTCTGTAGTCAAGAATGACATGCTCTGTGACTCAGAAAGAAACTAAGGCTCAGAGCTGTCAGATGACATGCTCACACCACATGGCTGAGCAACAAGCTAAGCCTGCCATTCCTGAGTCTATGATTTTCATCATGGTGCATTAGTAAGGTGGAAGAATCCCCAAGAGAATGCTAAGCCTATATTTAGCTTCAGCTGATTTACATCTTTTTTTTGTTTTCTACCATAAAGGGAGTTCTGGAGGAGTTCATATAACAGAATCCTGCACCAGGACAGTACAGACAGCTTTCAATGCTGCTTGCTACTTAGTCTATAATTTCTTGTCATTACTCTTATCTCCTTCCCTGTGTGACTGAAAAGTCCATCCATCAGAAACCAAATGGCCACAGCATTTCAAGAGCAATGTTATTTTTAAAAACGTATCGAACACTTGCTCTCATGCCTACCTATATTTAATATGTAAAATGATGTATTTTAATGTTTACTATAACAATGAGTAGACCCCTAAAACAAAAAAAAAAAACCTAGTATTTCAGAAGGTCTGGAACTGCTGTTGAGCAGACATTACTGATTAAACAATGGATCCCGGATGTACTAAGAAAAGCCTTTTATTGACTTCAGAATCTAGAGGGCAAGATATCCTGATAAAAATACCTATCATTATGAACTAACTACAAGAGTCATGAAAAGTTAATCAGAGAATGCTTTGCCTCATTACTTAGAGCCTCATTTGAGCAATTTTTTTATCCCACCTGGATTGGATAAGCTTCTTGCCTATGTGGTTAAGTATCAGCTAAAGAGAGACACTTTGTTCATGAGCTGAACAGCACATGGTGGCAGAGTGCCAGCAACGAGCCATTAACACAGGAGCCCTAACCCAGGAGGTAGCCACAGGAAGAGGCTCTCTCTACATTCTACCCAGAGTTTAAAATTAGTGGTAATGTTTACAAGTAAGTTAGAGCAAAAAGCTGAACTATCCAAACAGACAGGGCTAACAAAATTAAGATGACCTTTTGTAAAAGGACAGAAACTGGTTATGTGATCAACTTTCTGTTCTCAAGATAAGCCCAATCTAGTGTTTTCCAAGCTTGGCCATTGCTTTTCTTCTATAAATACATTAATACAGACTTGGTGTTTTAGATTTGTGATTCCAATATAAAAACAATGAGAACTTAGAGAGAGAGAGAGAGAGAGAGAGAGAGATATATGAATAGATCAAATTAAGTCCAAAGTATCCAAAATTATTAAATTCTCTATGGCTAAGATAATGCAATAATCCAAAGTATGGAGAATCAATTCGTGGTCTCTGCTGCTTCCATACCACGGGAAGTACATTATGACTCAATCCAGTCAGAGACATGGGCTTGAACCTGTCTTGGCTAATGGACACAGTTTATGTCCTAACGTTAAACTTATGTTTTGGCTTTTTGATTTTAAGAGGCAATGCCTCCTTTGTTTAGTAAACCTCTGACTTAAACCTAGGCAATGTTGCAATGCTTTGTTGAGTAAACTGGCATAGGAGGAAGAATAGAGGAAATTAAAAAAAATAATAATTTATAAGTGTGTTGCCTACATGTAGGTATGTATACCACATGTATACCTGGTACCTGTGGAGAGCAAAAAAGGTTGTTTGGATTCCCTGGAACTGTAGTTACAGACAATTATAAGCCATCACGTGGGTGCTGGGAACTGAACCTCGGTGTTCTGGAAGAGCAACAAGTACCCTTCATGGCTGGGCAACCATTCTAGCTCCAAGCCGTCGTTTCTTGAGCAGCTCACTGAGTTAAATTTCCCTGTGAGCCTAACCATAACCACCCTGGAAAAACGACCAAATCCTTGCCATTCCTTACACCAAGCCAAATCTTTCCCAATTAGACCTAAATTAAAAGAATGAGCTCAGAGTAGGAAAAAGCTCACACTCACATCCAGAGGGTAAAGTCACTGATCTGAACCAGCTGCCAGGTTTCCCAGAGGGCAATGAAGTAATGCAAGGGGAAAAAACCGGTCATCAGTCCCAACTAACCAGTCTGATGCTGACAGAGCTTAACATAATGAGGTTTTGCTGCTACAACGGAACAAGAGGGTAGGAACATGAGTCCCCTCCTGAATGCATGCTACAAGAAGACAAGGATTTTACACATCACCGACATTCTCCAAGATCAAGAGCACGGTTCATACTCAAGACATCTGAAAGTTGACCTAAGCCAATGCCTTTTTCACTACGAAGAGTTGAAACAGATACACTTGTAATTTAATACTGACTAGATTCATAATTTTAGATAGTCGTGTTTACAGCTGGTCAACATAAAATATTTGGTCAAATAAGGCCCAAAGAAATACTTACTGAAAAATAAAAACAAAAAAACCACACAAAACAAGTCCCTCCCCCGCAAAATGGTCCAAAGACTGAGAAGCTTTTCAGTTTCAGAGACTGCTCTGTATACCTAGTTACATGTTCTAAAGTGTCAGGACTGGAAGAGTGGATCAACCTGGACAGGAACCAATTAATTACTACTGTCATGTCAACCCCATGTCAACCAGTGTGGGAATGTGTGACGCTTTTACTATAATCAGATAAACCTGCACTGAGCAGTGTGGCATTTAGTACCTACACCACAGTGCCTACAGGATGTGTGTGCTGCTCACAAAAGGCTTCTGGGAATTAAGACAAGTACTTAAGAGTAGAAATGAGTTTTCACTAAGTGAAATTTATGGTTTTTTTTTTTTTTAATCATTTCAATGAAAGAAAATCTTGTACATGATGTATGGGTACCTCAATGCCTCTAAAACAAAAACAAAAAAAAATGGGCTTATTTCAAATGAAAGAACAGTATAAAATAGGCTATTGTATTAGTCAGGGTCCTCTAGAGGAATATATATGACCAGGAATAGCCATCACAGTTGTTAAATGACGAGAAGGATCAGCAATCAGTGTAATGACCAAACTTCATTGCCTAACATTTCACAAGATCATTTTTATTGATTATCAAAAAGCAACTGATTATTTCAAGGTACAGTCTAGAAACGCAACACATAAAAATACTATCTTCCAGTCAAAAGCAGTTCCTAGACCATAGATACACACGTGGTAGACAAGGGACCCTAGAGCGACCCCCATCTTCCGACACTGTCTACTGTACTGCAGCTGTTTGCACTTAGCTCTGACAGACTCGACTACCCTAGTTGAAGGTTGTACTGGTTCTCAGGCCAGCTGTGCCCCTCCTCCTGTTCCTCTGTACTCTCTGCTGCAGCTATGCCATGTTCTTTTCCTACAATACCTGCTCCACTATTTTTGGCCCAGTTTCCATTCACTTTGTCTACAGTCTTCTCTTAAGTTTGTGTGAGTATAAACCAGTATTTTCCAAGGGTCAAGAGAAAGTCTACAATTTAATGAAGTTCGTTAGCGTTAAAATTATTGTCCTTGCAATTATAATCGCTAATTCAGAGAGTGTCTTCTTTAAAAATTATGTAAGCCCCAAGTATATAAAAATTATATTCCCTCAGTATGTTCCATTGTGGGTTATCATTAGAAGTACTGAGACACATCCAATTTTTGGCTCATGCATTTCTGCTATGGAAAAGAGAGATCAAATACAAAAGCTGACTAAGCATAAAAAGTTGCTGTCATTTCTGAGGGAGACATATGCAGTATTTTTCATTTTAATAGTGTCCCCCCAAAAATTAATGAGAAGTCACAACTAGTAAACTCAACTGTACATACACTAATCACATTCTATTTCAGGTACTTATGTAACTGTAAAGATGTGATACTGCGAAGGAATACAGCTGGAAGCCTGGGTTTCTGCATTGTGGGAGGTTATGAAGAATACAGTGGTAACAAACCTTTTTTTATCAAATCCATCGTCGAAGGAACACCCGCATACAATGATGGAAGAATTAGGTAATGATTACTTAGCAAAAAATAATATTCAAGTATTTTGTTTTCTACATGTAAAAACTTGGCCCACTTGAAAGATAACATAGGTTATACTTTCCTAAAGAGTGAGAAATTCAAACATGAGTGTACTAGTTAGGTAGTAAGAAATCCAAAACTATGGCCGGCCTTCGTCCCACCTTGCAATTTCCTATATACTACTGTACCTTCTAACACGAGCTGAGTGGAGCTTGGAGAATTTACGTGAAGAAGGAAAATCAGATCAGAATGAAAATGGACAAATACGGCAATCTCTAGGACCACCAGCAAGTCCACTTTGAGGAGTTTCAACCATGAAGTAGTTGATCACAATGCTTTTTTTTTTTTTTTTTTTTAGATGTGGTGACATTCTTCTCGCTGTCAATGGCAGAAGTACGTCGGGTATGATACATGCTTGCTTGGCAAGAATGCTCAAAGAACTTAAAGGGAGAATTACTCTCACCATCGCTTCTTGGCCTGGTACTTTTTTATAAAATCAATGATGGATCTTAGAAAAATCACAGATAGGCTACGTAAAATTGTATTTATCTTGTCAATTTTTATATTTAAAGACTATATTGTAAAAAATGCCAGAAAAAAGTATGACTTATGAAAACAAGTTACACCTCAGAGAATGTTCTCAAAAATAAAAACTAATGATAATTTTTATTTGGTGTGGAGGATTTCTCATCACTCCAACTCTTTGAAGTTTATATTTTTTTTATTCAATAAAATGCCCATAAAAACTTACATGGTTTGTAGGCCACACTTAATTCAAGTCAATTACAAATATGGTATAAGTGGAGTTGAAGACAGAGCACATTTAAGTTTAATGGCAGAGGATTCAAACAAGAAATGAGTATCTTCTAAGCGACAGGCGTCCTCTTACTGGTGACTGCCTCGTGACTTACTCGAACTGCCTCGTCCTTTCACACACCACGTCCCGGTCCCACCGCTGCCCTGGAACCCCCTCTCGGGGCTAGTCCAGATTTTAACCTGTGCTCTGGTTTTAGTAAGAAATAACTGATCTAACACTACTGTCGCTGAGTTTATTTTTATTCTTAATATGGATATGGTATAAAAAATACCCCATGTTCTACACGACCACTGAGTCTTGGAAAGCATGTTAACAGCAGCCAAGCACCTTGACCCTTGCTCAAACAGATGGCCATGAAGTAGTCTGATGTTGTACTAGTCAAGTTCATGAGCCTGCTGGGAAGCACACAAGTTACTTACATCATAGGGGCCACCCAAATGCCTCATACCATTTATGAATTTAGATAGACAAATAGTCCATTTAGTTACTATGGACCCAAATTCAGAACACTGAAAACCTGCTATCAAAAACTGTGATATCAAGGTGTTCAAGTTCTTGAAGATGCAGGAGTGTCACAGCAGTAGGACGAAGCTGGCTTCACGAAGGCCCCTTCAGGAGGGGGTCTGCAGCACAGCACCTCTTTGCAACAGTATCCCACTAAGGAGAAGGCTAACCATGAGTCAGTCACCTTCACCATACTGTGTACACATGGCCAACCTTAGCTCTAAATCCCCTGCTGACTATTCACATTACTTTCTTAGATATAAAGTAATTTTTGTCTTTTATTTTTTAAATATTACAAGACAAAGATTTTTAACTTAACACAAAAAAATGCACATTTTTATTTTGGAAAAGAAAAAGTTAACGTTTCATTCTAACAGAACAAGATTAAAGGTATATTTCTTAAACATTATCCAGAAAAATAAGGAGATTTATAGTATCTGTTTCTGGGACTGACGTACACAGAGGTGGCGCCTACTCGGCAGGGGCAGCTTCGGTGCTCTCCTGTTCCGGAACCGGCTCGCTGCCAGCCTCTTTCCCTTCTTTGCTTCTTTTAGACTTTTTGTGCTTGTGTCTTCTGTGACTGTCCCCTTCTTCACTTTCATGACGACGTCTACTATTACTGCAAGAAAAGGAGTTGTGTTTAACAATGGGGACAAAATCAGTCTGCTCTAGCCAATCAATGTAAGCCTGGATTTTGGAAAAACTTGTTTTCAGATTCTGGAGAGTTATTCTGCATGGAATTTTACACATAGATTACATTTGGGGGTTATCTTCACCATACCATCCCAGATTTCCAGTACCACTTCTTTGTTCTGAAAGACTTTATGCAACTCTTTTTCTCAAAGTCTTTAAACTGGAACAAGAAGTACTATTTTATAGGGTGAATTTTCAGAATAATAGGCATTAAAATTGATTCTAATTTATTTAAAAAACCGGGCCCCAAATTTTTTCCTTAAGTCAAATAGCATTTTAATATTATAAAGATTGGATCATATGCCCAAATTCTCCTCTATCAATAGATTGTAAAACAAACAAAAACTACCCAGACATCTTATTTTTATCCATGCTAATTTTGTCTGAAGATATAAAAGAAATGCAACCTCGTTAGATTTAAAAATGTTTTTGATGCTCATAAGGAAGAGCTACACCAGTTGTTCTTGGTCTTTCAGTTGAAATAGGCTACAGCCCCCCCCCAAAAACCCCCCGTTTAAAAAAAACCCCCCCCCCCCCCAAAAAACCCCCCCCCCCCCCCCCCCCCCCCCCCCCCAAAAAAACCCCCCAAACCCCCCCCCCCCCCCCCCCCCCCCCCCCCCCCCCCCCCCCCCCCCCGGGGCCCCCCCCCAAACCCCCCCCCCCCCCCCCCCCCCCCCCCCCCCCCCCCCCCCCCCCCCCCCCCCCCCCCCCCCCCCAAAAAAAAAACCCCCCCCCGCCCCCCTCCCCCCCCCCCCGGGGGGAAAAAAAAAAAACCCCCCCCCCCCCCCCCCCCGGGGGTTCCAAAAAACCCCCCCCCCCCCGGGGCCCCCACCCCCCCCCCCCCCCCCCCCTTTTTCCCCCCCCCCCCCCCAAACCCCCCCCCCCCAAAAAAAAAAACCCCAAAAAAAACCCCCCCCCCCAAAAAAAAACCCCCCCCCCCCCCCCCCAAAAACCCCCCCCCTTTTAAAAAACCAAGCCCCCCCCCCAAAAACCCCAAAAAACCCCCCCCCCCCCCCCCAAAAAAACCCCCCCAAAGGGGGGTTTTCCCCCCCCCCCCCCCCAAAAAAAAACCCCCCCCCCCCCAAAACCCCCCCGGGGCCCCCCCGCCCCCCCCCCCCCCCGGCCCCCAAAAAAAAAAAAACCCCCCCCCCCCCCCCCTTTTTTCCCCCCCCCCCCGCCCCCCCCCCCCCCCCCCCCCCCCAAAACCCCCCCCCCCCCCCCAATTTTTTCCCCCCCCCCCCCCAAAACCCCCCCCCCCCCCCAAAAAAAAACCCCCAAAAACCCCCGGCCCCCCCAAATTTAAAGCCCCCCCCCCAAAAAGGGGGCCCCCCCAAAAAAACCCCCCCCCCCCCCCCCCAAAAAAACCCCCCCCCTTTTTTTTAAAACCCCCCCCCCCAAAACCCCAAAAATTTTTTTCCTAAAGGGGCCCCCCCTTTTCCGATTTTTTTAAAAAAAAAACCCCCCCCAAAAAAAAAAAAAAAAAACCCAGAAAAAAAAAAACCCCGGGCCCCCCACTTTTTTTTCCCCCCCCCAAAAGGGGCCAAAAAAAAAAAGGGTTTTTTTTTTCCCAAAAAAAAAAAAAAAAACCCCCCGGTCCCGGAAAAAAAAAAAAAAACCCCCCCCCCCCAAAAACCCCCCCCCCAAAAAAAACCCCCCCCCCCCCCCCCCCCCCAAAAACGGGGGAAAAAAACCCCAAAAAAAAAAAAGGGGAAAAAATTTAAAAACCCCCCCCAGGTTTTTTTTTAAAAAAAAAAAAAAAAAACCCCCAATTTTAAAAACCCCAAAAAAAAAAAAAAGAAAAAAAATTTTTTTTTTAAAAAAAAAAAAAAAAAACCCCCCAAAAAACCCCCCAAAAGATCCAAAAAATTTGGTTTTTTGGGGGAAAAAAAAAACCCAAAATTTCCCAACGGGGGCCCTTTCCGGGGCCGGGAACCAAAAAAAGGGGCCGGTTTTTAAAATTTTTGGAAAAAAAAAAAAAAAATTTTTAAAAAAAAAAAAAATTTTTTCCCCCAATTTTTTTACAAAAAAACCCCAAACCCAAAAAATTTTTGGGGGCCCGGGGCCCCGGAAAAAAAAATTTTTTGGTTTTCCCTTTTTTAAATTTTTTTTTTTTTTAAAAAAAAAAAAAAGGGGGTTTTTTTAAAAATTTAAAAAAGGGGTTTGGGGGCCCAAAAACGGGTTTTTTTGGGGGGAAAAAAAAAATTTTTAAATTTCCAAAACCCCCCAAAAAATTTTTCCCCCCCCCCCAAAAAAAAAAGGGGGGGGGGAAAAAAAAAAAAAATTTTTTAAAAAATTTTTTAAAAAAATTTTTAAAAAAAAATTTTTTAATTTGGGGCCCCTTTTAAAAAAAAAATTTTAAAAAAAAAAAACCCCAAAAAAAAAACAAAAAAAAATTTTTTTTAATTCCCCCCTTTAACCTTTTTCCCGGCCCCCCTTTTTTTTTAAAAAAACCGGGTTTTTTTCCCTTTTTTGGGGCCCTTTTTTGGGCCCAAAAAAAAAGGGGGATTTTTCAAAAAAGCCCCCCCCCCCCCGGGGGAAAAAACAAAAAAACCCCCCCCGGAAAAAAAGGGAAAACCCCCCCCCCCCTTTTTTTCCCCTTTTTTAAAAAAACCCTTTTTCCCCCTTTAAAATTTTTAAAAAGGCCCTTTTTCCCCAAAAATTCCAAAAGGGGGTTTTTTTAAAATTTTTTAAAATTTTAAAAAAAATTTTAAATTTTTTTTTTTTTAAAAAAAAATTTTTTTTTAAAAAAATTTTTTTTTTTTTGGGGAAAAATTTTCCCCTTTTTTTTTTTCCCCCCAAAAAAACCCCAAAAATTTTTAAAAAATTTTAAAAAAAAATTTAAAAAAAAAGGGCCCCCCTTTTTTAAAAAAATTTTTTGGGGAAATTTTTCCAAACCCGGAACTTTTTAAAAAAAATTTAAAAAATTTTAAAATTTCCTTAAAAAAAAAAAAATTTTAAAAAAAAAAAAAAGGGGGGGGGGGGGCCCCCCCCGGGGGCCCCGGGGGGGTTTTGGGAAGGGGCCCCCCCTTTTTTTCAAAAAATTGATTTTTTCTTTTTAAAAAAAAAATTTAAAAAAATTTTTCCCCCCTTTTTTTAAAAAAAATTTTTTTTTTTTTGGTTTTTTAAAAAGGGATTTTTTAAAAAAGGATTAAAGTTTTGGGTTTTTTTTTAAAAAACCATTTTCCCCCTTTAAAAAAAAAAAGGGGAAACCCCAAAATAAAAAAAAAAAAAACCCCAAAAAGGGGGTTTTTTTTTAAAAATTTTTAAAAAGGGAATTTTTTAAAAAAATTAAAAAAAAAAGAAAAAAAAATTTTTTTCCCTTGGGGGGAAAAAAAACCCTTGTTTTTTCCCCAAAAAACCAAGAACAAAATGAGTACGATTTCAAAATGGCGTTTCTAACCATACCTTGAGTACTCCTTTCCCAGTGAACTGGAATTCATCTCCTCACATCAAATAAAATGAGTAAAAATAAAGTGTGCTCAATGCCCTGCACCCCAACAAACCTGTTGAAAACACTTGGGGTAGGGCTGTGGTCCCGCTCCCGCTCGCGCTCCGGGTGCGCTCCCTTTCTCGGTCCCGGTCTCGCTCTCGCTCCCTGTCCGGTCTCTCTCTCGGTCTCGATCTCGATCTTTTTCTCTCCGTGCATAATAGTCCCACTGCTTGGTGGTGTCCACAAGGCTGGGCCATGAAGGAGCGGAACTGGTAAGGTGGGGAAAGGCAACTAAAGGAAAAAAGCACATTAAAACAAAGGTATGGTACTCAGTATTCTATTTGCCAAGAATAAGAAACCACAAACTTTCCAATATCAAAAACAGAAACAAGAAGACACTGTTCATTCCCCAGCACCACAGGGTAGTTCCACGGGAATCAGATGATACCTTCTGGTATCCATGAGCACTGCATACAAGCACATGGTACATAGATATATATGTAAGCAAAGCACCTGTGTGTGTGTGTATGGGGGGGGTGTCTTTTATAAAAGTCTGTATTTTGAATACATGAGTACATGATATAAAACACATGGGAAATGGATTTGAGAGGAAAGGCTTCATGAAGACGAAGGGGTTCCAAGCACTGGCTATTATTCCAGAGGACCCGAGTTTGATTTCCAGCCCCCAAATGGCAGCTCACAACCATCTTAACTCCGGTTCCAGGGGATCTGACTTTCCATGGGCACCAAGGACGCTTGTGGTTGATACTCAGACAGACACACAGGCAAAACACTCATACTCAAAAACTAAAATACATGTTAAATATTTCTTTAAACAGAGAAACAGCCTATGTGAAATTCTGGGTCATAGGGAACATGCTCTCCAGGAGGATTGTGGGTCATATATCTCTTCTTCTTTCACTTGTTTCTGTCCTGGCCAGCAGGTGAATGGTATGGCTTCATTACACACCACCACCACATAGGCTTTAAGAGTCATGGTTTGTCTAAGTTACAGATGTGAACCTTTAAATCTGTGAGCCAAAATAATGATGAAAAAAAAAGCTTGTCTCCTAATATTCCTAAAAAACTTATTTTTAAATTGGGTCTCACTTCATAAGCAGTTCTTCAGATCATATCCAGAAAAGTAATTATTTTATGTTGCTCAGGGGTACAAGGATGAATTATAAATTCTAAAATAAACAAAATGAAGGTAAAACAGAACAGCAAAGACGCTCTGTCTATTGTCTTTATTGCACTGCTTCATTTGGCTAAGATAAGGAGACTCTCTTCCTCTCCTTTCCTAATTTTTACAATTCACTCTTAATTAAAGGTTTGTCCCTCGGAGGAAAGTTGGGAGCTATACAGAGAGAGAAGTGGGAGATTCCTGCTTCCTAACAGTAAAAACAAACACCTGTTACTCTGAGAAAAAAGTTGTGCTCTTAATTAGCCATTTAAAAACAGTTCTACAAGGCTGGGTCAGTATTCTCTGATATGGGCTAGTCACCGTTTCACCTGTGCTGAAGCAAACACATGGGACAGAGTGACAGAAACTCCAAATGCTGTAAAACAGGTAAAACCCAAACACACGAACTCAATGAGTGATGCGCAGGGGATGCTCACGTATTATAGGTGCTGTGCTAAACTTGAACTCTAGCCCCAGTTCACATGAGCAAAAAATTTTAATTCATCCAAGGTTACCTAGGATACGCTGGGCCCAAGATCCAAGCACAGGCAACCACTGAGCCCATTATTCAATGATTACTTTGTACTGCTACAGGGTACAGAAGAGGGAGGGAGCTTGTACCCCGCTTGAGACGGTGGAGACTGTGAAAATGGTGACTAGCACTGGGATACTTGGCCGAGAGCAGGACAGGAGCCTGAAGGCAATCCCACAGCGTTTTACTTTCAGTTTAATGACTAAGCATGGCACCAGGACATACTCTACCACAGAAATGCCTTTTAAGTCCATTAATATTTTTTTTCCACCTTCAATGGAGGAAACAGGACATCAGAATGTCCACCTCTGGATTAGTGCTGTACAGAACACTCTACTCTGAAACACAGGTCCCTGGAAATTGCCCATGGGAGACCAGTAGCCTAGAGACCCACCACTCGCTCTTTCCTTTATTATTGGCTTTACTTCATTATCCTTTCAGCAGTGGGGACTGAACCCAGGCCTCACTCAAATGCTCACACATTTTATCACGGAGCCACATTCCTGAGCCGTTAATCCAGTCAGTTAGAACCAATGAGGTTAACTAGAACTTCTTACAGGAGCACGGATGGGCTATGATTTACAGGCACATAGGCAAGGGGACAATTTACCAATGGCTATGAAATGCCTCCCCCTAGCTGAGTAACCAGCTGCATACATACCCTTAGGGAAAGCTGGGCCCTCTTACGGGATGTTGATGGGCCCAGTTATTTGCTTTGATCAAAGTTCATGTGTGAATGCAATGGCAATGTCCTACTTAGAAGACAGGCAGCGCTTTACAACATCCCACCCTACCTCCTTCGACCTTGCTGAACCTTCCAAGGGTGATACAGATGTCCATTTAGGAATGACATTCAATGGGTTAGTTTTAGATCTCTCATTTACCATCTTGGTTGAAGATGCCATCTAACCCAGACTCTTCTAAGCCTCTGTCTCTTCCATGTCACACTGTGAGACGAGCTCATGGTGCTACGCTTTTCTCTTGCCATCTTTCTTTGGGAGGGTGCTTCACCTAACAACTGTGTACAGGACTGTTATTTCCGCCCATTGACATGTGCAGTGTCCCTTGCAGGGACTCAGGACTTCAGTGGAGAAAGAACCCGCAGAAAGGAGTATGGCAAGAGACCTCACGTGGGGCTTGACTAGCTTGACCTTAGTTCCTGAAGCAGTGGCACTCTGAGAGGCTCCACTCCAACAGGAAGTCATCCTACTCTGGGGGAAGGTGCCATCAAGCAGCAGCATCACATCACTACAGGAGAATCCTTCATAAAAGGTGCACTATACAGGAAACTCCACTATAATGTGAAGATAGTGCCACAGCTCCTCTTGACAACCCCTGCCCTGGCGAAGCGAGCCCCTCCACAGACACAGACTGACTCACTGACAGCCCCTGCCCTGGCGGAAGTGAGCCCCTCCACAGACACAGACTGACTCACTGACAGCCCCTGCCCTGGCGGAAGTGAGCCCCTCCACAGACAAGGACTGACTCACTGAGGAGCTCAAGCCTCACTAGCATTTTTTTAGCAACATCAACAAAAAAATTTTTTTTAAATTAAGGGCCATATGCTCCTTGAAACACATTCCTGAACATTTATAAAGCATTAAATATAAACAAACATTACTTTCCTATGCTGGGGAAATAAAAAGCTACATGTAATGTGTCTCATCACATTTGCTTTATTGTTCTGTCTCCAAAGTAAGCCTATGCTGCGGTGTGAGCACAAGCTGTCTGGGTCCAGCCCAGCACACCTGCAGTCCCTAAGTTATGGTTCCCTTACTCCATACCTGCTGTCACCACTGTTGTACTGTGAGTTACGAGACTCTCACTTCATCTGGCTATCTCTCTGACAAATGAATTTAATCAGGATAGCCATTATAACTCACCACACCCATAAGTTAGTACAGTGTACAACATTTTAAAGTAAATAAAGGAGCACCGGAAGCCTTTGGTGTGTATAAAATTGTTAAAAGTGAAAAAAGAAAGGCAGGCGGTGTGGGTGGATGACAGTGACATACACATAGCTTACAAAAAAGAAGGAAAAGAAAGAAAGAAGACTAAGGTTACCTGGATGCCAGGACTCATGGACACTGAAGCTGAGATAAATCCTAAACAGCTTCAGGAAAAGCTGAACTCTCAATACCTATTGTGCCACAATTTTTCCAAAACATCAACTGATAAAGTATATTTTCTGAAGCAGTCTGACAGATATACAGACTTAATTCTTTCAATGGCTATTTCTTAGTTACTCGGCTAACTTAACCCATGAAAACATGTTTCTACATCTTTACCAAGGTGTACTTTGCTGACTCACAAAGGATCTGGGTGGTAACTTACCATTGCCATAGGGAAATGCTCGTGCAGAACGGCTGTCATAACCAGAGGAATGGCCACTGTGGAGGAAAGAAGTATCTTTATATCTGATGCAAATGCACACTCAATCTTAATTGTTCAGTGGACACAAAAAGAGGGCAAGGCAAAATTTAAGTCTGAAAATTTGTTACAAGGTCTTGCTATTTTTTTTAATATGATAACATGGACTTTTTTACCTCAAAACCCTCAGACCCAGTGACTACTGCTGGTGCTGTTCAGCCTAACTCATGCAATCAGTCTCAGTTTGCTCAGTGAGAGAGGCAGGGAAAATCTGAGACTAAGAAATATTTGAGGTTTAAAATTTTCTTAAAAAATTGGTATTAATGGCTCTAAGTTAGTTATAAATCATCAGTAATTAGTACTTTAGATAGAACATTCTGATTGAGAAACAAGTGTGTATTTAACAAGAAGGTAATGAAAATAAAATCCTCACCTCTGACAATTTGCTTTCTGGAGCAGCACTTTGAAAACTACATGGATGGCTTGATGCCACCATTCTAAGTGAGCCCGATTTTCCTTTGCTTTTACATAATTTGACCATTAGTTTTCAGACTATCTCCACTCAGAGTGCAGTAATGGAATAGCTCCCATTTACTAGCGAGTTCTGCCTGCTGACATGTGTGCTGTTCTAATCTCCACAATGAAGTCTAGACAGACAGTAAGCTAGCAACACTGATGTGACATCCTAAGGGGGTTAAACAGAATACTACTACGGTTGAGGGAATATTCTTAAATACAGGAGGCTAAGAAAATTAAGTATAGGACATGAGAAAATAAGGTCACTGCCTTAGGGGATAGCTCGGTTGTTCCATAAGGAAGTGGAGATGCACCAGGGTAGCACAAAGAAAACAGCTTTTCTTTTTATTAAGGTATAGTAACAGTTGTTCTTTCCCCTTTCTAATAGATAAAAATTCATTATTAATAATTTCTAACAAACTATTTTTATTTTTCTTTTCCCTGTTTTGAAATTAGGCTATAGTTTCATAAAGTAATTAATACAGATTAAACTTATGCATGGACAGGTGCTCTATCTATTAGAAAATACAAGCAAAGACATATTTGTAAGGTTCTGCTGCAAGGTTGTCAATGATCAACATCTCTGGGTACCGCACTGCTTTACCTTTCTATTGTCGGTATAAGAGATGGAGGAGGAGCGCCTGGTGGAGGGGGGAAACCTGAAACATTCAACCAAAGACATGATATGAACAGGATGCATGTGGAATGCTGAGAGTGAACAGTTGCTGAGTATCACTAATATTTCTGAGGACACAAACGTGCTTCTCTACGTCATAACGAACAGGAAAAAATAAAGCTGAAACTTATAAACAGTTTTTTAGAGCATTATCGTTGTTAATTAATAGTCTGGTCTAACACACAGAGCACAAACTGTCAGGACACTCGGTCTTATTTTCAGCACCACACACAGCCCATTTTGTGTGTCTAAGAAAGTTAGTCTCAGTGCCTTACCTTTTCCATATAAAATATACAGTAGCAGTGTTGCCATCAGATTATGTTTTGAAGAAACACAAATAAAATAGCATTTACCTCATTTAAAAATATTCTGAGTTTTAGATTTATAGAAATTTCCTTAACACATGTAATTTGTAAATAAAATCTAGCCAATAAATATATGTGTTCATAGCAAGAACATCTGCCATGAAATGTTCTTTAAATAACACAACCCAGCGGACTACTTTTCAAAGCAAGGCACATAATGGAATTTCTGGATTAGTCTGGAGGCAGGTAATCTGTACCTTTGCTTGTGTGGCAGCACTCTGTCACTAAATGAAACTCACAGACAACACAGCTATAAGGGGCCTCACTCGGCATGTCGTCTCCTCTATACTCTCAGAGTATGACACGGCACCACAAGCCAAGCAACACTTCACAGTTCAACAACTCAAGAGACCTATTTTTTCCAGGTTTTAACAACTCCACTATTAGGAAATGCATCAAATTCAGCAGTTTCAATCATTTGCCCTCAGGTTCACATCCTGATGAAGACAAGTCCATTACTGTACCCCAACTGTCTTCTACCATTGGTGATGATTGAATGCCTCCTCAGTTTTCTCTGGGGACACGAACCCAGTTCTCTCATTCTTCTCAAAGCTTCATTAAATCCGTCTTTAGCCCTGTTTCAAACTATTTTAAGTTTACTATGCTTGCCACTCTGTCCAGGCTTAGCCTCTACCTCTTCTACTAACATCAAGACAAGCCCTGGTTTAGCAGTTACAACAGTAGTCCTCGAGTCCATGAACTACATGACACAGGTTCCCAGCCAGACTGTCTTTCAGACTACAAAGACACAACAGTCCCTTAGACTTCCTCTGCTCAGCCTTTTCTCAGCCACATCCACACACAGCCAGTGACTAGAGTCCTAGCTAAGCATGGACACTAACCTTTGCAATCTAAACTTCATTTTCGGTTCATCCAGGTCATTCTGAATTGAGACCCACTCTCCTCAGCAAAATCACTAGTGACTTTCTTCACACTCCTTGGTCTTACACTAAACTCAGTAAATAAACTTTCCACTGTGTGCAGCATTAGACAGTAAGAAGTAATGAAATGGAAAGGCCATGGCTGGGCTGCACAAATGCTCCCACTGACAACACCATCCCAAGGCCCAATTAATCACCGTTCTAAGAACAAGTGCTTGGCTAGTTATTAAGCCATACAACTGCTGTGTGGTCTAGAACTTATTTTCTCATGACAATGAATTATGACAGTGGGTAAACAATCAGAAGCCACGATAAAGTCAAGATAAATTATGTTTCTTTTCTTTTTGAATTCCTTTTACATACAATCAAAGGCATTGGTCTAAAAGGCTTTCCAACAGCGGTTTTACTTTACATCATCTACTGTTATCCTCACGAATTGCTAAGTGAGAATTTCTATTTCTATAGAAATGGGTAAGACAAGTTTAAGAAAACGAAATTGTCTTAGTGCTGGAATGAAGCGAAGGCAGAGCTGAAAATAGGACCTTGAAATCCCATGAGCTATTGTACATTCTAACCACATCAACACCGGCCCTCCTGTAACTATAAGCTTGAAATTTCATGTTCATTAACAATGATGGAGAAAACATGAAAAAAGTTTTACCTGGAGGTGGTACAGTTATTGGAATACCTAAAAAACAAGTGATGAAATTTAATATAGTAACTGGATTTCAGAACCTGTTATGTTTTTATGCCATCACCAAAACAAACTTTGAAATAAAACCCCTGACTCAGGGCCCTGGCGTAGCACTCAAGAGACAAGCTCTGTTTTCTTGTAAACCAACAATTCAAGTACAGCATCCAGCTTCCCTGATGAAAAACCAGTCTAACAACTTCATAACACGATTGTCCCACTAGTTGGAATCACAAATGAAGTTAGAAGGCACATCACTTTAAAAAAGCACACTTGTGATACACAAAATCAAACTCCATAACATTGAAAAGCTCACTAAATTTGATCACAAGAATCTGGTTTTGTTAGCTTAACATTTTAGTGGCAATCCTGCAGGGAAGGAAAGACTCAGGCTGTCATCACTTCTGAAAAGGGCTACTCAAGTGGGAAAGCTGCTTTACTGATGGTACCAGGAGCCAACAGTCAATACTTTCTTTGATTTGTGGAAGTAGAAAGGGTATAGGAAACTTATATGGACAGACAGACAGACACATACACACAAGCACACACACTAACATAAGCATAGATGACTGCCTTTTAGAGGTGCTAGCAAAATAAAATTTGAGTCTCTCTCCACAATGCGTAAACATAATCTTTAAATGGTAAACCATACATGATCATTCTAAATTTGTACTGACCAAATGTCCCTGTTAAGTACTAAGCATTTAAAATTAAATCCAAAATTTAAGAAATACATGTTATTTCTTAAATTTTATAAGTTATACAATGTATAACAGGCAAACTGGAATTACTTTTAGTTAAAAAAAATAATGATCTCAAATAACAAGAAAAAAATTGAAACAATTTTTTCATTTAAAGTTTTATATTATAAATTCCATTGTTCAAATAGTTTATTAAATCCTATCTTTAAAACAGCCTCAAAATTAGCTCAAAGGAGGGGCAATCAAATTCACTTACTAGCTGCATGCAAGTGAACAGAAGTACTTTCAAAGGTTTTCTTGACCAGAAAACGCTGCTGCTAGCTTATTTAAACTGCTCTGACAGACATATTTTATTGGAGTGAGGCTTTCATGAGACAGCACATGGCTGAGCACCATAGACTTAAGTACCTGATCAAACACTGTAAATAGAAGGTTATGGAACCAGCCGAGTGAAAAGGTATGGGAGGCAGCCATGGCAATCGCAGCCTACCAAGTTAATGCACAGCAAACATTTACCCCAAGGTTTTATCTTGATGCTTCTCATGCCATTCAAGTCTAAGGATGGATCTAACAACAGAAAACCAAGAATCCCAAATGCAATGCTAAATGAGGGAAGATAGAAGGGAGGGAGAAGTGTGTAAATATATTTATTCTTTACAACGGTACAAATAACTCTACTGAACCTTACTATCCAAGTCTGCTTTCACATTCAATACATGAATGTATTCGTGCTGTTTGTAATGTGTAGATCAGTGCTAGGCCAGTTCCTTTCTGTGCTACTTTCACTTAGGTAACCTTACCTAAACATGTTTTGAGTAGCAAGCACTACTTTAGCTAAACCTACTAAAATGAGAATTTGTGCAAAAAAACAAACAAACAAACAAACAAACAAACGGCAAAAAAAGACACAATTACTAGTCAAGAGTCTTCATAACTTAGTCCTCAAAAGTATTTAAACTGTGAAAACAAATACAGAAGGCACAATGTCAAATTAATTTTTCTCCAAAAGCAGCTAAAATGACCATGTTGGTTAGTTTTATGTGGAAGTGACACAAGCTGCTATCATTTGAGAAGACAGCCTCCACTGAGAACTTGCCTCCGTAAGATTGGCAAGTCTGTCCTACATTTTCTTAAACAGTGACTGCTGTGGGAGGACCCAGCTCATGGTAGGGGAGGGGTGGGGCACAACCCTGAAGAGGGTCCTGAGCTGTGTCAGAAAGAAGGCTGAGCAAAGGAGGAGGGACAAACCAGTGAAGTCCTCTGCTTCAGCTCTTGCCTTGAGTTCCTGCCCTGACTTCCTTTGGTGATGGAATGTGATGTGGAAGTATAAACCAAGTACTTTCCTCCTCGTGTTGCTTTTGGTCATAGTGCTTTATCATAGCATTAGAAACTGTAACTAAAACAATTATAATCTGCCTTTAATTTTAATCTTACTATAGTAATATCCTAGAACAGATTTAAAAAAAATTAACTGGAACTAAGAACAGAGTTTAAAAAAAAATGTTATATCCAGTTGTCTTTCCAACTATGCCTCTACAATAGAAAGCTTGCATGCTAGAAAGGGCTTTTCCAAGGGAGACCTTTATTTATGTAAGATTTTACTTCAGTGTAAACAACTGTTTGTAGAAAAGGACTAGAAAGCTGATGAAACATACAGCCAATTCCTTGACAACCCAGAAACATTTCCAAGCAGTAATTAAAGAAGTTTAATAAACAATACAATGGAAATGCACATTTTAACTTAAAGATATCTAGTATTTAACTTTTTTAAAAACAAAAACAAAATAATATAAGTGACAGAAAATTCCTTCCAAAAAAATCCCTTTTTTTCTTCCCTGGACAACTCCAATAGACTTAAACATACAAATCAAGTACTTTGCTTCTGTTATATATGTATGAATGTATACATATTTGCATGTGTCTGTCTTATTCTGCTTTGAAACAATGTAGACCTGGCCAGCCTGAAACTCTCTAGGGAAACAGACTAGCCTCGAACTCCAAGATACCTACCTGTATTTGACATCCAAGTGCTGAGACTAAAAGCTCTAGCCTTAATTTAATTATCTGAAAAAAAAATGATTACTTGCCCGGAAAACCTTCTGTGACTATAGTATATTAAAACCTGAGCAAAGTGATCACCCATTTACATCCATGCACTTCTTCATCAGAATCACCTACAGTTTGTGACTGCTGGGACATTCTAGAATTTTTCATTCAAAATGTCCAAGGCAAAAAACAAACAAGACAAAAACAAAACTGCATTCCCCAAAACTCCTCAGATGAGGTTGTTATACAGGGACCAAACACTGGATTATAACCCACACTTCTAATCTTAACTTTTGAGAGACTCAGGTATACAGCTGAAAACTAAAGTCAACTTCAAACTGTTATAAAACAAAGGCATTGACACATGTCAGTAACATATAATGACAATTTATACTACTGCCAGACACTCAGCAGAAATGAGAAGGGAAGTTATAGGATAAAGACAGACAGACACATACAATTATGTCCTGACTCTTCCTAAAGGTAAAAGGGGGTCAGGGAACTAAGGCAAACAGAGAGGCAGTATTCCCGCTAGATAGCATTAAAAACAACAAAAATGACCTATACCAGGAATTCTCACAAAATACTCTGAAGACACACATTTAAAAAGGAAAAGAAAAAAGCTTGAACAATTGTCTGTAAGTAATTTTCACCAGTGATTTGTAGAAACATGCTAGGCAGCATGGTCCCACAATTCCTTCCTCCTGGTACAAATGCCTTCACATACTTCTGGCATTTGGATTCTCTTCTAAGTGAAAGGGACACCATTACACAGTCAACACAAAACCAGCAAAAAAAACCAACAATGCCATAGCCATGACTGGGCTACAAAGGCAGAGATGTCTATTTTGCTGGCACTCTTTCTATTGCTACCTCAAATGCTGAGAATCACAGCCAGTGAGGAACTCAAGCCGCTTGGTCCACAACACAACAAAGAAGGGTTAGAGAGAGGGCTCAGCAGTTAGAGTGCCTGAGGCTCTTAGCTCCCAGCACCCACATGGTGATCCACAACCATCTGTAATTCCCTTCCAGGGCATCTGACACTCTAGTCTGATCTCACTAAGTACCGGGTGTGGCATATATGCATGTAAAACCCTCAAACACATAAAATAAAAACAAAGCCATCTTTAAAAACCAGAAAGCTAACTTTTAATCAAAGTGAGTGAGCTTAGAGACTAAGACTGACTCAGTTAAGCCCTTAGAAATGACTTCAAAGTCTGAGAGAAAGCTTCAAGTAGAGAACTTGACTGAGCTACTGTTATATTCCTAACCAAGACAAAAACAATATGCCATTTTATGATACTAGATTCGAGGATAATTTTTAATATAGTAATAGAGAACATAATACATACATATCTTTTATCTTTTAAGTCCAAAACAGAGATAAAAACCTGGCAGCATTACGTGAGTTCTGCTTCCTGCTTCTAATTCCAAATCCCATCACTATTATAATATAAGGCTAGAAAATCCTGACTTAAGTCTCATGCTTCTACTTAAGCCAAAGTCAGAGGCTTGGAAAAAGACAGTAAATCAAACGTGCATAATTTTTTTGAATATCATTTAACAGAAATGCTTTACAAATGAGAATATGAACATATATACATATATAAACATTACAGAATGTTATGAACTATTTTTTTTTAATGAGTAAACCAACTAAACTGCGTAAGAAAGTCATGGTAAAATAAATGTATTAAAATGCTATGACACCAAAAATGACCAAGTTTCCAGCATATCTTATCCAAAAAGTTGTTAAAATGCACAAGGCTTTGTATTTTTAGGATCACTCAATCATCAAACTTAGAAAATTTAATTCCTGGGAAAATAAAACTCTATCTCCAACTCAAACTTATATGATATGAATGCTACTATTTTATTTATTTATTTTGGGATTTTGCAACAATTTTGGGTTTTTTTATGTAGCCCTGGCTGTTCTGGAACTCTCTCTGTAAACAAGGCTGGCCTCGAACTCAGAGATCCGCCTGCGTCTACCTCCCCAGGGCTGGGATGAAACCACCACCATCCCACAGATGTCAGTACTCTAGAGAGAACTTAGGAGTTCATTTGTATCAGATCCTCTAGACTCATGATGCTACTGGAAGAAAAGAATAAAACAAAGGTAGATATTAAAACCATAACCTAAATTCTACAAACTGTAGTGCCAATTGTACACTGAACGTAACAATTCAGGTTGAGGACATAGTTCACTTGGCTCCCCAGAATCCCATAAACTAGGAGTAAGGTTCGATATATCTGAAATCTCAGCACGCTGAAGGTGGAAACAAGAGGACCAGAGGACCAGAAGTTTAAAGCCATCCTTTGCTACTCAGGCCCTATCATAAAAAACAAAACAACAACAACAACAAACCCAAACAGACAAATTGAAAAAAAATTAGTTATGGAACTCATACCTAAAATCTCAAAACCTGAGGAGTCTGAGGCAGGAGAATTGCCAGGAGTTTGAGACCAACATTGACTAAATAGGGATCCTTCCATATGTTGTTTTAAGGGCAGGGTGGGTGGTTAGAGTGCTTGCTGTGCAAACATGATGACCTGAGACTGCAACCATGTAAGAGTGGAGCATAAAGGCTGCATGTGCAGTCAAGGCTGGGGTAGGAGGACAGCATACAGGCAGATGCCAGGGGCTTTACTGGCTAGCCAGCATAGCAAGGCGCTCAAGCTCCAGGTTCACTCAGTAGGAGGTGAGAGACATTGCCTCAAAGAATAAGGCAGAGGACAATACAAAGAGCCCTGAAGTTAACCTCTCACTTCCACAGTATTTCAAGCAAGTGTGCACCTGCCCCTACACACAAACATGATTTGCACATCCATATAAAAAAGGACATTAATGCCGGGCGGTGGTGGCGCACGCCTTTAATCCCAGCACTTGGGAGGCAGAGGCAGGCGGATTTCTGAGTTCGAGGCCAGCCTGGTCTACAGAGTGAGTTCCAGGACAGCCCAGGCTACACAGAGAAACCCTGTCTCAAAAAAACCAAAAATAAATAAATAAATAAATAAATAAAGGTCATTAAAAACCCATCTTAAGCTTTTAATATCTATGAAATTATATAAAACAAAATATAACATTAAAACTAATTAACATTTAAAAGTATCAATTATGAGTGTTCCCTAAAATTAGTTCACCACTATCAAATTCTTCTGTTTTAGAAACAAATCATCAGGCTAAACACTGCTGGATGAAGTATACGATTACTCCTCTATAGACTACCTAGAAAAGGCAAACTCAGAGAAAGAAAGTAGAACAGAGACGGCCAACAGCCGGGGGTAGATGTAGTTACTCTTGAAAAGGTAGAAATGGGGAGATGGGAAGGTTTTAGGTATAGTGATGCTACTAAATAAATGAGTCACAACTGGTTAGAATAATGAACTCTTATGTGTGACAACAATAACTGACATACAAAATAAACTAATCAATACCAATCCTTGTAATTTTATAATATTTTGTTCTAATTTTCAATTATTTCAAACTTGTCAGCTAAGCATAAGACAATGCAATCCCAGTAGACAGTGACACCTTAGTTGAATGCATTAAAGAGCATCTAATTCTGCTCTTACAAGCTTCCCAACCTCTGCACGTCACACTGGGGAAGGAAAAAGTCTTCTATGACGCTGTTATGCATGTACACAATCCTGTGACTCGGCCTTCTTAGGAGGTACAGACCCGCTTCAACTTGGTTAACAGAGAACAGACCAGAAAAGTGTCTGGCATCATGCACTTTGACTATTTTCAAGATAATTGGTTACATTTTGAAACCTCACTAGTATCCACTTCCAGTGTCATTCTAAAACAAAATGAGTTTACAGACGGGATGTACTCCAAAGAAAGGAGACAGTCAATGTATTAGATACTGGCTAGTGGTTCCACTATTACTTGGAAGAGCATGAAATTATACTAATGTGTTCCTGCAGCAATCTCACAGAATAGAATTTTGATTCATTAGACAGTGAACAGATCTTTAATTTCAGAAGCCATGAGTAATCACTATTTGTTTTCAAGTTACTACTACTGTAGTTATATTAAACACGTTAGCATTCAAATAAGTCTCTTCCGTCTTTGTCTGAAGTAGTCTCCTCTACTTTTCATTCTATAATGACCCAAAGTGTTCTGACCCTCAGTGTCTCTGAGGAGGCTCATACATGTCTTCAGATGGCTATTTGAGGAAAAGAGAAACGATATACCTCCTGACAACTATTTGACCATGTCTTAGAAGAGAACTGTTTCTGTTTAGCTTATATTTTTAAAAAATTTTTTCAGATTTATTTATGTGTATGGGTGTTTCATCTAAATACGCATACCATATGCATACCCAGTGCTCTGTGAGGTCAGAAGAGGGCACCAGATACCTTGGAACTGGAGTCACCAATGGTTGTGAGCCACCACATGGGGGCTGGGAACTGAAACCAGGTCTTCTGCAAGAGCAGCCAGTATTCTCAACTGCTGAGCCATCTCTCTAGACCTTTCAGCTCATCATTTCAGGAGCTATTTAAGAATACTCACACACATGGTGACTCGGATCTCTAAACCTCCACATACAGATGACCACAAATATTAACTTCCAAAGCAAAGAATAACTAAAAATATAGTTATGCTGTGATAAAAGGTGCAAGTTAGGTCTGTTTGAAACAAATCTAGATATGTAGTCTATTTTCTTAAGAAAAAACTATTAACATCCAAAAAATATGGACATTAGTTTATCTATTTCATTTTGAAAAATTAATTTTAAGAAAAGTTAACATTAAAATAAATTTAAAGAAAGTCTCAAAAGGGGTTTCCCCCTTTATGTTTCAAAATCTCTAAAGAAAGCATAAAAACAGTGTTAAGAAATACAAAGTGTCTTTCAACAGGCATAGCTAAGGAGCCCCTGCCCCACACAGCTTCCTTTCCCAGGTGTCTGTGATCCTACAGTGCTTTAAACTAGAGCGGTGACAGGACAGTGTGCCGTGGGTCTATACAGAGAATGGCACCTGAAAATACAGCTCCAGGTTAGCTGGTATGTACCTACACATTCACATAGTTCAGGTGATGCAAGGCTGAGGGAGTGTACTACCTGGCAATCTGAAAGTCACCTCCTGTAGAACAGAAACAAACATGGCTAGTTTATAGTTTAATCAGCTAAGATGCACAGGGAGTGCCAAGTGCACACAAGCCTAGAACTGTGGGAGACAGATGGACATGCATTAGACACCTGACAATGACACACCATGGTAAAAATAAGGCATCATTCAGATGGTCTCAACTAACAAATAATCTAGTATGAACTGCTAACTGCAGACAGCAACCACGCTGTGGTCATGATTACATACTACTTAAATATGGATAAGAAGCAGGGAGCTGAGCATTAAGTATATAATTAGATTAATCTACAGAAAAATAAATGGTACTATATATTAGAATGTCACAGATAACCTAAATATTATTCAAGGACTTGCTATATTTATGAAAAATTATATAAATACGTGTGTGTTTTACATTTTATGTATGGAACGGGGTGGTAGAGTCATATGGAGATCAGTGGTCAGTTCTCTTCTTTCAAACGTGGATCCTGAGAATCAAATTCAGGTCCTCAGGCTTATAAATATTAGTAACAAGTGCCTCCACACAGTGACCCATCCTTCCAGCCTAACATTTATTATTATTTTATAAACAAGGGCAATATGGCAAAGAAATGAGAGAAATCCTGCCATTTGATAAAAAATAAATTTCCATATAATGCCACTGCCCATCAGTAATATCCTATAGTCCCCTAGTATTTTAGAACAGCAAAGTATTCTTCACTAAGTCATATTTGTTCCCTCACTGCTTTCATTGGCCAACAAGTCTTATTATACATAAAAAATATTAGTCGTATGAGGATAGTGCTTCATGAATAAATAAGAACTTTTTAAAAATTTTCTTGCATAAATTTGCATGCATCTGGAAAACATCATGCTAGGAGATCCTAACAGACACAAGGAGTCAACACTGAATGAATGAACTCACAGGAGAAACCTTAGAGACAAACTCAGAGAAGTGCAGAGCAGAATGGAAGTGAGCAGCGCTGGGATGAGGGAGGAAAAGGAAATGCTGCACACTAGGGTGCAGACTGCAGTCTTAGATACTTAATCTAGAGCAGTGACTACGGTCAATCATAACTACTTCTTTCAAAATAGCTACAAGGACGACGGACTTGGAGGCTAAGTGCTACTGCAGCTGTCAAGAGGCCATCCTGCTCTTTCAGAGATCAGTTCAGCTCCCAGCACCCATATCAGGCAGTTCACAATCATGTGTAACTCCAGCTCCAGAGGGCCTCTTATCACTGTGCACATCTGAACACACACACACACAATTAAACTTAAAATCTCTAAAGAATGGATAGATTTTAAGAAGTTTCACCACAAAATATGTTGAGTATGTGAAATGATTAAAGTGTGTTAATAAGCTTAAAATCATTCCATAATATAAATACATAAATGAAAGCACGTTATACCCCATAAACAAATACAATATTTTTTAATTAAAGGTAAAATTTCAAAAAGATTTTTAAATTTTCAAAAAGAAACTTCAAGAACTTTAGTACCAGTAAAGTTGAACATATTAAAAAATTAACTATTTTTACATCTTATTTTCTTTCAGAGACTAAGGAAGCACTTTGTATCTTCACTATGAATCACCTAAGTCCCTTTCATCTGATTAATTCTCAGTAAGACTAAAGAGTTAGAGGTTCGGTGTAACTGGACTTGGAGTGTCCTGTGCTCCACTTGTCTAGAGACATTATCTGAGAAAGGAGCATCTATCATGCTGCATTTTCCTCTATTCCAAGATAACAGATTTTTCTAAAGCCACAGACCCTATCTTATTTGAGAGTTGAAGTGACAGTAAAGGACTCTAAAGTACTAAGGACACAGAGCAGATGGAGTAGGCGACATTTGTAGGTCAGAACAAGCACTGGAGAAGAAGTGATCTGGCTCTGGACTCTGCAATCACACCTGTACCTTACAGGGGACATCTCACTCCCAAACCCAGAGCAGGAGCCCTGGGTCTTCAGTAAGGAGTCATTTCACTATGAGAAGGAAAATCCGGGAGCATGTTTCCATATACTTAAGACTAGTACCTAAAGCTAATGTTCACCATTTACTGTTGGCATTCTCCCTAGGAAGAATAGAATTTCTGTCTCAATCAAGCTGCCAGTGCTGTAAAAAGCTGAATAGAGGCGTGAAGCACTGAGAACTTTCTGAAAGAAGCCGAGAAAGGCCACGGGGAGATCTGTGGAGACTGCTTGTAGACTTTTTTCTTTACTTGGTAAGAAAAAAAAAACTAATTTGGTTTTTATTGTTAGTACTAAAAAATGTGATAAGATTTATTCTTCTTGTTTAAAAGAAAGACACATTAAATACCCAAAACTCAGCGGTCATCTCCTAAATGGAAACCATCACACGGAAATAATGACCACCAGACTGGTTCCAATTCCACAAGGTATCATTGTTTTGAACCTATTCTAATTTGAAAAGTGACTTTAAAATCTTTTTTCAATATAAATCAACATACAGTTTATAATTCAGTAAGGATTTCTCTACACACTACTAGCAAACTCAGTTTGTAGTTACTATTATATTTTGAGGTCAATATTATAATCTGTTTACTCTTCTCTATTTTAAAATATTATTTCTGCTATGCTGAAATAACAAGATACAAAAAGTAAAAAAACAATAAGTACAAGAATAAATAATATTCAGTGCAAATCTACTGAAGATAAAATGCTACTTTTAATGCAGTATAACTAATCATAGTAGTACTTCCACATATATGTCTTCACCTTTCAGCTGCAAGTTTAAGAAACTCTAGTCAAACAAAGGCCTCTGTCTCCCCATGTCTTACCTGGCGGTGGAATCAGAGGTGGAGCAGTGCTGACAGTCGGAGGAGGTGGGAGAAATGGAGGAGGAGGAAGGTGAGTAGGAGGAGCCCCAGGAGGGAAAAATGGAGGTGGTTTGCTGAAATTGTTGTCTACTTCGGTGGCAGATCTGTCAGAAAGGACCTGAAATTAAAGCATAATTAATTAGAAAGATAAATAAATGTTCTTATCTAATTGATCTTGTTAAGTTCACCTTCTCTAACCTAAACAGTGAAATAAAATAGTTTTAATCCTCACACTTTCAGGGGAAAATATTTCCATGTGATTGTAAATACAAAAAAAAAAAAAAAAAAAATTATGTGAGTACATACTCACACACCTTCTGTTAAAAATGTTCATATACAAAGCCTAGGACAAAGAACCAGACTACCAAAAGATTTTCAGTAAGAACTAATCAAAACGTTTCAAGTTAGAAACAAACACAATAGAGCAAGTCATCTTGGACAAAGCTCAAGGACTGGAGTTAGGCACAGCAGTGATCAGTAGAGATCTAGCTCTAACAAGCTCATATGCCTACAGGCCAGACATTTGAGGACCTAAGTTCACCACCCAGTAAAGTGTTAAGCACGTGATAACAGGTGGAAAGCAAGCAGTTATGAAATGTAAATAACTTTTCAACATGAGCCTCTGCTACGAGCAAAAGTTCCCCCTGGAAAGAGTACAGTGTGTTGTGTGACTAGCTAAGAACAAACACCACAGGACAGCTGAAGCTTATTAAAGCAATGCAGGCATGCGACTGCCATAGATTGGGACTTCTACTGGTCATGTAACAGATTCCAGTGAGCAATGAGATTCTTGACTTCTTATTAAAACATATTATTTAAATATATAATTCTTTTAACTAAGATTTTTCTATATTTGAGTATACAACTTTTTGAGCGTTCTACTTATAACCTATGAATATTGGAATTGATTTTAAAAAGTTATGACATTGTAATGGTAGGGAAAAAAAAGGAAAAAATTTTTAGAAAAAAAATTTACCTTTAAAGATAATTTATTTGAAGAGAAAGATGATTTTATGCTGAGAAGCATAAAAATGCTAAAAAGCACATTTTGTATACTTTATTGACAACATCTAGGTGGTAGAACTCTAGATGATTTTCCTCTTACTTTACAATGAGCTTATATAGTATCTTTATAACAAGCAAAGAAAACACTTCACTAACAGAAATGAAGAGATTATGGGAAGTTTGCCTAATTAATATAAATAAGGCCAATGGGTTTGCATTTGAAATCCATTTGGGGCACTGAAAGCAACTGACATAGCCTAGTTGGAGGGGGTATAAACACACACACACACACACACACACACACACACACCACTGCACTAATTAAACCACAATGCAGAACATTTGGATTTTAGATACAAAACCTGTATATTGCTGTTCTCATTTGCACGACGTCTTCCTTCTACTCGGCTGATGGTTATTGTTTGACCAATGACATCAATTGCTCCAGGTAATCTCCTGAAACACAAGAAATTGAATCAATTGTTTCCTTTAATTAGATGATTGAAAAATAATAAAAACATCAAATGTTTATCACAATACACATTTTGTGATTTATTTTTAAAATAAAAATATACTGAAAGAATTTCTCTGATGTAGAGTCTCACTACACTGTAATCTTAATTTTTGAAAAAAAGTATTTTATTAAAGAAGTTTGTAAACAATTTTATCTTTATGGAATAGAATTAAATAGTAAATGCTAGACAAACTGAAATAAATTTGTTAGTCACTACCATCCCAACAAAATATAATTCTAGTCCTCACTTAAAGTTCTCCAAAAACAGGCTTGCAAAGAAATAACGGTTATTTTCACATACAAATACACCACAAACACCGTGCTCTTTAGTGATGTGTTCCAGGCTTTGAAACATCAAAAGGAAAAAGGAAGCCAAGTTGTTCTCTCTAGTGACTCTCTTGATAAACACAGATAAACCTGCCTTACCTGCAGTCTGGTATTTATAATCCCTCTCAAAGTTTGAGAGGATAAGTATAAACCGTCTACCATAAACCACTCTACAGACTTAGCAGGAACACTCAGTAGGTTACATTTGTTTGTTTTTTTCAATAAGCATTATTATGTAGTTACGGAAGGACTTTTAAAAGCATATATATGCCCAAACCGACAAGAAAGAGGAACTACTTACAGAGACAGGCTATGAAAAGCAGATGCAAGAATTGTCTCACCTTCTAGTCCTAACAATTCAAACTTTAAAATGCCACAGAAGTAAAACAATGGGAACATAACATATCTTTCCAGCTACCAAGTTCTGAAATGATCAATAGATGAATAACAACACCTGGTATTTTTTAGATGCTCATGGTGCTATACCTAAGTGACCCCCCCCCCCAATTCTTCAAAGAAATCCATTAAAGCTTAAACAAAAAACAAAACAAACAAGTGTATACTGTTTGTTTCCAGTAATCATTACTTCACAGCCATAAAAATAAAAAGAGCCCATCACTAAAAGTACACAAGGATACCAGAGATGTCATCCAAGTATAAGCTGACATCCTTCATTGTCTTCTATACCAGAGTCAACAATCTAGCCAAAAACTCAGATACAAACCAATGTCAACAATGACCATGTTGTTTTACTAACTCGCTTTTGTACACTTTTAATACAATAAAACAATGTTCAAGCCTTTTTAGTTTTATGCAGGTCACTAACTTCCTAGTACCCTCCAAAAAGCCACGAGCAAGAGTAATGCACACAACTTAGATATATGTTCTGTGTTAAGATTTCTTTTCACTTTTATTCAAGTGCATGCCCATGAAGGACAGACGAGACTGCTGGCTGGCTCCCAGGGAGCTGGCGTTACAGGCAGCTCACAGCCGCAGAATGTAGGTGCTGGAAATCAAACACCAGTCCTTTGCAAGAGCAGCAAGCTTTCTTAACCACTGAGCTAACTTTCCAGCCAGTGATTCCTAGAATATCCTCCAGTGTAACTGGGGAAATACCCAAACTTTGACATATAGGAGAAAAATCCAAATACAGGAAGCAAATAAACAGTCCTCCAAAACTATTCTAATCCAAAACCGTGCTCACCACCGACTGCTTCCTCCAAGGCACGTACTCCAACAGGATGCTTACTCCCCTCACCATTTACAGGCACCCAACCTCAACATCAGCATCGACTACTCTATGTCTACCCTATTCGCCATTGCAGACTTGGTTCCCTCCCCAACTGTATGGCTTACTCGCATCAAAAACTCTCTGCCCCATTTGTTTGGATTTGCAGTTTAGATTGCAAATTGTCTGACTCAATAAAGGTTCTCACTGAAAAAATAAGTCTCAATACAAGACTAACTTTTGTGCAGTAAGGATGATGTCTATTAAACTGTCTCTTAGCACTGATCACAGGAACCTTCCGTTTTAAAAACGTCTGGGACAGGAGGTTTGCAGCTCTTTCAACTTCACCTTAAAGGAGGAGCACAGATTGGTTTCCTCAGCTTTAAGTGGAGCAATCATAGAAGATGCAAGGTGCCATACACTGTGTGTGTAAACTATGCAGCTGAGAGTCAGTCACAACGCATCTCAGAGGAATCCAGAACACAGCAGTCACCTCCATTCCCAAGACTCTTTGTCTAGGCTTTTTTCAAAAAAGTAACACCAACTAATTCACTTTTATCAGAATAAATTTGCCATAGTGTTCCCAAGTGGATTATGACATATTCATAGGTGTAAACAATAGTACCTAACATAAAACACAATGAAATGAGTTAAAACTCCATTAGTCCTGATCCACACTGTGGAAATATTCTGAATCACATTTGTCCCGAAATGTGTCCCCACCAAGTTACCCACTCCACCATACTGAGGACTACACCCAGGGCCTCCCTATGCTAGGCATGTTGTTTGAACACATTCAGCAGCGCTTCACTACAGGCGTCAACACAGTCCAGCTAGGCTAACTGGGCTCCCAAACCGCAAACTCAGCAAGGCTGAGTCGGCTACTGCCATTCTCAAGTCTTAATATTAGACTCAACCATAATGTAAAGGGAGAAACTAACCACTCTGGATATTTGAGTTTTCTAGCTTAAACAGGCTCTTGTTAGTAAGAAATTTCCTTCTTGTAAATATTCTACAAATATGAAAGAAAACATCTCTGGAATCAAATTAAAATGTCGTATTTTGATGATTCCGATGTCCCAGAAAGAACTGAAAGGCTGGTAACAAAGATACAACTGGAATTCCTCACTACTAACCATGGGTCAAAGGTTATTTGCTAATCACTGTCAGAATTTTATGTCTAAGCTACCCACTTTTAGCAGGCAAGGCAAAGGCATCCCACGTGCACAGCTCTTTAGAGTGTACCATGAAAGTAAAGCACTAGTTTGCAGATTGCTTGCTGAGAACTCTAAAACTTGTTGTAACTGAGCATGTTGCTTACATCTTTAATCATAACTCATGTATGACACAACAACTATTATTATCCACATTTTTACATATGAGAATATGGAACAAAATTGTACCCTGTGAATTTTTTTGGGTGAAAATATGATAGATAGTAATTATTAAATTTTATTAGCAATAAAACACACAAGAAATACGTTTTGCCTAAGTAACCCAGAACACACATATTACATTAAAAATGGAGTTTTGTAAAATGATGCTTACTATAAAAGTAAAAGTACAATTATTAAAATCAGACGTGATTCATTATAAAATAATAAATGACACAAAATCAACAATACTACTTAGAACCACCAAATTGACTTTAACTCAGAAATTACAACCATATGCTTTTGAAAGCGCCAAAACCAGATGAAATTTGCAGTATCTGTACAACAAAAGCGGAAGGGAACTTCACAGACCCACTCTCAAACATCCAACACCGCATGAAGTACAACAGTGAGCTCATCAAATCAGGAGCCCAACAGTGTGCGGCTTCACTAAGGAAGAGCAAGTGTTCTTAGCTAGCACATGCCAGGCGTTCTAGGAAGGACCACAAGGCTCCAAGCATAATAACTCTATGTGTACATATACATGTATATATGTATAATGCAGACAAGAGACCACTATGCAAATCAAGTTTACAAATGAGTTACTGCTGCAAAGAAAATCCAGAACATTTTCTAGCTTTGTATTTCTGAGGGTTTTCTTTATAACACAGTTTCTAAAAAAAAAAAAAAAAAAAAAAAAAAAAAAAAAATAGAAAAGCAGATATTTCAAAGACTCTCTAAAAAAGAGTGCTAGAATTTTCTTTATATTAAAAAATTAGATATATTTATTTTATATGTATGGTTTTTTGCATGTTTGTTTCATGTGCATGTCTATAATGGTCACAAGAGGAGGTCTGATCCCTGGAACTAGAGTTAAGTAGTTGTGAACCTCCACGTGGGTGCTGGGAACTGAACCTGAATCCTCAGCAAGAGCAACAAATGAGCTAATCACTGAACCATCTCTCCAACCCCCAGCTTTTGAAAATTTCATATTCTCAAATTAAAGACAGATGTAGCTGGTGAGGTGTCTCTATCATGCAGACGTACGGCCGTAACCTTTCCTAAGCTGTAGTAGGAAGGAATAAACCAACACACAAGATCAAACCTAAGTACACGAATGGAACAAGGGACATTTTAAATGGTGTGACGGGCACAAACCAGGAGAAGGAACATAGATGAAGTACTGCGTAGGATGCCTACTGCAAACCTATCTATCATTCAGCCTGGAAACGGAGATGCATAAAACCCTTCTGAAAGTGGTTGGTAATCAATCAAAAGGCAGAAAATATAAATTAAATGAATATTAAACATTATATATAGGACTCTAAGGCTATAAATGTTAACCAATGCCAGTTCCAGTATAGTGACATCTATGGTTCTACTATAAAACTCCATGACAAGCTAGCATTTGGTTTGAATCTTTCAGCCAACCCAGAATTAAGTCTCTAGGTCAATCTGGACGGTAACGTTGCTGGTCAGGATAAAATTATAAATTCAATGATTATTCACTTAGTCAAATTAGTTCTTATACAGAAGTACCACTGACACAAGTATTAAAAATCTGAATTACATGTAATTGCTAGTATGAAAAAATTCATTCTATTTGACTCTACATATCAGACCTAACTTTCTTTACTTAAAATATTTTCAAATTTCTCTTGATTCTACATATAAAGTTTTGGTATCATTTAAGTATAATTAAAATCTGCTAATTACGACTATTAAGATACTTTAAAAAATTTTTAAAAAGCTACTGTGTATTTTGCTGGTAATGGGCTTTATGCATTTATTTAATGTATGTGAGTGTTTGTGTACATGTGTATACCACATGCATGCCTGGCGCCCACGGAGGTCAGGAGAAGGCAAGAAGTGCCTGAAACTGAAGTTATAGGTAACTGTGTACCTTATGTGTGCTGGAAATCAAACTCATGTCCTTAACAACCTAACCACTGAGCCATCTCTTCACCTCCTTCCCCTTAACCTGCAAAAACAAAAACTATTCTGAAAATTAGTTACTAGACTGATAGGAGTTTTTAAAAAAAAAAAAAAAAATTCAAAATACTGTCTTTGATATGAATGGCTACTTTTTTGTTTGACATGAACTTATTCTTTTCTAATAGCAAACCACAAATCGACTAGAAAGTCTTACAATTGACTAAGAATATATAATTAAGCCTCTACAGGAAAAAAAAAAAAACAGTTCAAATCAAACTTTCTTTTGATAGCATTGCCCCCTTTGCTTTTTGTAAAATGCTACAAGCAAAAGCCATAACTTGGGTATCTAAAAGTTTTTCAATTAAATGATTAAAAACGAACCACAAGATGATTAGCACATGATTCAGACTTAGGAAGAAAGCACAAAATTCAGTAACAACACAAAACAACCAAACCAGCCCTAGTTTGGTTGTAATTATTTAAAATCTCCAAGGGTATGTTAAAGTTATGCTGGTCTATACTTCCATGTCATGCATTAGAATGTTGTCTCTCATACTAACTATTGTTGGCAATGCATTCTATGTGGATAGCACTGCTCACTGTATCCTCTGAGAATGACAATAGTCCCATTTCAGACTCAGAGAAATTATAGTATGTGTCTATCATTGTACAAATTGTGAGTACAAAAATCCAAGTGTGGGATCATAAGTCAACCATTAGTAAGAGAAACAGTACAAGCTGATAGGCCTACTTACTAAAGGAAGAGGCTTACTTAGACCCTGTAGCTGGACAGGATTAGAAAGATTCTATGGAGTTAAATTCTGAAAGTCCCCAAAACTAGTTCAGAAAAGTTACATTCCATGCATAAGCAGTGAAAAATAGCTGGGGATATCACAAAAGGATGGGTAGAAACAAAGAACATGCAACAAAGGGGAGAGAAAAACAGGCTTACAGCACCCATGAGTGTGGTTCAATGTAACCATCACATACCAAAGGCCAAAAGAATATAATAAGACACATGCTGGGTCTCAGCAAGATGCCTCAAAGTACACTCTGAAAAAGCATCATTGGGGGAAATAGGCTATAGTCTCAAAACTTATATCGTATTATATACTGAGAGACAAATAAAACCAATGATCTAAACATGAGCAAGTAGCCAAGGTTGGAAACAGCCTTACCTTAGATCAGGTGACTCGGCCCTCCCAAATCGGTCCTGCCACTTCCCAACGCTTGAACTGGCTTTTCTGGAGGCAGTACTTGTCTGAGACTGAGAAGAGGTGCTGTTTCTGGTGAGATAAATTTTCTGTGTTTTTTCTTACATACGATTGTCTCTAACCACCCCCCTTCCTGTTTATTTTCCTTGGCATGCTTTTTCTAAAGCGCTTTGACATGTTCCTACTACTAGTACGGTTCCTGTCAAGACCTAAGCCCTCGCTGTGACCCTGACTGCTGGAGGAGCCTCAACTTAGATGTGCTATCAGCACCCTATTAACTCTAGGGTATTTTTAGAAATACTTATCAACATATTATAGAGTCACGATGCAAAATGAAAAAAGAACCCAGGGTATGTCCAAATAATTATCAAGGAACAAATTTCTGTACCTTTATGAATAAGAATTTCTGCCATTTCACAAAAATCTCACTCAAAACTGGACCTGCTTTCTCCTATGCTTCTCAAAACCATATAAAAGTACTGTCAGTACAACTAGCTAACCGAAGGACTCTTGATGTTTCTTAAAAAATAAATAAATAAAAAGAACTATGATAAAATTTAATTTCAAAGTAACAGTTCTTTCCAAGTAATTTCGCAAAGCTATTTTTATCTCCAGCAACATGCTCCATATGAGGTTCAGGGAGGCCATAAGCCTCTAAGTCTAGCACTCAGAAAACTGAGGCAGCGAGATCACAAGTTGGGTACATAGAAAGACCCTGCCGCAAATAAGTTCAGCTACTTACATTCTTGCCAGTCCTATAAAAGATCAGTGTCCTTTCAAAGCTACTGAAAGTATACCTGCTTCTAAGTCTACTTCTGAAATCAGACACACTGGAACAGAAAGAAAGAATACAAAGGAACGGAAGTGGTGTCACTAATGCTGAAGAAGTACGAGTGACCGTGTATTGCCTCTGGCTCTGTGTTCAATAGTTTAACTATCAGTGGTCATAGAGGAAAAGAAATGCTCAAAGTGAACAGATCAAAGGAACCAAGACATACATTAACTGACTAATAAAGACACTACACAGAAAGCACATGAAAAAAAGGTTTTGCCTTTCTTCCTTAGTCTAAAATAGAATAGAAAGAACTGCTAATAAATCCTGAACTCTATTTGTGTGCATGTGTTTTAAAGGCTAAGCAGAAATTCCAAATCAATTAAGATTTGATTATTAATCAAGTGAGTATTATTCTGGAGGTATTGGAAGCCAGATTCTCATTAAGGAGACATACATGGACTAGTTCTGAGAAGGAAAGCTATTCGGTATCAAACTGGCTGTAAAAGAAACATAATTTCATAATCGAAATTTGATTTCAAACTATGAAAGTGACACTTTCATACTGAAATTACTCTTTCCCCTAGTTGTATAATGCTGAGGAGGTCTAGAAATAAATAATGGCGCTCAGTACCAGGAGCACTGCCACCAGCCTGATCTTGATTTTAAATCAGTATTTTCTCCTAAAAGGAATAAATGTCTTGAAAGTACAACATGAGCTTAGAACTTCTTGCTAATGTCAAAAAGTAAACATCAACACACACACACACACACACACACGTTTTTTTCACATGTGATAATACAGTTAGTGAGGCATGGTTGGCAATACCAGCACTAGAGAGGGTGAGGTAGAAGGACTGAGAGTTTAGGGCTAGTCTAAGCTACATAACAAAATCTTTCCTCAAAAAACTGAAAAGCTGGAGGAGCTGGGGAGATGGCTCTGGTTAAAAGCACTGCTGCTCTTTGCGCTAACCCAGGTTCGGTCCCTAGCATCAGTGACTGCTTACTACCACCTATGACTCCAGTCCACGGAACCCAGCACCCTCTTCCTACGTCCTCTGGAACCAGATACACATGCAGTACATGTGCATACACGCTGGCAAAGGGTGGACGGCTCAGTAGGGGATTTAGGATCGAGTCTCAGCACCCACATGGCAGCACACAACCTTCTCTGTTCCACAGCATCCAACACTTTCTTCTGGCCTCTGTGGGCATGACACACACATGTAGTACACAGACTTACATGCAAGCAAAACACCCATACGCATTAAAGACAAAGATTTAAAAGTTAATCACTGTTTTTACAGACATTATAATTAGAACATCTTTATTATAAAAATCACCAGTGGGTGAATTTCTTGGGGGGGTTAGGACATCTGTGCTAAGCTTCTTTGCAAAATTACTTTTTCTAAAAGTGGTACTAGGAATCAGAGTCAGGACCTTGTGCATGCTAAGGCAAGCAGTTTTCCTCAAACTGAGTAACATCCCCAATGCAAAAATTACTTATTAAATACAAAGGGGGACACAGAACTTGGTGCAGAACCAGAAAGGTATCAGCACAAGTAACTGACTAGATTTACCATCAATAAAGTGGGACAGACTGGGATTACTTATTTTGAGGCTGGTGCACTGAAGAGGAAGACCAGCTTCATTGACACAGTATTCTCAAAGCATATCAGGTAATAAGCAGGAACTAGCAAAGTCAGACTGAGGAACTATCTATAAAACAACTGGATCACACCCTTTTAAAATCCAATGACCGAAAATACACCAGAAGGCCCAGAGGCTGCTCTGATGATAAACAGCTAAGGAGAGAGCTCATATGAATGACCTTTGACTGAATCCAAGGTCAGGAAGAAGAAAACTTCAATTAAGGACAATATTGGGATAACTGGCAAAACTGATGACCTGGAGCATATTAAAGTATTGATTCAGTATTAGATTCTCCTGACTTTGGTAACTATGCCCTATTCACAGTTATGTAATAAAAAGTCCATCCATGTTCCTAAGCAATACAAGGTGAAATGTTTAGAGGTTAAGAAAATAACGCATCCAATGGTTACCATCCAAATTAGCATCCAAACAGTTAAGAGAGAACACTATTTTTAAAAAACAAATAACACATTAGGACCTAGTGAACTGTGTAGATGAAGTTCTCTACACTTTACTTGTAACTCCTAAGTGTGCATACTTGTCAAAACATAATAATAAAAAATGAAAACATCAAGGAAGTAGTAAAGTTTTGTGTCCAATCTACTTGCTGGTTTATAATATATTGTGTATTTTTAAAGCCTTATCAAGATGTAAATTCACATCACTCTTCTGGAGTTATGCACTTCAAAAGAAAATAAATAATATGAAAACTTATATAAAGATGAAGCAAAGCAATCTGATACAGTAAACATAGAACTTCCTTAAGTGTGCAAACCTTGAGGCATCACCTTCAGCTTGGATGTCAATGATCCAGACCTGCTCCAGTGCCTGCATGCCCCACTGCTGCCTCAGGCTGACTGTGAAGCCTCCTATCCTGCAAAGATCACTGACAGCATGGTCTGTGCTGGCTTCCTAGAGAGAGTCAAGGATTCCTGCCAGGGTAGCTTTGGAGGCCCTGTGGTCTACAATGGAGAGCTCGAGGGCATTATATCCTGGAGTTATGGCTGTGCCCTGCCAGATAATCCTGGTGTGTACACCAAGGTCTACGACTATGTGGACTGGATTCAGGACACAATTGCTGCCAACTAGAGATCCACAATCCCTCTGCAGTCACTATGGCAATAAAGTAAAATTTTCTTAAAAAAAAAAAAAGTATGCAAACCTGCTGGGCAGTACACAAATTACACACTTCTTTTTTTTTTGTTTTGTTTTGAGACAGGGTTTCTCTTTGTAGCCCTGGCTGTCTTGGAAATCACTCTATAGACTAGGCTGGCCTCAAACTCAGAAATCCACCTGCCTCTGCCTCCCAAGTGCTGGGATTGAAGGTGTGCGCCACCACTGCCCGGCTCACACTTACCATTTCTACTAACACCAAATTTAAGAAGTTCTCTGCCACTTAGATAAGGACAAGTGAATCATAGGCAGAGTCATAGTGACCTGTCCCCTGAACCTACACCCAGCTGATACCCTGTTCTGAAAGGTATCTGTACTCCCCGTGAACACCTATGCTCCGGTGCCATTCCTTTCCCCACATCCTGCCTTTTTGTGTTTATAACCCCTGTGTGAATAAGTAAATTATGATGTGATTTAAATAACTAAATAAATTAAAAAAAAAAAAAAGAAAGAAAGAACGAACCCATCTATATCGTTGGAAGGAATAAAGGGTGAATGCCAACATGGATCTATAGATCAGTAAGGTCATCTAAAGCTTTAGCAATGGATAGCCACTGCTTAGGCCAGTGTCACAGATCATTACTCTTAAATATCTGTTTTATGTCCTGACAATACTATCTTCCCCCTAAACTCAATAAAAAATTATTTCCAAAGAGTTTACCCAATCTCCATATATATAAAATGATGATCCTCACACAGACTTTTTAGGGAAGTATTTTACAATGACTATAAGAGTCTATTTTTGATTAGCCGAAAGTGAATCCAGAAAACCAATTTCCCTAATGAGCCGTGAGCACCCTGTCCTTTACACCGAGGAGCAGAGATGACACTAAGTGTGCTTCCAGCAGCTGCAGGGCCATCACTGCATCGTCTAAGGACTGAGGCCCTGCCCATTCCCATCCTTCTTTCACATGATTTGTTTCCTGTCCCTTACCATCCTTTTCACCCTAACTCTCAAACATAGCTTCCATGTCTTCATCTCTCCTTGAATCCAGTCATCACTATTATCAGCCCCTGAGAACACACTCAGTTTTGGGTTTGTCTATCCCTTAGTTATCCCACAGTCACCCTGGCATAACCTCCATCACTGTGAAATACAACCATAGCTATGCTTCATGAACACATCTCAAGCACAACTGACCTGGCTCGTTTTAAATCATGTCACCCATTTAACCAACTGGAAACCTGGAGCTTCTCTCTTTAGCCACTGGCTTTTCATTTACTACCCCATTTCCATAGGCAGAGAAAAGCACACTTTCTCCGTTTTGAAGGGAGCCCTTGTGTCTGCTATCCTCCAGCTCTTGCCAAGTGATCCTGTTCTCATTTCCTGCTAGTTTATTCAGTACTGAAGACTCTCTCGGAGTCTTCTCTTCTCAAACATTAACAGTCCGTCATACCATCTTGGGTCTCTCCTAGTAAACCTGTATTTTATTTTGCTAGGAAAAACCGTTAGCAATCTAACGGAACAGAGAGATCTCACTGTTCTCACATCCACCCACCAGCCTACCATTATTTTTTGCCCAGGTACTTGCTGTCATCTCCTACAAGGGTCCCTGCTTCTACCTTTACTCACTGTTCTTAGCGAACAAACAAACTAGAGACTTGAAAACCCCATGTATCACACATTCTCTCAGGTTTCTGAGTTCTTGCTGCCCATGCAGGTCATACCCTGTTGCCTTTGGCTTCACTAAAAACACTGATTTACAGCCTTTCTCACTTCTCCCTTCTTTCTTCAATCATTAATATTTTAGTTAACTCACTCTTAGATACATAAAAATATTGCAATTTCTTTTACCTTGAAAAATCTGACCTCACACAACCCCATTTCCCTGGTTTTGTGGCACCCCCAGACAAAAAGTCTTTAAAAATTGTCCCTATTTTTACTTTTCAGTTCCTCTCATGTGTCTGTTTTGTTTTTGAAACAGCCTCTTTCTATATAGTTCTGGCTGTTTTGGAGCTCATTACATAGACCAAACTGGCCTCAAATGCACAGCAATCCACCTGCCTCAGCCTCCCAAGGGTTGGAATTATAGGTGGATCTCTTGATTCTACTGAAGCTATTCAAAAAAGTCTTTTCAATTTACCCGTAGCTTTTGAATGCACATGATTTTGGTCAGGATGGCCAATGACCTTAACACCTGAAAATCTAATAGACTTCTAATAGTCTTCGTCTTTTTGACTAGTGTTTGACAGTTGATCACTCCACACACTAAGTTTCATCTTATGCCTCCTTATTGGTACCTTTTAGTGATTTCCATTCATTTCCTTTAGAGGCTCTGTCCTCTTACCACTTCTTGATTACTGTTTTTGATGGCTTACTTACATTCCACAGCTACACTGTGGATGCCGTTTGAACAGTGACCACTGGCTTAAGTCTTTGTCTCAGCTAACACTCTTCTCCTCATCCTGCAGCCAACACCCAACTACTTCCCAGTGTCCACTTTCACACTGAACAGGCACCTCCACGTCAATTCCCTCAACTCCAAAACCATTCCTCCAGTAATCCTTCTCGTCTCTTAAATGATAACCCAGTCATAACATTAGTGTTGAGCAGGACAAAAATCCTTCAATTCATTAAGGAAAACTTTTCTTGACAATCTACAACTAATCAACCCAGACATGCCATTACAAGCCTTTGCAATACACCCAGTACTTAATTATTCTGACCACTCTACTATTACCTTGGTCCAAGACACCATTATCTTTTACCTAATATTTGTTGCAATCTTACACCTGATCCCTGTTCCTATCACTGTTCATACTATAAGCTGTAAAGCAGCTAAATTGAGACACGGAAACCTCAGTCAGATAATCATATTGGCCTGCTAAAAATCTCACTTTGGCTCCCCATGCATTTCAAATAGAGGAAACACAAGCTTTTATATCACCACAACATACAATCCAGTATGTCTCCCACAAAAGAGGGGAAGGCAAAAAAGATCCTATCAACTTTAAGACAGTTTCACTCTAACAGTAAATACCTAGAGAATGTTTTTATGTGACAACACTGTTGTACAACACTTTACAGAACTTAGTCATATGACACACGTAGCTAGAGTTATGATGGAAGTACTATTATTACATTTCATCAACTAGGAAATCTAACAAAGACTAGAGAATCTGCCCAAGGACACTCAACTAGTAAACTGCTGAGTTAGAATTTAAACCCCAGAAATCTAAGTCAAGATTTCAACCTCATAGCAAAACTCTAAAGCAGAAGAGACACAGAAAATTGATGAATCAAAGTTGACCTTTTATGTAAAACCCAAATCCAAGAGAATACTATCTATTAAGAGATCAGTACTCCTTAGCTTCTATGAACTATTTAATCAAATGTTTTAAGAAATTTCATTAGTTCAAATAACATTTGAAATATTCTTCATCAATCCATAAAAATCTTGGCTCCGTTTGGATTAAAGCTTCAAGAATCTTTGTTTTAGCTGGTCATGGGAATACAGGCCATTAATCCCAGAACCTGGGAGACAGACAGGCAGATCTGAGGCCAGTCAGTCTATATAACAAGGTCCAGGCCAGTCAAGGCTACAGTAGGACTCTGTCACAAACAAACAAACAAACAAACAGACGACTATTTTAGTTAGGGATGAGTCTTATGCTTCTCCATTAGGCTTTCTCCATCAGTAACCTATGATGTATAATTTCTCATAATAGTAACAACTATGGAGCAAATGAAGAGATAACTTAAATATAAATTTAAGCACGTAACAAAAGATAAAAGGCTGGTAGAGAATCTGTAATGGCTGAGCTGACTTATTTCAGACCTAGTCTTGTTACCTTCATCTAAACCAAGACTAAGCTGCTGGCAACCTCAGCCTTCCCTGGGCTTCACTTATTCTTTAGCTTCTTGGTCACATTTCCATTGTCACGAAGAAACAACTGTCACATCTGAGTGAAAAGTACATTTTTTCCCCTGCATAATTACTCCTATCTAGTATTTTATAAACACAGAACTGGGTGTTATGTGAAAGCAAAGAAGGCCATGAGATTTTTATGGATGAATTTCTATCACTTCTTTTACAAAAACACCTTTAAGTCCATAGATCTCAACCTAGAAGTCCAAAGGATCGTCATGTCAGGATACAATACACAGTGAACAGCACGATCCGCCCACGTGCATATGGAGGACTACTGTAACTATACATTTCTCATACTTGGGTGTGTTGTTTTTTCAAGGTGGAATAAGCATCCTGAAGAGCTTTTTTAATGACTTCAAACTAAAAGCAGACTGTTGTAGTTTGTACTTGTAGACACTGGAAGCCTTCATATTTAGTACAGCATTACAGCACAGATACACCACCAAGATCCCATCGCTGGGACATGACTGTTTAACTAACCTGCTCGGTGGCAGACCAGTCTTGAACAATGATGGTGGAGACGTAAACTCAGCTTTTGTAGATGGAAGTGCTGCTTCTTTCTCTGAATTTCCAGTTCTCCCTTGCTGTACCTTCAAAAAGAAAACTGGGGTTACTACTTTGCTTAATTCAACAGACCATCAAGCATGAGGCACTTTAAGCCTGTAACATCTGAAGTTAAAATAGGAAGAATGCACCAAGCCTGGATACTCATTAAAAGGGACATATGTAAGTTTAGCTTTAGGTAAAAGACATCAAAAATGGACTCAAGGATCAAAATGTTCCATTTATTAAATGAAATACTCAGTTTGTCACTTAGAAGCCCCAATAAACTATAACTCCTGGAGACTCATAATTGCTCATGAGTCAAGTGAATGAGTCTAGGATATATACATGGTTATGACTCCATGTCTGAGTTCAAGGAAGGCCTTGAAGACTTTTCCCCTTCTCTACTCTCTACCTTTACCTGCCATTCTGACCATTTTCTAATTCAGACGGTAATTTGCTGTAATGCCAACATAAAGAATCTTTGCTCCTGGAAATTGAACTAGTGCCCAACTAAACACTTCACACCTATTGACAAACATTTATGGTCATAAAAGGTACTTTGCACACCACCAGAGGAGAAAAGTAACCATCAATATTACCCAGCTACAAGCGTTATTATGTCCAATAGCCACCTACCTACAAGATATATTGGTTAAATGTTACGGGAGTAACTAACTCCTTCTTTTTATTATACTTAAGGCCTACTCCATGCGATGGAACCTCTATCTGACACCATTAAAGAGGCCAAAGACCTGGAACTAGCTAAATCACGGGCTCTAGGGGTAAACTTACTACTCCTTTATGTTGCTAAAGGAACATAGCAATAAAATTACTCCTAATAACATAGTGCTGCTATATTCATAATTCAGAGTATCACTCAACACTCATCTGAGAAGCTTACTGCAGTAGATGGTAATTAACACAGAGATCCACGAATGAATAATGTGTAGAGTAAGAGACTTTGGGGCATTCAGTCTTAAATGGAATGTCTTTATCAAATCCCTCCCCTCAAGGCTCAGGAACCTATGCAGAAGAAAAAGAAACAGCAAGAGCTGGCTCTCTAAGAGTCAGAAGTCATGGATGATTCCAAGGAAAGAACAGCATCCAGACACAACAGGACTGACGCACACATGAACTCATGGAGACTGAGATCATGCATAAGAGCAGCATGATCAAATTTAAACCAGGCAAATCCCAACACAGAGAAAAGTGGACATCAAAGTTCTACCCCAGCCAAGAAACTATTTACAATTAATGACTGCTGAGAAAAGGAAAATCACTTTCTCCAATGCAGTGTCACTGGGTATATTAATTATACTATAGGTCAGGTCCTATGATTAGAAGTTTGTTATACATTTTTCTTTCCGTAATTTTGTCTTTAGGAGTTTTGTTCGTTTGTTAAGATAAAGGGGAGAAAGAAACAGAAGATGAAGTTAGGTGAGTAGAAGGATCTCAGAGTTAGCTAGAGGAGGGGAAAATATGTTTCAATATATGTTGTATGAGAAGAATTTTTAATGAAAAGAAAATCTGCCCCTGCACATCCATAACTTAGAATTAGGACCAGCACCCATCATGCCAGTTCCACATACTTAGGCACCTAAAATTAGTCGTCTGTCTCCTTACTATGTCTCCCTCTTTCTGTTAACTCTGAAGCTACTGGAGGGAAGCAAAGACTAGTCCTGGCCAGCTATGACGCCCAGGACTCACAGTAACAACCCGCATGACCTGAGAACTGTTGGGGTGCAGCCGCAGCATGTAAACCATGGCTGTAACCAACAGCTGTTGATTTAGAGTCAAAGCCTGTTCAACAAGAGGGAAACAACACCTGGGACTGGAAATAAAGCCAGCTTTCCTGAGCTAGTCAAGTTATCAGTCTTAGTGGAGAGCCCTTCACTTTACTAAGTCAGCATAATTCAAAAACAAATAATCAAATAACTCCTAAAGACAAAAATACCAAAACAAAAATGTGTACCAAAAAACATGTAGTCCATTTTGTATTGGTCAACTTCTGGTCATGAGGCCTGACCTGTAGTGTAATTGATATACTACTTACTGATATTCTTATGCCTATAGATAAGTATAGTTTTCACTCCTTTTCAAAAAAACTTCTTCAGCAACAGCAGTTATAGACAATCACAACAGTTATAGACAATTACAACAGTTCAAATGCAGCAAGCAAACGATACCGTGGCACCCAGTCCCACTTGATTCATCTCCAACACAATTCCTGCACCTAAGGCTTGGATCATTGAGGGAGAGAGGGGCAGAAGAGTCAGAGAACAGGAAGTTTGTAGTCAAATTACTCTCCTACAAATGTCAGGCTTATCAACATGACTGCCTAAACAAAACCTAAAGAATGACCACACCAATGGGGATGCTAACACGGAAGGTAAAGCTCAAGGAGCTTCAACCCTTAGCTTAAGAATTATGGGCAGCTGGGAAATGCTGAGTGGGAGAAATAGTCCTTCCCAAAGAAGAGCCCTATAACTGGTGATCCATTACCAAATAATCAGCATGAGATCATACACATGCAAGTAATAGAATACAGGCTGAGTGGGTTAGATTTAGCAACGGACGTGTTTGTGTGTAATATAACACTTTTTAAAAAAAGAGGCCATGTGTTTGAGAACAAGGATTGTGAGAGGCTGGAACAAAGAATGGGAAAGGGAAACTAATTTAATGATAAGTCAAAATATTAAAAATTATTGTTAAATAAATTAAGCTAAGTATTTATTAACCTAAAAAGAAGCAGATCTCTATTAACTAATTACTGGTTTTAACCAATGGCACCTACCTATAATTAATTAGGCCTTAAAACTGAGTTTATTTGAAAAGAAATTCTACTGCTTACTAAAATCTAATTCATTTAAAATGTACAGATCTTACTGAGATATGAGGATCATCACTTACAAAAGTAAAAGACTGCAATGGATTTGATACATATTTGACACATAAACTGCCAGGACATGGTGACAGGAAGTGAACAGTCCATTTAGCAAACATTTATTCACTACCTACTCTGTACTAAACGCTCAGACTACTGAAAGAAGTCTCCAACAATACAAGTGAGCACAATACAATGAATGCCATGAAAACACAGGGGAGAAGGAGCAGTGAGGTGGCTCAGAGAAAGGGCTCCAATTTCCAAGCCTCAAGTGGACTCCTGGGACTCATGAAAAAGGAAAGATCCAATTCCTGAAAGCTGTCCCCAGCCCCTCACAAACGAACCATGAAATGCACACACCCACACACCCCTTTAAAAAGGGGTTGGGGGTAAAGGATGAAACAAAAAAGAAACACATTACTCTACCTAAAGGATTGGGAATATAGTTAACTTCTTAGCACAGCAAACTGACACCTCAAACTTCCCGAACTCTCCATTTCCTCTATTCTGATCCTCTCCATATTGTCCAGATCTTCTCATAGATTCTTATAATTGAAGTATGGTAGCCTTCCCAACCTCAATCTATGCTATTGCTTTCTGTAGTTTCAATTATGAACCAAAAACAGACTAAAATAACTTAAATAGGAAATTCCCAGAACTGATAGTTCGTAAGTTAAGCCACACAGAGTCTGAGTAGTATAATGAATTCCTGCATCTTTCCAACTGCATCTTGCCTGGGACATGAATCCTCCGTTGTCTATCCATCCACATGTGTACGTCTGCATCCTACCAACCAGCAGCTGTCTGGGATCCTAACGGGACTGTGAGGGTAGTGGAATGCTGATGTCCGACTAACCCTTACTTCACTAAGAAGGATCCTAAAGCACAGGAGGAGTGGTGAAGACAAGCCATCAAGTGCTTCCACTTAGTAAAGTTATTGACTTAGCATCAAAACAAAAGCCACCATATGCTAAGATTGCTACAATGTTTTGTACAAATATTTTGAGCATATTCACATAATTTTTATTAGTATATTGCTGTATTGTTGTTGTTAATTACTAACTGTGACTATTTGAAAGTTACACTTTATTATGCAAATGTTTGTTGGAGAAGAAAACAGAGTACACAGGGTTTAGTACTGCCCACAGTTTCAGGCACCTACAAGGAATCTCAGAGTGTACTTCAGTGGCCATTAGAGGACTACTATGTCAGTCAGATTATACCTTGGAGTAGTGTAGACTTCCTTCATCATTACCAGTCTCTCTTCTGGGACTTACTATTTTCTTCTTAGAATTTCTCATTATCTGAGTAGTTTGTTGTATGACTATCTGTCTATTATCACTATAGCAAGACCTTTGCAGACTGGCTACATATAAAGGTTTGTACCCTACATGTCTGGAAAAGAGGATGTGGACGAAACAATATACATTTTTTTTTTAATTTAATTGTTTTAGAGACTCTGCTTTAATGTCTCTTCTTCAATCTTTCAGATACCATGGAGTGTCAGAATACATAATTGCTGGCACTATTATTTACTGAATACCTAGCTTTCCTATGACATGAGGCTATCACTTCATAGAACCTAGCATTTTAAGAAATACTTATATATGTGTTTGATTTATTAAAACCAAGTTAACATCAGATCCTGCAGCGCCAAACAAAATATAATTTACAAACTTGAGACACTAAGGGCTGGCAAGATGGCTCTGAGGGTAAAGGCTCCTGCTGCCATGTCCCTCTGGTACCACAGGATGGAAAGAGAAATAACTTCTGAATGTTGTCCTTTGAACTCCTACATGTGCCATGTGCATGCTGATCAACAAAGGCACATACATAATGTTAATTTTTTAAAGAATCTAAATATTCAATCCAAATTATTACTTTATCACTATACCAAAAGTTCTAAAGTTTAACATTATAAGCAATAATTGTTTTTTGTTTGTTTTGTTTTGGTTTTTGGTTTTTCAAGACAGGGTTTCTCTGTGTAGTCCTGGCCGTCCTAGAACTCACTCTGTAGACCAGGCTGGCCTTGAACTCAGAAATCTACCTGCCTCTGCCTCCCAAGTGCTGGGATTAAAGGCATGCGCCACCACCGCCCAGCTTATAAGCAATACTTAATACTTATACTTAATAACACAAATTAGTAAAAAATTATAATTAACAAAAAATATAAGTTACTGATCTCCACATAATAGTAGGGTGAAAACAGGAGACCCTGCAAACCATAAATAAACGACCACATCTGGACCGACAACCTAAGCACTGGAGATGCCACAAAGCCTGACACTCTGAAAGCAGACAAAGAAACCTCACTGAGCAGGCTAACCAAAGCTGAATTCTTTCAGTCAGTGAGGACAAGGCAAACCACACTCTCATGGCAGAAGCAGAGGACATCTGAGGTCACTGGGCAAGGGTCTCTAGTCACACTGAAGTGTTTCTGAAAATCAGACTCCCACAAAGAAAGGAAGAAAGGAAGGAAGGAAGGAAGGAAGGAAGGAAGGAAGGAAGGAAGGAAGGAAGGAGGAAAACAAAGATAACAGCATATAAGCAAGTTATAATCCTCTGGAAAAGCCTACAGTAAGTAAATTTTCTTCATATACACAGAGCTTCCAATACATTGTAGGGCCCACTCTTAAAAAAAATCACTAAGAAGTAATAAAACATCAAAGAACATTTGAAAAAACAAATCCAAGTCAGAAGCTGAAAACATGAAAAATTAACAGAATGAAGAGAGACTATGTAAAAAAAAATAGCAAAAATTAAAAAAAAAAAAAGGTCAATTATTAAAATCCTCTGAGAGATGGCTAAAGAAGATAGTGAAAAACAGAGTAAGATGTTACGTAATGAAATTTTTCTTGGAAATGAAAAACAGCAGCAGAAATAAAAAATCAAGTAGAAGAATCCAACTGTCAAAAGAAACCTCCCAGAAAGGCGAAACGGAAATTAGAGCAAAGACAGGCATCACAGGATTAGTCTAAGAGGTGCAATGCATCAGTAAGGGATAAAGAGAAGAAAGCAGAAAAAAAAAAAAAAGAAAATCCAAAACCGTCTCTCATGTGAAAATGTGAAGTCCACCTGTTTGCAATCTAAAAGGCGACAGGCCAAGTTTCCAACCCTGCTGATGAAGTTCATACATATGCATAGAGTTTACGCTCTACATGATAGTTACAAAACTACTTTAAGAAAATGTCAAAAGCAATAGATGGTGACACAAATCTGCACTCCGGGCATTCTGAAGGTTGAAGCAGGAAGATAGCCAAAATGAGGTCAGCTTGGGCTACTCAGGGAAATCCTGTCTCAACAGAAAATAAAATCAACCATAAAATGGTATCATAAAATGAGAAAATGAAAGAAAAATAGCAAAAAGGTAAGGAGAGAGGTTATGGTTGATTTGTTCCCTAATGGTCACTTTCTCTTAAGCCTTACCTAAATTATATAATCACCAATTTTTTGTACCCAATTGAGAGGCTTTTATACCTAAAGTTTCAGCTTTTACTTGGCATAGGAAAAGAAACAAAACCAGACAGACATAGTGGCACTTGCCTGTAATCCTAGCACTTTGAGGCAAGGCACAAGGTTTATGAACTTGAGGTCAGAGTGGGCTACCTAGCAAGTTCCAGACCACCATGCATTACACAGCTAGACTCCTCCCCAAAACAAGATGAAATACGAAACTAACAAAGCCTATTCCCATGAAGGCACATAAAAGGCTCTTCCTTCTGGATATCAAGGTGCTGATAAACACTGATGACAAAGGCATCTAGAGGTTGTTTTCTCTGCTCTTGGGACTTATTACTAAAGCTTACATAATGTAAGGGGATGAATGCCTTCAAAAGGCTGCTGGGCTGTTTCTCACTTGACTTTGACTATCTTTGTGGAGACAGGAAGAGAACTTCAACTGTGATTTTGCAGCCCCTATTCCTTGACCAGTCGCCATGAAGAGCAGCCCTGTTTGTTTCACTGATATGCTACTCATTATGCCAACTCCCTATCTGACCTTTACCTCTCTTACAGTCCACTTGGCTGTCATTTCTTTTCCAAAATCCAGATCTGCACAATCTCTACTGCTCAAGAACCTTCTAATGTCTGCCTGCTGTTCACATAAATGTTTGCATGATGGCTAAAGATAAGTATCCTTTCACATGGCTTTATTTCCACCGTTTCCTACAGACCACAATATAACCAAAGTGGGGGAAATGGTCACCTAATTAAAATCACTAAAATTACTCATCCCTAAGTCAATATTTCTAACAGATTTACTAGCAACTAAACACCTGATCAAGGCAAGAAAACCACTGGACAACAACCATAAACATATATGCATAAATGTAAAATATATACCTACAACTTTTTTTTTTTTGGTTTTTCGAGACAGGGTTTCTCTGTGTAGCCCGGGCTGTCCTGGAACTCACTCTGTAGACCAGGCTGGCCTCGAACTCAGAAATCCGCCTGCCTCTGCCTCCCAAGTGCTGGGATTAAAGGCATGCCTACAACTTTTAAGGGAGTCCAGCCACTAGTAGTTCCTTATTTCATTGTTTACAAATCTAAGATTAACAAAACTATGTATTAGCTGATGGTTTATAATGGTAGTTCTCACTCTTCTTAGGAAAACAAGACGAAACAAAACCCACCAATGAAATGAACCAGCTCATTATTAAACTTGACTATGAACTTGTTCTGAAAAATCTATCACAAAATATTCAGTGCCTGAGCAGACATCTAAAAAGTTGATGATCATTTAAAATGGGGTAAATATCACCAAGAACAAGGACTAAATACTTACCTATAATAGGACATAAATGAAAATTAAAGTCTCTACATAGACCTGTGCCCAGACAGCAGCTGTATCTGCTGATACAGCACTGCATAAGGCAGTATTTGGTGTCCCAAAAGGGCATAGAGTTCTACAAGCAGGCCCTGAGGTATATAAAAGGTTCCTGACCAAAGAATTAAAACCAAGGGGAGGAAAGATTAACCAACCAAACTTCAGGAAAAGCAGCAATGAAAATATATTTTTGCTGGACAGACTTGATGTTACTTGATCCTATCAGCCTTCACATCACTCACATGGACCTATTTCTTTTAAGATAATTTAAAATTAAAAACTCAGTGGTTCTGCTCAATTCTTTCAGAAACCACCTCAAACTCTTGGAAACACCTTCATTGCGAGTTATTACACTCATGATTTTAGTATCAGAGGTAACTGTTACCATCCCTCCATTTTTGAAGAACTGGAAAAATAAAAAGCTTCTAATTCTGCTGCTAAGGATAAGAGCAAGACATATGAGTGCAGCACCTGCGGCCATGACCACCACATCCTACATGTGTGTACCACCCATATCACTCACAGCACAGAGCAGACAACAGGTTTACTTGGCATGTGTTAGTGTGACAGGCTAGAGAGTCACATGCTTGCAAAAGTAGAGTAAACAACAAGCAGCAAGTGCAGAAGTCACGAGGAAGCTAAAGGTCTGGGGAAAAATGTAGCTGCCTCTACTTCAATTTTCTCCCCTGAACAGTGGGATGGGAGCAGACTCGAGAACAAAAAAATGAGAGCAACCAAGGATAATTTACTAAAATTCACCTTAAAAAGATTGAATCTGTCATCTTGGATCTCTGCACCTGGTGTAACTTCCATAGTACAGTCTTCGGCCTAAGTTAAATAACATATTCCCCATTAAGATACCACACAATTTTTAATTGACAGGCCACATAAGAGTAACTAGCTGTGGCTAGTCTGATTTGAACTAAGAACATACAGTAATCATCAACATGAAACTCAAGGGGAAGGAAGGGAATATAAATAAACACAGCCGTGAGAACAAATACAGCATTTAATCACCTTGTTAGGGGAAAGTGACTTATTTGGGGAGTCAGAGTGGAACAGTAGAGGCAGGGTTACTCTGGAAGATTTCCTAATTACCGTAATCTTGTTTGTCGTTGAAGTAACAGGTATAACTTCCAGTCCCATTCGTATTCTCTTTTGTTTTTCACAGTAAGCTTTCCAAGTATCTTCATTAAAGCCATAATTAAAATAATCAGAAAGATCAGCACCTAAAGATAAAACACACTTTTAGGATGCAAATATTTTAACTCTATGGCAGCATCAAAACTATAGTGCAATATAAAAATGTCCATTTAGAGCAGCTATGAAGCAGGAGAGAGCTCATGAGGAAGGGGTAGGGGACTGGAGGGGCTGCAGAGGACATATGTGGTAGGTATGATTGAGGGACATTATATACACGTATGAAAATGTCATAATGTGACCCATCATTATGAATAATTTATATATAAGAGAACATTAACATGTTTTGACATTCATGATAACACCCTTAAATCTTTACTAGTTCTCAAAATTACCACAATGAAGCAAAGACTGAAAAACATTTTGATCAAAATGATTTCCTTTAGAAATGGTATGATAATAAATGTGTGAGTCTGCGTTTATGTTAATTCCAGGGATAATATTTAATAATTCAAGTCCTCAGTACTCATTATTTGCTTAGGACAATAAACAAGACACTGTAAAAGACAGTGTCTTTTATACTGCTGCTCACAAATATTTTTTTAATCACTTAATGCTAAAAATCTTTTTGGATATTAAAATAGAACCACATAATCTTACCAGGTTTCCGCCATGGCTTATCTTCAAAAGAATCCAAATCTACTTCCAAGAGTGGGACTCCATTAATGCTGCCAGGTGCATCAAGGTCTACTCCTTTGACTTTGGTTCCTATTTTACAGAAATGCAAAATGGCAAAGAAGCTATATTAGCAAGAAGCTAGAAGACAAAAAGAGAAAACATAAATCACCCTTTACCATCCATCCTGACCATTAATAAAACTAGACCAAGTCAAACTTGGTGATGAGTAGGATGAAAAAGTTAGGGACTTAGACAGTATGGCCTAGCATGGTAGCACATGCCTATCACACATGCACTTGGAAAATAGACAAGAGGACCAGGAATTCAAGGCAAGCTTCGGTTTACGGCTAGGTCAAGGATAGCCTAGCTGCATGATATACTACCTCAAAAAACAAAAGCAAAAGGTTGTAACATCAATGGAACTGCTAATGCCAATGTGTTAAACTGTCGTTTTATGTAATTTGTGAGCAAAGAATGGTTTCTCTTTAAGTGTTATAAAACAGACAAAGTAACTGTTTGAGATGTCTTTGACAGAAAGAGTCTGCTTGTGTCTATCACAGTAAAACAGTGAAACACTCGTGAAAAGAGCTAATACAATCTACTCAGGACCTATTTTCATACTGATGAAGCTGCCAACACAAATGTTACCTGTATTTCCATAAACTCTTCCCCCTGCCTTGATATTAAGATTTACTGGTGCTGTTCCGTAACTCCTAAAATAGAATAAAAATTAACTTCAAAAACATATAGTAACAAAACAGGAAGATATTCAACACAGAAAATGAATGAATAGGCACACAGATTTTACACTGATTTTTTAAAGTTTATTTATTACACCATAAAAAAATAATTCTTAATTTTTATATTATTTTATGTATGTGGCTGTTTTGCCTAAATGTATGTACATGACAAACATGCTTGGTGCCCAAAGAGGTCAAAAGAGGGCACTGGATACCCTAGAACTGAAGTAACACATTGTTGTGAGCCACCATGTGGGTGCTGGGAACTGAATCCAAGCCCTCTGCAAAAACAAGTGCTAAGCCATCTCTCCAGTCCCAAAACTAAATTTTTTTTTTAAGGTCTGACATTTTTCCATCTCAAAAATCAATAAGCCACTGTAGCAACCATCTAAGAAGCATCTTTGATTTACCCCTAGTTCCTTAACATTCAGCCATCCTGCAGCAGTGACAGCTTCCTACCACAGTCCAAATACCATCGGCCACTGTGGGCCTTCTTACATCGTGACTGACTCCCCACTACACATGGAGAACCTCATTCCTAAAATGAAGTCACTTAGAAGAACTGTGAAACAAAGAATCTGGAGAATAAGGAAAACTGTGTTAACAGGAGGTTAATAACTGAAGGGGAAGGACCACTTCTAGGACACCTGGAATACTCACATCTTAGTCTGATATGGTAAGGATAGATGGATGGATATATATCTATAGCTATACCTCTCTCTCTCTCTCTCTTTGTGTGTGTATACACACACACACACACACACACACACACACACACACACGAGAAAAAACCAAGTCACATTTAAATGTAATAACATGCATGTGACAAATAATTGAAGTTAAACCAGCCAATGTCCAAATACAATAGGTGTGCAACTCTAGCCAAGTTACTCAGACCGCTATGGATTTTGTGTGTGTGCGTGTGTGTGTATGTGTGCGTGCGTGCGTGCGTGCGCGTGTATTTTAAATGAGTTTACTGCTAGGCATAGTGGCACACACCTTTAACCCCAGCACTCAGGAGGCAAAGGCAAGTGGATCTCTGTGAGTTCAAGGTCTGCCGGGTCTACATGATGAGTTCCAGAACAGCCAGGACTACATAGAAACCCTATCTCAAAAAACCAAAAACCAAAACAACAACAAAAAGAGTACCTTTTCTCATGAGTAGAAAAATCAAAATCAAATATTAGAGGCAACAGAAATAGCTTAGCTAGGGTTTGGGAGGCGGGGAGGAGGAGCACAGGAGGGAGGCGGGGAGGGAGCACAGGAGGGAGGCGGGGAGGAGGAGCACAGGAGGGAGGCGGGGAGGAGGAGCACAGGAGGGAGGCGGGGAGGAGAGCACAGGAGGGAGGCGGGGAGGAGGAGCACAGGAGGGAGGCGGGGAGGAGGAGCACAGGAGGGAGGCGGGGAGGAGGAGCACAGGAGGGAGGCGGGGAGGGAGGAGCACAGGAGGGAGGCGGGGAGGAGGAGCACAGGAGGGAGGTGGGGAGGAGGAGCACAGGAGGGAGGTAAGGAGGAGAGCACAGGAGCAGATAAGAATGACTTACAGTGAACACAAACACTAGGAAGCTTTCCCCTTATACTCAAGACTCTCAAAGGTTTATGTCTCACATCATACTCATGTTATTTCATTTATCCCTTCAAATTTCCACTAATTAGACCCATGGCTCCGGCTTTTGTTCTGCTCAATGATTTTTCTTGTGGGCTGCAGTCAAGGAGTGCTTTATTTATTTGCCCAGCATGTGCAAAGGAAAGCTCTGAATTCAATATCCACCATTGCCAAAGATATTATTTATAATTTTAAGCGTTGATACAGTCCAACATCCCTTTCAATAAAAGCCTGAAGAAATTACAAATTCAAGGAAACTATCTTAGACTGGCAAAGGGCATGGCACTCAGACATAGCCAACACTGTATACGACGATGGTCCCGCTAAAGTCAGTCGTGAAACAAGCATGCCCACACTTTCCTCTCATACTCAATATAGGGCCCAAAGTTTTAGCTTTAGAAATAGGAAAGAAAATGGAAGGCGGGAGGAAGTCAAATTATTTCTATTAGCAAATAATGATTCTATTTGTAGAAGACCGTAAGGACTCCACCAGGAATCCTAGTAGCCAGAATGCACTATATATGAATACATCACATTGTCAAAGAATAAAATTTACTATTAATTTTTTAAAAACCAGTATCATACCTATATACTAATAAGGAATGCAGTGAGAAAGAAATCTGGAAATCAATCCCACTCAAATAACAAAAGAAAAAAGAAAACCTAAGATACCTATATACTAATAAGGAATGCAGTGAGAAAGAAATCTGGAAATCAATCCCACTCAAATAACAAAAGAAAAAAGAAAACCTAAGAGGAAAAAGACCTCTTCAATGAAAATACTATTGTAAAAATGGCAATATTATAAAAAACAATCTATATTTGATTAGGTATAATCCCGTCTAAATAACAGTGACAATCTTCATAAAAAGAAGAAAAATCCTAAAATTTATATGGAAACATGAAGGACTTGGTAGCCAACACTAAGAACGATGCCAGAAGTATCACTATACTACCTATAAAACATACTAGAAGACCAAGAACAACAACACAGCACCAGCACAAAAACAGACATTGGATCAATGGAACAGGATTCCAGCAGAGTGCTCTCACACGATTATAGTCACCTGAGCTCCAATGCTACAACACATGTCCACCTACAGAAGGATGCGACTGAACCCTTCCATCACACCCTCAACAACAGCCTATACACAAACTCATCAAAGACCAAAACTGCCATGGTATGGAAAACATTCCAAGAGGCATTTAGCAAGTTCCATCTAAAAAATGAGTCCAATAGTTTAGTAAGTAAAAACACGAACAGAAAAATGGAATTACATGAAGTTCACTCTTTCCAACAGGAAAGCAAACAACTGAGTGAAAACAGATATACATGACAATGACAGGAGTAATATACAGACTAGATAAAGAACTTAAGAACAGGGCATGGTGGCACAAACCTTTAGTCCCAGCACTCAGGAGGCAAAGGCAGGAAGATCTTTGTGAGTTTAAGACTAGTCTAACCTCAGGATAGCTAGGGCTGTTACACAGAGAAACTCTGTCTGAGAACAGGAAGAAGAAAAAGAAAAAGGAGGAAGGAGGAAGAGGAGAATTCCAAAACCACAGTGAATATCAAAACCCCATACAACCTATTCCATAAGCAGACTAATCAACGATGAACCAACAGTTCTCACATTGTCAATAAACATTTTTAAAAGTTCAACATTCTCAGCCATCAGAACACCAAAATTCCACTTCATACCAATCAAAATGATTAATAATTATCAAAACAAAACTCCCAAAGATAAAAGTTTTAGTAGTCATCTTATATACAGTTATTTGAAATCCCAAAAACCTCTTAATTCTACCATAACAAAACCACAATCCCTATTTCAATGTGTTTTCTTCCAATCCTTTAATATTCCTGTGTTTAGTGAGCTGGCAATAGTCCATGTATTTGGTCCAGTTCATGGAACACAAAATCTTGTTTTACCAGCACTGTGGCCTAGAAGGCCCAATAGATGATTAACTCAAAAACCAACAAACAAATAAAATGATGGCTGCCAAGAAGACATATGTTAGCTTGAGTTGGAAATAAAATTTAAAGACCTAAATTAAGGTTTGTACAATAAAGAAAAAGAACACAAATGCAAATTACACTTTCAGTGTCCCATTTCTATCCTAAACTAACACTAGCCAATAGGCTAGCAAAGATGTTTTAAATGCAGCCATCAGCCACTGCTGCTTTCATGTACCTTCATAATTCACTGCAGGCAGAAGGAACCAGCCACCCGTAGAAACTGTAGGAAGCTCTTTCATACCGTGGTAAGAAAGAATGTAAAATCAGTCAGTCTCCCAGTGAAGACCGAAGCATGGCGTCTTTATAATGTGCATACATACAAGTATAACTCAGGGCCACCACGGTGCCGTAGATTAAAGGCATTTACAGCCAAGCCCCAGTGACAGACTGGAAACAGAATGTGAGTCTTACAAGGAGTCCTCTGACCTACACATGTAAGCCACGGCACACGGGGCCTCTGTCAAGGCAGATCAAACCACTTACCCATACTGTGGCGCTCCTGTTTTGATGTCTCCTATAGTGACATGAACGTCATCTTCATCATCGTCACTGTCACTATCACTGTCGTCTTCAGTCTCAGTCACTTTCTACACCGACAGAAACCATTACAAAATGCAGTAAATAATCCAATTCAGCATTCAGTAGTGATAAATAAAAAATTATTCTGGGGTTTTGAAATTGATGTATCAGTTGACATAAGGGGTCAAGTCATACAGGATGCTGAAGGTTATGTTAAATGCTAGTTTTATTTGTAAGTAAAGTGTAAAGTTCTTAACAATGATTTTAAACACCAGAGTAACAGGATTTCAAAGCTTAATATGTATGTTACCGGTTTCGCCACGCCATTTTCAGCAGCTTCCTCTTCAATTCCAGATGGAGGATTAGCACTGCAAAGAAAGAGAATGAGGGGACAGGCTGGGTGCTGCTGCTGCAAGTACATAGATTATACACCATTTCAAGCTCTCTCCGCTAAGAGTTTCTAAAGTTATTATCTCTACTGGGGGATAAGAACAAGACTAGGAAGTCTGTCGGTTTTCCTGTTAAGTGTATATAAAACAAGTACTCGGATGGAAGCAAGGGTTGGGCTTCCTTGGGAATTTTAATCAGCCTGCATAGCCCTGGATGTCTTTCAATTCATCATGTAGACCAAGTTGACCTTAAAGTCTGAGATCCGACTGCCTCTGCCTCCTAAATGCTGGGATTGAAGGGCTGTATTACCACTCTCTGACTTTTTCCTGTTTTTTTATTTTTTTTAAATAGGGTTTCTCTGTATAACAGCCCTGACTGTGCCGGCACTCACTTTATAGACCAGGCTGGCCTTGAACTCACAGAGGTCAGCTTGCCTCTGCCTCTCTAGTGGTTAAAGGTGTGTGCCACCACTACATGGCTTGCGCAATAGTTTCTTAATGGCATACAATCTGATGGAAGGACACAATTTGAGTTTTTCATGTTTTTAAAATATACTGCATATCATAACACTTTTACTTCTGAATATTTACTGAATATCTGCTGTGTGCCAGGGACTATTACTATATAGTCAAGGACTACATAATAATGGTTTCACTTCTCCCTGATGCCATGAAATTCTTATGATATGATCATATACTCTTTTAGTGCTCAGCACACGTTTCTGCCTGCTTTGCCTTGCTGCTAAATCAGATAGGTTCATTATTCTGTCAAAAAACACAATTCAAGATTATATGTGGTGTGTGTGTGTGTGTGTGTTATGTATATATCTTCATGGAAGTCTGTCTTGTAGTTTGCAGTTATAAGGAACCTGAGACCTAATTTTGATGAACTTTAAAACTAATCACTTTTAGAAGGCAAATTTGACTTGTTTGCAACATAAAGAAATGTATTGCCGGGCGTGGTGGCGCACGCCTTTAATCCCAGCACTTGGGAGGCAGAGGCAGGCGGATTTCTGAGTTCGAGGCCAGCCTGGTCTACCGAGCGAGTTCCAGGACAGCCAGGGCTACACAGAGAAACCCTGTCTCAAAAAACCAAAAAAAAACCAAAAAAAAAAAAAAAAAAAGAAATGTGTTCACCAATAAAACACTCATATTGCCATGTGACTCAAGCCAGTAGCCAAAAAATAATATTACAGGACTATCACACAGTCAGTCTCCTGACATTTAGCATGAGCTATCTTACAGAGAGAAACTTCAATTTGTCCTGTCCTAACACAGGCCTCAAGATAAATGTACTACTGTAATTCTTAATTTATATTTTACTTAAATAAACCTCCAGAGAGTCACAAACAAGTTTGCTTGCTTGTCTGTGTACACATGCCTGCAGGCAGTGGAATGAACCCTCAGTATGCTTTCACTTCACAGGACAGTATACTATATTCAGCTAACACCGAACAAATAAAGCATGCCAGCATTAAGAACACTGTGATGTGATGCTTTAAGGACAGAGGTTTCAGCAATGAACCACTCACAACAAAGATGGGCAATTTCAACAGCAGGGTCCTAAGCAGGGTCATGCAATACTATGCACCAAGCTGCATCCTAGTTTTGTCTGAACTCCTTTCTCTATTAAGACATAATGCTTTAGAACTTTTAGCTCCTCATCACCATTAAAACACAAGAACAATAAAATTAGAAGCTTTTTCTAAAAAAGTCAAAATATAAATACAAATGCCCTCCTATGGGATGAGACACACAGAACTTCCAAGGACATCAACAACAAACGTGGGCAGCAGTACTTGGAGAAGACAAGAATGGGTTAACTCCAATCAACTACCATTCTGTGTCCCAGAGAACTCAAGAAAGAGCAAAGAGAAAGGGAACTCTGAGGAAGCAGAGCTGGCTCAGTGGTTCTGAGCTCCTGTTGCTCTTCTAGGACCTAGGTTTGAATCTCAGCACCCACAAGGCAACTCCCAACCATCAATCCCAAACCACAGTCCCAGGGGATCCACTGCCTTCTCTCTTCCACAGGCATGAATGTGGTACATGGACATACATGCAGGCCTAACACCAACACATATAAAATTAAAAACAAAGCAAACAACAAAACAACGATGTGAACTTAGAATTCTTGTTAAATAATAAAATGCAGAGATAAGGACTAGCTCATAAAAATTTCAGCTCTATGGAAGTTATTTCTATTTTCAATCCCTTACTTCCTTGTATCCTATGTTTTGGATTTTATCTCCTTTTTTTGAATTTTTGATACAAAAGAAGTTACTTGTAATGGATTTCCACCACCATTATTCATTTTAGAAACTCCATTGAGACAGAATCCCCATTCATCCATTAAAGACTATACTTAAAGGGATACACTTTGTTCACAGTGTAACAATCCTGTTATGAAATCCTAGACTGTGTAAATAGCCTCCCAAAAGAATTAAGTATGTATCACTAGTCATGCCCGTTTTCTCCTGCCCCACAATACTGGCCTTTCCTCCTCTATGGATGTGTTGATTCTGGAAACTTTATATACTGAATCACACAACCCTTTGTAGCTGCTTCTTTCCTTTAACACATGCTCTATGTGTTCATACTGTAGCAAGTCAGCACTCAGTTTCCTTCCACCATGAAATACTTCCAGAAGGATACACTGCATCCTACCTATTCATGTGTTTTGGTGGGCAGCTTCCATTTTACGGACTAGCTATGATTGATGCTAAGAACAGTAATATTCTAATTCATGTGCTCATGTATGTTTCCACTTCTCTAATTTAGAGTGAGTAGGACTGCTTAATTAATTATAAGTGTTTCAACATGAGGAAACTCCCAAGGAGATACTTTATAATAGCACAGCAGTGTACAATCAGCCCAGTTTCTCCATATCTTCCTTCATTATAGCTGTTTTGCCTTTTGGATTATAGCTATCATGCTAGGTGTGAAGCATTAATTCCTACACTTTGAAAATCTAAATATTCTTTAAATGCTTTGTGTGTGTGATACATGTAGAAGCCAAAAACATAATGTATCTTCCCAATACTTCTTCATCTTTCTTTTCTGAGACAGTCTCTCACTGAACTTGGAGTTCAACAAGAGTAGACAGTGAGTACTAGAGATCACGCTGTCTAAGTCTCTCCTCGGGTGGATTTATTCATGTCCACATGCTTATGCTGCATGCATGTCCACAACTGAGCCATTTCTCCAGCCTTTAATTACTCTTAAGACCACTCCTCTCCTCATTATTTCAGACAGTCACCTAGCCAATTTAGCCATGTACTTTTATGCATTAATTGTAGTGAAATTTTGAGTAAACGTTTGTTTTCCTGGACACTCTGTAAGATACTAAGTTTTGTATAATAACAAAGAAAATTAACTTTAAAAAAATCATCTGTCCTGTTCATGGTATAGTAATAAGCACAGTCTCCTTCCAAAACTAGTTCCATTAGGAATCTAAATATAAAGCAGCCAATTACAACCAACCAGGCATAGTGGCACATGCCATTAATCTCAGCACTTAGGAGGCAGACAGACGTCTTGGAGTTCATGGCCAGCCTAGTCTAAAAAGTGAATTCCAGGCTTGTGAGCAAGAGCCTGTTTCCAAGAAAAGAAAAGAAAATATTATACCGAAAGTAAATGACACTATAAAAACACTAACAAATTATGAAAGTAATAATTTTCAGTTATTTTAATTATTGAGGTAAATTAATTTTTCTTAGTAATTTAACAACTACTTTCAGCCAGGTGTAGCTGCTCTCACCCTAATGCCAGCACTTGGGAGGCAGAGGCAGGTGAATTTGAGTTCGTGGCCAGCCTCGGCTACAAAGTGAGTTCCAGAACAGCCAGGGCTATACACACTACAAGACAGAGAACTTTGTCTTGAAAAACAAAACAAGCCGGGCGGTGGTGGCACACGCCTTTAATCCCAGCACTTGGGAGGCAGAGGCAGGCAGATTTCTGAGTTCGAGGCCAGCCTGGTCTACAGAGTGAGTTCCAGGACAGCCTGAGCTACACAGAGAAACCCTGTCTTGAAAAACCAAAAAAACAAAACAAAACAAAAACTCAACTACACAGTATACACTGCTAAGCTCAGTTAAGGGTAAAAGTTACTCAATGATGAAAAGTTGGCAAATACCTAACTCCAAAAGTTGTCCTATAAGTTACTAGAAAACAAGCCGGAATTAGCCTGAAATAGAAAAAGTCCTTCGACCTCTGGTCAAAATGCAATTACACCGAGGGTTATAATGAAACAATCGACAACTTGCTGGAATCACAATCTGTGTAAGACATCAACAGGAGAGTTCACCAACCTGGCATTTTCTTCTTCTGGCCTTTCAACTTCATTCTCATCTACCAAATAAAATAAAATAAAGTAAATAAAGAAAGCAAGCTGAAGCAACAAGTAATATAAAAATCTGAAGGGAAGATCACAAGCACTAACCTAGATCCTTTGTCAAATCACTGTGCACATGCACGTCCCACGGGCCTACAAGCATAGCCAAAGTTAGATCGCTTGATAAACAAAACACATCTCTTAAGGAAAAAATACAAGACTTTACTGCTATTAATACAAGCTTAATTTAAGAGGCAATGAGGACTTACACATCTTGGTAAGAGACACCTCACACATTTCACGTTTTAAGGGTAATATTGATGCTGTCTTCCATTAAAGAAATCATTTTACAAGTTTATCGGAGTTACATCACTAAAAGGCTGCTTAGACTCCAACGTTCACTTTTATATTATTCTATGACAATTTATGTCAAGAATGTATGTACTAGGAAAGAACAAAATACTTTCAAATCTGGTATAACAGCCAAGGGAGATTACGACTTAAAAGTTAAAAACCAGACATCAAACATGTCCCCTACAAAACCAAAGAACATGATGCATTCAATTTGGGGACACATATACAAAACACTGAATACAAGCCTACGGGAAGAGTCATGAGGTACAACTATGACGTGGACTATAGCGCAGTCTCTTAAAATATATATATAAGAACTTCACCTTAACACAGGAGACAATTCGGGGTTTTCTTTATGGACCATAGTGTATTTCATCTCTGTCTCTCTTAATTAATATTTTTAAAGCACGACTTTCAGACAAGGAGATACCCTTGCAGGTGCATTCCATACAAACTGACCATCAAGAAACAAGACGTTAGTTTAATAGCATTGACTTTATTTAGCTGTTATTACAGATTGACTGTTGCTGAAAGAAAGGTACGAGGAGGGGCACCCAATAGCCACTGAGCAAGAGACACACCGAAGAAGCTCAGAATCGATAGAGAGAGCATGAATAGAGAGCGCAGAAGCGAGGAGGCCGGGACGGTGGGGAGGAGGGCGAAGCAGGGCTGCCCGGCCTCCTTGGCCCGCGTCCACCGCGCGGTGAGTGCCTGCGGGTCCAGGCGAGGGCCGGGAACAGGCCGCACTCGGCCTAACGCAGGCCTGCCAAGGCTAGTACGAGAGGCCTCGGACGCCCCGGCCTGAAACGCCGGGAGGAAGGCCAGAGAGAACCCGGGAGACAGACAGGAAGTTCCGTACCGCCATACAGCCACTCTTCCTCCTCATCCCCTCCGGTCCCGCCGCTCAGCTCCACCAGGCGCTCCACCTCGCCGGCAGACATGGCCGCCCCACGCACAAGTTACAGGCGGCGATCAACAGCCCTTCCCAACCCCTTCCGCAGCCTCGCCGTCCCAGGGCGCGAGATGGGGAGGGAACCCGCCGGTAAGCGAACGAAGAGAGCGCGAGACTCAGATCCAGGGCCGACCTCGGCGGAGCCGGCTACCGTGAACATTCAGCCGCTGGCCCGCCCGCGCATGCGCACCAGCACCCAAGCGGCGCGGCGTCTCTAGGTGGCTTCGCTTCCGCGGCGGCAGGCACCTGGGCCTCTCATTGCGCAAGCGCCGCGCGTTGGCCCTCCCCTTCCCTCCCTCCCCACCCCAAGGATTCCAGCTTTGCTTCTCAGAGTGGCTTTTTCTCTGGCTTCTGGTGTTCTTTGAAGTTCCCTTCCCCAGCCTTCCTTCCAATCCCTAGTTCCCTTTGCTACACCATTGTTCTTTTCTGTCCCTGCTGCTTTTCTCCCTCCACTGTTTGTTCATTTTAAAATCCTGAAAGACATCCTCCCTCACGTGTTTGCTTGACCCCGAATCATACTTGTCAATTCGTCGAAATCTTAACAACCAACAAAGAAAAATTTAATACATAAAGGATGCATTCTCTTTGTTTAAAAATTATTAGTATCGGGTATACTGGAGTACCCCTTTAATTCCAGCACTTGGTAGGCAGAGACAGGTCATGTGATCTACATAGTGAGTTCCAGGATAGCCTGGGCTATATAGGGAGACTTTGTGGCCAGAAAGTTTTATGTATGTTAATGAAACACAAACCAGTCATTTGAGTGGCGGGAACCTCAGTTGGAAAAACCACCTCCATAAGATCAGGCTGTAAACAAACCTGCAGGGCATTTTCTTAATTAGCGATTGATGGGGGAGGGTCGAGCTTTAGACTTTATCTCTATTACCTGATTCCACATTACCTAAATAGATCCCCACCCCAAGTAGGTTTTAACTCTTCTTAGTTTTGAACTCACTCTTGTTTGCTATGCCCTGTTCACCTGTAGGAAATTCTTGCATTGTTTTAACTTCTAAGTTACAACCTCCTCTGTAAAATCTTCCCCGAATTCGAAGAGTGATGCATAGACTATAGACACATCATGCTGATAAGGATTTACAAATACTAGTAGCTGTAAAAAGACCCACAGCCAAGTGACGAAAAGGGAGATGTAATCTTATCTCAAGTATAAATAAATAAATAAATACATAAATAAATACATAAATAAAGTAGATCCCTGCATAGAGAGAGGCTGTGGGTTTCTGGCTGGGGGCTACTTGACAAGGAGATGAGGAACATGCAAAGGCCCAGAGACAGTGGAGTTCCAGGCACCCAGCTGCATTTGGAGTAGAGTGACAGGCAGAATGTAGATGAAGTCAGCAGGGTTGGAGTGTGGGGAGTAAAGTGAGCTAAACTCTCTTCAGACCACATGCCTCTTCTATTGGTTGTGATAGGTCTTATTTGACTACATAGCCACTCTCCCCAGAATCTTCACTAGGCCAAATCTGCCTCCGTCTTGTATATCTTTCACTTCCATCTGTTGTCTGGTGCACCATATCCATTGGCCTTTGATACAAGAAATAGAAGGTTTACTATCTGTTTGAGAGTACCATGGGCAGGTACTCCCAGTGGTTAATTCCATTTTCACTGTTTTGTGCATCTAAAGTAAAATTGGGTGGTTTCGTGAGAGAGTTGATTGTCTTTTGCACAGTGGATTGCTTTTCCTTCCAGTCTGGAAAAGAGTTTATCTTTCAAAGCATTGTTTAGACTAATACAAAGAGTTGATGAAAGATGGCGAATGCAGTAGGAGGCCTGGGTGGTGGAGGTAGCACTTGAGCTAGGCTTTGGGAATGATTTCTACAAGCAGACAAGCTCATAAATTACTAATAACCAGCCTTCAAAGACCTCTTCCTTCCTTCTTTCCCCTGGTAGGGATCTACTTCCTTAGTTAAGATTAATCTCTCGATTTGCCATGGGAAACTTTGACATTAAATGATTTGACTATTTTGTAGACTGTCTCTCGCTTCTATATTATGAACTCATCTCACTACAATATCACATTTACCCTGGGTATAGTCATTTGCCACTTCATGATTTATTGCTGTTTATTCTTAGCAATGCTGCTGCTGCTGCCTGCTGCTGCTGCTGCTAACTGGGGCCTGGTAGTGCACCCTGTCCTTCCAGGTCAGGAGGCTGAGGCTAGAGGTTGACTCAGGCTAACAGAGTAAAACTCCATCTCAAAATAATGTCAATAATAATGAATAATTTAATATGAAATATACTCTTGCCGGGCAGTGGTGGCACACACCTTTAATCCCAGCACTTGGAAGGCAGAGGCAGGTGGATTTCTGAGTTCGAGGCCAGCCTGGTCTATAGAGTGAGTTCCAGGACAGCCAGGGCTACACAGAGAAACCCTGTCTCGAAACACCAAAAAATAAAATAAAATATATATATATATATCTTGAGAAGTACTGAAAAGAAGTGCTTGGTTATAAGGATTTAGCAATGGATAAATTGCCCCTAAAATGATGTCAAGAGGCCAGGTATGGTGGTGCATGCCTTTAAACCTGACACTTGGGAAGCAAAGGTAGGGAGATCTCTGTGAGTTTGAGGCCAACTAAACAAACAAACAAACAAACAAATAAATAAATAACAAAAGTTATGAAGACAAGAGATAAATTTAAAGTGTAATGTTCAGTAAGTGGTAGTACCATGATTATAAATGTATTTTAAATGAATATATTACTTGAGTCAATATGTCACTGTTTGTTGCCAGCATGTTACTTATGTTTCAATGTTTTTTATCTTGCAAATCAGTAAGTCTGTATCTTAATTAATGTGTGTTACAACCACTTGCTGGAAGGTAGCAGATAAAATGGGGACTTCAAACATGAAAACATATGACTAGGGACTGGGGAGATGACTCACTGGTGAAAGTAGTTGCCATGATAATATGAAGACCAGTGTCAGATGCCCAGAGCCCACATTAATTCTGAATGAGCATGCCAGCCCACCTGTAATTCTAGTCTCCGGGATCCCCATGGCAAGCTTGCTAGCAAGCCATACTGTCAAGTTCTGGGTTTGATTGAGAGACCCTACATCAATGAATGAGATGGATGAGCAATTGAGGATAATTCCCAACAATGACCTCAGGCCTCCACATGTATGTGCACACATATGCACACACACATGTACATATATGTGCACACATATGCACACACACATGTACATATATGTGCACCTTCATACATGCACACACATACCTGATACACTGGCATGGAAATTGGGAAAAGAAAACATTTGACTAGTGTCCTTTTGTGCACTCAGCCTTTTCTCCTCTGTTGGGCCAGAATAATGATGCACATGTAGAACCTTCCTGTTTTTAGATACTCTTCTGAGGAAATAACCCCATCTACTATCCTACTTTCTGTATCTTAACATCCTGAGACATGGGACTTTATATTGCTTGTTTTTTCTGGAGAATTGCACAATCTCCTACTCACTTCTCTGCTGGCAGGTGAAGTGTCTTACACCTTTTCCTGATGAGAACAAATCATTTTTAATCTTTGTACTTACTGGATCCTGTCTCATAAATCACTGTATGGGAAGCCATCACTGAATACTAACACTAGACTCTAACCAGTCCTCTAGATGATCTAGACATGATTTTAGAAGGAATGCAACATAATGACCATTTCTGTAGAAAAATACATACTACAGCTTAATAAGCTAAATGTGATGGTCTTTTTTTTTTTTTTTTTTTTTAATTTTTTGGTTTTTCGAGACAGGGTTTCTCTGTGTAGCCCTGGCTGTCCTGGAACTCACTCTGTAGACCAGGCTGGCCTCGAACTCAGAAATCCGCCTGCCTCTGCCTCCCAAGTGCTGGGATTAAAGGCGTGTGCCACCACTGCCCAGCTAAATGTGATGGTCTTAAACAGCTCATCTGATCAGAAATCTATTACTTCAACCATAACATTTGAGAGAAAAGGTTTTTACCTGTTTTTTTCCATTCTTTATCCAGCAACTCTCTTGAATAGCTAGTAGGTATTTCAAACTCATTCCCAAAGTAGAACCAATAAATTGTCCTTTCAAACATGCTCTGTCCATTCTCACACTTTCCCAGGTTGTAAGCCTCTTACTGTTTGTAACCACATCCAAACTGTCAGCTTGGCCCCACACCGCACCCCCCAACCCCAGCCTCTGATTCTCCCTTTTCTCTCATCTATGCTTCTCAGGCCTTTAAAAATCCACTACCAACAACATCTGCTAGCACTTCCTATAAAATGTACCCCAAAGCTGCCCACTTTTTTCCCTCTCCAGTGTTATACAACAATTAAAGTCACAAAAAAACCTCCAATGGCTGTTTCTTAGGGTAAATTGAAATCTAAGTTTCCTCACCTACCAGCTACATGTACAGCATGGACCACCTGGGCTTTATACTGCTTGTCTTTTAGATTTCTAAAATACTTTGCTCCCCCATATTGCTGCTACTGACTCAATGTTTCTGCTACAATTCTCTCCCCCCGCCTCCCATTTCTATGCTGAAACCTTAAATTTCCTCTGCAATGGTGTTTATAGACTGGCCTTTAGAAAAAGAATTAGGGGCTGGGAGGTGGTGGCGCACGCCTTTAATCCCAGCACTTGGGAGGCAGAGGCAGGCGGATTTCTGAGTTCGAGGCCAGCCTGGTCTACAGAGTGAGTTCCAGGACAGCTGGAGCTACACAGAGAAACCCTGTCTCGGAAAACCAAAAAAAAAAAAAAAAAAAAAAAAAGAAAGAAAGAAAAAGAATTAGGTTCTTCTTAATGGAATGGAGATTACTGTCCGAGCTCTTCCAGAGGTCCTGAGTTCAATTCCCAGTAACCACATGGTGGCTCACAACCATCTGCAATGGCATCTGAAGCCCTCTTCTGGTGTGTCTGAAGACAGCGACAGTGCACTCACATACATAAAATAAATAAATCTTTAAAAAAAAAAAAAGAGAGAGATAGGAAGGCTATCTGTGGAGTCCAGAGATAACATTGTCATTTCTTTGGTGCTTGTACACTACTACCAGGCCACTATGGTCCCATGTTGGGGGGGTGGGTTCTCCTCCTCCTACCACTCACCTTAAACACATCTACCCTGCTTCTTCATTCCTCCTCATTGACAGACAATGCCAGGATTTGGCATGGGACAAAGTCTTCTCCCCATCACTCAGCATCAAACTGAATGACTAGAGTACTGTTTTAGTGTTCTGATGCTGTAAAGAGACAACATGACCATGGCAACTCTTACATTGGGACTGGGATGATAATAGTTTTAGTCCATTTTCATCAAGGCTGGAAGCATGGCAACATGTAGGCGGACATGGTGCTGGAGAAGTAGCCAAGAGTTCCTCATATGGATCTGAGGGCGGGGTGGGAGGGTGGGGGGGCGTGGTACTGGTCCTGGCTTGATTGAGCAGCTGAGTCCTTAAAGCCCACCCCCAGTGACACACTGTCTCTAACAAGGCAATACCTTCTAATAGTACCACTCCTTATGGGCCCATGGGGGCCATTTTCATTCAAACCACCACATATGTCCTACATGTTTTGTGATTTTTTTTTTTTTAACATTCTGAAATCCATTCGACATCACCATTTTCTCCCTTCCAGAAGTCCACATTCAAGGGTTTCCCACGGATTTTGTTAAATTCTGCAACTGTTTGCCAGGAAATATAGAGGCTCAGTACTTTCTTTGACTTTACCCTTGTACTCTTCCAACTTTCTCCCTCATTCTTTTCATACCCTATTTGCTCCAGCATTGTGGAGATAGTTCCTAGGAGTCTTAGGTCCACTTGCCACCTCTCTTCCATCTGCTAATCCACCTGTCCTGCACACCTGTCTCCTTGCATGGGTTCAAACCCAATAGATTCTTTGTAGACTCTACTTTACTGTTTCCTTACTTTGCACTGGTTACTGTTGGCCAATCAATTCTTGAAACACACTTCCCTGTGACTTTACACACTGGCTCCTCTTCTGCACACTTTCCTCAAGGTTGCTCATAAGTTTCTCCAACACACCCTTATCTTCTATATTTTCCATACTCTCTTAAAGAAACCTCTGCGCATCTATACCAATGATTCTCAAATTACCAGACTTCTTTCTGTAAGCTAGAATCATGTCATCATATGTCCGACCACCTAGTGTGGGATAAAAGGGGGCCCACATCGAAGAGGCCCTGGGCCCACATGGTGGAGGCTGCCTGCGGGGTCGCTAGCGACGGCAGGCCCCAATGACACGAGGAAGTCCTTGGTTCCAAAAGGGTTTACTGTCATGGTGGATGGTGGATGGATCTGGATGTACCCCCCCCCAAACTCAGGGCAGACCTGAGTTAAGTAGGGAGAAAGGGGGAAGTTCTGGGGGCGGTTTAATTGGCTCTGCCCTCTGGCCTTCATTAGTATGTAAATCTCTAGGGCCTGAGGCCTGTAGTCACACCCTCTACCTGTGCACTTTGAGAGGGGCTGTAATGGCCTAAGTGACTGAACAATGTAGCTCCATGGAGATTAGACTGTTTTTCAGGACCCTGGGTTCTGGGGATGTGGCTGAACTCCTGTCGTTTCTCCCTTGGAGTCTCAGGGTTCTAGGCCCATGCCCAGCCAAGAACCAGGATACCCTTACGGGTCCCACAACCTAGTACTTAGTTCATTTTCTTTTCTTTCCCTGAGACTGGGTTTCTCAGGATCATAGCCAAGATTGTCCTGAAACTTACTTTGTAGAGTGCACTGGCTCTGTACTCCTGAGATCCACCTGCCTCTGCCTCCCATGCTCTGGGATCAAGGTGTGCACTATTATTCCTGGGTCTAGTAGTTATTTCTAACTGGATGCCCCCAAGTGTTTTTTACACTATCCATCTTCATCTATTAGATAGCTACTTGAAAGAGAATATATAAAATTTTTGGAAGGATGTAGAAAACTTGGACCCTTATTCATTGGCTACTGTGAAGAACATTGGTTCCTTAGAAAAGCTAAAAATATTTATATGATCCAGCAATTTCAATTGAAAAGATAGAAAGCAAAATGTATAAGACATCTGTGAAGCTATGTCTAGAGAATTATTATTCATAAAGGCTCTAAAGTGGAAAAACTCAAATGTTCATTGAGGGATGGATGAATAGACACAATGTGCTATATGTGTACTACAAATTATTATTCAGCTTTTAGAAAGAAAACAAAAACGAAACCAAACCGACCAACTAAACAAACAAACAAGCAAACAAACAAACACTGGGGCTGGAGAGCTGGCAAAGTGATTTAGAGCTCTTGATGTTCTCTAAGCAGTCTTGAATTCAATTCTTAGCACCCCACTTCTGGTAATGCACAATCCCATATGATTCCAGCTCTACACAAATAAAACTTTAAAATGAAAGCAATTGGTATGTGTCACAACTAGATGAACATGAGGCCATTACGTTAAGTGAAGTAAGTCAATTACAATAAAGCAGATAGTATAGGGACCCAATTATATGACCTACAGTAGTCAACTCAAAGAGAACAGGATTAAAGTAGAATCTGCCAGACACTGTGTGTGTGTGGGGGGGGGAGTGTTGCAGGGAGCTGGGGGTGAGGATGGGGATTGTTATTTAAAGGGTATAGTTTTGAAACTATTTTGATTTTGCAAAATAAAAAGTTCCAGAGCCTGGTTGTACAAGAGCATGAATGCTTTTAATGCTGCTGAACTGCACATTTTAAAATGACTAACGATGGACATGGTGGTACACACTTTTAATCCTAGCACTAGGGAGACCGACGTAGGCAGATCTCTGAGTTTGCCGCCAGCCTGATCCACATAGTGAGTTCCAGGGCTACACCATGAGATCCTACACACACACACAATTATAATAGTAAATTACTAAATTTTTTATCTCATGCATGTTTCCACAATGCCTTTTGGCCTTTTGATTGTGTGTGTGTTTGGAGAACAGGATCTCTCCTCTCTCTCCCTCCTTCCTTCCCTCAATCCCTCCTTCCTTCCTCCTATTCCCTCCCTCCCTCTTCTCTCTCCTCCCTTTTCCCCTCCCTTCCCCACAACCCCCTCTCTCTGTGAGCAGGTTGAGGACAACTTTCCAGGTCCTTTTTGCTTTTCTACCTTGAGTCCGAAGGATCAATCTCAGGTCATTGGACTTGTGTTGCAAGCGCTTTTAGCCTCTGAGCCATCTTGCTAGTACCAATAGATATTTCACGAGGCTTGTGTGCATTAACGCAGAAGATAACTTACACACGACCAATTATTATGTAGCAGTAGTTATTTTTATTTCCTCTGGCTTTTCAAAGTTGAGATGGGAAAGTGTCTGTGCTGAGGATATTAAACTTCAGACTAGGTTTTATTATTCCCGAGAATTCTTAACTGGGAGGAAAAGGTGACGTGAGCTGACAAAGAGGAACGAACCTAACCCATTTCTATTCTTTCCTAGAAAGCTGCTGCCTCCAGCTTTTCAGGGATGACTGACCCTCTAAGCATATCCCGTTTCTACCAGTGTAGATGTTCCTCCCACCAGCCCGCGCGCCTGGTTGGCCAATCAGCGCCTAAGACGTCATCACCGCGCGCGCACAGGCCGAGCGTCAGAGACCGGCCCACGTGGACTGTGTTGACTGTCAAAGTCTCAAGGTACTCAGCATCCGGAAGCCCTGCGTTCTGACCGAAGTTCCTGCCCATCCTACGGTGAGACCCCTGGCCAGCCGGCGAGTACCAAATCATGAGCGCCGCGGGCATACTGTCTTTTGCCCAGCAAGGCTGGGAGCAGGTGCTGGCCAAAGTGAAGTGGTCCGTGGTCTACCTGGACGCCGCCTCCGCGGAGAGCCTGCACTGGAGCTGCGGATCAAGCCGGCTTCTGGAGGCGGTGAAGGGTCCTGCGTGCCACCTGAGGGAATTTGAACCCCATGCAATTGGCGGTGGAGCCAAGCAGCCCCGGGCGGTGTTCGTTTTGAGCAGCCTGCTGAAAGGCCGGATAGTAGAAACTCTACAAGACATCATTTGCCGCAGTCACTTTCAGCACTGTGTGGTGGTCACAGCCGTGAGTCACGCAGTCCACCTCACTGCTAACCATGTACCGGCGGCTGCAGCGGCCGAGCTAGAGGGGCAGCAGCCGGTGTTCGAACAGCTGGAGGAGAAGCTCTGTGAGTGGATGGGCAACATGAACTACACGGCTGAGGTGCTCCACGTCCCGTTGTTGCTCGCCCTGCCGCTCCCCACCTTGCCTTTACTCCAGCCTTTGCTACCCTTTTCCCACTACTACCTCAGGATGTACATGTTCTTAATAGTGCCAGACCCGACAGGAGGAAGCTGAACAGCTTGGGCGAGGTGGATGCCACTGCCCTAACCCCAGAGCTGCTGCTGTACATCAGATGCCTCGTGTCAGGCCTCAGTTCTCTGTGTGAACATCTAGGGGTACGAGAGGAGTGTTTCGCCGTGGGTTCCCTCAGTCGGGTCATCGCTACAGATCTGGCAAATTATGCCCCTGCCAAGAACAGGAAAAGAACCGCTACAGGCAGGGCTTCCGTGGTCTTTGTGGATAGAACTCTGGATCTCACAGGTAAGTGGGATTTCTGAGAGTACTACATCTTCACTTTCCCAGCTAGAGGGCCTTTTCATTGATTCAGCGGATATGTTTTATTGGCCTCCTATTGAGATTGACAATATGAAGATGAAAAAACGAATCAGTTCCTAATTTGACAGCGTCTGGAGTTTAGTTTTGTCTGGTGGAGAGTGGACATAGATAAAACACAATTTTATTTGTTAAAGGCTGTAACTGGTCAAATATGGCTTTAGTGTGCATTGCTTTCGATAAAACAACTGCCCTTAGTCCAAGAGACTGGAAAAATGAGATGACCTTGACATAGAGGAAATTGCCACCATCTGAGATTCTTAGAAATTTCCAGATACCAGTTGGCTTAATTAGGGTTTCTATTGCTGTAATGAAACCATGACCAAAAGCAACTCGAGGAGGATAGGGTTTATTTGGGTTACACTTCCACACCATTGAAGGAACTCAAATATGGCAGAAACCAGGAGGCAGGAGCTAATGTAGAGGTCATGGAGGGGCTGCTGCATATTGCTTGTTCCACATGGCTTGCTCAGGGGATGACCTTAGTTTGCTCCCTAGTACCTACATGGTGGAAGGAGAGAACTGACTTCCTCCAGTTGTCCTCTGATGTACACGAACACAGTGTGGCTTGCACATTCATCGTTCCCCACACATATACAAATCAATAGGTAAAAGTAATTTTTAAAAAGTGAAACTGGCCGGGCGTTGGTGGCGCACGCCTTTAATCCCAGCACTTGGGAGGCAGAGGCAGGCAGATTTCTGATTTGAGGCCAGCCTGGTCTACAGAGTGAGTTCCAGGACAGCCTGGGCTACACAGAGAAACCCTGTCTCGAAAAAAACCAAAAAAAAAAAAAAAAAAAAAAAAAGTGAAACTGAACATACATGTGAGAAGATGGAAAAAAGAATTGTAGAAAATGTTTTCAAATGTGCATTGATTTAGTCTCAGCTCTCCTTCTTTTGAAGTGTGTGTAGCAATCTCAAATTGCAGCAGTGTAATAATTATTTATATGTGCAGGGAACAAATCTAACCTTAAAATAGGTGAAGAAAAAATGCTTTCTGATTCGTGATGTGGGCACTTATTTTCAGAGGTCAGCTTTCTTCTATAGTTAAGTAGATGTAATTCAATATCAATAACAGTATGTGCTATCCACTCAAAACGGATAGCAATCAGAAAACTGGTATCAGTAAGCATTCCCTTTTCAGGTTAGAAAAAAATGTTATGAAAAACAGTAAGAAGTGTATTTGAAGTTTTATCTTAATTAGATGAGTTTTAGGATCATAAAACAGAGAGTTTACTAAATGGTAGTTCTGAGGAAATGCTAGTGGGCTCCATCTTTTGAGGGTGCCCTGAGGATAATCTTAATTCAAGAGGGCAGCAGTGGCCAGGTCATGCCCAGAGGGCGGAATTCCACAAAACAGAAAACATAAGCCGCAGGTCGTTTCCATACCTCCTTATCACCAAATCTCTTACACACTCTGTGTATTTTCTCCTTCCTTCATATTACAAAGGAACACTTGTCCTTCCTAACACTTTCACCTGCGTCGACTAGCTTACTGCTCTTTCTTCTCACTTCTCATGGGTACACTTCTGCTGGGCACCTCTCTGTATCATCTTTCTCCTTCTCTCAGAGTGTAGCATGTCCTTTCTTGACTCCTCATGATCACCCGACTTCAAGTTCATTTCATTTGGCTTCAGTTTGTAGCCGGCTTGAGAGAGCTGTTTCCATGGTCACTTGACTACTAGTCTTTTAGGCTTTTGGATTTTAAAACTTTCTGAGATCCGGCTTCCCCAGTGCCTTCTGTGTCACCAAAGCCACGGCTGAGTCACAACACTCCTCTGTTCCTCCTGCACCTCAGAATAGCCTGTAGTACAATAGAGCAAAGCGAAGAGTGAAAGGAAATTTAGGGCTAGGGAGGTGGGTCAGCGGCTGACCTGTGTGGTTTTATCAGCCATAAATTTAGCATGCTGGCTTTACCCCCTCTGTCCTCCTATCATGGTATTCATGTGTTCTAGTTTACTTTCAGTTGCTATAATAAACATGGTGACCAAAGGCAACTCAGTGAGGGAAGGCTTTGTTTAGTTTCAACTTCTAGGTAACAGTTCATCACTGAGTGAAGTCAGTGCCGAAACTCAAGCAGTAGCCTGGAACAGAGACCCTGGGTTAATGCTCTTAATGGACTTGCTTTCTTGTACAACCCAGGACAACATGCCCAGGGGTTGGCACTGCCTAAAATGGGTTGGGTCCTCCTTATCAATCATTAATCGAGAAAATGCCCCATTAGAATGTCATAAGACAATCCATTGGCGGCTTTTGTTTAGTTGAGGTTTTCTCCTTTCATATAACTCTAGTTTGTCAAGTTGATAAAGACTACGCAGCAGCGTTCATAGTTACACATGATCTCTCCAGCTTATCTCCTCTCACACAGTACCTCAAACACTCTAGCCTTGTCCCAGTGAATGTCCACTCACTCCATATGACTTTGTCTCTCACTCCCAAGAGAGACCTTCCCTACTGCTGTCTTACCCCTTTCCTGCCTGTACAACATAATGTTGACCACTACCCAGAACTAATAATTGGTTGTTTCTTGTCCTCCCTTCATGAGAATGAGTGTGTGTGTGTTCATTCTGTTTTGCTATGTATTTACTAGTGGCCAATGAAAACATTACTTGAAAACATTATGTCAATATTTATGTATCTGCTGATTGATAAAATGTATTGCTGGATATTGAACTCAGGGCCCTTTGCATGCTTGGCAAAAATGTTCTACCATTGAGCTGTGTTCCCAGGTCTTGATGTTTTGAGACAGGATCTTACTAAGTAGCTCCCACTGGCTTTGAACTTACTATGTGGCCAAGGCTTATTGTGAATTTGTTACCTTTGCCTCTTGAGTACTGGGATTTCAGGCATTGTGCCACCAGTCTGGAATAAGTATTTGTTGAATGACTGGGTGAGTGAGTGGATTAAACTTTGCTGGGAACTAGACAGTCACCAAGTTTAACATACTTTCTAACTGCGTCTGAGTTTCAGTTGCACCATTGACCATTCACTCATGTAATGGGAGTTCCGTAAGTATCATGTATCTTGAACACTGTGTGGTTGGTACATTGGGGCCACACGGTAAAGCTTGTGAAGGGAAATGCAGTCGATTGATGTAAACCATATTGATGTAAATATTTCATGGATCAAAAACTACATTCACGTTACCTTATTTGATCATTCTACAAGTTAGGTGAGTCCTTAAGAGAAAAATTAAGCGCAGAATTTGTTTCTTATGAACCAAACAAACAGTCAGACAAACCACACAGATGGTAAGCAGTTAGACATGTATGACAGTGTTGTATATTTCCAACTTTCAGTATTTCATTAAATTTCTTAAGTTTACCCTTTGGGTTTTGAACTGTCCAAGTGAGGCAACCTCATACTTATTATCTGCCTTCCTCACCGTGGAGAATGCTGGGATTAAAGGCCTGTTTGTACCTAATATCTCTACCTTAAAGATGCTTCCATTAGTTGGCTTATTTCTATAGTGTCCTTTAAACTAGTAGTGAAAGCAGGCAGAGTATGGGGTGGGTACATTTTAAGGTCCTGAGAAAAGTTTGTAAGGGAACAAGTAGGTTTCTTGATATAGATTCAAGGCAACAAATAAAAGAGAAAAATTTAGCCCTTCTGTCAAAGACCGGTGAGAACTGTGACAATATGAATCCCAAGAGAATGTTGAGACTGTAAGATGTGATAAATGACAAGGGACTTTAAAAATCACTGAACTATGTGTCATGTCCATAGAGACAAGCTCAGGAGAGGAGCTCTGCATGCTCCTCTCCGTCTTGGATACTCAGTGCCAAGGGTTTTGGAGGAGGTGAGCAGGGCCAGTTTCCTACAGAGTCCAGGGCTGGGAGTGGATGTGCTGGGGTTGGGATTGTGGAGTGCTACCCTCCAAGTATAACAGTCATTGTTTTCATCTGAGCAGCTGTGGTACTTGCAAGAGATTCCCTAAGATGGGTGGAGCTTGTTGACTGTTGATGCTTCTTCATGGAGTGGGGGTAGGGATTCTGGCACTTCCTGGCTGGGAGGTGCTAGAGTGTGTAGAGTGAAGGGAAACACTCCATCTGTATAGTGATGGGGAAGTCATCCTCTGTGCTGAGGTGAGCTTTTTCATGGTGGAGTAGTTTTGGAGTCACTTGTGCTCCTGTCAACCTTCACGCTTGCTCTGGAAGTAACCCTAACAAACTCCTTGCTTTCTCAAGTTGGACTTGGGTGGATTATACTTTGGTTTGCCACTGATGCTCTATAAGGAGGCAGTAGATGTTTACATCTCCCTAGGGAATGAGTTCCTGCAACTGTAGAGTGTATCTCCCAAGTGGGGCGAGGTCCTGTGTATGATATGGTAGGTGGCAATAGCAATAGCCTGATGAGGTGATGAAGCCAGAGTAGGAGAAAAGATTATTCTCTGGGACATCCTGTGCTTGCCTATCTTCTAGTATGAGGATCCGAGATTGTTTGTGTTCCTATCTGAAAATAATCTCCCTTTGGCATAGTGTAAGCCAAGAAATTTCTACACCCTGCAGGAGTCAGTTCTCTGCATTAACCATGTGAGTTCCAGGGAATGCAGTCAGATTGTTAGGCTTGGTGGCAAGCACCATCTTCCACTGAGCTATCTTGCTGTCCCATCTCTTTTCCATTTCAAAATTATGACACACTTTCCGATAGAAAATCTCAAGTAGACTTTGTAGGGTAGATTGCAATCCATTGTAATTTAGATTGGTCTGTTACTGGTTCCCAATAGCTTATTATATATAATTTATAAATGCAAATTTTTGTTGGATATCTTTTGGTTAATCATCCAAATTATCTTGAATATTATCAGCCTCAAATTTCATTTGCTACAAAGATGTTTGAATATAGTGTTTTGGTTCTATATCAGTAATATAGGGCTAGTTTTTACTTCATAAAAGTGTGTGTTGGGGCTGGAGAGATGGCTCAGCAGTTAAGAGTGTAGGCTGCTCTTGCAGAGGTCCTGAGTTCAATTCCCAGCAACCGTGTGGTGGCTCACAACCATCTGTAATGAGATCTGGTGCCCTCTACTGGTCTTCAGGCATACAGGCACAAGGCTGCTATATAAAAAAATAAATAAATAAACCTTTAAAAAAAAAAGTGTGTGTTGTAAGTTACATTGTTTAAATGTTAAACACTTTGCACTACTGAATAAAAGGACATTTCCACTTGCTGAGACCATAAGTTATTTAATACTGGGAAATGAATGCTAACCTATGGCTGTGTTGGTGTAGATGTTGTGGCTCCCAGAGGTGTTGAGAGTACTGAAATGGAGTGGGTGTGATGCATTGATGTTGTGGAGTACGTATTTGTTTCTCCAGAGCAACCCTGAATTGATGAGGGTTTGAAGTGTAGTATTGGTGGCATTATTGGCACAGGTCCATTTGGTATTTGGCTTTGACCTTGACATCCTGGCATCCAGGAACATGCTCAGTTACAGTGCTTAAACGTTTTACTGATTCATCCTTCTGGATGCAACAAGTTTGAGGAACTGGGGATGTCTTGCCTGTTGATGTAATGAAATAATGGTTACCAGAATTTGTTGAGGTTTCCTAAATTAAATTGTGGCTTAGATTGGGGTATAGCTAGTGAGAGCTGCAGCCAACAAAAGATTATACTAAAGACTTTTAAAGATCAAGAAATGATTTGGAAATTATTGGAATGACTTAAATGATTTGGATTTCAATTTAAATTACTCTATCGGTATTATACCTAGAGAGCAAAAGGAAATATACTTTTAATATTTGATTTGGATATTAATTTTTATGCAATTTATATGATAAACTAGTAGTGTTTTGGAGTCTATTGATACTTTACCATTAGATGAGTTAGGGACTTATATGTGAAATTGTAAGTTTCAAAAAATAATAGAAACATTGTGTATGCTTTTTTTTATCAGTTCATATAGACTTGAACTTGTTATGTAACTGAAATGACCTTGAACTTTGATTTTCCTGCCTCCATCTCCAAGGTCTGGGATTACTTACATGTGTCACCATGCTTGCTCAAGTATGATAGTTAATACAGATGGTGTTCTTATCATTTTGCCATCACCTTGTTGAAAATGCTATCACCTTATACTTTCTCCAGTAAACCTTTATTTGGCGTCCACTGTGTTCTGCACTGTTGCAGGTGCTGGTGAAACAGTGATGACTAAAATAGAAAATTTATTGCCCTCGAGAGGCAGTTGATAAGCTCTGAGGGCAATATAGACTACATGTAGTTACTTGAGAATTAGATGTATGCACATGCCAGAGAGAGCAGAAAAGAGAGGGAGGGAAGAGAGGAAAGAAGAAGGAAAGACAAGGAGCAAATATGGGAAGATGAGGGAGAATGAATTACATTTTTAATTATTATTGAAAGGCTATGTATTCACTACAGAAAGTTTAGAAATTCTAGAAGACACTGATGTAGAGAACTGCTTCAATACATACATCACAGGTTGAAAAAACAAAGTAATACTATTCCCATGGGTGAGGGAATGCCACATGCATACAATCCCAGTACTTGGAGGCTGAGACAGGAGGATTGTTAGTTCAGACTAGCCTGGGCTACATAATATGATTTCATACTTAAAAAAAAGGAAAACTAAACAAAGAATCATTTCTTTACTTTGAGCATTTGGGAAATTAGTATATAATACATTAATAAAACCAATGCTACTTTGGTTCTACAAAATAACAGCCATTTTTGATGGCTTATTTTTGATTTCTTATTTGGCTTTCTTAATTAATTCTTCTGTACCGTTACTATGACGTGCCAGAATAAAGAGGAACAGAGAGGCAACCTGTGAGCAAGCAGACTGGAAGGGACTCAGACTTATAGCTATACCAAGTCGCATCCATGGTTGGAGTAATGCCTTCTAAGCACTGATGAGTTTTGGACATATAACTTAATTTCACAGAAGAAGCATTGAATTGTATCACTGTCTTGAATTTCAGTTAGAGTATATTTATTAGTATAATTTTAATATTACTATTCAGATAGTTCACACTAATGTAGTCTACACTGGTCTCAAACTCACTGTGTAGCTGGTTGAATATGATCTTGAACTTCGGAATACCTCCCACATGCTAGGATTTCAGGCACGGGCCACCACCACTCAGTTTTCTGTGGTATTGGAAATCACCAGGGCTTTATGTCTTAATCAACCGATTAAGCTACATCCTCAGCCATCATTCATCCATTATCCCTGGGGTCTATATATAATTTCAGGTCTTGGAGCAATGCTTGGTATACAGAAAGCATTCAGTAAACTTTGGCAAATGCTTTGCTGTAGGCTGATACCATATGTCTACTTATTCTTCCCCTTCTTCAACAACTATGTAGTGAGAGCCTGCGGTTGCCTTTCTATGTTAGAGCTGGTGGGTACCAGGTGAACTAGAGTGAGTGCACCTTTGTCATCACAGGTTGATTCGCTAGGTAACTGAGAACATAATTTATGTGACAAAGAGCAAACTTCTAAGTTGTTGTTATTGAACGTCTGTCATTTTTGTTAGCAGGGGCACATGCATTATAAAGCACCATCCAGTTAATGTCTCCATGTCCACTTTGAGTTCACATTTGCTTGTGTGGTTAACAGGAGCGGTTGGGCACCATGGAGACAATTTAGTAGAGAAGATCATTTCAGTGCTTCCACAGCTTCCAGGCCACACCAACGACGTGATGGTCAACATGACAGAGCTCACTGCTGTCCAGGCTGTGGAGGAAAACCAGAACGTGATTGCACCAGGCTGCCTCGCACCATCCAAGTAAGACGCGTGGCTCTCTTGTTTTTCTCTCATTCTTTTTCCTCTTCCCTTTTGCTTACCTAATGCTGAGTATTTCTGTAGAAAAGAAATGAACTTGGGAGATGAAGACAGAAGACTCAGGAGCTTGCAATCATCATTTGTGGGGGAACGGTTCTGGAGGGTGTCCCACGATGATCTCCCGGCTGAGGACAGAGTGAGAGCAGGAGGGTCCTCTACCCACGTCTCCGCTGTCTGTTGGTCTTCACCCAGCCTGGTGTGAGAGGTCTGGGCCAAAAGGGTGACTCCCAGGTGCTGCACCTGTCTCTCCACGCTGAGCCGCCCGGGCTGGGCCGATAGAAGCCGGCTAGCAGGCAAGGAAGCAGCTTGGTGCCCCAGGAAGGTTCCGGGAGAGCGGATCTCTCCCCAAGTGTTACAGCTCTTGAGACAAAACTCCCGGACACCAAGATGATTCTTGAACACACCCTTTTTTACTTCTCCTGAATAGAGCCTTTATATACAGTTTCAGGGTGGGTTAGGGTCTGACAGGAGATAACGCTTATTGGCTTGGTCGGAGAGCTTAGAGATACCTCATCTGCATGTGGGTTAGGGTCTGGCAGATAATGCCTATTGGCTTGGTCGGAGAGCTTAGAGATACCTCATCTACATGTAGGAGGGCCTGAGGCACTGTTCCTCGTGACTGATAGTCATAGACCTCTCTTTGGGAGAGGCTGTGGAGGGCCGAAGCTGAATGAAAAGAACCAGGGCCTGGGGCAGCGCCGAACACCTGCTGTCCTGGTAAAGGTCCGGGGTTCAAGGCTTGCTCAACCAGGCACCCAGCTGCTTCTCACAGCCCACCGCCCCACAATCATTGACTAGTTATTCAGTTCAAGTCCATCCTAGGCTACATGAGATCCTGTTTATAAAAGAAGAAAGAATGAAGAATGAAACACTACTCCAGTAGAAAAATTCATAATGGATAATATTTAGGAAAAATATCTCCTTTAAATAATTATATTTAAATAACTAATTATACCTACTAAGCACAGTAAGCCAGAGAGTATGGTATTTTATAGAGTGCCATCATATGTAACAAGCTTTTAACACTATCAGAGAAGTGAGCCTGTTTATGGATCTCCATTTGATAGATAGTTTTATAGGAATTAAGTCTGGGATTCCAGTCTCTCTTCACACTTGGCTTTCTTGGATGACTAAATGCAGCCCATGGAGCTATGAGTCAGTGCTGTATTTTATACTTAAAAACTGTGTTTTTGGGCATCACTGGGTGATGTTTCTGTTTCTAGGTATATTTTTTTCACACACTTCAAGAAATCAAACAAAGACCATATGCACTTTAATTCATATAGTGTTTCAAAAACAGAAAGAACTTTTCTCTAGACATGGCAATAAAACATGTCATACCTTTTCAACTTTGCCTTTCATCCACAATATTATAATTTTTTACATTTATGTACATATGTATGTATGTGTGAGTGAGTGTTTTGCCTGAATGAATGAATGAATGTATGAATGTGTACTATGCCTGTTGCCCATGGAGTTTATAAAATGTCAGATCTCTTTGAAGTGGAGTTACAGTTGAGAGCTGCCATATGAGTACTGGAACCAAACTAGGGTCCTCTGCAAAAGCAGTCAGTGCTCTTACCCTACTGAACCAGTTCTCCAGCCCCTGGTATTGCTTTTTGTTTTTTAAAATATTAGTAATAAAATAACAGTATATCTTTTAACAGTATATTTTTAAACAAAACAGGATGTTTTGGCATTATAGTTTAAAATCTAAATTGTAATAGATACATTTGGAATTTTCTATCATTTTGGAATTAATTTGTGGCATCTGAAGTTCTCAACCTTTTTGCTGGTACCTAGGGTGGTGTCTTAGTTTGGGTTTTACTGCTGTGAACAGACTTCATGACCAAGGCAAGTCTTATAAAGGACAACATTTAATTGGACTGACTTACAGGTTTAGAGGTTCAGTCCATTATTATCAAGGTAGGAACATGGCAGCATCCAGACAGGCATGGTACAGGAGGAGCTGAGGTTCTACATCTTCATCTGAAGACTGCTAGTGGAAGACTGACTTCCAGGCAGCTAGGATGAGGGTGTTAAGCCCACGCCCACAGTGGCACACCTACTCCAACAAGGCCATACCTCCTAATATTGCCACTCCCTGGGCCAAGCATATACAAACCATCACAGGTGGGAAGAAAATGGAAAGATTGGGACTTGTCTTGTCTCTGCACCTATATAACTAATGAGGAACTAGAGAAGAACTCGCAGCTCTTCCCAAGGTTGTTGTGATTGGAGGGTCTTCAGAGGCTAACAGGTAAGGATTCTCTATGAGCTAAGAAGTATAAGGACATGGAGAAAGATAAACTAGCATTTCTGTCTTCATGGAACACGTTTGTTGTGGCAGTGGTGACATCATGAGTTATACACAGTAGAAACACATAGACATGACCTGAACTGCCAGGGGCTCATTCCTGCAGAGAGGTTTATCTCATAGAAGCATGTGCCTTGAGTTGATTGTGTCTGGAAGTTTGGAAGTGGCATCTAATGTAAAGGGTGTGGAAGCGAGATTCTTGGGGCCTGATGCCATGACAGTAAGGAAGAGAGACATCCTTGCAGGTACCATTGCCATCAGCTCTTTTAACATTTTCCATTTCCATTACGTCAAGCTTGTCCGTGAGGGGGAGTCATTTTAAGTTTTACAGTAAATCATGAGGGAGATTTCCTCATTTTTCAGGTATAGTAATTGAAGTAAGGAGGCAGTAAATTACATAGATGTGGGTCTAGAAAAGCAACCAGTGTGTCTGATTTCAGAGCCACTGTCTTCCCTTCTATGCTGTCCATAGGGGTCCAGAGAAGAGCTCGGTTCTTAACCAGACTTGGGACTCAATAAGACATAAAAATAAAGCCACTTTATTATTTATTCCAAGGAGTCCTGTTTGTTCATGGTAATTTTTATAGAAGAACTGAAATTATTTTCATATTTCAGTAAAAGAGGGGGTTGTTAAAGTTGTTTAACAGCTAAGCAAATCAAAGGAAGAATGTTGATTAAAGTTTTGAAGTTGCAAATAATCAGGGTCTAGGGAGCAAAAACTCAGGAGAAGCCTCTTAAAGGCTATGACACCAGAGAGACTGGGTTTTAACTTATTTCTGTCTTTTAATTATTCTGCTAAGGCTTTAGATTCCAGAAACTGGTGGGATGGGTCTATTTTCGCATTTGCCCAGTGGGGTTGGAGCTGTTTATACTAAGAACTATGCTGAGATCGTGTGGGATGACAGGGAGATTGTTTTCTATAGATAACTGGAGTTTGTACTTAAAAGGAGAGACAAGACAAGAGAAGCCCTTTCTTCATAGAACACACTTAAGGGAGGACTTGGTATGTAGGGTCTGACCATTTCAGTTATGTTAACTGATTTAAGGCTCTCACATTTGTGAGATAGCTTCTATCATCCCCATTCTCATCCCCAGTGAAGCTGTCCTGTGCTGTGAGGTATCAGGTGCAGTGGGACTGGGAAGGTCTGGCTCTAAGTAAGTGCTCACAGTTACCCCAGGCTTCTTTTGGAGAGCCTAAAGTCATTAGAGACAGGCAAGTAAGCCTGAGAGAAGGTTGTCCAGTGAGAGGAGCTGAGTCGATTAGAGTGAAAGCACGTGAGCCCTTCACATGTGGCAGGACAGATGCAGGAGTGAGAGCATCTCAGGTCCATCACCACTGTGGCCAGCGTCGTCGTCTCAGCTCTCCAGGATCCATTCTACATCAGGCTTAGTTCAGGGCTTTAGCTGGGCCCGTCCTGAAGTGCCTTTCCCTCACCAGAGATCAGCTGAAGAAATGGGTAAGAAGGAATATCTTCCTGCTTAGGTAGCTCTTCGTTTTCTAAAAGCGACTCAAGTTAAACCCTGGCTCCTTCTCTATTGCTCTTCTTTTGTAACTCCCAGGACTCCTCAAACTGCTGCAGCAGGAAGGTTAATGACGAGGACCATTGTAAGGAAGAGCAGTCCTTGAGTCTCCACACCCAGGTTGAGTCTCATATTATGTGGTAAAATGTATTTCTTCTAGTTTAAACTAGATTGAATCACTGTCTTCAGGCACTCAGAACCAAGGCCATGCTGACACATTTTCTGCACCTTATTATTTCATCTATAAAATGAGGGCATTGCTCTAAATGAATTCCACGCCTCCCTTTCATTTTAAACAAAGTCATTCTCCCTAAGCTTCTGCTGTGGCTTAGCCCTACCTCTGAACACATGTTCAGGCTGTGTCTGTTTACGTGGTCTTTGCCTTCACTGGTGTCCTTTTCTTCTTCTCATTACACTACAAAAATGAGTTTAAGGGTTATCCAAAGATGACAGTGTGACTCCAAGTGTCAACTAGGACTTCTAGAGGAGTCTGAGTAAAGCAGAACCCTATATGTATGTATGTATGTATGTATGTATGTATGTATGTATGTAAGTAATGTATATGAGTACACTGTAGCTGTCTTCAGACACACCAGAAGAGGGCATTGGACCCCATTGCAGATGGTTGTGAGCCATTATGTGGTTGCTGGGAATTGAACTCAGGACCTCTGGAAGAGCAGTCAGTGCTCTTAACTGCTGAGCCATCTCTTCAGCTCAAAGTAGAAACTTTTAGTAAGAGCAGGGCTGGAGAAAAGATGACAGTGGGAATGCATTGTAGAGATACATGCAGAGATGCACACTGAGGACATTATCAGCAATAACTGGGATCAAAATGGGAGCTTCAACTCCTTGGACAAGTTATACTGAGTGATTTGTCCACCAAGGAGGAATTGAAATAAGGCACAGTTTTCCTAGCATGCACCATATGTCCACCACGGTAGCATAGCCTCTACTCCCTCTGACAGCTCTCCAGAAGCTTCTCAATAGAAGGAGAGTGAGGATGAAATGCAGAACAGATGGGCACTTGGCACCAAACATGCCTGCAGTGGAATAGTATTTAAAAATCAAGTTTCTAAGTATGACATAAGTCTTTACAATAAAAATTTATTGGTAATACAGTTTTCATAATAGGCTGTTTGAAATTACAGCTATTGAAGTTCCTGCCAATGCAAATGAGAAATCGAGAACATAAATACATTACCGCATGGTGTTGCTGTCCCTGTCCACCTTTCCCTGGATTATGGGAAATATTTTTGGCAAGAAGGAGGCAGAATCCTGTTTTTACTGAAGCGGGTTTCTGATCTTGGCTCCAAGCCCCGCTCTTTCTAATCTCTTGGTCTTTTAGCATCTTTTGAAGCCTTTCCCTGATTGTCCAGCTCCATGCAAGCCACCTGGTTTTGGCCCAGGGCTGCTGAGTGTTCTGGTACAGTGCCCATCACTCCTGTTCTTCCTCTGTACCTGTTCCCCCTCCTCTTCCCAGTGAAAGCCAAGACTTGCAATGGATTCCAGACTGGGAGGTACCTGGTACCCTCTGTTTCTGGCCTCCTCACCTGCCTCTTTCCAGCTGCACTGGCTTTCTTACTGTTCTTTGTATAAGCTGTGCAGTGTCCTGCCTCAAGTGCGCTGCTTCTGATGCTCTCTGCTCCTGGATCCTTCTTACCTCACGAACGTGCCCATGATTTTCTTCATTTTCAGCGAGTCCTTTGGTGTCTGGCTTAGCACTTTGTATTTGCTGTCTCACTTGTATTTTTCTTCAGCACTTCTCTTTCTACTATAGTTGTCTATGCTCTATTTCTGTCTGTTTCTCTACTAGAGAGATATGGAGAGAATTCTCTAGTAGAGAGATCCAGTAGTAGTAGTATTTGTCAGTTTTACCACACTATGACCTGCTACCTGGAATTGTAGCTGGAACTTGAGATATTGAATGAAAAACCAAACGAGTGAATGCATGAGTGGTGGTGGATGCTGCATTTACACATCAGAGCAGGATCTGGGGATAGGATGAGTTACGGACTTAGAGAAGGTCAAGCCAAACAACTTGAACATTCTACATTATACTTATTGAATATTTAAAACATAGTCATTGAGTTAACAAGATATTGTAAAAAGGAGGGCCAGAGAGACAGAAAAGAGAGATGGGAAAGATGCTTACTACCAAGCCTGACAACCTGATAGACCTCTTATGTGCAAGGTGAAAAATGGACTTCTGCAAGTTGAAATGTCTTCTGACCTCTGACCTCTGACCTCCACGTAAGTGCAGTAGCACATGTGTTACACCCCCATCCAGAATAAATAAAAAAACCAAGGCATTAGTCTAAAAAAAAAAAAGCAAATTATTATAAAAGCCAATGAAACCACTAACAGTGCTTACTGTGATCATCAAGCATAAGGTCCTGTGCATAATTGCATGCACTATGCTTGCCTGTAACTGACAGCACAGTGTCATCTACCATCACCACAACTGTGTGAATGATGCTTTGAGTAAAATGTCATTTTATAGGGACACTATCCTGAATGTAGTTCAGGTTGACTGAATGTTACTGTATATTGTGTCTCTATGTCTTGTCTCTATCTGAGTTGTTTCCAAGCTTCTGACTGAGACTGTTTTGTTATTTAGATGCTGAGGGCTAACCTAATGCTTGGCGAATGCCAGGGCTTGACCACTGAGCTATGCCCTAGCTCTGGACTGGTGCATTCATACATGTGTGTTGCTTGGTTGGGTTTTTTGTTTGCTTTTAGCAAGTATTCTTCCTCCAAATGTATTTTATTCTTTGTCTCACTTTGAAAGGAAAAACAAAAACAGAAACAAAAACAAACAGAGAATTCCCTGCCACAGTTTTGTTTTAAGATGCATTGTCACAATTTATTCAACAGCAGCTCTCCAAGGTTGGTATTAGTCTTTTGTTTATTTACTTTTGTACAAGTCGAGAAAAAGAAAGATTCTGTGGGCTCAGCTGCAGCTATAGAAAGCGGAATTTATGAATAATTTATGGATTCTTTTCTGAAAATTAAAGAATAAAAGTGTCCAGTATAAAGCATTGAAATGATTGAAAATAACAGAGCTATTATAAGCTGTTTTGTGATGGGAACTATGTTTAACATACATACTTTTCAGAATTATGTCTGAATTACACATTAAGCAGAGAGGGCCTGCAGGTAGCTGCTCTTGTGTGTAATTGCCGGGATACTGTGTCTTTGACATGAGGACTGCACAGTCATACTCCTATACCTCTTCCACATTGAAGAGCTGGAATGTCTCTGTGTTGTGAGAAGGCTGAACTCCCGATCTTTGTAGCTTTGGGATTCGTAGTTTAAATGGAAGCTATGACTCCTTTAAACAGAGTGAGGAGCCCTCTGAAGATAGCTACAGTGGAAAAAGGAGGAATGGAAAGTCTTACTGCCTGTGAACGACAAGTAAGTGATTGCTGGTCCTAATGGGCTGTGTTCACAGCTAAGAAAGAAGTAGCTATCAGCTCTGAAAAGCTTCCTCTTGGGAAGTTAACTGGCTGCAGGCTATAATAGCCTGTCTGAATCTCATGCCATAGAGACCAGGGTTATTCACAGACCGTTTCTGGTTTTCCTGCAGCCGTGTTTACAGTGCTTCCTAACACTTGTTACCATTCCTGCTAGTGGGTCATTTCCTGTATATGATAGTTATAGAGTTAATTTATAAAAATGGGTGCGTGTGGAGATACATTGGTAGGTGCCTTCAGAGGCCAAAGGATTGTGCTGGATCTTCTGGCGCTGGAGGTACTGGTGATTTCTGGATGAGCAACAAATGCTCTTAACCAAAGTGCCATCTCTCTAGCTTGATGTATATGTATATGTATTTATATGTATATGTATATGTATATGTATATGTATATGTAATAATGATGTGTATGTATGTATGTATATAACAATATATACATATGTATACACACACACACACCAACACACACACACACATATATATATATATATATATATATTATATATAAATTTTTTTTTGAAAGTACAAATGAGAGTGGACACAGATTCCTTAAAATGATCCTCTCAAGTACTGAGCTCTGTATGAGAGAGAGGTTGTGTCTGTTGCTATGAGCGTTGTATTTTTCGTTTGACTTTGGTTGTCCATTTTTCTCTCTGTTCAGTGGTTTTTTTGATCAAATCTTTACGACTTGCAAGGATCTGCTTTCATTATTTTGTTTTTGTGTTTTTGAGACAGGGTCTCTCTATGTAGCCCTGGCTGTCCTGGAACTTGTTACACAGACCAAGCTGGCCTTAAACTCAAACTCACAGAGATGCTTCTGCCTCTGCCTCCGGAAGGCTGGGGTTAAGGTATGTGCCATCATGCCCGGCTTGACCAAGGTCTTTGTGATTTATCATCATGATAGTTTTCTTCTCTGTTAAGAAAGTAGGTGGGATGATTTCTAAGGAATGGTCTAAAATCCCAAGTCCCAAGAGAAGTGTTTGGTATATAGAGAGTAGGCACTCAGAATACATAGTAGGCACTCAAAAATGTGTTGTCTAATGTGAAGAAATGTGAATAAAGCCCAAAAGAAGAACATTCAATAGGAAGAAAGGAAAACTCATTCTAGTATAAGACAATGTGATTGTCCATACCGACCAGGAAGCACATTTATTCTGTTCCGCAGTTAGTGGCTCTCTCAGTGGCTCTCCTCTGTCCTTTGGGTTTGAGAAGGTCTGCAGCTATGCTCTGTTCTTACTTTCAGCCCTCTCTTCATCTCCACCCACCCTACGCCTCTGAGGTCACTCTTTGGATTGAGGCTGTGCTTAATGTCTTTTAGATTGTCAGTCCTCAGACTTCCCACCTGCTGGCCTTCGAATAAGCTGCGTCTTCCTTTGTGCTTCCTTCATAACTTTCTTATGCCCTCTGTTTCCTATCTTAGTTCCACTGGATGATTTGTGTGTTTATACAGGGACAGGGTCTCACTATATAGACCAGGTGAGCCTGGAGTTCTTAACAACCTGCATGCCTCTACCTCCAGAGTTAAAGACAGATGGCCTCCTCAGACTGGATGATTTCATAATTGCTAGTTTATTGTCTGTTTTTTCCCTCTGATCAGATGCTTGTGAGAGAAACTCTATACCCAACCTCTTTGCTCTTGTATGCCATCAAACCATACTGCAGAGCCCAGAAGGTGTTGGTGGCAGAATATGATTGTCCCATGGGACCAGGATGGTGACATTCAGTTAAAGCTAGAATATTTCTGTTCTTTTGTTTTGTTTTTTGAGACAGGGTTTCTCTGTATAGCCCTCGCTGTCTTGGAACTCACTCTGTAGACCAGACTGGCCTCGAACTCAGAAATCCGCCTGCCTCTGCCTCCCAAGTGCTGGGATCAAAGGCGTGCGCCACCACTGCCCAGGAATATTTCTGTTCTTAATGTTTCATTGGTACCTTTATTCCAAAGTTTACTAAGACAATTTCCTGTTAGTGACAAGTATTATAAATGTAAAATAGGAAGAGAGACTTGTAACAGGACCACATTTGCTAGGATGTCCGTGAGGAACACCATTTATTTGAACCTAGAACGTTATATTGTAGGTTCTTAATAAATAGTGAAGCAGGCTTAATGACGGTGTCCTAGCTATTCCTAGGTGCTCATGAGTCTGAGTTAAGGAGACAGCAAATTTCAAGACCTGCCTGGGCTACTAAATGAATTCAGGGCTAGCCTGGGCAGCTTAGTGAGACACTATCTCAAAATTAAAAGTTATAAGAGGGATAGGGATAGCTCAGTGACAAAGGGCATTGTCCAGCCCAGTCCTCAGCTTTACTCAGCACTGCACACTCTAAGTGCTGTTTCAACAGTGGAGATTTGAGCACACCAGTCTGCTGTTAAAGACCCTCCAGTTGCCCATAGAAGTCAGCAATCTCTGGCATGAGTCACTAGGCCTGAAATGCCTTGATATTTGCTGGGGTGGGGCTGTCCAAGTGGCTTAACTGGCTGCATCCATACTTCCTTGATTTTCTGAAAGGCTTCTCATGGGCCAGTTGCCCAGACCACTCTAGCTCAATCTAAAGGCGTGCACCACCACCGCCCGGCTTAGCTCAATCTACCCTAATGCCATTGTTTTAACTACTTCCTCTCTACTTGTCACTTCCTCAGCGTGACCTTGACTCCTCACTTAGTGTTTGTTCTCCCAGAGCTGCTGTCTGTGTCACCTCCATTCTGACTTCTCTGTTAGATCTAGCTCCAGAGGCTGGAGTTGCTTGATGAATGTTCAGCTGCAGGAAGTGCTGATAGTTTGAAAGATCGATGAAGGACAGACTGGTTTCCAGGTTTATCCAATTCATGTCTCCTGTACTGCAATTCTTTCACTGTTTTGGAGCTCAAGGTTAATGGCTATGCTTCTCATAGCTGAATTGTTTAAAAATAGCAGTCAAGAGGAAGATGACTACAGAAGTCTGACTCATTTATTTAGCTCATCAAACTCACACTGATGGAAGTCGTTATTCCTCCAACTAACAAACTGTGACTCAGCTTGCTCCATTTACGACAAGTTAAAATGTTTGTTGGGTTTATCACTGCTGTTGTTGTTATTGTGTTTCTGTTGGAATACCAAGACTGGTGATACAGATCCTGTGAGTAAGTGCAGCTTTCCTGCATACCACGAAGAAACTATTTCTCCGGGTTTACTCATAAGATGCGAGTGTGCATTCATGGTTGAACATCAGCCTCCTAATTACACGCCTTCCACTTGGGTGAAGTAGTACTGTGAGTCAACACTCAAGCATCTTTAAAAAATTAACGCTGCCGTGTTTGAATTTTATTTGCTGGTGAATATTTCCTGTTTATTTCTAGCAGACTGAATCTGACATTTCATACTTGCCAAACCAAGGCAACTTCTAAAATTCCATTAAGAACTGAGTAATTATGATAAATAAAGAGCCAGGAGTTGAGTGGAAAGGACCCTGTCTTCCTGCAACCAGACTCTGGACAGATGTTAAGACAGGATCTGTGGCAGGTTCTAATTGTTAGCTTATAGTCTTAAAATGTGGTTATTTGTGAAAATAGTTTTAGTTTTAGAGATACAAAATAGCTAATTAAGAGAAAGAACAGGGGCTGGAGAGATAGCTCAGCTGTTAAGAGCATTGACTAATCTTCCAGAGGTCCTGAGTTCAATTCCCAGAAACCACATGGTGGCTCACAACCATCTGTAATGGGGTCCGAAGCCCTCTTCTGGTATGTCTGAAGACAGTGACAGTGTACTCATGAACATAAAATGAATAAAGAAATCTTTAAAAAAAAAAGAAGAAGAAAAAGAACAGGCATTTGTATGTATTTGGCATTTTATATAGTTACTGACAGTTTAGAAGCTCATTACATTTCATAGCAACACAATGGATCTTTTCATAAGACAAACATACTGTTATTTTATCATACACTTCAAAGAATGAATTTTAACAAAACTGTCTTTCAGTAACTGCAGTAAGTTAAAACTTATGTCTGGAAAGGAGGAGCTGGCAGAAAAGTGCTTAATTCATATTTTACAACTTTCTGGATGTGTTCTTGTTAATTCTTTTCTGTTATTGTCACTAGGTTTGTGACAGGGAAATAGTTTTAATAAAAAGAAGTAACAGTATGGGGTAGTCATGCATCAGTTGATGCACTTTGGACAGTAAATCAAATCTGCACATGTGAAGCTGGACCAGACGTGGTAGGGTCATCCTCAGGTGCCAGCATTCTGGGTCCCTTTCTTGACAGAGTTATATATAAGCAAGCTTCATATGTGCAGCTTCCAGGGACATGAACTTAAATGACAGTCAGTGTATTGACCATATAACTTGGACAAACTAATCCTCCTACCTTTAAAACTCAAGGACAATTTTTATCATAATTTAAAGGAAGAACTCCTCAAATAGACTAGCTGTTATTCTCAGCAGCTGCTTGGAAGAGGAAGATGGAGATAGTTATGCCATTTGAATTAGGGGCATGGAAGCCAGTCACACAACAGAAAAGCAGATGAACCCCCCAACCCTTCACTGCCCCGCGCCAAAGTGTCCTTAGGCTCTGGCCAGCATCTGAAAGAAAAAAGAAAAGTTATGCCTTTTGAGTCAGGGTCAGAAAGGCAGGCAAAATCTTAGGAAGCCTTGGAGGGATTCCAAGCGAATACCTTAAAGACTATCCTTCTGCACTTATCAAGTGGGTTTAGAGAGACACCCTAGAGAATTGTTATTCAGTGAGATAAGATAGTCATATTGCCTGTGACATAGTTCCCAATAAATGAAAATGGCATTACATGGCTTAGAAATATAGCATCCCAGAAAGATCATTCGGAGTCACAGATAACACATGGTACTTGGAGTTTTAGAAATGCATTCTAATGTTCCTTTTGGAACATAATGTTCTATTATGGAAAAACAACTTAGATGCTTTGCCTTTTTAGTTTTAAAAAGATTATATATATATAATAAGTATATACATACATGTGGAATACTTGAAAAATCAGAAAGAACATAAGAAAACCTCCTTCTCTGTATGTTCACATGTGAATGCACATGCCCATGGCACATGTGCAGGCCAGAGGGCAAAACTGAGGGTTTCAATCACCTTCCACCTTGTTTGAGACACATTTTCCTGTTGTCACTGTGTATACCAGGCTAGCTGACCCAGGATCTCCTGGGGATCCTCTCGTCTCTGCCTCCTACCTCGCCATAAGAACACTGGGATTACAGATATATATTCCCCCTCTTTTCATGGCTTTACACTTTTAAAGTGGCAGGCAACTTACCCCTGTTGTTTTTTAGGGGGGGTATTTACACAATAAAATTGAAGTGGAAAATAATTAGCAGTTGTGTAACAACATGACTATTAGTGACTAATGATGACTACAAGGGGAACAGTGTGGTATTATTTAAAACAAAACAAAACAAAAGAATGCAGGATCCGAGAATATTATCTTCTCCATATGCTTATGTAGCAATAGGAAGGAGGAGGAGGGAGGGAAGAGAGGAGCTGAATTAAATTGCTCTTCAAGCAAGAGGTATATTAGCCAGCAGCCAGGCAGCACAGCACAGCATTGGTGGTCTGTGGGGAGGGGGTGGGGGCCTGGTTTATGTGTGACACTGATCAGACTGTCTGTCAGATGGTGGTGGGGCATTTGGAAGTGCTCTTGTTTGCTCCAGTCCCCCTTGCTTAGGGCCTGGTTACCTGGAGGGCCTGTGCCTTGTAAACAATTAGGGCTACTTGAGTCTTCATTTGTGTATTCCATCCTGTATAAGGGTCATTGTCTATTTAAAGGGAGAATAGTGGATAGTAAGGAAATTAAGGATTTGAAAAGAGTACAGCATAAACTATTGAACATAATCCGAATTCTGCCTAGTGGACTCTCTTTGATAGTTTGCTCACTGAATTTAGAAGTTTGTTACCCGAACATGATCCCAGTTTCACCATTTTCAGACTGAGTGTGCTTCTGTTAGGCCACTGGCTTTTCTGTGGCTCTTTAGATTGAGTTAGTGACCACGACATAGAGGAAAGGACCAAAGAAATATGTTTTAATAAATTCTGAAGTGCTTTCAAAATAGAATATATTATTTTAAAATATTATTTTTAAAACTATGTTTTATTTATGTTTCAAAATGCTCAAATTAAAAAAGATTTTATAAATGGTGTGTGTGTGTGTGTGTGTTATGTGTGTCCACAGAGGTCATGAGGGAGCTAGAGTTACAGACAGTTGTGAGCTGTCATATAGGTGTTAGGAGCTGAACTTTGGTCCTCTGAGAGAGCAGCAAGTACTCTTAATGATGAGCCATCTCTTCAGCTCCATAGACATCTTCTGTAGTAATGAAGACAAAAGCTGTTTCATACCAGACTTATTAAAAAGATGTTGATCAGCTGTTCTTGAACTTAAGAGAAAAGACTGAGCAAGATGAAGTAGGTTAAAAATAGGATGTGAAGGGCTTAGATTAGGTGTAAATATGATTTGCTAGTAGTGTGCTTTATTTGAGGTTGTAGTAACGGAGCTTACAGAGACATTCTTATGGCAATGTGACAGTGGAGGTTGGACCATGAGGTTCTAGAAGCCAACAGGGAGTTCATATGTGGAGTATTGCATTTTGACAAGTAAGCTGGCTACATTTTGCTTTTGTACTAAATATCTGAGTGAGGTTGTGTTAAAAACTAATGAACATATGTGTTTTTGGAAGGATCTTTTAAGACAGTGTAACATCCAGGCTGTAGCATGATTCCTGTTTACTGTTCTTAGTTATCCAGCAAGAGACTGCAGGTGAGCACTGTCCAGCTTGTTGAGGAAAGGAACCTTGAGTGAGTTTGATGTCCCTAACAAAGCTAATGCAGTAATGTTGTACTTGCTAGAGACTAGTGCCAATGACCACCATCCATTTAATAAAGAAACCTGATAAGGTTTGAGAGCTGCACTAAGCCATGCTTCTAAAGAGTGAATTTAGAGGGCCATTTGGTACTATGCCCATTTGGCACAGAAACAGTAGAGAGCTTACCTCTGGGGCCCTTGCTCCCCCAAGCTTCTAGTTTTTGATCAGATTTATAGTATCAGGCATTTATTTCCTCCTGTGGAGCAGGCCTTAAATCCACTCAGAAAGCAGTTGGCCACTCCCATAGCATTCTTTTGACTATTGCACCTGTGTTCTTCATGTCTTGTCACACTGATCATTCCTGTAGCACCAGGGGTCACAGCTGGGTATGACTTTTGGTTATTCTCCAATATGCAATATGTAGAGCACCTTCTAATACTACGGAAGCTAGCTCACAGGGGGAAGGAAGTTTTCTGATTAATAACACCTTGATTTCTCCATATTTCCAAGTTAAGTTTCTAAGTCATATAGAATCTACTGCTGTAATAGAAGTGTATATGTGGGATGGATGGCTATAGATACATCTTTACTTGGCAGCAGAATTTGGCAGTGTCATCTAATGGTGCTGGTTTTTAGGCATACAAGCAAGGCATATAGGGTCATAGAGACTTTCACCAAAATTCTAGAAAGCTGCTGAGTTCAGTCAGTGTGTAATAGGATTGGATTCCCTAGTACGATTGTATTCTCTGTAAGGAGGTCCTAAGAGGTCATTACATCAAACTGATCAGGAAGCCTAAGTTACTATGGAGACCTCAGGATGTTGGAGGTGCTAGGACCATGAGCCATACACTGAGGAAGCAGAAGGGAGCCAGCCCTAGGGAGGAGCACATGTGTTGCAGGCTGTGTTATAGACAGCAAAATTAGAGGGGTGGGACTGCTCAATCCACTGGGGTCCAGATGATGCAACCACAAGCCCTGGTCTTAGATATGGAGCTGCAGGGTTTGGTATCTGTTCTGCTGGTGTTTGGTTTTACTTAGGTTTAATATCTCCTTGCTATACCCCCATTCTTACTCTTTGGAATGTGCCATTAAATAATAGAAATAGCTAACTTGCTGTTTGATTTTACAGAATCTTATGATGCCTTGAGTCTCAGAAGAGACTTTGGACATTGGGCATTGAAATAATATCAGAACTGTTAACACTTGGAAGACTGTTTATAGATGAACTAAATGTATTGTGCATTATAAAATGTTCATGAGTATTTGAGGACAGAGGTAGGTTGCTAGGGTTTAAATATATTTGGAGATTGAGTTGATAAGGAGTAGATTTGTATGGTTTATCTTGATTTCAACTTGGTGAGATTTGGAGTCACACCCAGAGATTGGTGGTGTTTCAGACAAGGTTAACTTCGGAGGCTTCCATTTGGATGTGCATGGCAGCTTCCTGTGGGCTAGATCTCAGGTTTTAAAAAATAAAAAAAAAACGACAGTTAACTGAATCTGAATATTCAAGTCTCTGTTTCCTGACTAAAGACATAATCTAACCAACTACTTCATGTTCCCATTAACATGTCTCCCCTGAAATGATGGACTGTATTTCCCTAATCTCTAATCCAAAATTAAGTCCTCTCTCAGTTTAGCAGTGAAGAACACTTGTTGCTCTTTCAGAGGACCCAGACTCAATTTCCAGCATCCACATGGTAGCTGGCAATGGTTTGTGATTTCAGTCCCAGGGGATCCAATGTCCTCTTCTCACTTCTGCAGACACACATGCACACGAAGCATAGACATACATGTAGGCGAAACATCCAGACACATAAAATAACATGATTTAAAAAGAGAAACTTTTTAAGGGCTGGCAAGATGGCTCAGCTGTTAAAGGTGTTTGCTACATGGTGTGATCCCCTAAGTTATATCTTACATCAGAGGAAGGAGAAAACCAACTCTTTAAAAGTTGTCTTCTAACTTCCAAGCATGGGGCTGCATCCACACACACATCACATGCACACACACATAGAAAATAATCATGGGATAAAAAAGCTGCTTAGAACAGGAAGCACACATGAAATTACACAGACAGAACTGTTGGTATTGACAAAACGATTTTTAAGGACATGTGACCTATGTGTCAGTGTTAGGAATCTCAGAAAATCTGTATTTCTTCTAAGGTATTTTAGAACACAAGAGCTAGAGAGTATAAATCTGGAGTGAGTGAGTGTGCACAACTAGGAATTTATGAATAAGAACATTTGATAATTAGGTGGATTTTCCTGTCTATTAAGCCCCACTGTAAGCCATCCAGTCACAGCAGTAATGGCAGCAGCAACAACACAGCTTAATTTAGGAAGTCAGAAAAGAGCTGTGTGTACATATTCTCGTACTGAGTCTGTGAAGTCATTCATATTGCTTTCCTCATAAAGGAGATAGATGAGCGAGGGAGAGAATTAATTATATGCTCCAGCTTATTCTACTTGCAGTTTAATTTATTTAATATTTATTGAGAGACCTAACACAGACTTGCCACCATTTTCAGGTAATGAGGAATTTTGCAGTGAGTCTGACAAAGTCCCTGTTTTCATAGAAGTACTTCGTCTTTCATGAGCAAGCTATGGAAGGATTAAACATGGAAACCCACACTAAGTCTAGCGGTGGTATAAAGATCAGGTAGGTTAGTATGGCCCAGTGAGGAGCGAGAGTGGGCTAGCATAAGGACTGGATGGCTTCCTCATTGTTTTCTCTCTCTCTGATAACTTACATTTTAGAAGAGACCAGTGGGGGAGGCACAATTTTAGGAAGAAAATTCTTGGAAAAGAAGAGAAAGAAGTCTTATGCTTAAGAGGAGTGTAGCACAGCCCGTATGTTTGGATTGGGTGGTGGGGACAATATTTGGAGTTTCCACACAACCTTTTTGACTCCAGAGCATGCATCTTAGTGACTTCTGTAAGCTACTGGGCAGTCTCAGCATTAGTCCGCTGGGACCTTGGAGATGTACTGTGTTAATGAGATGTATATTCTCATGGAGAGGTAGAGGGTAGCGATGCTCTGCTCTGCAGCTCCTGTGTTGAGACTGAGACCTGGGATCTGGGAGATAAGCGGAAGGTAGGGTGTGATTTGGACCATGAGTTTGGGAAGCTGACCGTGTAAATTGGCTGCTCTGCATTCTTCAGTGATGCCCAGTTGCATCACACTCTTTAGAGAAAGTGGGTGTTTTCTTGAAAACCTCAAAGCAAATACATGTACTTTTGAATTCTGGTGAAGACTGTCTTTGTCTTACCCCTTGGAAGGAGCCAAACAGTCTTAGGTTCCTTACATATCTGCTTTGGATGTTCTAAAATGCTTCTTTCTCCTGTTTGTAGCTATACCATGCTAACCATTCCCCTTTCTGAGCAGAGGCAAATGTCTTCCTTTGTCTGCATTTAGAGCTTTAGTTTCTTTATACAAGCTTGTTGTTTGCATAAGCTATTCTCTCAGCCTCTGTCCCCCCAGATAGGATTGTATTAGCATAGAGTCCATTTACTCATCAGTGAAACTTGTGTCACATGATTTGTAATGTCTTTGCTTATATGTTATAAATATGTAAGCTTCCAGATTTTAAGTCAGTGAAAGTTTATCTGTATGCCATCCACATATAAGGCATGATATCTAATTTACATGCTCATGTAATTAAACCTAGGATAATAGATGCAGGATTCTCTTAGGGTCCTTTAGAGGAGCACCAAGACTGAGTTTATAATTAGAAAAAGGACTTCTACAATTGCAGACTGGGAGTTCTACAATAGCTGTGAACAGTTAGAGAGCTAGAGGGAGTTGCTCCCTCCATTGAAGAAGCTGGATGCCTCAGAAGAAGGTTGGGGCGGAGTTAGAGGCAAGGTCTAGCCCCAGGCCTAGTATGGAGGCTTGGAAGCGCCCTGTAAAGCTCTGAGTGAGCATTCAAAAGCTGCATGTAGAGCCTACTGCGTGTAAGCAGAGGCAAAAGCAGCAGAACACCCACACTTAGGGTCAAGCCCAGGCTTGAAGGTTCCCTGTTTCTTTAGTTTCTAGTTCTGTCCAGCGCCCAACATATTGGACAGTGGAGCCCATATGCAGGTCAGATCTTCCCTGCTTAGCTCACTGAGCCTCTGGAAACACCCCACAGATACATGGAGCAATGTGTTTTGCTGATTTTCTGTGTATTCCTCAGTCTGTCAAGTTGGTAGCTAAGGTAACCATCAGAGAGGTTATAGTTTTGAGATTAAAGATGTTACTTCACATGTAAAAGTGCTGATAATAAGAGCTACTCTTCTTTATTGAGAGGTTAGTGTGTGAGTTAGTGGTGCTTTTTAGGTGGAAGATGTCCTTAGGAAAGGACAAAAGTCACCTTGTTTCCTTTATATTGTGCTTTGAAAACATTATTACAAATGCGTATACTTGGCTTTGAGGCAGCGGCCTTCCGGAAAGAACACTGTGCTCATTCATAACCGGGACATGGCATGGCAGATGACACAGAGAGCTACTGGGAAATGAACCCAGATGCAACCCTGCATAATGCAGTGCTTGGGCTGCTATCAACAGATAATTGTAAAGGCATCCTTAAGGGCCATCCTTCCTACTGAATGCCTGGAGTGGAATTCTCAGGGCCTGCTACTGAGTGCAAGCCCTCATTCTTATTCACCAGGAAGTCTGCCTGTTAGGAAGTGCATTGAAAATCCATACAAGAACTTTCAGTGAGGATTTCTCTGTGCTTCTCAGACAGAATGCTATGTCAAGTTGACGCTACTGATATGTTGATTTTAGTGTTACATTTAATTTTGGCTTTTGTAACATTAATGTTTCTTTAGCAATGAATTGTACTGTGAACTACTTTCAAGTGAAAAGTCTCCAAAAATATATCTAATACATATTTTTCTCATACTTTAATGGAACAATATAGCCTTTCTTTTCTCTTTTATCCTGATTTGTTGTCCCTTAATTCCTCAATACTTTGCCCATTAAATGAATTAGACACCTTGTATCAAGTTAATACTTACCAGTGGGAATGACGATATTAGTACTCATAAGGAGATGCTGAGGTTTTCTTTCTTGCAGCCCTTCCCGTTTCCCACTAGGAATTTACTCTAAGCTGTATGTGTTTCCACTGCAGTGATGCCTCAGCCAAGGCCCTTTGGGAAGCCTTACTGAACACCAAGCACAAAGAGGCAGTGATGGAAGTTCGGAGACACCTAGTGGAAGCAGCCAGCAGAGAGAACCTGCCCATCAAGATGAGTATGGGTAAGCCTCTGCCTCCTTGGAGGCAGCACAGAAATCCTACCTGTTCTGAGTAGAAGCAAAGCTGCAGCTTTGAGACTATCCTGGTGTTTGTCTATTCATTCCAGTCCCCGCCTTCCTACCTTCCTATCTTTTCTCTTTTCCTGCTTCCTTTTTTGTTTTTTTAATGATTTTAATCTTTTTTTACAGTCCAGTCCTTATCCCCCTCCCATTCTGCCCTCCAACAGTTCCTCATCCCATTCCTCTTCTCCATCTCCAAGAGGATGTCTCCAACTCCACCCCACATCCCACCTCCCCCATCCACCAGACCTCCCCACTCCCTGGGGCCTCCAGTCTCTCGAGGGTTAGATGCATTTTCTCACTGAGGCCAGACCCAGCAGTCCTTTGCTGTATATGTGTTGGGGGCCTCATATCAGCTAGTGTATGATGCCTGGATGTGACTCAGTATCTGAGAGATCTCAGGGGTTCAGGTTAGTTGAGACTGCTGGGGTCCTATGGGGATCGCCCTCCTCCTCAACTTCTTCCAGCTTTCCCCTAATTCAACCACAGGGGTCCCTGGTTTCTTTTTTCTTTTTCTTTTTTTTTTTTTTTTTTTTGATTTTTCGAGACAGGGTTTCTCTGTGTAGCCCTGGCTGTCCTGGAACTGACTCTGTAGACCAGGCTGGCCTCGAACTCAGAAATCCGCCTGCCTATGCCTTCCAAGTGCTGGGATTAAAGGTATGTGCCACCACCGCCCAGCTAGGGTCCCTGGTTTCTGACCACTGGTTGGATATTATTATCTGTATCTGACTCTTTCAGCTGCTTGTTGGGCCTCTCAGAGGGCAGCCATGCTAGGCTCCTATCTGTAAGCACACCATAGTATCAGTAATAGTGTCAGGCCTTGGAGCCTCCCCTTAAGCTGGATCCCAATTTGGGCTGGTCACTGGATCTCTTTTCCCTCAGTCTCTTCTCCAGGGCCCAAGTGAGGAAGCCTCAATCCCACTTGGGAGGGAGAAGAAAACAATCCAGGGGCGGGGCCGGGGGAGGTCATGCACAGGGAGGGAGGGACCTGGGTAGGAGAGGAGACAAGGAGAGGAAAGGGGGAACATGATCAGTTATGGGGTGGGGGCAGGAGTGAAGCCCCAAGGGCCAGCAGAAAGAAAGGAAATAGGCAACCTCAGGAGATAGGTGGGGGGACCTTCTAGAATATACCAGAGACCTAGGAGGTAAGAAACACTCAGGACCAAAGGGAGGGACCTTAGATGAAATGCTCTCCAGTGGGGAGAGGGAACTTGTAGAGCCTACCTCCAGTAGAAATACAGGGCATCAAGTGAGGAATGGGGTTGCCATCCCATAGTCAAAAACTCTGACCCAGAGTCCCTGCTTCCTTTTATTCTTTCTCTGTTGTTTTTAACATGTATACTTGTGTGGTGTGTGTATTTATGTGCATGCATGTTTGCCTACATTAGCATATGTATACGTATAGGTACACATGCACTTGAAGACCAGAGGTTGACGTCATCGGTTGTCTTACTCCATAACTTCCCAGACTATTTACAAAGGCAGGTGGCATAGGAATCCCTTATCTCTCCTTCTCGATCATGGTGGTTCCATGCCAGGATTTTATGCAGTTACCAGGGGTGACTCCGTACGAGTCATTTCTCCAGTGCACCACCATCCTGTGCACTGTGCACCACCATCCTGCCCCCTTCCCTTTTGAACACAGACTCTTCCTTCCTTAGCTTCCCCAGTGCTGGGATGAACTACCATGCTGGGCTCCTTGCCTCTTTTCTTTCCACAATCCTATGTTTGTTTAGTTTGGAGTTTCTTACTCATAAGTACAATGAAGGAAGAACCAGTTCATATTGTGAATTAAGAAAGGGCAGAGTGCATAGAGGATCCTGATGATTTATACTGTGTTTTAGTGGCAAACTTAGGATGTTATCGTAGAGCATAAATCAAGTTTTATATCTCAACACTAGACTCTTTAAAGATCAATAAACTTTACTTTTCTCAAGAGCTCTGTCTTTGAAAAGTAACCAAAGCCAGAAATAAAAAAGAATATAAATTCAACAAAACATCATGAGTAATTCCACAAAGAATTCAAATTTAAATGTTTGAATTTTTTTTTCCTATCAACTCCCACAACCCCTCAAAAAAGATAAAATACTTTTCTTTATCCCCAAATTCCAGACAGGGGAGGTGAGGAATGAGGGGAAGAAAGAAACAGCGGATTGTTAGTAGGGTCAGCTCATGCTCGATGCCTGTGCCAAGTGCCGTCTAGTCAGAGATAAGGCAGTGTGGTGATCGCTTCTGCTTACTGTCACTAGGCAGAATTTCTTGTGGGCCTCATTCCCACATACAGACCTAGAACCATGAGAAGTTAGAAAAAGAGCTGCAAGTTTTCAATACCCTGAGACCTCAATATTTGAGACCTGATTATCAGCCAGCTATCATTAAACAGTTACATACCAGTGGCTCACATGGTGGAGACTTGGAATGCAGCAGCCAGGAGGAAATCAAACTCCCCAGGACTCCCTGGCCTCTGTTGTAAAGTTTACTAAAGTATGATTTTTTCTGCCTCCAATCAAAGCTTCAAGTGTTTTTGAGACATTAAACAGCTTTTGATTCTAGAGCAAGTATTCACCAGTATTTAAATTTATGAGACTTTTTTTCCTGCTGGAAACCTCAGAGCAGATCATCAATATAAAATCCCCATCCACTATGAGCACCAATAGATATAAACTGTGTTCTCTTAAATGATAAAAGTAATTGCTCAAACAAAGAAAAAGCTTCATTTTATCACTGTATATCTAAATATCTGTCATCTGACTGAGAGTTTGTTATTAAATTGTCAGTTAAGTAGATATATTCCAGAAAAGTGATTTCTAAAACACTGGAAAAGGAATTGTACTTTTTTTTTTTTTTTTAACTGACTTTCATGCAAGGAAAAATGTCTTCTAAAAGTAAAAAACAAATAGACCATAAGAAATACATTTGTTTAAACCCAAAAAGGCCATAGAAATTTCTATGGCAGGCTTCCCAGCATGCTTTTCTCTAGAGGTCCACTGTGACTGAAGGGTCTTCAGGGCCTGCTCTTCGCTCCCCGCAGAAGGGGACTCTGCGGTGTTGGACTTGTGTCAGGAGCAGCCTGGCAGAACGCAGTGAAACACTACTGTCCGTCCTGGCCAGGAGCATGGAAGCAAGACAGGCAGGCACGTTTTAGTGTTTCTTAGTCAAGAGCAGGCTGATGCGGAGGCCTTTGGCTGAAGGCGTCCCCAGCCCACTCACTGGGGATAGGTTTCCTCAGCCTCCACCCTTCTTAGCTGCATCCTTGGCTGCTGAGCAGGACACTGTGTTTCTATAGCTTTGCTTCCCAGACTGGGGACACACAGACAGTTAGATTTGCAGGTGTGTCACACTTCTGTGGCTTATTACCCCAACATGAATTTACCCTCAAACTGGGGAAAGTATCTGTTCCCTAGAAGGTGAGAACTGCTCTGAGCAGCATGGGAGGACCCCTTCCCTCCTTCCTGGTCTTGGTCGTTACAGTCACCTTTTTTTTTTTTTTTCAATCGGGATACAAGCTATGTCTTTGTCACATACAGATTTTTTTTGTACCTTATTATTCAGAATTTTGTGATTAAGAAGTGTGTGTGTGTGTGTGTGTGTATGAGAGAGAGAGAGAGAGAAAGGGGAGGTGGAAGAGAAGGAGGAAGATGATGATTATGAGAATAGGGGAGCAAAGCTAAAATGAAGAAAGAGGTGGATTGGTAACGTCTGTAAAAGGAGAGATCAAACACTAAGTAAGACCAATATACCATGTAATTACAGTTTACAAAATGTGAGAAAATCTAGGCATATCCTAGGGCCATATACTGCTTAACTCTCATATTGCTTTTATGTTTTACTTGTTACTAATTTGTGGAAAGGGCAAGAAAATTAATTTTTATTGAATAGCTGTTCACTTACAGGCACTGCAGTGGATTTTTCCATAGTTGGGTTGTTTAATGCTTTCAATAATTATGTGAGTTTGCTATCCATTTTTCACACCCATTTCAGAGACCAGGAAAACTGAGACCTAGGAAGTTGAGAATTTTATAAGATTTCTGTGCTGTTAAGTTATTGTTTCTTAGATTAGGGCTGGAACTCTTGAGAGTACACTTCTTTTCCATCTGGCTCTGAGGCAGGCTGTGCTATAAGCAGTCCTGAGGGAGATGTGGCTGGAGGGGAAAGAGTTTACTTGCTCCTTTTTGTCTGCTTCCCAGGAGCTTGTGTTCTGCTTGTCAGTAGTACTACCTCCTGAGGGGCAGGGCCTTCCTGCGGTCACAATTGCAGTTCATCCAGCACTTGGAGAAGCCGCTTGATGGTTCCCTCCTGAGAGGCACCACCCAGCTGAGGATGCCCAATCTCGGGGGTCTAAGTTTCAACCAGTACACCTTTAGGTTTTGTTTTCTCCAGCGTGTTGTTGGCAACTGCATCTTCCTATTGCTACTCCTATGACACACACTCTTTGGTTAGTCTTATTTTTTAATTAGCCAAATTTCTGTGTTCAAATAGGTGATCCACTTTCTGTCTGCTGCAGTGCTTTAATACAGTTCCTCATGCTGTGGTGACCTCCAACCATGAAGTTGTTTTCATTGATACTTCATAACTGTAATTTTGCTACTGTTTAGAATCATAATGTAAACATCTGAGATGCAGGATACTTGTTGTGTGGCCCCTGTGAAAAGGTTGTTCAGTTCCCAGTGGGGTTGCAACCCACAGGTTGAAAACCTCTTGTCTACCGACTGGCCTGCAACACAGTCACAGAACAAGTACGTGAAGTCTGAAGGCTGGCTCTGTCTAACTTCCTTATCAAGTCTCTTCCTGAGAGAGGAGTCCAGATGGGTGTGCACACTGCTATCTACATGTGCAGCTATCATTGTATCATCCCCTTGCTCAAAATCCCCCAAGGGATCCACATTACTTCGTGAAGTTGCCCAGCCATAAAGCATTCTATTTCTGGACAGCTTTGTACCTCTAGGCCCTGTGGTGCACCCATGTGTGGTCCTGCTTTCTCCCTTTACTCTGTTCCTCCTGTGAGCCTTCTCAGAGCCAGACTCTGCTACTTTGTCCTGTGAGCCTTCTCAGAGCCAGGCTCTGCTGCTTTGTCCAAGTACGTTCATTGCTTGTTCCTGCACGCTGCTTTCTCTCCTCTCACCGTGTCCCTGGAGGCTGGCCATGACTGCCTTCACAGGCCTTCCTGCCCCTGCCCTCAGTCAGGTGCTAACTACAGAGACATGAGCAGGTTAGGCAGTGAGCTGAGGGCACACAATAGGGTTATTGGCCTGACTTCTTTCTTGTCAATGTGCAGTTACTCACGTTCCCTCCTTTTCTGTTGTTTATTAACACTTCAGATTCTTCTTAGCTTATGCTCTAGTGAAAAGTTCCTTCTTTAAAAATTACATCCTTTCCCTGCCATAGCCTTGACTAGTGTATTACTCACTTTGCAGCATACAGTCCTGAGCATGTGTGGACACAGTCTCATGTCTTTGTCTCACTGTAAAATCTGGGTTATTTTTCATGATCTGATGTGGCTGCTGCTTTCTTTGCGGAGTTAACATTATTTCTGTCTTCCCCTTTCTTGGTTACTCTGGTTCCTAAAGAGCCACCACTCTTTTCTTACTTAGTCCTTGCCACAGTGTATTGTACATTAACCTAAAGCCTTAGCAGACAGTGTCTTAAGTCACAGTCCTCACTGGCCATTTGAAGAACTCAGTACATGACAGGTAGCGTGGTGCTTGTTGATTCAGTGAATGGGCTGGCTGATGCGTGTGGGGGACAGAAAGAAGCAGTCAGCATTTCTGCTTTAGTGTGCTGTGTGACTATTATGTTTACAGACTTCCTTTCTGATGTTTTTGTTCCACTTGTTGTCTCTGGGCATCTGTCACATCTCCTTCCATGGAATTTTCCATTCTTGTCCTCATGGCTCTGCATTCCTGATGCCTTTGTCTTTCTAATAGGTTTGTGCATGCCTTCTTTCCTTACTTACACTTTGCCGCTCTATTGACTTGTCACCTTTGGTTATGCCTTGCATATCAAGCTTGGTTAATGAGTTATGTAGACTTTAGGGTCTTAGCCTCTGTCTTATTTTCACGTCGCTCTCCAAACAAGACCACATATTTCCTACAGCCCAGTGCACTGGGGTTGCAGAGGCACAGTGCTATACCAGGTTTATCTTCATCCTGGGGGCTTGAGCTCAGGGCTTTGCTCTTGTGCTGCAAGTGCTTTACTCACTGAGCCAACTCCCAGCCCTTCTCTATGCTTTTTAGATGCCCTGTTCTAAGAGGACTTGCTTAGATTCCTAGAACTCATTCTTAGGGTCACTTTATAGAACACAGTTTCTCGTTGTGGCCCAACTCTTGCAGAGGTGCACAAAGGATGCTTCTGTCCCTCCACCTTACTGCCTCAGTTCCTAAGGTTGGTCAAACGAGTAACATTTGCATCATGGCCATTCTGAAGAGGAGCTGACTACCTGTATAATTCCATGCTGTCTGATTGGTGCTAAAGTCCCAACACTTGTGACCACCATCATTTTTATGTCATTAGTGCAAATACAGCATAGTAACAGAACTTCAATATTATCAACATAGTTCTTGACCATGCCTGAAAGTGTGTCAGGAACATGGGTTTTTGGGGACATCTATGAGAATCATATTGTAAAGATTGCCATATTCTATGAGATTTAAAATTGACACAATTCCTTAGAGATTGAATCACTGTTAGATATTAAAAAAGAGACAATTCGGACAGGTCAGCAAATCCTAAGGAAATCCTAAGGTTAGCCTGAAACACTCGAGCATATGAGCAACAGGTGGACTTAGGAGGACGAGTGGATGGAGAGAGAGAGTTTGTACATGGAACAACAGAAATTACAGTAAATAAACCTACAGCCATACACTTGGGGAGTCTTGTGGAAGAGTTGGGGGGAAGGATTGAGGATTGTAGAGTCCCAAAGAGGATAGAGACTCTACAGGAAGATCAATAGAGTCAATTAACCTGGACCCTTAGGGCTCCCAGAGGCTGAACCACCAACCAATCATATGGGCTGTAATGAGGCCCCGGCTCATATGTGGCAGAAGTGCGGTGTGGTCTTCATGCAGGTCCCCCGACAACAGAAGAAGGGGCTGTCCCTGAACCTGTTGCCTGCCTATGGATCCATTCTCCTAACTGAGGCTGCCATGTCTGGCCTCAGTGGGAGAGGATGCACCTAGTCCTACAGAGACTTGATGTGCCAGGGTAGAGTGATATCCAGGGGGATCTCCTCCTTCCCAGAAGAGAAGGGAGAGAGAAATGGGAGAAGGAGTGTGGGAGGGGGACTGGGAAGAGGGGGGCAGATATTGGGATGTAATGTGAATAAATATATAAATTAATGAAAAACAATAGTAATTAAAGAAGAAGGGGTCTTGAATTTGAGAGTGAGTGAGTATGAACAGGAGGAATTGGGTAGAAATTATATAAATACAGTACTCACGTAGGAAATTCTCAAAGAAGTAAAATAGCTAAATAAAATATCTAAAAAAGGAGGTAGAACTCAGTGAATTTTTTTCTAGAGTTTATACAGAGTTCAAGATAAAATACCACTTTTTTAAAATTGAGAACATAAGTGTAAGCTGGGTGTGATGGTGTATACACACCTGGAATCTCAACACCTGGTAAGCTGGTGAAGGAAGAACAATAGTTGGAGGATAGCCTGGGCTACGTAGAGAATTCCAAGTCAGCATGGGATACAAAGCTAGACCTTGTTTCAGGAAACAAAAACTACATTTAAAAATGCAGAATAATTATTATGTATATTTTATTAGGTTCTTACAGGTTGTATACATCAGATTGTAGACTATTCAAAATTATTTCATATCATATAAAATCCAGCTATCAGGCTGCATTTTGAATGACTGAGTGTATTTGTGTAAGTAAACAATTATTGTGTGTGCAGCACAAACAATGAGCCAGAGACCAACAAGCGAGTTATTTACACAAGTAATTCATTACTACCTAGGAATTTATCAAATTAAATCAACACTACCTAGATACATGAGTATTACAATCATATTAGAAAACTAGACCTGTGACCGCAGCCGACTCACCTAGGTCATAGCAGTGCAGGGACACTTTTCACCCCAGCTGGAGTAGGCATCCCAGGACAAAGGACAATGGACTCCCGACCCGCTGGTCTTTGGGTCTTGAGTTCAATACCAGCCTCCTGCTTTACACAGCCTTTTTGCCTTGTTCCTCATCCAGGCCCAGCTTTGTGTGGAGAGCAAGCTCCGCACCTTATCCTCAGCCAGGTTTTTGTGCCTTGAAGAGTGTGATCTCTCTCTCTCTCTCTCTCTCTCTCTCTCTCTCTCTCTCTCTCTCTCTCTCTCTCTCTTCTCTCTCTCTCTCTCTTTCTCTCTCCCTCTCTCTGTCTCTCAGATTCTTTTGGCTTATGAGAAACCAACTCTTGATTTTACTCATTTTTTTAAAAGTGGGCTTTCTGTTCTTTATTGGGCTTTTTTTTTTGTTGTTGTTGTTCTGATATGCATTAGTTTCTTCTTTCTGCTAACTTCAGTTTTGTTCTTTTTCTAGTTCTATGAGGCTCAGTGTTAGATTATTTGGGATCTATATGTTTTATTAGTGTAAACTTAGCATTTAGAATGTTGCATCTATTGATTTTGATCAGTTTTGCTTATTTTTTCTAAGGAGTTTTTATTTTTATTATGTGTATATTAGTGATAGAGAGACAGAGAGACAGACACATGCACAGAGGCACAGAGAGAGGGACACATATGCACAGAGGCACACAGAGAAGTGCACACACACATAAAGAGACACAGAGAGACAGAGAGACAGGGAGGGATATACACTTTGAATGGTACCACATTTGAAACCTCAAAGCCCCCTCCCAGGGCTTTACTTCCTCTACCAAGCTTACACCGTCTAGACCTTCCCAGACATCGCTCTCAACTCAGTGCCAAGTGTTGAGTGTCAGCACCTATAGATGGTAGTTCTTATTCAAACTAACGTATTGTGTGTGAGAGAGCATGTGCGTGCATGCAGGAGAGGGAGGAGGAGAGGGAGCGAAGGAGACAAGGAGATCACATGAGCATAAGTGCATGCCTGTGGAGACCCGACCAGCAGTATCACACTTCCCTGGAACAGAGTTACAGGAGGTTGTCAACTGAATTCTCATCTTCTGCAAGAGCAGTTAGTGCTCTTAACTGCTGAGCCAAGTTATGTCTAAATTTTCCTTTTGGGTTTATCTATTGGCTTCTCAGGAGGAGTGTGGTGTTTAACTTCTGCATGTTTGTGAATTTTCTAAGATTCCTTCTGTTGTTGATTCTAACTTCATGCTGTTGTGGTTGGAAAGCATATACCAAACCATTCCAATCTTGAACTCATTAACTTGTTTTGTGCTGTAATATTCTGCCTCTCTAAGAGAATGTTTCTTGCTGGAGTGTTCTTGCATGCTAGAGAAGCACACACATTTCCCCACTACTGAACGGATGGTTTCATACATGTCCATTAGGTCTAACTGGACTAAATAGGGTATTGGAGTCTCCTATTATTAAACTAGAGCATAATTATCTTTTTTTAGATTCTTAATATTTGCTTTACTATTTAATGTTGTGGTATATATTTACACCTAGATTTTAAAGATTGGTTTGCTTTATGTGTATGAGAATTTTGCCTGCATGTATGTGCACCACTGCATGTGTTTGGTACCCATGGAGTTCAGAAGATGGGTACCCTTGAACTGCAGTTAGGAAATTGCTGGGAATCAAACCCGAGTCCTCTGCAAGAACAAGTGCCCTCAACCACTGAGCTATCTCTCACAGCTTCTTGATGTATGTAAGTGTTTTCACTTCTTGCAACAGTTTTGTCGTATAAAGTATAGACCATTTTTGTTTTCTGTTGTCCAGTATGTGTATGAGCTCTTTGTTCATCTTTTCATTGTAAGTCCATGTGTGTCTTATAGTCAGAAGGAGTCTCCTATAGGCCACTTTAACTTCCTGTTTCGGTTCCTACTGGGTGAAGACTTGTTCCATTCACTTCGTTCCGTAGTTGCTTCGGGTTCATTACTCCTTGCTTGTTGTTTATTTTTGTGCTGTGTCTTTTTCTGCATGTGAAGCTCTAATTCCTGTCTTTTTCCTGTTTGTGCATCTGCTGCAGTCTGTGTTCTGTGGTTACCATGAGGCTCACAGAAGACACATTGTTATAATAGACTATTTTAAGCTTATAACAGCTTTGATCACAAACAAATGCCTAGGCTTTCCCCCTTTTCCTAAATTTATATTTTTGTGTTTACAATCAACATATTTTTTTGTATATTCCTTTAACTTACTATAGCTGCAGTTGTTTTTTTGAAGATTTTATCTTTTGGCTTTCATACTAGAGACTTAAGCGGCTTTCATACTGAAGTATTCTGAAGTTGACAATGTATTCATCTCTACTAGTGAGTTTATAGTTTGGGGGACTTTCCTGATAGTAATTACCATCATTTCCTTTCTAAATGAAGGCTTTCCTTGAGCAATTTCTAATGAAGGCTGGGGCTGTAGCAGAATTTTGCATAGTGTGGATCCCTAGGTTCAGTCTCCAGCACTGTATAAAACTCGGCTTGGTGGTACATGCTTGTAATCTCAGCATTCAGGGAGTAGAGGCAGGAGGATCAGAAGTTCATGTAGAAGTCACTCTGACCAAAAAAAATTTTTTATAAGACAGATCAACTTGGAAACTGGATCAGGATTGCCGTGAATTTGAGACCAACCTGAGCTACATAGTAAGTTCTAAACCTGCCTGGGCTATGTAAGGAGTGAGACCCTGTCTCAAACAGACAAGCGAGATTCATGAGCTACACCTGGTGGTGATGAATTTCCTAGATTTGCTTGTCTAAGAGGGAGCTTATCTCTCCATTTCTGTGGCAGATCCTCCCTTCCCCATTCCTCACTGGCCGTCTCCAACAGTCCACCTCTACTCCTTGCTACCCTCTCCTTTATAATAGCTTCTTCTGACACACAAACACACACACACACACACACACACACACACACACACACACACTCTTGCATTGAGACTCTGCATCTGGAAGCATTTCAGTTAGCATAATGCCTTTTAGTTCCATCCATTTCCCTGCCCGAGCCATGCCTTTACTTTTCTTTAAAGCTGAATAAGCTTCCATTGTATGGTTGCATATTTTCTTTCACCATCTTCTGTTGGTAGGTATGTAGGCTTAGTTCCATTTCTTAGCTATTGCAAATACTGCAGCAGAAAGCATGGCCATGCTAGGATACCTGTGGCCTGCTGACTTAGCATTCTATGGATGTGCGCCTAGGAGTGCAATAGCTAGATCATACTGCAGTTCTATTTTAATATTAAATTATTTTATTGTATGTGTGCATATGTATGTATGAGTGCTTGTGAGTGAGGTCACAGGACACGCGTGTACGTCAGTTCTTGCCTTCTGCCTTCTTGAGCAGGGTCTGTCTTCCTACTTCTGCACAGTAACATCAGGTTATCTGACCACAGAGCTTCCATACTCGGTACCCTGTTCTTGCCTCCCATCTCTAAGAAGTAGTGCTAAGACTGTAAATATACGTCACTGCAGCTGGCCTTTATATAGGTTCTGGCGATGAAATTGGTGTGACGTGCTGAGTTTCTCTCTCACTTTGCTGGCTTTTCTGTCCAGGTGTTGTGCTTTTCTTTTCTCTCCAGGTCTGGCTTCGGCTCGTTTGCTTGCCTGTGCTCTCTTTGGGGTTACTGATCACTTTTACTAGTAAACTTCAAAATCTTCACACAGCATTTTATCCATTTTAGTGTCTATGAATTCAGTAGTTGGATACTTGTGATCGTTTAAAGAAATTGTGTGCCTACCCTTTTGTGACTTCTTATGTCGTTTGGTGCAATGTGCACATCTGTTTAATATATCCCTAGAATCACTTAGTGAAGCCTAAAAACTGTTTTACCAGCAACACCACAATGTACCAGATACAAAAATACTACAAAAACCAATTAAAACATACTAGTATATCTTCAGACACTATAAACCAGACACTGGGGAAACTGATGTAGAATTTTCTATGAGGTTAAAATTCATTTAGGGTAAATGTGGAAGTAATACATGTATGAGGTGAAAAAATAAAAGGATGCGTGGCAAAAGGAAACTACAGGGAAGCAAGACTATATACATGAACAGGAGAGGAGAGGAGAAGTATGGAGGAAGAGACTGAGCTAGAGGTCGGAAGAGAAGAAAATAAAGCAGAAGTCTAGTCATGAGTGAGTGTGAACGCAGTTAGAGTGACAGGAGAGGGGTCATGAGTGTACAGCACCTGCTGTTCCTACAGGGGACCTAGGTCTCATTCCCAGCACACACATGATGGTTCAGAACCACCTGTTCCTCCAGTCCCAGGGGACCCTCTGCCTTCTGTTGACCTCATTTGGAATCAGGCATGCACATGGTACACATACATACATACAGGCAAAATGTACACATAAAATAAAACCTAAAGACAGAAAAGCAAAAAGCACACCCAAATTAGATAAATGTATAAAGGTGAATAAAAAAGAAAATGCAAGTTTTAAATGTAAAGAAACAATAACAATAAAAACAGCCAGTAAGATAAAGTGTAAACACCACAGAAAGTACAGTTGGATATAAAAAGCCCGGAAGGGCATGGAGATGCCAGTGAACATGAGGGAGGGGAAAGAAAGAAAACAGTTGCCCAGTGAAAACAGCGAGTAAATAAAATGGATGAACTACGCAGAGAACAAGCTTGCGGCTGGGGCACAGCTGTGCAGGGCTGGAACTGAGGGCTCCCCAGGGCTCTGCATTTTGTGATGGTTTCGGTGGTGCAGGGCAGGACTTTGTAGTTGAGCTCAGGCTCCTAGAAACTAAAAGGCAGAGGGAAGGGGCTGGGGAGTGCCTCTTTTGAGGTTCGTTGCCACAGGGCAGTGAGCTGCAACAGCACATCTTGGGAGTGGTGTCCTACAGAGTCTGGAAGATGAAGGGATGCTGTGGTTACGGGTCTCCATCAGGTCCACCAGTAGGTACACACTGTACCTAGAAATAGCCCTATTCCAAGATGACACAGCACAGAGCATCGTGTTCCACTGTGTGTCAAGACACACTGTGAGCTCCTTTGCTGGAGTCAGAGAAGGTGAATTTCACTGTAGTCAGCTCAAGGCCACTCCCTAAGCTGAGGTCAGGATCTGTGCCCTGTGTGATTCTAAAGAAGTGCAGAGTAAGGAGATCTATGCAGTGGCGCAGCCACTGGAGTCCTGTATAATGTCATTTCAGGAAGAAGTCCCTCCTGAGGTTTTTGTTTTTAAGATTTATTTTAGTTTTGGTGTGGGTGCTGGGAACTATTGCCAAAGCAGTAGGCACTCTTTTTTTTTTTTTTTTTTCCGAGACAGGGTTTCTCTGTGTAGCCCTGGCTGTCCTGGAACTCACTCTGTAGACCAGGCTGGCCTCGAACTCAGAAATCCACCTGTCTCTGCCTCCCAAGTGCTGGGATTAAAGGCGTGCGCCACCACTGCCCGGCGCAGTAGGCACTCTTAACTGCTGGTCTATTCTTCCAGCCCACCTTCCTAGTTTTCTTTGTTTCCCTTCCTTCCCCTTCCCTCTCCTCCCTTTCCCTCTATTTTCCTCCCATCTCTTTGCCTCTCCTCCCTTCCCTTCCCCTTCCTCTCTTTTCTTTTTAATGGGAGCAGGGACAGCAGAGCCAATTCATTTCCTTTTGGTTTATGTGTTCATCCAGACTTTGTGCTATAGCATCTTCAGAGCTTCCCCTCATTTGCCCTCTTGTAAATGTAGTTGTCTGGAGGTGAGAGGCAGCATGGACGCTTGGCACCTGAAGTTGGCCCTCTGGCTTAGGTGAAGGGATTCTGAATTAGAGAATTTGGGGCCAGAGTTTAGAAAACAAACTTAGAGCATGATATGGCAAACGGCGCCTGGCTCCTGTGTGGGAGTTTCTTTATTTAGAGATTCTTTCTAGAGGAGACCTTCTTTGCATCAGAGTGGACCTACCAAGGGAAGGTTCCTTTGGCACGTTCCCAGTATTCTTTCCCTGGATAGGGAAGTCTCATTTTTGCTCTCTACTGGAGCAGTGTTAGCCCTGGGAATGCAGGGAGTACATAGAAAAGCAAGGCATATCTGTTTCTTGTGGTTTTATATTTCACCCTTTTGTGTAACTTTAGTGAGAGCTGTTTATTTTCTCTCTGGGACCTGTGGTTCTGTGGTGGTTGTACTTTATTCCAGACCAGCCTCAGAACAGGTTCTCTGGCAGATTTCTTTGGGTCCGTTGAATAGATTCGCTCCATAGAACTAAATGCTGTTTTCAAATTAGTTTCTTTTCTACTGTGACACAGAGCTAAAAAAGTGTGTGTAACCAGAACACAGACTATTAAAGCCTACCTCTCAAACCTTGTTGAGTATTTATGGTGTTATAAAGTGGACATCAGTTCACAGCTGTGCTTTATCCAAGCTTCACTGTGCAGACGGCTGTGTATGCTGCCCTCCACATCCCCGTGAAAGGAGATTTATACTGTCTTTTCTCTCTCTCTGTCTCTCCTTTTAATAATTTGTTTCTGTGTCTAATAGTCATCATCATCAGGAAATGTTTTTCTCATGTGTGGCTTAAATCTCCCCATCTGCACCCCAACCATATTTCCTTACCCTTGACCTCAGTTGAGGTGGGAAGCAGGCAGTTAGTATTGCTCCTTGGTTTCTGTGGCTGTTGAAAGACAGAGCTTTACCCATTGTACAAATCAGTGGTAGTAATAAAGTCAGATTTCCCAGAGAAAAATAAACATCTGTCCATTCTACATGAAACAGACATTACTTTGTTTCAGAATCAAGTGAGTATTAAAAAAGAGATACTCATACAAGCTTATGGGAAGTTCAGATGACTGCATACATAAAATAAAGCGTTAGTATTATCCTCTACTCCCTAACTTCACCATCTGCTTCTCAAAGGGACGTGTGAATAAGGCAGTATAACTACAGTATATAATTGAGCTTGGCTGTGGATAGTTATATAGTTTATATTGATGTAATCAGTATTGATGGCTTTTGAACATTTAGCTGTAACCTGTGGAAAAAGAATGTAATACTAAAACTATGCTTATGGAATGAAATATAAGTACCAATAAATTTTGACCAGGCAAAAACAAAGGGACAGATGATTTAAAGGATGAAAGGCAGGAAGATAAGGAGTAAAAAGAAGGAAGAAAGACTTAGTGTCTTCTTAGAACTTGAACAATGTGATACCTGTTGAATGTGGCAACAAATAAGACAACTTCACAAATAATGTAAGTAGGATAAGCCACAGACAGGAGTATTGAATGTTTTTGTCGTTTATAAACTACATCATGATCTCTTTTGGTTGCTTCCTGTCATTCTGTGGAGTTCTTTGAGAAACTCCTGTATTCAGGGTTTTATACATTATTTATAAAAATTGCCACTCTTTTTTTTAAAAATAAAATGTATTGTTTCACAGTTTCATACTTACAGTGTACTCTGATTCTATCCTTCCCATTACTCTTTCATATCTCCCAGTTGAAACTCCCTTTCCAAGTCCCCTTTCTAGATGACCTGTTGTCAGTATGTAACATTTGCCTCTTCATGTTGAGCACTGAGTCAGCATTCTATTTGCCCTAAGAATGCCATCTGCCATGAGAAGTTACGTTCAGCACAGTTGACTCTTTGGCCTACTTGTTATTTATCTGTACTCCTGAAAAACCTTGTGTTTTGCAAAGATCACTTTAAGAGACATCAGGGCTCATTGTGAAAGGAAAATTTAACTTCAGGAACATTTCATTCTATCTATCTATCTATCTATCTATCTATCTATCTATCTATCTATCTTTTCATATATGGAACACACACATATATAAACATACATATACATTCTTGTATAACCTTATAATAAGAGCATTAACAAAAACAATAAAAATCTTGAATAAAATACAGGTAGAGTTAAAAAGACATAGTCAATTTCTACACATTGATCTTATAGCAAATATAGGACTTGATATAAAATATTGAAGTTGGCTCCTTGTGAAGTCGTGGAGAAGTGAAGGCTGTTTGGAAGCAAAGGAAGCACACTAAAGATGGCAGCCCCTGAGCAGGGTTGCAAGTGAGGACAGGCCCGGTTGGCAGAGCTGAGAGGCGGGGCTGGAGCTGGGCACCACTGCATTAGCTCTTCCTGTAGCTGTGCTGCCCAGCTCTGTCCATTTACTGTTTTCCCCAAGAGATAATTGCATTTGAATGAGCTTGCTCTAATGAACTGCATTAGTAATTCAAAGACTTAAAAGTCACTTTTCCAGTGTCAAAGTGTCACCTTCCAAAATGTTGCTATATATCATTGTGGTCTTGATATAAAGTAACCTTTCTTTTATGGTCCTTAAAAAGTATCTTGCAGAGCCTTCTGGGTTGACATTTTTAAATCACCATGTAAATCTGCCTGACAGGTGTGTCTGCTTCTCTTTCATAAAGTGAAGTATGGCTAACTGCTCTATTACTTCTTCAATGCCTGGTTCTGATTGCTTGCTTAGTTAATGGGAACCAAGGAGCTTTATTTCATTTCTTATGGTAGCATTTTCCTTTTCTTTTCCTTTTCCTTTTCTTTTTTCTTTTTTGTTTTGTTTTTTTGGTCTGATGACTTTACATGACATAATAACATTGATGCAAAATCACTTCTGTCCAATTACCTGTAATTTATTCAGAACACACAAAATATGCAATGTTTACAGCATTTCCCTTTTGTAAATGCAGTACTTTAAAATGCATAAAGCACCATAGTAAAAGTAGTTTACAGATAGAAGGTACAGAAGCAGAAGTAGGGAGATCTACTCATCTCATGGCTCACTGATGCAGTCACCATGTGGGGTCACTAATCCTGGAAGCTTTTCAGTTCATTGGTTGTATTGCATTTGGCTTTTGTTTTTTGATTTTTTCTTGGTTTTGTTTGTTCATTTTTGTATAAGGTTGTGGTTAAATTCTAAAAATGTCACAATTTTTTTTTTGGTTTTTCGAGACAGGGTTTCTCTGTGTAGCCCTCGCTGTCCTGGAACTCACTCTGTAGACCAGGCTGGCCTTGAACTCAGAAATCCGCCTGTCTCTGCCTCCCAAGTGCTGGGATTAAAGGCGTGTGCCACCACTGCCCGGCTGTCACAAGCTTATTTTAGAGCATCTATATATGATATTCTTCTGTCAGCTTCCAGATTGAATGCTATTCCAGTTAGAAAAGTGACCTACTTTCCTGGCATAGCTAATGGAAGAAGAGGATAGATACACTGTGGACTAGAGCAGTGATGCTGGGTGATTGTTAGCTCGTGGCTTGGGGTTTGGTTGGTATCTCTTGTTAGGAGATATTTTGTTTCTTTAGATCAAATGCTTTAAGTAGGAAAGAGGCATTTCCTAAATACATTGACTAAGTGCAAATCTCAGCAATGCTAACAGTAAAAAAAAAAAATGTTTTACAATTGATGATACCCTGATTTTTAAAATAAGCATATGCTGAGGCTAGGGTATGGTTCAGTAGAAGACCATTTGCCCAGAGTGGGTGATGCAAAAGTAAATCATAGAGTTATTACCATAAAAATCCAAACAGATCATCTGATGACTTCTTTGTTATTCTTATTTCCTCTAAAAACTTTTCTCTAAAAATGACACATGGAGCCTTTGACACTCTGGGGACTTATTTTTCTTTATAGTTACAGTCATAATGAATAAGATTTGTATGATAAAGTAGATCTCCCACCCCATCCTATCCCACCCCACCTCATCCTACCCCACCCCTCACTCTCCTTTGGTGCTAGAGATTGATCCCAAGGTTTTCTGCAGATCAGAAGGCCCTTTCCCGTGGAGATATAGCCGCCACCCTTGCCCCAATACTGAAGATTGGACCAAGAGCCTTGCACATGCATGGCAAGCATGGCCGTCTCTTTAGAGAAACTGGAGTCTGTCTTTCAGTCTTCATCCAATCTTGGGGTCTGAACACTTCAGTTCAGGGTTTATTTTCCCATACTTAATACAGTAAGTGTCAGCATATTGTGGTACAAAAATGACAGTAATTTACAGTAGAAGTATATAATATCACGTGTGATTTGTGAGACAGGCTGAGTTAATCAAGAGGGCATCAAGGAGACATTTGTCTATATGTTTATTTCTAGCAGCAATGTATTTATTTCAATGGCTGGTGTGAAAATATATATCAAATTAATGGATAGTTGAAAGTTATGGTATAAATCAATAATAAGGAAACCAACTAAGACATAGGGGAAAGACTGGAATGGACACTTTACTCAAGTATTGGACATCTGATGCACACCTGAAAAGATGATCAACTTCACTAGTCCATAGAAAAATGAAAATTCAAACCATAAGGAGCTATCATCATACACATTAGAAAAGCATCAATAAAATCAATGTAACTGACAGTATCAAGTGCTGATGAGAATGCGAAGCAACCAGAACCTCTCTCATGTTGCTGTGGTTACTGTGGGATGGCTCAATTTGCCTTACGTTGCCAGTCTTATAGTAAATATGCACTTAGCATATGACCCTAACCACTCAGTCTTGGAAATTTAACAAAGAAAAATGAAAACATAGGTGCATATAGATACATGAAAACCTGTACTTAGATGTTGGTAAAGCTTTGTTTACAGTTTTAAGAATTGAAGATAACCCTAATGATCCTGTAATTTTGGTTACATAACTAGATATCTAAGCTATAGTATGCCCAATACAATGAAGTAATATTCAGAAAGTAAAAGGAGAAAGCTATTATTTCTACCAAGAACATAGATGAATCTCAGATACACAATGTTGATGTGAAAAAAGCCAGATTCAAATATTTGTTACATCTGTAGTTTATATGACATTCTAGAAGGGAGAAACTATCAGAGGGAGATCTGACAATGGCATTTTAGTATTCATAGAGTTGGAGTGATGGAATTGACCACAAAAAAGAGGGCATGTGTTAGACCAATAGAAATGTTCTGCATCTAGGTTGTGGTTATGGTTACTCAACACAGTTGTCAGAACTGGGATGGAGAAATGGGGGGGAAGCGAAGACAGAGCCCACAGAGATTTCAGACCCCAGAGACCAGCATCAGGGTGCAGATGTAACTTTTATTGTTCACTGCAAAGCTTACATGCAACTTTTCAGCCAATAAAAGTGTGGTATGTAATCAAGGACTAAGCTGGGGATTGCATGCTCTGCTGTCTTGTTGAATCTAATTTGCTTGCCCATGATTCTGTAGGGGAGTGGGCCGATCACCCAGGGGGGATTTCTATGAAGACAGAGGAAGCTGCTATTATCCTGGGCCAGGGTCCTTTGTTCTGTCTAACTGGTTTGCTGGGAATCGCTTAGGAATTGGCTTTAGATCTCAAGTGGTGTACAGCCTGATCAGGATTCCTGGACCAGGCACAAGAGACCATGTGGTCTTGCTCTCCATTCCACTTCTTCCTCCACTAGGTTCCCTCTCACATCCCCCACAACTCAACACAAATGCTGTAGATATTTGTCAAAACCCATGGAACTCCATACCAGAAAAAGGTGGATTTTAACTATATATAAATAATATCTTAATAAACCTGGCTAAGAGAATAAGGCAAGAAGTATGAATGTTTTTCCTTCTTTCTTTTAGTACATGAATAAGTAAATTGTCAGGTTGTACTTTGAGAACCAAGGATGGGAGTGGTAAGCTGAGGAGGTGAATGATATACGATATGAAGATGTCAGAAACAAAACATTATTTTATATACTCTAGAAAGAAGAGAGATACAGATAGATAGATAGATAGAGAGATAGATAGAGAGATAGAGAGATAGATAGATAGGTAGATGATAGATAGATGGATAGATAGATAGGTAGATAGATGATAGATAGGTGATCAGTACATAGGTGACATATAGATGATGGATAGATAGGTAGGTATCTACCTAGATAGATAGGTAGGTAGATAGATACATAGATGATAGATAGATGATGTTAGATAGATAGATAGATAGAAGATAGATAGATAGATAGATAGATAGATAGATAGATAGATATGTTGAGTCTGAACCTTGTTGAAGAACCAGAGAAATTCTTGAGGTGTAGTCATTTGCTGTTCTTTTTCTTAGGTGCTTACCATCATATACTGATAAGAAGGCACCTCAGTATTTTTAATCTGTTCATAAACATTTGTTTAAAAGGTAGATGTGATTCAGTGTTTTAAGTTTCTCATGACCAGGTCTGTTTTGTGTGTATCATAATCTTTAGAAAAAGCTATGTATTAGGTGGTATCTGCTGACTAACACTGGCAGACACTCAGTTCTGAGTACCTTGGTTATGGCTAACAGATGTCACAGGGACCTAGTTTGCTACCTCCTATAGTTGCTCTGAGAATCAGAAGAGGTCATGTTTCTTTAAGTGACTGCATGTGCTGAGTCAACATAGGTTGTTTTATTAACAATGAAAATACCTGTAAGTATAGCAATAGACAGTTGCCATTCAGTTTCAGAGAACAGTCCACAAGCACGGTATGGTTTAGGTCTATAGGAATGATCTGTTGACTTACAGTTGTGCTTGAGTCAGTGCTTTCTTTTTGTCTGATGAGGAGAGTTTGGTGTAGAGGAGCCTTGTGTAAGACACTGATGACTGCCAGCTATGAAGTTTAACAGATCAGAAAGTGGAAGATGAGTCCATCAAAAGACCCTGAAGGAGTGTATCAGTCTAGAGTGTGCACGTCTTCACATGCACTTTGTACATTCACTAGCAATTTACTCTCATTTGCCAAACCCTTTTGTTCCATAGAACATACAGCCTTGAACCTCATGAGTACAGTTATGAAGTCCCTGATACCAGTGATGAAGGTTATAGCCATGATTCTAACATGTTCTTTACACATGTACAAACAATTAAAAAGCTTTCCATTTACCTCTTGGATTCTTGTACCATAGGTCATAGATACTCTATATTGAGATCAACAAATATTTGTGTGCCTTTCTTTGAAAACTCTTTTCAGGATATTAGGAAATTATCAAATGAGTTCTACTAGCAATATGGTTTTGGCCAGTTGGCTTAATCCTTATTTTCTTTTCTTGCAAAAGCATCAAATATCAGCATTGCTGCTGTCTTTGCGTTCCTAGAAGAATCATAATAGTTTAGGAAAGATTGGTCAGCTCTGGAGTTCTGTGCGCATATATGACAGTGGCTTTGTTCACGGCCTCCTTGTGATTAGTTAGTAAAAGGGAAGAGAGTACACTGATAAAGTTTTGTGTTTCTCCAGGAAGAGTCACTCCAGGGCAGCTCATGTCCTATATTCAACTCTTCAAGAACAACCTCAGAGCTCTTACAAATCATTGTGGGCTTCTACAGCTTGGGATGGCCACAGTTCAAACTCTGAAGCATCCACAGACTGCCAAGTGGGATAACTTCCTGGCATTTGAAAGGCTCCTTCTACAGGTATGTTGCTATGAGAACTTATTGATGTTACTAAATGAGGTTTTTGGCTTCCAGGAATATACTTTGATGTTTGTTATAATCTGAGTAATCATATTGCTGACATGGACAGTCGTGGTTTGAATGAGATTGTTCCCAATGGGGTCAGGTATATGAATACTTAGTTCCTGGTTGGTGGTACTGTTTGGATAGGCTTAGGAGATGTGGCTTTGATGGAGGAAGTGTGACACTGTGGACAGACAATTCCCAGTTTGCTTTCTCTTCTTTGTGCTTGTGGTTTAAGATGTGAGCTGTCAGGCTGCTCCTCCAGCCACCATGACTGCTGCTGCACTTCCCCACTGTGGTGGTGATGGACTCTTCTCCCTCAGGAACCATAAGCACAAAGAAAGCCTTGTTCATGGTACTTTATCACAGCAATAGGGACATAACTAATATATGTGCTCTGCATCCAATCCTTTAGGTGCCACTCAGTTAAAATTCAGCAGAAAAATTTTACATTTATTAAAAAAATTAACATTGTTATCTTTGACTTCTGAATTATAAGAAAAAAATTGACTATTTTACTACCTTCTGGAAATTTCCTTTAATTTTTATGCCTTTTGGGTCTTTCTTTTTTTTAACTTTTTAATTTTAAGTTTCTTATTGGATATTTTATTTATATTTCAGATGTTATCCCCTTACCCCATTTCTCTGCTTCGCCCCCGTCCCAGGAACTCCCTATCCCATCCCCTCTCCTCCTGCTTCTATGAGGATGTGCTCCTACCTACCCCTCCCACTCCCACCTTCCCACACACACGGGGTCCAGCCTTCATGGGATCTCCTCTCCCACCTATGCCCGACAAGGACATCCTCCCCTACATATACAACTGGAGCCATGGGTCCCTCCCTATGTGCTGCCAGGTTGGTGGTATTGTTGCTCTGGTTGGTTGGTATTGTTGCTCTCCTCATGGGGCCGCAAACCCTTTCAGCTCCTTCAGTCTTCCTTCTTCATGAGCTTCATATGGTCTGTGAGTTGATCTTGGGTATTTCAAGCTTCTGGGCTAATATCCAATAATTAGTGAGTGAATACCATGTATGTTCTTTTGTGATTGAGTTACCTCACTCAGGATGATATTTTCTAGTTCCATCCATTTACCTAAGAATTTCTCGAATTCATTGTTTTTAATAGCTGAGTAATATTCCATTGTGTAAATGTACAACATTTTTTGTTTCCATTCCTATGTTGAAGGACATCTGGGTTCTTTCCAGCTCCTGGCTATTATAAATAAGGCTGCTATGAACATAGTGGAGCATATGTCCTTGTTATTGTTGGAGCATCTTCTGAATATATGCCCAGGAGTGGTATTGCTGGGTCCTCAGGTAAAGCTATGTTCGATTTTCTGGGAAACCACCAGACTGATTTCCAGAGTGCAATCCCACCAACAATGGAGGAGTGTTCCTCTTTCTCCACATCCTCAACAGCATCTTCTATCACCTGAGCTTTTGATCTTAGCCATTTTGACTGGTGTGAGGTAGAATCTCAGGGTTGTTTTGATTTGCATTTCCCTGATGACAAAGGATGTTGAATATTCCTTTAGGTGATTCTCAGCTATTTGAGTTTCCTCAGTTGAGAATTCTTTGTTTAGCTCTGTACCCCATTTTTAATAGGGTTATTTGGTTGTCTGGAGTCTAATTTCTTGAGATCTTTGTATATATTGGATATTAGCCCTCTATCGGATGTAGGATTGGTAAAGATCTTTTCCCAATCTGTTGGTTGCTGTTTTGTACTATTGACAGTATCCTTTGCCTTACAGAAGCTTTGCAATTTTATGAGGTCCCATTTGTCAATTCTTGATCTTAGAGCATAAGCCATTGGTGTTCTGTTCAGGAACTTTTCCCCTGTGCGTAGGTATTGGAGTGTCTTCCCCATCTTCTCTTCTATTAGTTTCAGTGTATGTATCTGGTTTTATGTGAAGGTCCTTTATCCACTTTGACTTGAGCTTTGTACAAGGAGATAAGAATGGATTGATTTACATTCTTCTACATGCTGACCTCCAGTTGAACCAGCACCATTTGTTGAAAATGCTGTCCTTGTTCCACTGGACAGTTTTAGCTGCTTTGTCAAAGATCAAGTGACCATAGGTGTGTGGGTCCATTTCTGGATCTTCAATTCTATTCCATTGATCTTCTTGTCTGTCTCTGTACCAATACTATGCAGTTTTTATCATTACTGCTCTGTAGTACAGCTTGAGGTCAGGGATGGTGATTCCTCCAGAAGTTCTTTTATTGTTGAGAATAGTTCTCGCTATCCTGGTTTTTATTCCAAATGAATTTGCAAATTGTTCTTTGTATCTCTATGAAGAATTGATTTGGAATTTTGATGGGGATTGCGTTGAATCTGTAGATTGCTTTTGGCAAGATGGCCATTTTTACTATATTTATCCTGCCAATCCATGAGCATGGAAAATCTTTCCATCTTCTGAGATCTTCTTCGATTGCTTTCTTCAGAGACTTGAAGTTCTTGTCATACAGGTCTTTCATTTGCTTGGTTAGATTCACACCAAGGTATTTTATATTATTTGTGACTGTTGTGAAGGGTGTCATTTCCCTAATTTCTTTCTCAGCCTGTTTATCCTTTGAGTAGAGGAAGGCTACTGATTTGTTTGAGTTGATTTTATAACCAGCCACTTTGCTGAAGGTTTTTTTTTTTTATTTTTTTATCAGGTTTAGGAGTTCTCTGGTAAAAGTTTTGGGGTCACTTAAGTAACAACAGAAACTGTGGAAATTAAAAAAAAATCATCAGCTCCTACTACAAAAGTCTATACTCAACAAAACTGGAAAATCTGGAGGAAATAGACAATTTTCTAGATAGATAACAGGTACCAAAGTTAAATCAGGAGCAGATAAATCATCTAAACAGTCCCATAACCCCTAAAGAAATAGCAGCAGTCATTAACAGTCTCCACACCAAAAAATTTCTTTCTTTATTTCTTCCTTGACCAAGTCATCATTGAGTAGAGCATTGTTCAGTTTCCACGTGTATGTGGGCTTGTCCATTGTTTTTGTCATTATTAAATTATTATTAAACACCAGCCTTTGTCCATGGTGATCTGATAGGATGCAAGGGATTATTTCAATCTTTTTGTATCTGTTGAAGACTATTTTGTGACCAATGATATGGTCTATTTTGGAGAAGGTACCATGAGGTGCTTAGAAAAAGGTATATTCTTTTGCTTTAGGATGAAATGTTCTACAGATATCTGTTAAATCCATTTGGTTCATAACTTCTGTTAATTTCAATGTGTCTTTGTTTAGTTTTTGTTTCCATGATCTGTCCATTGCAGAGAGCGGGTTTCCATGATCTGTCCATTGCAGAGAGCGGGGTGTTAAAATCCCCCACTATTATTGTGTGAGGTGCAATGTGTGCTTTGAGCTTTAGTAAAGTTTCTTTTATGTATGTGGGTGCCCTTGCATTTGGAGCATAGATGTTCAGAATTGAGAGTTCATCTTGGTAGATTTTTCCTTTGACGAGTATGAAGTGTCCTTCCTTATCTTTTTTGATTACTTTTGGTTGAAAGTCGATTTTATTTGATATTAGCATGGCTACTTCAGCTTGTTTCTTGGGACCATTTGCTTGGAAAATTGTTTTCCATCCTTTTTCTCTGAGGTAGTGTCTGTCTTTGTCACTGAGGTGCGTTTCTTGTATGCAGCAAAATTCTGGGTCCTGTTTATGTATCCAGTCTGATAGTCTACGTCTTTTTATTGGAGAATTGAGTTCATTGATGTTAAGAGATATTAAGAAAAAATGATTGTTGCTTCCTGTTATTTTTGTTATTAGAGGTGGAATTATGTTTGTGTAGCTATCTTCTTTTGGGGTTGTTGGAAGATTACTTCCTTCCTTTTTCTAGGCTGTAGTTTCCTTCCTTGTGTTGGCGTTTTCCAACAATTATCCTTTGAAGTGCTGGGTTTGTGGGAAGATATTGTGCAAATTTGGTTTTGTCATGGAATATCTTGGTTTCTCCATCTATAGTGATTGAGAGTTTTGCTGGGTATAGTGACCCCACACTGCCCTGCTGCTGGGCCTCCATTAAATCACTGAAACGCTAGTTGACTTTATGGCCTACGTCAGAATAGAGAACTCCCATCCTGGAAAGGTGGCCCATGGCACCCACTCTCTCCACTGATCAAATTCATAGTCTACTGTGAAAACTTCAACTCAGGTTCTGGAATACAAGGCTACTGAGTCAGGCTTTTAACTAAGAGTTTATTCAAGATAAACTCTTTTATTTACCAACAGTTATTATAGTTTTAAAAAAATAGGAGATGGAAGGGTTTCATAACTCGTTCTCTCCTCATCCCCAGTGTCCACAGCAGTGTTATAAGTATTGAGCATATTTATGGTAATTGTCAAATTCTTCTGTTACAAACAGCATAGGCTGAACCCAAACACAGCGGCTTGTGACACTAATCATGGATTTGATCTTAAAGCAACTTTCTTTTCTTAAGGAGTTGTATTATTTTAAATTAATTTTTTTTCAGTTTACAACTGGGGCATTGATTTTCTAAAAATTACTTTATGATTTTATTTTTTATGTGTGGATGTTTTGCCTACATGTATTTCTCCATGGAGTCAGAATTGGGTCTTGGATCCCCTGAAGCAAAGTTACACATGGTTGTGAGCCATTGTGTTGTTGCTGGGAATCAAACCCAGATCATGTGAGAGTGCTCTCTGCTGCTGAGCCACCTCTCCAACACTCGCACTCATTCATCTTCATTTGTTAAATTTAGTTTTAACTAATGTGTAACACACCAAAAATTGTGCATATGATAGAATAACGTGATGTTTTGATTTATGTGTATATTGTGTGGTGTTCAAGTCAGATTAAACATAGCTCTGACATTATTTTTCATGATAAAAATGTCGCATGTCCTTTGACAGGTTGTTTGAAATGTGTGGTCTGCTGCTGTTACTTAGAGCAGCCATACTGTGCAGCAATAGCTTGCACAGGGTTAGTCTCCTTAGTAAAAACCTAAGGTTACTTAGCTTGGCATTAAGGATGTGGAATTTTCCATTTTTATAATATATATAGCAAGAAAATTTAGACGAGAAAGTGAAACTGAAGTGTGAACACTGTGTCTTGTGTTGCTTTAGTACTGAATGAAAGTATAGACACATCTCTGCGTTCAGTGCCAGGCATGGAGCAAGTAGGAACCGTCATGTGTTCTTTCAGATGAGCAAACTGCTTCACATGTCTGTTATTCAGGTCATGCCTTTAATATATTCTCCCCTATACTTTGTTTTCCTAAGTTAAAATTTATTGAAGAAACACTAATGCCACTCAGAAAAATGTTGTATTTTAAAAGTTACTGTTTGATAATATGCAACAGTAATTTTCTTTAAGTTTTCAGTATATAGCTGATTTTTTTATGCTAATTGTCACCGGAAAAGGCTTTTATTGGGTGTAATATAATTTACAGTGGTTATAAAATGCTAGCAAGCTATGGAGTAGAGGAAGCAGCTGTGTTTATACTTCCTATAGCACACACTTTGTAAATATATATGTTTTATTCTTGCTGCTGCTTTATATAAAACTATTCAATTTGGAAAATATGTTTTAAATGAAAAACTAAATGAATTATAAATCAGTTCAAGGTTATGCAGGTATAATATTGCCTTAACTTAAATTATATCTGTCTTTGCAATTAACAAAAAATAAGCACATGATTTTAAAGTTGCCAAAGTAGTTTTTTAAGGATAAGATTTGGTTTCTTAACCTATTAAATTTTAGATTACCTTTTTTCTAAGACAAACTACATTTAGGAAACTAAATTTATCTTCAGGTCTTGTCCATTGGTGGCTTTACCTTCTGAATTCCCTGATGGTTGTATTAGCTTTCAAGCCACATGGCTTGGCAATGTATATAATGGTCATTATTGCACTGTTCCTGATTGGCTGTCACCGTGGGAGGTCCTGTTTTATTATGCCCTGTTTTCAGCCATTTATAATAATTAAGATTGAGGTTTTCTGGGAAGAAGTTCCCAGCAGTCTGCTTTTCTTTGGCCAAAGGCCATGGTAGCAGAGTCATTATGTCCCACAGCACTGTTCCCGTTTGCAAACCACGGATGATAACATTTGAGCAAAGACTGAGCAAAGAAGTAGAAAACAGTCATCCCATAACTTGTCCTTGGTACTGTTCCAGAGGCATTCCAATAGGAGTTTTTCTGAGGACAGTTGAGAGTGTGCTTTTCACAAAAATACACTGAAAAATAATCCCAGGGCTGTAGAGATGGCTCAGCAGATAAGAGTGCCGGACTGCTCTTGCACAGGACCCAGGTTTGCTTCCCAGTGCCCATATGGCAGTGCACAACAGTCTGTATCTTCAATCTCAGGGTATAGGATGCCCTCTTCTGGCCCCATCGGTATTGCATGCATAAAAATACCTGTGCACATAAATATAACACATAAAACGTTAAAAAAGAAAGAAAGAAAAGTAATCCCAGAGAGATGCAGCAAAACAGAGCAGATGGCACCCACCCAGTCTCCACGGGGTTTCCTTGCACGTGCTTGGCCTCTCTTTCACTCTCCCATTGTCTGCTACTAATAGTGACGTTTCACTTCATGGGTTTAGCCCTACCTGTTTTCCTCTTGTACAAGTCCTTCCCCAAAAGGTGCAGCCAGTCTGTCTTAGACTGAAACCCACTTTAACTATGTATTCCTGGAGCCTTTGTAAGGTATCAGAATGACTGTTGAGTAATTTTTCTGGCATCTCTTTATACTTTGTTCTCAAGTATGAGGATAGGAGTTGTCAGAATATGATAGTCTGTATAACACGCTAATAAAATGCTTATAAATCAGTAACTTTCTCTATGAATATCAGGGTCACTAAAATCCACCATTTCCAAATAATTTTTCTTTGCTACTGGATATATGGTGTGTGTGTGTGTGTGTGTGTGTGTGTGTGTGTGTGTGATGCTTACTTATGTGTGCATGTGCACGTGCATATGTCAACACTGAGTGTTTGAGGAAAACACTCCCCACCTTATTTTTGGGAACACGGTGTCTCACTGAATCTGGAGCTCACCGTTTTGGCTAGACTGGCTGTTCAGAGAGCCTGCTGACATCTGCCTGTCTCCATCTTCCAGTTCTGGGTTACAGATCTGTGTCATCACACCTGGGTTTTACATGGTCTCTGGGATCTGAATCAGATCCTTGTGCTTTTACAGTGGAGTTTACCCATGATCCAATGGAGCTTTACCCACTACTATGCTTGCACAGATGGGGATGTCTCTTCCGCCTCTCTCAACTTATACTTTACCTTAGTGTTCATTCCTTAGCAAGCCTTTGATTGGATCTTATGTGATTTAACTCATTTGATGACAAGGCTATTAATCACGTTGATTTTACCTTTTTAAAAACATTTTATTTTAATGTTCTTGGTATTGACTCATTAAGGTATTACAATTTTGAATATTGAAGGGGGAGGGAGGAGGAGAGAGAAAATATGAAATATGAAGGAATTTTCATGAACTTCTTGTGTCTTTGTTAAGCATGAGGGTTAGGAGCGGGTGAGTCTGTGCCAAGCACATGATTAGAAAGGGACTCAGAATGTAGATTATGTCAACTATTGCTCTTAAACCAGCCTTGTCTCCAAAGTGGTGATATCATATGTTATTCCAGCTGGAAGCCAGAGTAGTAATCAGGCAAAGTAAATTCAAGGTTGACAATTTTAGTTGTCAGTGTGTTATGAGTCTACCAAAAATGTTTGCCTTTTTGCTAGTAGTCGAAGGTGCATACAGGCAGGTGGGTCTTCATTGACTGAAAAACAAGAGTAGCATAACTGTAGCCGTGAATCAGTTAAACTGCTTTGACTCCCAGTGGGCCGTGCGTACACTGCATCTGCCCAAGAGTTCTGTGGATTCATAAATGAAAGACACACACACACACACACACCAGCTAATTTTAATATGTCTTGACTAGCTCAATGCAATGGCTGGGCACGTCTAAATCTCCTGTGACTAGCAAACACTCCCCTCTGTTATTTCTGGCTTAGCACCTTCTGAACCTGTATTTTATCTTTGCTGCCCTGGTATCTTCTGGACAGCACCCTCATGGGGTCACAGTCTCTTTCTGCCTATATTTTTGGATGGTTTCTCTCCTGCAGCTCTTAATTCTGATCCTTTTGCCTCCAAGTCATGATGATTCCACTTCTTCCCTATCTCTCGGTCACTTGCCCACTCAGTCTAAAAGTCCAGCCCTGTCTCCTTGCCCAGCCATTGGTTGTATGGCAATTCTTTATTATCAATCAAAGCCAACTGGGGGCAGGGACCCTCAGGTCTGGAAGCACAGCTTTTGGAGCCAAAAGAAGACAAAGCATTAGAACCAGTTCCCAACACATAACCAAATTCTGGTGTGCTTGACCAAAAGAAAAAATAATGATGTGTGTCTCACTACACTGACCCTTCTGTCCTTAGCTCTGCTTCTAGTACCATGCTGGCTGTATCAGTAGTGGATAAGATTATTATTTTCTTTTTAAATATTCGTAATTTTTTGAGGAGTGCTGTGACACGGAGCACATGCTAGACAAGCACTTTGCCCCTGACCACACTCTTAGGTATAACATATTGATGTCTAAGAGTGAAAGGAAATAACTTTGTGTAATAAATTTTTTTTTTACATTATTTTCCCTTGGAAAAAATGTCTTGCTAATGTCCATTTGTAGGACATCTTAGATATAACTTAAAGACATGGTTTTCTTTTTAAAATATTATTTGTTCTTTGAAAGCTCCATATATTTATACAATATATACTTAACATTTTTATCAATTCTTTGTGGCTTTCACAACATGCACCCCGTCCCACTCATCTCTCCATCCCTTCATATCTGCCCTCTGCCTTTGCAACCTCCTCTCCCAAAATAAAGAACAAAAACAAAACAAAACCCCATGTCATCACTGGTCTAGTTTGAGGTCTCTGGATTCTGTTACACCATCAATACTGGATCCTCACTGGGACTCCTCTAGGATATCCTGGCATTGCCCTGTAGCTTTGGATATGAGGACCAACCCCTTCACGAGTTCCAGCAGCTCATAGTAAGTGGAGTAGATGTTAGGGTGGACCAACTCAAAGCCCTGCATCTGGGCCTGGGCTGAGTTGGTCAGTCTGCCAGCTCTATTGCACCCACATCACCAGGGCAAGCTCTTCAGCACAGTCCCAGCTAGTTCACCTAATGCTACAGCCAGCAAGGGACAGGATAAGTGCTTTTTCTCTCGTGCCCTTGGGCCTGGCTCACTTGTGCCCACAGCACCTGGCCAGCTCTATGTGCTGCTCAGATGAGGTGCTTGGTCTGCTCTCCCACATGCTACAGCTAGTGAAGGGTGGGCCCAGCTTTGTGAAGCCCTTGGATATCAACTTAGTCCCAGGTGATAGCCCAAACCAGGGATGTCTGCATGGCCTTTGGTGGTAATACTGGCAGTGGATCTAGACACAGTCCTGCTGCTGCATGGTCATGAACCCAGACTTGGTCCTCAGTGGCAGCACCTGCTGGGACTTAACCATGGCCTCAGGTGGCTGTTCCTCTCTGCTCTGCTCTCACTTCTGAAGATCCACCTCTCTTCATAGTACTCAGACCATTTTGCTTCTCTTTCTCATCTCTCCACCACATACTTGCACATAGTGGTGGGCCATGCAGTGGGTGGGCTATCTGAGTATCTTCCTCCCACTCAGTCTGCATGGTGGGAGGTGGGGCATCTATCTGTCTTCAAATGTTTGTCTAATCCAAAGATTCCAAAGGAAACAAATCTCTGACCAAAGTTAAGCAAAGCACAATAAAACTGCGATTCAACATAGACATCTAGTCTCATGGTTGATCCACCACCACTGCCAACTAGAGAGATTAGCAGATGGATCAGTGTTGAGAAGTAAACACAGCAGCACATGTCTGTCACACAGCAGTACATATCTGTCAATTGTGGGTCTCCATTCTGCAGATACTTCCATCTCTCCACCACCTATTTACTCATTGCCTGCTGCGCCTGGCCCTTCGAGGCAAAACTCAGGGCTGAGGTCTTGTTTCTCTGCCATATGTGTACATGTGTCTGTGGAGGCCGGTAGACTGTGTCCGATGCCCTGGAGCTGGAGTTAGACAGCTGTGAGCCACCTCACTCAGTTGCTAGGAACAAAACTCAGGTCCTCAGAAGAGTAGAGTGCACTCTCAACCCCTGGCCATGCAGCCCACAAAGACGTAATATCAACTGGCTATCCAAAAGGTTTTCCATGAACAACTGGCGTTTACACTGTTTTGAAAGAAGGAAATGTCCTAGCTGGGGAAGGCAAGAGACTAGTAAGGCTAGGAACTACTTATCCAATAATGTGTGACACATCAGGGGATCATTTATTTGTATGGGCTGGATATTGGGTGCCTATCTGTGGAGAAGGGGATGACACTCGGGGAGGAAAGATGACATCCAAGAGATGACCTGGACACAGTACACTGGCTTTGATCACTGATTTGCTGTAACAGAGTTAAGAGCTAAGGTGAACGGCTTAACTGTAGCAGCTAAAGAGTCTCTCTCTGTCCCTCAGTCAGAGTCCTTTCTTTTAGTGTTCACATGATCTTTATGACTTAATCAGACCAACTAATGGACTACATATGGGTAAATTTCCTTTCCAGGTGAAAGTTTCAAGAAAATAAAAGATTTGCAGAAAACTGACCAAATCATATTTCTAGGTTAAAATAGTGATTTATGTTTTTTTTTTTTTAAACCAAGAAAGTCAATAGCACCAAACATTTGTCGGTCATTTCAGAGTTACTCCTGCCTGCTGTTCTTATTAGCTCTTGTGTGCTTGTGCCATATGGGCTCCACATCTGGTGACCAGTCCGTGGTTGGTTTTTTTTGAGGGGGGAATATCCAAAACTTGCTTTGAGGAGCAACATAGATACACTGCTACAGAATCCAGTACTGCCCTTTTCTGCAAATATCTGGCCACCAATCAAATCCATAACACTGAGGTTATATTCTTCCTCAGAGCTCACAGTAACTAAACAAGACACAGTACAAATTAGGGCTTTAAACTGTTGGGCACCAGTTTTCTCCCAGTACATTACTTACAATGATATCTCTTTGATGTCTTGACATATCTCTGAAATCATGATTAAATATGGTAAGCAGAACTAGTTCTGACGTGCGCTGGGACAGTCATTTGGAATCAATACTGAGAGGTAATGCTGCTTGGAAGGGAGCTTCTACTTTTAATGAATTTAAGTGGTGCTGAAGTTGCAAGTCTTTTTTCCCCTCACTTCTTCCAGAAATGTCATTAGAAAAGTTATCATGATCTGTTATTAAACTAATATACACTTCAAGTAAAACAGTAAGTCCAACATCTTCTTAGCGAATGTTTGTCACTCAATGTTTTTTTGATTTATCATAGACATCCACGGTCTTATTTGTAAAAGCAACAGGCTTTTCTGGCAGACATTCTTAGCAGTCTGTTTGCAGTCAGAACTTGAGGCCTGTCAGAGCACATACGTATATGGTGTTTCCTGGCAGGCACTGAGGACTGTGATTTAAGTCCAATTATGTGTTCCAGCACTACAGTTTGTATTCTTAACCCATCACTGTTGCATCTCTCACTGTTTTAGAACACAGTTGCAGTTTGTATGGTTTCTCTGTGTGAAAGAAACATGGTGGGACTGAAGGGAAAGGCTTATCCGGATGAGTTGGTTGTGTTGGAAAATGTTTTCCAAGTTTCACAGAGAAAAGATACTTTGGTGATGAGCCTGATGGGAAATAGTGTGGCCAAGGACTGCCTGCTGTTGGAAGTGACTCTTTCTAAGTGCTATCAGGTACAGTAGGATACAGTGGGCACAGCAAGTTCCACCTCTTACTAAGCAGTTCTTTTTGTCATTCCTCTGATGCTCTTCTGGGAGCCTCCCCAGTATGTGGTCACATCCAAGGCCAGGAGGTATCCCCAGCCTTCTTGTTCCTCATCTCATTACCATCCTCTGGCAAATCAGTCTGTTCTCACTTTCATCCCGTTTGCCTCCTGAAAATAGGTTTTAATCTTTGCTCGATCGCTCTCTCCTTGTCCACTGCCTCTTGATGTGAAATGCTTGTGTGTGGTTGAGTGGAGCAGTCACTGCGACAGCCACAGAACCTTAACCTTAAATCTGGGTGCGAGCCGTTGCATGAGATTCCCGTGGACCCACCTTTGGAGGAGTTAGAGGCGAGGAGACATGGCCACTCAGACTGCAGTAGCATTGCTGTGGCCAGGTCATCAGCAAGTTCCTTAGGTGGTCAGATTTGTGTTGAGGGGTTGGGAATATGGGCACATTGTAACAGTGTCTGTCTTGCAAGCATGAAGATCTCAGTAGGGAGCTAGCAGCAGCCAGTAAAGCCCTGTAGCTTCAGCACTGGGTGGGAGAGACAGACAGATCGCTGGAGCTCATCAGCCAGCTGGTAAACCCCAGGTTCAATAGACAAGGACTTTGTAATCGGCTGAAGTGTGTGTGTGTGTGTGTGTGTGTGTGTGTGTGTGTGTGTGTGTGTGTACAGATGTGTGTATACTTTTGTTCAAGAGGATGGTGTCAGGACATCTTCAATGCCTCTCTACCTTATTTTTTGAGAGAGTCTCTTATTGAAACTAGAGCTTTTGTACTTACTTACGTTAGCTGAGCAGTAAGCGGGGATCCACCTCTCTGTCCCTGTGCACTGCCATACCTGGATCTTTTTGTTTTTCAAGGGTGCTGGAGATCTGAACTCAGTTCCTCATTCTTGCCCTGTTACCACTTTACCAGCCCCTTGAAGGGTATTATTTTTAATTGTTAATTTTTTTTTTTTTTTGGTTTTTTGAGACAGGGTTTCTCAGTGTAGCCTTTGCTGTCCTGGAACTCACTCTGTAGACCAGGCTGGCCTCAAACTCAGAAATCTGCCTGCCTCTGCCTCCCAAGTGCTATGTTAAATACTTTTATCCATAGTTTTTTCTTAAATGAAATAAAATTTTATTTTCCTTCCGTATTTTCTTGATGATAGTCTGAATGGTCAGGAGTATCGCACTTACAGGACTCAAAGGAGAGTCGCTTGCTTTTCAAAACCCCTTCCACACTTGTGGAATCAGGGGAGGGTTGTGTGGTCCCATGTGAGGCGCTGCACGCTGTTTAAGTAGAGACTTGTTCATTGCAGTCGCTGCTGTCTGTCTTGTTCTTCAGCTGCCTACTGTCTTGCTGTTAGCCAGTATGTTAATAATGCAGAATTTCATGCCATTCAGATAAACACCACGATACTATTGCAGTGGATTTCTACCACATTCTGTGCGGCAAGTAGAACCGTGCAACCAAGCAGAAAGCCTGGTAAGGTTGAGCAGATTAAGGAACCCCGACAATTCTCGTAGCTGAGAACAGTAGGCATTTGACTCTGCTCCTGATCAGATTTCTGTCCTGGAGCATGTGACCACGACACCTCACTAAGAGGACCATGACAACTGGTCATGTAACATAGAGCCCACAGCTCTCCAGGCTGATGAGGTATCTAGATGGGCTGGCCCCAGGGTTTAGTCTTGTCTATATATATTATTAGTTAGACTCTGTCTTATTGATAAAATACCTGAGAAAGCTAACTTTCAGTGGGAAGTTTGGAGACACGTTTTGTTCATGGTTTCAGAAGGGACTGTACATAGTCATTTGGCCCCGTGCACTTGGGTAGGAACATGTGGCAGAGGAGATTCTTTGGCTTGTGGGTGGTGGGAGGGACAAGGTGTGTGGGAGCAGGAAAGGAGAGGGGAGGAAAAGAGGAAGACAGGAAGAAGGAAGGAAGGGGATGGATGGAGGGGAGGGGAAGAGGAGAGGAGATACAAAGACAGGAGAGGAAATGAGAGGGGAGGGCAGGGGAGAAGAGACAGTGATCCATAACCAGGATACAGTTCCCAAAAATACTCAATGGTCTATTTTCTTCTGGTGCCTAACCCCTAAAGTTCCCAGAACTTCCAAAAATAATGTCACTAGCTGGAGAACAAGCCTTAAACACGATCCTTTTGGGGACACTTCATATCCAGACCATGATGTATGGTAGAATTTGGATGACATATTTCTGAAGAAGTGACATTTGAGTGGCGGCCTGGAGAAGGGGTGGAGTGGGACATTAGAGCTCTAACCAGAGGCAGTGTAAGGGCAAGAGGCGGGAGCAGGTCAGGTCGGAGGCCCTTACCAGATGCAGAGGGCTGGACTGACTGGAAGAGATGTGCCCAGCTGTGTGGTGGCGGAGGGCTTTGACCAATTTGAAGACTTGTGGCTCTGGTAAAGGTAGTGCTGATTGTGGTCACAGTGGTAAAAATCATTATTACTGCCACCTATATTTTGTTCTTTGTATGTACTAGAATAATAGTAAACAGTGAGGACCATAAGGCATTATTAGTTTAATGAGCAAGAAAGTCTGAAGAACTCTTTGATCTAAAATTTCACCGAGACTCTTTTATGATGTTATTTGACTATACATCTTAATTCTTTTAGCCTGAATTAGCATGAAGCTTTTGTGTATGGACTCAATTTTTTTTTCTTTTTTTTTTTTTTACAGGGCCTGACTGAAAGCAGGTAGGGCTTTGGAGGCTACACTCAGTCTGGTTTTAATTTCAAGCCTCTCTTTGTCAAATATCACATTTCTGAAGGAGAATGAATTGACTCTGAGACAGTTTTTTCGTCTCCCTTTTCTTTCTCTATTCCAAAGCAGGCTTTGGGGTTGTTACTTTGGCACTGCACATCTCCAGGGGGATTTTCTTCTTATACACCTGCAGCAGTAAAACATAATGGCTGCTGATCTAGAGTTCTGTCTTCACTAATCTCTCTCTGTTCATGCCCGAGACAGCCACATTGAGAGTTTTGTATGCAGTTGGATTGTCTTTAGATGTCAACTTCATAAAAGAAAAAGAGTGCATTTTGCACAAAGCCTACTAAATAATTTTAGTGTAATCGTCATAGCTGGAAAGTTTTTATTGGGACCATATGTGTTCACACACACCTCATTTATCATTATTACTGAAGTGTTTCCATATTTTAATAACTAGAGAAGCCATGATAATATACACAGACTGCATGCTTGCCTTGGCCACCTGTGTACCTGTACCAAGTTAACTTTAATTTTCTCTGTGTAGAATTGTTTTGTTTTTTTTAAATCAACCCTTTTCTTACTTTCTTTTGACAAAGAAATGTGTACAGATGTTTTGCCTCTGTGTATATCTGTGCACCATGTGTGTGCTTCTTGCCCTCAGAGGCCAGAAAAGGGTGTTGGATTCCCTGGAACTGGAGTTGTCGACAATTTAAAAGTACCATATTAGCGCTGGGAATTGGACCCAAGTTCTCTGGAAAAGTAAGCAGTGCTCTTAATTGTTGAGCCATCTCTCCAGCTCCTACTTTCTTTCTTTATTTTTGAGACACTGTCTCACCATATATCCCGTGTAGACTGTATAGAGCCACTGTGTAGACCAGGCTGCCTCAAACCCACAGAGGTCCACCCGCCTCTGTCTTGAGAATGATGTTAAGATGCGCCTCAAGCTTGACTTGACTCTGTTTTCTAGTAAGACAGAACAAGTAAAGGTGCTACTTAAACATCACTGATGTGGTCATGTCGAAGAGTAAAGGTCGCCTGGGAAGCAGAATTTGGAGGATCCATTTGCCTTTCCTTTTAAAGCTATGATCATGTCAAGAAGAAAAGATGATTCCAGATGATTTTTGAAAAGAGTTACTTTAAAGCTCCATTTGTAATATCAATAGTTCTTCTTATATTTCAATGTTAGTTATTTGTCTGTAATTCTAATCAATCTGTATTCCCTGCCCCCAACTCTTCATAGTTCTGTTTCCTCTTCTTGTACTTTCTCTACTTCCTGAGCACTCTCCTGTCCTGCCCAATGTTTGCAGTTTGAGCTGTGAGATGGGCAAGTAGTTACTGATTGGGTAATTGTGTTCACTGTGACTATATCAGCCTGGGTGTGCTAATGGTGACACCAACCAGAACAGACTTTTTACCATGTGCTGCTTGACTCTCGCAAGGCTGTGATACATGGTTAATTTTACTGGTTTTGGGGAGGAAAAGGAACATTTGTTTTCAAGGGCCAGAGGTTTCCCAACAGTGAATTCTATGAAGCTTTGAACAAACATGCTTTGTCTGCATCCTTTAAAACCTAGCTGGAGGAGCTGCTGCTGGGTGGGGGGGCAGTATTATAGGCAACTGAAGAGGGGAAGGAAAACAGACAGGAAGCAGCAAAAGCGTAGGAGGCACCATCTTGTGAAGCCTGACATTCAGACTCCCTGCTACACCTTTGGTCTTAACATGTCTGGTCTAACCCAGTGGACCACAGTCATTAGGTTAAAGTACTCTCTTGCATTCTTGGACAGTGTCCTGGATGGCAAGGAGGTTTTTTTTTTTTTTTTTTGTTTTTTTTTTTTTTTTTTATAGATTAATGATATTTATTGATACTAGCCACCTTAGAAATTAAAACAGAACAGTTAAAAGTACTTATAAATTATAAATGTTATTTGTTAAAATAATTCTGTTTGTCAACAGTAATACATCTTTCATAAAAATAATTCTGTTTTTTTTTTCAAATCAAAAATATTTAGTAAGAAAAATAACATTGTTTTGGACTTTACAAATCTCTTTAATGTCTGGCTTAATAAAAGGGAGCTGTGTTCTGCACACTTCCGCCTTCAGTCAGCTGTCAGATCGCACATCACACGGCTTCTGGAAGACTTCACTGGGTGCTGCTGAGAGAATGAGGGTGGAAAAGGCAAATAATGTAGTCATATCATTTTAAAATTAGCTTTGACCTCACAGACCCTCTGGAAAAGTCCTGTAAGAGTTCCCTGACCACAGAACTATTGGCCTAATAGTTGGACCCGTCCAGAGTCCCTCCTGATCCACACCAGCCCCTTCCCCTGCTTGCTTTTCTAGCTGTTCTGTAGTGTAGGGAGCAGGGTCTTGAGCATAGAGTTAGTTAGGTATGTTCTGCAGGACAGATGTCCATTGCTGGAGGTTCTCTCTCTTTCCTTTAAGCAAGGAAATTCAGAACAAGTGGTCTTGCTTTCTATAGTTACAAACTAGACTTGACATCTTTTCCACAGTGACCAGGCAGGGAGATGAATGGCTAACTGAACAATAGTTCAAAGGAGAATTGTAAAAATACACATACGTCAACATTTCAGAAATTTATAAAGTATAATTTGTTGCCACTATGGGAATCTTTATACAGGTCCCAAGTCTTGTCTTCAATCAGGGATGCTAACTGGAGTTCTCCCACTTCCTTGTATGAGCCTCATCAAAAATGTGTTCATCTAAGCCAGGCAGCGGTGGTGCACACCTTTAGTCCCAGAATTTGGGAGGCAGAGGCAGGTAGATCTCTGTGAGTTCAAGGACAGCCTGTTCTACAAAGGGAGTTTCAATACAGACAAGAGTACACAGAGAAACCTTGTCTTAAAAAACAAAACAAGTATTACCTACTTTTTAAAATTACCTACGTTTTAAGAAGTGAGGGATGATGTTCATGACCATGTGAGGTCTGAAAGCACTGCTCTTCTGCTGGATTATTATGCTGTCGTCTCTTCAGAACAAAGACTCAAGTCTTGCCATCTTTCCTAGTCCCAACACTGTGGCTGGTCATAATTAATAATTGATATATGTGAGAGGTTTTTTTTAGATCAACAGAGTGAATGAGGGCATGCATGCATGAGGGAATGATCCAGAGTTTATATAGTGAAATTCTTTCTTTATAAATGATATCTTATCATTCTATTAGCAGTACAAGGAGTGGTCAAGCAGACATTTGCTTCAGGAATACAGTGAATACAAGATTATGCAAAGGCTGACTATTCCTCAGAGTGCAAGCCGTGCTGACTGCCATTGCTTCATCTGGAGTATGCCAACAGAGGAAGGTGTATGCACACCTGCTCTCCCTGAGCCGCATGAGGCTACTCTAGTGTCCACACGTCTGTTTCTCAACACATAGCTATTGGCTTTTAGTTTCAGAAATTTTCCTGTTATCATTTCTTTCTACACTTATATTCATAGGATGACTTACTAAAAAATAAAGACTAAAATTTTGGTTTTCTTTTTGTGGTTCTTAGTAGAGTTTGTGAAGTAGTATCCTTAGATGCACATTTATTTTGCTACCACGAACCTGAATTCCTTTGATCTTTTTAAAACTGACGTAGTACTTACAGTCTTCAGTTATTCCTAGTTATCTCATTGGAGTCACATAACAACTTCAAGGACTCTTTGACCACATTGACTCTAAGATACAAGCTCCTGGTGGTTGAAATGATGGTATAAGCTTTATTTTCTAGCAAATACCCAAAACTTTACTGAATTTTTAAAGTTTTGACATATAGAGTAAATGTGCATGATTCTGGTGAGTTCTCAGTGGAGACACTAAGGATGGAGGGCAGAGTGAAGTGAGGTCATGGAGCATGTGGGGTGCGCATGCGCCTTCCTTTGTTGTGTGAGAACTGAGGGACTGAGTCTATTAGAAGCTATACAGGACGTAATGGAAATTAAATTTATATTGTTAAGACAGAATGTACTTTTAATCTCCATTTATCTTTCAATAATAAATATATAGTTAGGATTTGATCTAAGCACACTTAGCCTGAAGCAGAGACTCTGCGTGTGATGGAGGGAAACTCCATTGGTTATTAGCAGAGTGTTTGTCCTATCTTCTGATTTTCCAAACAGGAAGCTCCAGGCTTTTTTCCAGGAACAGATGATTGCTTTCACTGCAGTAGAGGAGCTCTGCTATTAGTCATGGCGGCAGTGCGTGCGCTCTCGGCTCAACATTGATTAAGTCAGGGTGCCACAGTACTTCTTTTCTTCCATCTGCAATCCGCTTTAATAGTTTGTAATTTCCAGAGTTCCCTCTTCTGACATGCCTTGTATTTTGCTGGAGTTTTGTTGAGGTGTGAGTTTAGAGATTGCAAGATCAGAAGAGAACAGACATTGCTAAATGGAGAGTAAAGCCAGACCACATCACAGGGATGAGGGGTTGTTCATCCACTTTCTAATACTCTGGAGTGAAGCATTCAAGTACAGAAGGATTGCCCATGCCCAAGAGGGAGGCTTAACCTTCACTATGAGCAGATGTTGTTGTTGCTGTTGTTTTGTTCAGTGGTCACTATGCTGTGGTCTGACCTGTGTCCCATCAAATCTACTATGGTAAGCTCTTATGACATTGGGCCTTTGAGAGGTCATTAGGATTAGATGAAGTCACAACATGAACGGGATTCTTACTGAGGCAGGATTAGTACTCCTATCCAAAGAGGTAGCACTTCTCCCTTTCTTCTTCTTCATATAGGGACCTGAAAAGCAGTCTCCTACAAGCTTGGGCTCTCCTACCTGACTATGCTGGAAATGTGAGGAAATAGAGTTGGAGTTGTTAAAGCCAGTATTTTGGTGTGACAGCCAAAGTGATTAATCTATTCAGATATCCTGTCACTGATAATTGGGAGGCCATCAGTCCTCAGGAACTATATCTTGGGGATATTTTCTCATACTAGACTACTCTTCAGTTCTTTGGATACAAACTGCTTTTTCTAGTTGGCATTGGTGACTGATCTGATAATTTACAAGGGCTCAGCCTGCAGAACTGCCCCCCTTTAGATGCCTGTTATAAGCCCACAGGCTGCACATAGAATAATGGTTACCCAGAACACTGCATGTTCAATAATGTGTTGGTATAAATCTTAGAAGACAAGAAAATGTATATGCTTATTAATTGTTATAAAGAATGTAACTCAAGAGAAAACAAAGGGGAAAACTTTCCTCTCCCAGTAGTCACCTGCCCAGAAAGTTCCTGTTTTCCAGCCATAAGGTCACATTTTGTTGAAGAGCTTCTGGAGAGCCCAGCTGCCAGCTCCACATGTTCCCGTAGATTGGTGGATGGAGATGGAACTTTAATTACTTGATCTTTCTGCTGACCGACCTCATCATGATATCACCTGGGGCCTACAGTAGTTAGTTAGGACAAGCTTACATGCATTCGAATGGAGCTTGTCAGACTAACTGAATACACTTTAAAAACATTTAAGATATTTATTTTTGTGTGTCAATGTTTTGCTTGTATGTATGTATATACAACATTTGTATGCCTGGTGTCTATGAAGGTCAGAAGAAGGCATCAGATCTTCTGTAGTTAGAATTATAGACGCTTGTTGTTGGCTGCCATGTGGGTGCTGGGAACTGAACCCAGATCCTCTGTAAGGGCAACAAGTGTTATTTCTCATTAAGCCATCACTCTTGCCCCTGAAGACAATCTATTTCATGGAATCCTAAGGGGTTCTAGGAGCTCTTTGTTAGGAATCAGGGACAAAACCAAAATGTATTTCTTATTATATCCCACAATGCCAAGTTCATACCTTATTGTTTCTAGTCTTCTTGTTCATCGTAAGATGTATACAAGGAAGAAAGATGAGAAATAAACACTCGTGTAGTATGCAAAGTTTCTTTTTGGCAGGGAAATGGATGAAATAATATAGAAAACACGATCCTCTTAGGAGAAAATGCCCCTCCTTTTCCATCTCAGAGCCGATACTGCGAGATGAAATAAGTGCATGCTTTCGGAGGGGTGGAGTGCTCTCATCAGCCTGATTACAGAAGAACCTTGACCCTCACCTGACTCAAAAAGCCTTGGCAATGAGATTTGGGTTGGTGAGAAACTAATTAGAAGATGGGACTTTTAGGTACTCTTCAAATGACCCAGAGTTTCAAACAGATGTTTTGGGAAATGCATACCTGCTGCTCTTCCATTAGCCAATTACTCTGTTGCAACTGTCACAGGCCCTCTTTTTACAATAATTATGAAGAATTATGTCCCATCTGGCAGCTCAAATGTTTAGCTCAATTTGAAGGAAATTTAGTTGTAATTATAGGGGCAGTGTTTCTGTTAAGTCTTGAAAAAGAGCCTCTCCCCACTGCAAAAGCTTTGGTGAGAAGGTACATACAGCACATATGGAGGGAGGGGTCTCATAAAAGCATTAAGCAAATATCCTGCATGCACACACATGCCTGGAAAGCGTAAAACAAAGAAATTCTCAAGGGTATAATGAACCACAATATAACAAGTACTAAAACTTAAAATCTATGTATTTAAATGTGACTTTATGGATTCTTGCTGGCCTATGGAATTTCAAAAATTATTTTTATTCTTAGAGTCCCTTTGTACATTTTAAACCATTAAGTTGTATGTCTCTAAAGTCATGATTTCAATATTTTTCCAGTGGAATTATGAAATTGTGAAAGTTTTTTGTTGTCTAAATTTAACCTTTCTTAACACATGTGAAAAAAAAAGTTAAATTGAAGATAAAGATAATCACTTACTAAGACCGTGAGAGTTTTGATTCTATTTTGATTATTTATTTAAAAACTATGTGTGTCTGCATGAGCTTATATGTACCACATGCTTACAGTCGCCTGCAAAGTCCACAAGAGGGCATCAGACTCACCCCTGAAGCTAGAGTTCCAGGTGGTTGTGAGATGTCTAATGTGGATGCAGAGGAATGAACTTGGGTTCTCTGCAAGAGCAGTAAGTACTCTTAACTGCTGAGCCATCTTTCTAGCTCCTTCTCTCTCTCTTTTTGAAGTCAAATAATGAATTATTGATTTTTTTACTAACCTTGAAATACACTTTGATTACCCCTGTGTATGGTAGATAAAATTGCTGATATATGGACAAGTTTTACTCTTGGGACCTGGGAAAGGCTTTGCTTCTCCTTGCACTCATTCACAGCTCCAGAGCAGTGAGTGCCGGGAAGCAAGCTGCAGGACAGGTGTGAACTCCCTGCTTCCCACAGGCCAGCCAGAGCCATCCCAGGCACATGGAAAGAAAAAGTTTATTTCTGGAAGATATGAAGACATTTTTGTACTTGTAAATATTTTCTTACCCCATATTTTAAAAATTATCTAATTAGCATGGGTCACATTGACTTGTGTTTTATAAACCAACTCTGCATTTCATTTTAGACCAAGATGAAATATTCATTCATTTTTTTTTAGTCGTCTCCCAATGTGATATTATATTTACAATAAAGAACATCTGGATATTTGCAATTGGAGAAGTCTGCGTGCTTTTGAAATATGACATTCAACAAATAGTAGAATCAACGGCTAAACAGCAATCAGCCATGTCTCGGATATTTTGGTGGATTTGGTTTTGTTATTAAAAACATTTGTTTTTAATATCACTTAAAACATCTTAATATGGTATGTAGGTGGTGAAAAAGCAGGTTAGGCTACAAGGGAAAACTCTGAAATTTTGTAATAAATTAGGGTAATTATTCTAGGGTGGTTAAGTCTTAATGAAGAATAATGGCCGTTTTCCCTTTGGTCTGGCCTCAATTCTTTCCAAGTGAGAGCAAGGCGGTGCAACACTGCCCCCTACTGTACGACTTTGCCTGGCCCTTGGAAAGGAATCTCAAAAGAAAAAAAAATTGGAAGAAACCAACAGCTTGGGACAAGCCTATCTTCTTTCCTTTGGTATTTTAAAAGGGTGTTGTGGAGAGTACTCAGCACAGACACTCAGAACAGTAGTGTAGTCTTCCCTTCTGTGGTGCAGTTTGCTTTCTTAAGCTGGGGCTGCCGCTGAGCTAAACAGATAACACGGTTTTTTTTTCCCTGATGGGTGGTACTGGAGGTTCGTGAATGTGCTTTTGTTTCAATTAGTGCTTGTCTCAAGGAATGTTGCATCTTTGAAAAAAAGCACACAGGATATCTTTGAGGCTGGGAAGAACAGGGCTTTTGTCCATTTTCATGGTAGCTTTCGTATTTTTAATAACAGGACCAAACCTTGATGTAAAATGTATCAATCACATCTTGGAGCTCATCCAGGCTTAACTGTCTATAAACAACTTTGTCTTATTGTGTGTAACAAAACCCTTAAGTTCATGTGCAAGAGCCTTTGGCATGGATAACATTTAAACTTTTTTATTTTGATGAAAAGTTGAATTCCTTCTTTCCCCCTTTTTAAACGTATTACTTTAACAAAATTATTTTGATGACATGTCCTCTGGAAATGCATACTTTCGGACATTAAAAAACAAATCGAAAGCTACTTATCATATGAATCATTGTTAAAGTCAGCTGTAATCCACTGTGTAAAATCTCCCTGTAAAGGCACACAGGCTAGGGCTTAGACCTGGAGCACATTAAATTAGTTCCAGTCTCTGGCGAACTGGCTTTGCCTGCCTTGCTTAGGCAGGCAAACCGGAAACAGGCAGTTTATAACAAGAAGTCTGCCTTAGAAACCATGGGGTCTATTGGAGAAAGATTTATAACCCCCACTTATATAAACATTACAAATGTGGACTACGAGTAGGAGGGGAACTGTTATCAAAATCTCCCGAAGAACTCTTTCATTGTGAGTCAAATGGACAGCCTGCACTGTTGTTTGAAGACCGCGCGTTTCCACAGTGGTCCTCTCCTCTGCTCGGCGTGATTAAAATGGAGCATTGTGGAGACTAACCAGACCACCTACTTCTAATTTGTTTTCACAGTGAGACTCCATTGGCATCAAATCGGAGCCAAAGAAACTCTGTGCCAAAGGAGAAAATTATCATTTTGGAGTTAAAGAAAAGGGAATATAATTATATGAAATCTAGGGGTAATGGAGTCTGGACATCAGTTTATACCATTGCCTGAGTTTAAATGATTTTTACATATAAACGCTTTCCTAGATATCATGTTGTCTTTGAGATTGTAATAGAACCCAGATGAGGCTTGAAATATTTGGTCTCATAAAATGAGGAAGGCTGAAAGGAGAGATTAGCATTTGAGATTAGAAAAGCTATTTATTTGATACTTCACATATGGCGAACTGAGGTCTGTGAGCTGCATGTCTGTGTTCTTCTCAGTTAGCTTAACTCATTTGTAATGTCTTGAAACTTTCCACAGAAATACACTTTCCTTTGCCCAGATATCTCTAACAGGGCACTAAAATCAAATTCTCTTTTTTCTTTTGGGCTTGTTAATAGTAGCTACTGTTTTATGGGTCCAATCCAGGTGATGCTGAATCCGCTCTCCTTAGGATCTCTCCAGCCTTCCTGGAAGATAGCTAGCACATCTGTTTTTAGCATTTTTAGCTCAGTCCAAACATAAGGTTATTTGGGAAGCACCTTTAAAATAGGGGCTGCTGCAAGAAAGAACACGATGAAAGGTTGTGACTGACAAAGCATGAAGCCAGGGCCCTCAAGAGGAGAATGAAGGTGAATGTCGTAGACTTCGTGCCCTTTAGAAGAGTCCCCATGTTCTCTTTGTCCCCCAGGTCTGTTTGCTTTGATGGCAAGAAAAGCCACTCCTCTGACTTCAGCTGGTGAGCAGAAATAAATCTGGCCAGCTCTAACATTAGAGAACAGGTGGACACAAAGGGAGGTTCTGAGCAGTACCACACAACTAATACCAATGATAATTTTACTAGGTATCGTTTTTAAAATTTTTATTATTTTTATTATACCATTCCTGTTATTTTTTGAGAATTTCATACACATATGTAATGTATTTTGATCATATTATGGACCTCATATATCAAGGCTTACATACACTATGTAGCAGACTAAGTGTCTTACATGTGCAGCAACTCCATTTTTGAAATGAAGAAGCTGAGATTCCGAGTTTGGGTACATGCTGAGCCACCATGTGAGTGGCAGTGACTGCTGTGACCAGCTCTTCTGGTTCTAGGGCCCAGGCTGTTTACCTGCTTAGCCACCACACAGTCCATGTTGAGCTTTTCACCTCTAAAGGCACTTGGAATCTTGTAAAGCACAACCTATAATCCCATCACTGTCTAACCTGCTCCCATGAGGTCCTTGGACTCTTCCTCAGCGGCTCTCTCTGCACCAAAGCCTCAGGGTGCAGGTGAGTAGTCCTGCACACAGATGAACTCTTATGGTCTATGCGCATGGGATGTAAAGTTACTTGCGCACAGGTCATTCAGGTAGGGATTCGATCCACAACCTTTGGTCCGGGAGGCTGATACCCAGTGCAGAAGGCTGAAGAATATGAATGGGTCCTGTCATCTGAATGTAGTTTATTATCTGTCCCTTCATGTGACTGAAAACACCCGAACTCTTTGCTACTTCCTGGTATTTTCCAGTACTGCCATTCAACTGTGAAAGGACTCCAGTTTTGAATATAAACCGAACTTGTGCTGAAGGCAACAAAGTCTTAACCACTTATTATTACTACTTCCTTGACTGAGTAAAATTTAGTAATTTGAAAAATTTGACCCGTGCCCATTTATATATGGGAGAAAGAAAATATATGTAGTTAGCATGGATTTTATAATGAATAATGGTCTCCTAAAGCAAGCAACAATGTACCACTAGCAGTAACTTGTGCATTTATAAAGTTTGAAGAGATTGTGATTGACAGTAGTGAATTCTTCTTTGCTTACATACTTGAAGTAACACTGACCAGAACAACAACAAAAAATTCCAAAGGCATAAGCAGACCTAGTAGTGGCAGAACTGGGGAGGAAGGAAGAAGAGAAAGGGAAGCACTCTCTACACCATGAGACAAGCGGTGTGCTCTGTAGATGATCAATGAAGAAACAAAGGTGTAGCTGCAATTGATTGTTCCAAATCTGTCAGCAGGAGGCTGAAAGTTGTGATATAAATGTTTTGTGTGTATCTGGCTGTGTGTAAGACAGTTAATTCTTACCTATCACAGAGGAAAAGAAGATAAAGGCAAAACAAAGGTTTATTTTTTTGTTTGTTTTTTTGTTTTGCCAAAGTGGTAGTATGACATGTTATTGAATGATTCGATCAGGAGCTTCCCGAAGCAGCCAGAACCAAAGTCCAGGCGACAGCAGTTTCCTCTGTGAAGTGGGAACCCATTCATCAAGAAAGGGGTTGGGTAGGGGTTGGGTGTGGAGAACGCTGTTAATTTTCACTATGAGCTACTCAATGCTATTAGAATGGAGTCTTTAAAGTGTGATCAGTTCTTTCTTTTGGCAAGGATATTTATTTAAAGCCCCTCAATGGAATTAGAGGATGCTCAGGTTCTCCATTCTGTCCTAAGGAATATCCTGCTCTGCATTTACTTTTCTTTTCCCTTGAGCTGAGAGCCAATAAACTAAGTACAACATAGCACAAAAGTAACTGTTCTTGGTTTTGTTTAGTCTCTAATGTTCCCTTTGTGGGCAAGGTGAGGGTTTCCAGAAAAGACATCTTCCATAATCTATATGGCTAATTAAACCAGCTTTTCTTGATGACCAAATAACCCTGACCATTGACCTATAGACTGTTTTGATTAATCTTCAGTCCAGGTTACTGAGCTCCATAGATTTAAATGATGGATGGAGGGCCACAAGGCCTCTTGGGCTTCTTAGATTATTTTTTCTTTTTGTTTTGCTACCAGGATGTGATCTTACCCAGTAGGTCTGTTTCTTTGTAGCAAAGAAGCACACAGCAGCCTTGAGTGTCTGGAATTTTAAAGCTGGTTAAGCACTTAGTGAAACCCTGTGAGTTCTCTTTGGAGCAGTGGTTGTCCCAGCTCACTGCATACATCTTAACTGCAGCTTTTCTCTTGGTTTCCTTTGCAGACTGATTTTTGCTCATCTCTTACATTGTCATTCCTAGATAGACTTTTTCTGGTCATGTCTATTTTTCAAAAAAAAAAAAAAAAAAAACCCTATTTGGCTGAACTTATTTGACCTTAAGCTTGTCATTACTTCTCAGGAAATCCAGTCACTTCCCAGTTCAGCACTGGGACAAGTTGGATGTCATTTATACTCATGGTTTCCTCCAATAAAGAGATCACTTCCAACACGTATATTTTTCCAATTCCTGGGTGTGTAATCATAGGCTTACTTTGTTTCATGCTAGTATATCAAATAATCAAACTTTCTCAGTGCATCACCCTTAAATATCTTCATGGATTACTGTTGTTTTACAATGTTTTTATGATGTTGGAATAAGACCTGTAATCTTACATTTAGCTCAACAGTTTTATCATTGAACTACACTCCCAGCTTTTTATAATATTTTAAAGATAGTCATATCCAAACATGAGTGCTTACTGTGTGTTAATACATTTTAAAATATCCGTTATCCATTTTCTCATCCCAGAAAAACTGAGGAGGATAACAGAACTCATAACTACAGTTCAGATAGGGAAAGAAATGAGTGACCTGTGTAAGTTACTCTCTCCAGGAGTCTTACTTTCATGTTAACCTGCAGTAGGATTGGAATTTACCACTGAGTAGGCAAGAACATAATGAAACGTGGTGATTCGTCACAGCAATAGAAAACTTAACTAAGACAAGTTGGTACCAGGAATGGGGTATTGCTATGACAGGTCTGACCATGTTTTGGGGAGGATTAAGGAAGGACTTTGGAATTTTGGGCTAGAAAAGCCACTGAGTGTTGAGAGCTCAGTGAGATGTGCTATAAGAACTTGGAAAATAAGAATGCTGAGGTGGAGGCCTGGCTGGTGAAGTTTCAGTAGGAAGTTTGTTTGCTATTTTGAATTCAGATTCTGTTGTTCTGGTAAACATGGGTTGAAGAGTCAGCCATGATTAACAAGAGAACAGCACCATAGAAGGGAAACCTTTGAGTTACTGGGACAATTGATGCTGGTTAGCTGGAACCAAGAAATTAGTGGTGATGGAGAAGAGACCAGCGTCATTGAGCTAAAATCTTCTGGGAAGTGTTTGGTTGAGGTCAACATATAGAAACTGTTCCAGAGGTAGACACAGTTATATCTCTTGCTGGTAGCTGAACTTGATAGCATAAGAGTCACTCATGTGGTACTGGATTTTAAGGCATGAAGGGGTCGTGGAGAGCCACTGGGGCTTGGAACTGTGAGAGGCCAGAAGAGGCCATTTGTGGGACTGTGTAAGGGTATCTTGGTTCTTGGCTGTGCATAGGCCTGGAACCCCGAGACTCCAAGAAAGAAACGGCAGGAGTTCAGCCACATCCCCAGAATCCAGGGTCCTGACAAGCAGTCACTAGGCCATTACAGCCCCTCCCAAAGTGCATAGGTAGAGGGTGTGAGTATAGGCCTCAGGCTCTAGAGAGATTTACATACTAATGAAGGCCAGAGGGCAGAGCCAATTAAACTTTCCCCAGAACCTCCCCCTTTCTCCCCCTACTTAACTCAGGTCTGCCCTGAGTTTGGGGGGTACATCCATCTGCCATGACAATAAACCTTTTTGGAACCAAGGACTTCCTCGTATCATTGGGGCCTGTCATCGCAGAAACTTCCAGCCTCTGGAACCTTAGACTTTCTCCTGCATGTGGGACCCGCTGTGTGGAAGCCTCCGGGACTCCTCCACTGCTGTGCCCCATTTTCCCACATAACAATAATGTGTTTGTGTGCCAAGTTGACAAGGGATCAGCTGTACTATTTTTTTTTTTTTTTTTTTGTCAACTTGACACAAGCTAGAGTCATCAGAGAGGGGGGAGCCTTAATTGAGACAATGCCTCCATAAGATCCAGTTGTAAAATTTTACTTAATTAGTGATTGATGTAGGAAGGCCCAGCCCATTGTGGGTGGTGCCGTCCCTAAGCTGAGTTCTATAAGAAAGCAGGATGGCAAGGCCATGAGGAGCAAGCCAGTAAACAGCCCACCTCCATGGCCTCTGCATCAGCTCCTGACTTCGGGTTCCTGTCTTGCTTGTGTTCCTGTTCTGATTTCTTTTGATGATGAACTGTGGTATAGGAGCATAAGTTGAATAAACCCTTTCCTTCAAAGTTACTTTGGTCATGGTGTTTTATCACAGCAATAGAAACCCTAACTTAGACACCTTCTATCACTATAAAAACTACCCCACATAGAAGAAAATTTCAGGTCAGTTCTAACTTGATTTTTCTGTATTCCACAATTGAAGTGTGCATTGCCTTCAGCAAAAGGGTCTCGTATGCATGTCTTAAGTTAGTGTTTCCATTGCTGTGAACAGACACCATGACCTTAGCAACTCTTATAAAAGAAGACACTTAATTGGGGCTGGCTTACAATTTCAGAATTTTAGTCCATTATCACCATGACGGGAAGCATTGTGGCATGCAAGTGGACATGGTGTTGGAGGAGCTGAGAGTTCTACATCTTGAGTCTACAGGCAGCAGGAAGAGACTAAAAGCTACTAGCCTGACTTGAGCATCTGAGCTCTTAAAGCCCACCCCAAGTGACATATGTCCTGCAGTAAGCCACACCTAGTTCATCAAGGCCACATTTCCTAGCAATGACACTCCCTATGAGCCCATGGGAGCATTTTCTTTCAAACCACCACAGTTCAGTTATGGTGGGCACTTAAGAGCAATAACAATTGCATGTGGTGTTTTGAGAGGTTTGTGAGGGGTCTCTTTGATGAATCGTTCATAGAGAGGGATCCCATGCCAGGCACTGAGATTTCATTTAATAACCCATGTCTTTCTTCTATGCCTTGTCTACCCATACAGGGCACCTCCATTCCAACTCCTCTTCAAAAACATTATTTATTTATCTATTCATTTTACATTTTGTTTATTTGTTATATATGCATTTTATCTGTATGTATGTCTGTATATCACAAGCATGCAGTGCCCACAGAGGTACTAAAGTTACAATAGCTGTGAGCCACCATGTGGGTACCAGGAATTAAACCAGAGTCCTCTGGAAGAGCAGAGCCATCTCTCCAACCCCCAAAACTCCCTTTTATAAATGTTACTTTAAATTTAGTTTACAAAATAGTGGGTTTCTATCAGGCTTCTTCATACACCTTAGTTTTGGTTAATCCACTGTTTCCTCTCCCCTACCCAAGTATTTGACAAGCCGGGTTCCTCCAATGCTTTCTTTAAGCTGAGCCTCCTACACTACTATCCTTGTTCAAAACCCTCAGCCTAAGCAAAACCCCTTCCTTCATGTTGCACATGTTCTACCATCCTTCTCCCAATAAGTTCTTCTCCCATGCACCCTTTATAGCTTCCTGACTCCTACAGGCACTCCAAGTTAAACATAAAAAAAAATTCAAAAGCAGGCTTTAATTCGAGAGAACATGTAATGTTTGTCTTTCTGGTATGTGTTACCTCACTTAGTATAATATTTTCCAGTTCAATCTATTTTCCTTCAAATTTTGTAATTTCATTTTTTCTTTACCCTGAAAACGTTTTCATTATGCATTCATTAGTTGATGCTGATTTCATTTCCATTGATTGAATAGAGCAGCAAAGAACATGGATATGTGAGTGTCTTTGGGCTTTATATTTAGCTTTTGGAGAAATCTCCATCCTGATTTCTGCCATTCTTACACCAACGTGTACTTGTACCAACAGTGCACAGGCATTCTCCTTTCCCCACATCCTCCCCAGCATTTGTTGTCATGGCTTCTTAATGACTGGTGGAAGTGGGATCTCAAAGTAACTGTAGTTTGCATTTCCCTGATGGTAATGATGTTGAATGACTTCTTAAAGGTTTGCTAGCTGTCTGCCTGTCTGTCTGCCTGTCCATCTGTCTGTCCATCTGTCTTTCTGTCTGTCTGTCGTCTATCTGATCTTCTTCCTCCTTCTCTTTTGAGACTCTCTATATTCAGTTTCATAACCCATTTAAAAAAATACTTATTTTATGTATGAGTGCTCTATCTGCATGTATACCTACACACCAGAAGAAGGCATCAGATCTCATTATGAATGGTTGTGAGCCGCCGTATGGTTTCTGAAAATTGAACTCAGGACCTCTGGAAGAGCAGCCAGTGCCCTTAACCACTAAACTATCTCTCCAGCATCTTCATAGCCTGGTTTTGATTGGGGTGTTACTTTTCTTGATATTTAATTTTTTGTGTTCATTAAATGGTCTAGATACTTCTTCTCTATTGGGTGTATATCTGGAAAATATTTTGACCCATTCTGTGATTGACTTCTTCTTTATCGAACAGAAACTTTTTAATTTCATGAGGTCCTATTTGTTAATTCTTTAACTTGTTTCCTAAGCAACTGGGGTCCTACTCAGAAATTCCTCACCCCTGCTTGTTTCTTGAAGTCTATGTCCTATATTTTCCTTTAACAAGTATCTTAGTTTTCTTTAAAGTTGAACTGTATTTAGCTTTATTAAAGATACTTTCATAAACAATTATGGTATTTCAGGAAGGGAATGGGCTAGAAATTGTTAAAGGCATACAAGAGCTTCCAAACTCCCTTCTGTGTAGACTACAATATCAGAATGTTGCGTGGAACAACTGTCCACACGCTGACCCTGACTCTCAGGAAATGACGGGATTCTAAATCTGAAGATTCGCAATCCTTTAGAAAAGTAACTGCTGCTCTTTTGAGGAAAACCATCTCAGTGATGTTGCTGCAAAGTTCAAATCTCCTGCTGTACTAGCAACACGTATGCTAGGGCGTCAGGTCCCAACAGGTCTCTGGTTTTAAGGGAATTAAGTGTATGTTGGTGGTTGAGAGGGCAGAGGATGTTAAAATGAATTTCAGGTTTTCCCATACCACAAGGCATTTTGTGCCAAGGTGGCAACGTGTCACCATCAGGTAATCCATATTGGGAGCCAAGAGGAGTCTTCCAAAGCTCAGGGAAAGGTGCTTCCCACGCTAATCCATCGTGGGAAACATTTTGTTGGGGATACAAGTTCCTTCCCTGTGAAACAATGAAGTAGTGTGTGTGCTAATTACATAGTTCAGATAGAGTAAAACAAAATCGAGCATTTTTATGAAACTCGGTAAAAACAGTATTGAGACGACACAGTCATCACAAATGTACACATTTCCCTTGTCACCTGCAGCACTCCCGCTTCTCTGCCTGCTCTGTGTGGGCATCTGTTTTCTGTGGTGTGTCCTATCCTCGACAGCAGCAACTGTCCCCTTTGGGGACCTCCTCCTTTCTTTTCAAGGTCTGCTACGGGCTTGGCTTCTGACTATGGAGGAGCAGGTTAGCAACAGCTCTGTAGATCTTCTCATGGGCTCTTCCTTCCCCTTGTCTCTTTAGACTCTCCTTCCTCTTTCTTTGGGGCCTGGGGTCAGGGATGGAGCAGTGCCTGGTGTTGGCTGGTCCACTGCTGCTGTCGCCACTCGCCCACTTGCCCACTCATCCTCCCTGACTCCTTCTTACTGCTCTGCCAGTATTTACTGAATGATGGTCTATTCCACCTCAAAGCTAGTCTTTGAGGTAAGAATGATATGTACTTGTAGATGTAGCCAGCATTCTCGTGGTGTGTGCCAGTATTGCATCTGCCATGTTTTATGTTGAGAAGCAGTCTGAGGATTATTACGGACTGGATGTGTAAATTCCTGTCTTGCCTGCCTGATTCTCCATGTGATGGTATTTGGAGGAAATTTATAATTCAGAAGTAAACCAGAGGTCTTTGAGAGGTAATTACATTTAGATGAGGTCATGAGGATGAGAGCCCCATGTTCGAATTAGTATCTTTATAAAAAGAAATCAGAGTTTATTGTCTCCTCCTCCTCCCCTCAGTCTTCAGGTATGTATGTATGTATGTATGTATGTATGTATGCATGCATTATATATTCATCTATTTATATATCATCTCATTCCACCTCTGTGTCTTATTTCTTTCTCTGTTTTATGCACATACATACCCGAGAACACAGTAAGACAGTAATAGTGTCTGTAAGAGAGCCTAATCAGAACCTACTTTGCTGCTACCATAATCTCAGATTCCCCTAGACTCTAGAACTCTGAGAAATCATGTCTGTTGTTGAAGCCACCCCGGCTGGAGTATTTTCTCATAGAAACCTGTGGTAACTGAGATAGGCAGCTTAGTTGGGGAAAAGAGGCAGTCATCTAGACCCCAAATTTATTGACTCCTTTTGGTTTTCTATGACAAAAAATTGTATCAATTGGTAATTGATGGTTTCAGGCACCATTGAGTTTGGCTTCTACAAGAGGTTCATCAGCTTCACTATCTTCTTTGGTTTTCTCTGCAAGGAGAGGCTCTTTCCAAGTACTATCAAAAGTATTGGAAGCACTGAGAAGTTTGAGCTCAGGAAGAAAGAGCATGCTTCTTTCCCAAGAGCTTATGGGAAGTAAAAGGCTCCCTGCCCTTGTTTCCATGGGCTAGCACGGGCCGTCTGCCCGCCACAGGTTCCTTCCCTCCAGGAAGGATTTCCTCTATGGCCATTACCGGGCTGCTGTCAGTTACCAAAGTTGGGAAGTGAGGTGGAAGGCTCTGTAGGAGCTGCAGTGCCACCCAAGAGAAGACTGAGTGGCGTTCTGTAAGGATGGGCAGTGTGTACGCAGCGTGACCGATGTTCCCTTGGCCCCTTGTCTAGACTTTCAGAACGGGAACAGTGGATGCACATGCTAGAAGACAGTGCTCTGCTTGGTCCTTTGCCAACTGAGGAGGGCAAGACTGCATGTATCTGATTCCACGTTGGCTTTGTTATGAAATTAGGCTTTTTTGATTATGAAGTTGGAAAGCCACAAAATAAGCTCACATACATATGTACACACTAGCACACACCTTCAGCAATACACAAACATATTATATGCCTCTTTCATGGTTTGCAGCATGAGCTATTTTTTTCCCCTTTGCTGTGACAAAGGATTTGTACCGAGTGCCGAAGGAGTTTCTTCCAGTGTGCAGAAAGCCATGAGTTATGGCATAGATAAACACACTGGAAGTATTTCTACAAGTGTGACCAACAGAACACTAAATCTTCCATAGTTAATGTTTGTTTTTGTTTTTCTTTTTGCTGCTGAGTAAGCATGAGCTTGTGGCTTTACCTTTCTTCTGCCGGCTGAGCATGACGCATGAGCTGGTCCCTCAGCTCTTTGAGCATTTAGTTGAACTGTGTCACTGCATGGTTTCATCTGCTTCTGTGGCCGGCGGGACTCAGCACTGGATGCTTGAACTGAGGAGCATAGTGTAGCCACCATCAAGGACATAGTCTGTAGTCGGGGTATGCAGATCTGTCCTTTTGGGGAAAAATCACTAGTTTCTTAACTATGAAAATGTGCTTACCATACAAAATTAAGATGTTATAGCTTAGCAAAGCGACCTATGGTTTCATTCCCTAGAGATCCTGTTAGTATGTTGGCATGTTTCTATTTGTAACCTTTCTGCATACACACATACAGTTCATTACTGTTCCATTAATGAACACAGAATCAGAGTTTCTCATTTATTCATGCTGTTATGTCTTCCATAAGCTCACAGCTCTTAGGATCACAGCCTTTACTGATTATTCTATTAGATCAATAGCACATACTCAGATTTTACTTTATGAATAAGGCTGCAGTTTATATCTTTATATCTCAATAATTATTTCCTTAACATAAACACCTGCTTTTTATAGGTTTTCACACACTTTAAGGACTTCAGTATTGACAAATGGTCAATAGCATATTGACAACTTAAGTGCTATACAAAGTTCTAGAAGTTGCTCAGTGCATTTTACCATCCTTAGTGCTGCCTATTTAATAAGCAACATCAAAACCCAAATCAGTTTAACACATTGTAATTACTTAAGTCAGGTGGATATTTTTCTTGGCTGGTTGTTCCGGTTGTATATACTAATATGCTTTGAAATGAGCATCTTAGTGCTTTCTTTGGGGGAGTGGTCTTTCCTTTATTTTTATCTTTTTTTTTCTATTGAAGTTTTCATCTAACTAATTTGTGAATGATATTCATGTTAAGGCACTAGCAGTATTTAAAATCTTTTTTATGTTTGACATTTGATATGTTTAACAATTGGTATTTTTTTTTAAAGTATAGACGGTATTTTTATGCAGTCAAATCTGTTTCTTCTTTCCTTGGTTTCTTTCTTGAAATTTTATGGAAGACGTTGTGGGAGGCCTGTTTACGTCACCATGTATGCCTGCATTTGTGCAATAGCTCTTGTCTCCCTCACTCTGTAGGTGAGGCGACAGCTTCTTTCAGGAGCAAGATGGAAACTGAGTCCCTGTAGGCTCGCTCTGAGTTGACTTTCTCCTGCTAAGCCTTACTTGATTTTGCCTTTGGTATCATGTTGCAGTCTTCTACCTCGCAAGATGATGGGGATGGTCACCTGGATTTTCTTTCAGTATAATTATAGCTTAAAGCTTAACTCATATATAGCCCATAATTTCTGAGATCACCTTTTTTCTCATCTGCAGATACAGAATAATGACTTGTTGTTTTTTATTTACAGCTCTTCTTTTGTTTTCAGTGTTGTTATATTCTTCCTTCCCTCCCCCCCCCCCTTCCCGTACTGTTAGCTCAACAAACTTCTGCTCGGCTTGTTCCTGTGTAAGAGTCTCTGCTGGGCACTGTAGGGATATGTGCATGGGGAAGATGGAGTCTACAGAAACTGGTGAGAGATAATGTAAAGAGAAGCCTGCAGAGGGAACTTCGGAATGAACTATGATAACTGCGAAAGAGCCACATGGACTAGAGAGGGACTGGAGGCAGAGGACAGAGCTGATGGGGAAGGTGTGGGTGAGGCAGTAAGGAAGGACTCGTGGGGGAGTGATGTGCAGGGGCTGGAGGAAGGGAGCTCAGACCGCAAAGTGGGATAACTGTAGAGCCACTCAAAGGGCTGAGTGAAGATCAAATGGGATTGTGTGTGTGTGAGTGTTTGTGTGTCTGTGTGGTGTGTACAGCAAGCCTGATTGATATGCACTCAGCACTAAGTTAAACACTCCTCATGGTCTCCACTAAAACAAAGAGTGGGAAATGCTGACCGTGGAGGAGTCCTACCTTGTGAACTTAATGTCTAGCACAGTCTCCCTCTTGATGTTTTTGTCTTAGTAGCTGGTTTGCAGTTTTGCACTTTCCCAGCGCTACTCATGCTGTGTTTGAAGGAGGTCAGGATATCACTGAAGGAAAATAAACTTAATTAACTTGGAGCCAGTTTTATTGAATTCTTTATATAATGCTTTTATTTTGAAAATTGCTCATTTGTTGTGGATTAACCTTAGAAAGAAGTTTAATTAAGAAAGCCTGATAATTTCAGTTATAGATTGTAATCACAGTTAAGTTGAAATAATTCAAATAGTAGGGTGTGTATGTGCATGTGTGCACAAGCGTGTGCCTTTCTTTACTCCAAAATAGCGACTTAAAATAATATATTGGGGTAATTCCATTTTATTTCAGACTGAGTGGGCTTTTAAAGAAGCATCCTTGATGCTTTGCCATTGCTGATTTGGGCATGTGGAGGAGTCTCCTGAGTGAAGACAGCCTCACCACCCTGTCCTCCTGGAGAGGTGCCGTCAGGCTTTCAGACTACATAGCTTTTGTTCAGGATTGTGTTGGGTGCAGAAGGGCATGTACTGCTGTGGGCCCACCTTCTACTCCAATGCTAAGAATTGCTGTCGGGCTCCTCATTCTCTATGCCAGCCAAGATGACTTCCACTTCCTGATGCTCCGAAAGTGCCAGTGTCACCCAGTAGAAAAGCTCTACTCCGATATCCCAGTACTCATCTTTCCTTGAAGTACCAACATATAAAGACTCATCCTTCGAGACCTAAGTTCTGAATGACCTCCTCTGAAGATTTTGACTCTCATCTAGAATCAGTTTCTCCCTCTGTGCTGTCACATGACACCTGTTAATAGAGACAGCACACTGCATTGTGGTTGGGTCTGAGGGCTGTCTCCTGTTCCCCTTCAACTAGATTTTGAACTCTTTTAGATAAGACTGATGCATATATTCTTCATGGTCTCCACAGGTTCTAGTGCAGTCCCTGGATCTTCCCAGGAAAGTTTTCTTTGCTCCTCTACAAAGTTAAGTAATTTTAACCCTTAAAAACTTATTTTAATTTGTTAAGGCATTTTGCACAAGGAAAGGGCACTTGAAATTAGGTGGCTAACGATAAAGGCAACTATCATTCACATTAGTTGGGAGTTGTTTTAAAAGTCTCTTAGTTTCCTCTTGGGACCAGCGTTTTCAAGAATGCCAAGCTATTAATTTTCTTGTGCAAAAATGTTATTCCAGGTCAAAATCATTAGAAGCAATCCACCAGCGCTCTAGAGAAGCCTCTGGATACAGAGCAGGTGGCAGTCACTTGGTTGAGTCTATCTCAGGCTGCTGTCCTGTCAGACACAAGAAAGATGAAAAGTCATTTTCTTTATATTTCTACACTCTTAGTCTAGAGAGAATAGCAATTTAGTTTCTTGGTAGTAGCATTCTGGGTACCATTTTTTTTTTCATACAGATACTATTAGCATTTTGTGGTCTTCATAGCTAGTCTAATTTGCAAGATATTTTCTTATTCTAGAGATCCCAAATAGGTACAGGGAGAAAAGGGTAAGTATAGTATATTCCCTTAAGATGATGATCCCACATTGTACACAGCACTTTAGCTGACTGTACACTAACCAGACCCAGTAACCAGACTTTAGTTTATGCGGTCACACCAAGTTGCAATGCGTGCTGGGAAATACAGTCTTCTTTTCTGTTGGGTGTTTATATGCAAAGCGTAAGGAATTGTTATCTATTAAAGTAAGAAAGATTGACTGCTTGGCCACAAGAAGCAGTCCCCACCTGGCGGGCCTTTCCCCTCATGTGAGAGAGAAGTCAGTGACGTGAGTTGCAGGTTTTGAAGGGATTTCTTCATAGCAAGTGTCTTAAGTATCAGACCAGACACACCTAAGGATGATTTGGTTCACAGGTGAGGGGACAGTCGTGTATGCTGATGGGAAGAGCATTACAGTAGGAGTGTATGGTGGCCTGTTGCATTGTGACTGTCACAAAGGAAAGGCCTCTGACCCAAACTAGGGTGGCATATCCTTTAGTCTTACCCTAGGGCTTCTTTGCTGACTAACTCCCATGTCTAAAAGTTTTCACAACCTTCCAAAACAGCACCATAATCTGGGGGCCACCTAAACATATCTGAGCCTATTGGAGACATTTTACGTTCAAACCATTAGCAGGTCCCCTTTAACTAATTTTACAATCCGAGAAGAGCATTTGATACATTGGTAGTGTGGAAGGAATGGACTTAGTCGGTCCTTGGCACAGTGTTTACATTTCACAATAATGCTCTGGGCCACACTGTCATCTAGACATGAAGGGCAGGGCAGCTAACATGCTTGTAGACCACCTGTGGATGCAGAGATGGAAACTAGTGCAGCTCTTCTCTTAAAGGTGTTATCAGATAGCCCCGAAGTAGTCTTTGCCATCCTAATAGCCAGAATGTAAAGACGATGAAAATTTCACAAGGAAAATCAATTCAGGATTATGTTCTTATAATCCTGCTAAATGTTAGCTTGCGTTTCTCAAGTTTCAGAAAATATTTTGTTTGGCTTCCCAAAGAGAAAACTTTGATCTCTCTCCTACTTTACTTTCTTCCACCTCTGCAAGCTTCTTCATGGTCTTGGTTTCCTCTAGGGAGCTTTCTTAACCTGACGTGCCAACCTGCACCAAACTCTATGACTCTGGGAATGCTGTCTACTATCTCCGACTAATTTTCTGTTTTGCAACTGTTTGTATGTTACTGTTTATATTTTATAACTGTTACTGTTATATATGTTACTTTCTGCACTAATCTCTTATCTGTGAAAGGAGATGGACAGTGTCCACTTACTAGATAAGCCTCTTTATCCAGCAAATGGTGCTTGGATATGCACTTGTTAAATAAGCAAATATGAGAATTAATCGGTGTATTCAAAGGGAGGAAGAACTGGCAACAAAGTTACAGGAAAGCTGGAGTGACTGCAAGGGCCATAATCAGAGCTGCTTGAGAGGTGAGGCAGAAGGATTGATGTAGCTAAGATTTCACGCCTAGGCAAGACTGGTTCTAAAAACAGAGCAGTGGTGGTAGGAACAAATAAGAGATAGATATCCATTTGATTTCATTAAGTTGATCAGTTGTAGTTCTGTCTGGCCTTCCAAATGCCAGAGCCTTCCAAGTAGTGGTCTATTCTGAAGAAGACTTTGTCTGTCCAGTACCTACTTGCTTACCATGGGGGTCATTCCTTCTGCATATTTAAGTCTGACAAGCTTATTGTAGGAAGCAGAGGAGACCAAGGTGTGATGGATGTGACCGAAATTCTGTTCTGGCTTGCTGGTGACAGTCCCATTTCCTTCCAAGATGTCTCATCAGAGACAGGTTCAGAGCTGACCTGGAGAGCTCACGAGACTTCAAGAGAGATTAAGCAGTGCTTCTCAGCTGTGTACTATATTCTGTGATGTCACAAGATAAAATATTTCAGGATATTGTCTGAACCTTTGAGCATTTCTTATTAGACAACAAACAAACATTAAAAGCCCATCCAGTATTTTTAGACAAATACATTCTGCTTATGCTTTAAGTTGAAGATTTTGAAAGATGTTTATAAATAAGCATATTTTTATTTGACTTAATTTAAGTGTATATATTAAATGACACTTTGAGTATTTAGATGTCTTGTTACTTATGTGCATTCATGTGGTTCTGTGTGTGAATATATGCCCACGAGTACAGGTGCTTATGGAGCTGAGAGCTGGTGGCTCTCCCTGGAGCTGGAGCCACAGGTATCCATGAGCCACCCAGCATGGCTTCATGCGGTCATGAACGTGAGTCCTCTACAAGAACAGTATGCGTCCCTAACTTCTGAGTCCTTTCTCCTGCCCCGAGATAACACATGTTCTTTATGGTGTATGCAGTTATTCTCCTCAGCACTGGTGGTTCATTCCCCTCTGGACACTCCTACTCTGTAAACAAACACAAAGGTGACATTTCAGTGGACAGAAGAATCAGAAGGGGGCAGGTGAATGCTGTGCAGAGACAGGAGCAGAGGACAGTAGAGAAAACAGTGCTATTAGAATGCACAGCCTCCTAATTAGATACTCTGTGACCTAAGGAAGACGTCAGCTTAGAGGCCAGAAGGACCCCATAAGCTGCAGGACTGTAAAGCAAGAACTAGAGAGAGGCCTTTAAATCTTCTAAGGTACTGCTGCCATTTAATAGATGAGAAAGCCTGGGTGACAGATCCCGAGTCACTGTGAGTGGCAGTACCTGATATGCTGGGTAAGTGCTTCAGAAGACTGTGATTATGCTATCCATGGTAGCAAAGTGAACGATGTCTGTGTTCTGACCAGTCATTGATCTCTTTCTCTTTTCGTGTGTTCTGAGAGGGAAGGAAGACAAACATAGACAAACTGACAAGAATCCTGTTCATGGCACATGTTCAGTCAGTGTAGGACTGATTTCATAGAGCCAACTCTGGGGAAAATGAAATAGTCATTAGTACATAGGTGTACAAACGCACCAGATCACTTGCATGTTAAAACACTGATAAGTCTTGTACATGCACAGGGGAAAATAAATTTAGTGGTATTTTATTTATATTGAACAATCTTGAAAACTTTATTGTTTTATATTTAGTGAATTTGTACATCTAGTAGTTTTTATCTCTAAAGAGAGGAAACTCAAAAATTTGAAGCAAGCTAAAATCTATCATATTACATCGTTTTAAAAAATAAACTTTTTATTTTCTAATAATATTTGCTCTTAGGTAGAAAAGTTATTAACTCTAAAAGTGATTTATATGTTTCTGTTTGTTCAGGCACCTTATGTGTATTTATATTTCATTCAAACTCCAGTGGACTCCATGGAGATGGTTAAAATATGCAGCCACTGTTGTGGGGGGAGTTATCTGTAGTTAGTAGAATAGGAAACACCAGAGTAAATTGAAATTGGAGCTAACTATGTATCCAACATGGTTTGTAGCAAACATGCACAGTAGTTGTGTGTGTTGAGCTGCACAGGCAGTAACGTTTGCATGACTGATAGGAATCTTTATTATGCACAAAACTCTGCATGCTAACTTTACTGAATAAAAGGCACTTCTTTTGACAGAGGACATAGGGTGAGTTGGGGTTGTGGGGACTCACTGTTTCTTGTCAGCAGATGTTTCTAACTTTGTGGTGAATTTACTGTACACTGTCATCTAAATCCCAGAACTAACAAACCGAGGAAATAAAACAATTTCAGACTTCATTAATGTGAGTTTCATTTTATTTTTCCAAGTGTCTGGTTTTATCATTTGGTTGAAGTAGAAATGGGGAATATAGTTGGTTTATTCCACCAGTGTTTTGAGTATATGTTAGGGTATACTTAGCACTATAGTAGAAGCTAAGGACTCAAAGATAACAACTGCTTTGACAGTTTTCTTGGTGTGTGTCATGTATGCCATGGCACATGTGTGGAAGACCCAGGACAAGCTTGTACCTGCCACCCTGTTTGAGCCAGAATTTCTGACACAGCAAACTATGTGGCTCACGTGCTGATCCTCTTATGCCACCCCTCATCCTGTGGATTACAGATGCATGCTTCCACATCTGGATTTACATGGGTGAGCTTTGGCCCGCACACTTGCTCGGCAAATGGTTTATCTTCTGAGCCATCTTCCCAGTCTGCTGGATGTTGATTCTGCTGAGTCCTGCTGCTGTTGAGACATGCTCATCCGTTACGATACTAACTTCCATGTGTGTGATTACTGTTTTAAGTTGCTTTTCAGACTTCTGTGTGTATGATCCTTTCTTCCTCCACCTGTTTTTACTTTTAATAAATGTTTTAGTTTTATAATGTTTAATTCTGGATTTTTTTGTTTGTTTGTTTTACATTCACCCTGCTTGGTATATATTGTGTATCATGTATCTTCTGATCAATGCTTAAACCAGTCCTGGACACTTATATCCATTATCTTATCCAATATGTTTCTTCTCTATTTTTTAAATTCTGGAACTCCAATGAGAATATATTTTAGAATTGGCATGCTGGCTCAGCTGGATAAGTCACAAAAAGGCCACAGAAAATCTGAATAAAATTTAAAAGATTGAAGTCACAATGACATGACAATCAATAGCAGAAGACATTTTGGAAAATTAACAAATACGTGGAAATTAGACAGTATGCTCCTGAACAATGAATGGGTAAGAAAAAGCATTTTGAGACAAACAAAACTGAGCAAACAACATAATAAAATTCATAAGGTACAGCAAAAGTAGTTCTAAGAAGAAATTTTATACAGTAAACAACTATAAATCAAATAGTTCTGGGGTCCTGACATTCTTCTTCTTATCCCAGTCACCACTGTGGCCTCTCGCTGTATCTTTTCTCATTTTCTTAGAGAATAGGGTCTATGGCAAAATTTATACGGAACTATAAAGAAAATGGAGATACCTTTAAAGGAAAGAGAACGCTGCTAGTTGTGCAACCATGAAGGAAATGTGAAGGGACTCTTCATGTTGCTGTTCCTGCTGTTTCCAGGGGCAGAGGATGTGCTGGGAATTTATCATCCAGATCATGCCTGTCTCCCCATGGTCTCATTGTTTGCCACAAGAATCGTTAACCATCCTTACCTGCAGATAGCTCTGTCTTCTGGTGTCTCTACATGGCCACGAATAAAGCCAGAGGCTTCATGGGATCAGTTGGGTTAGACATAGGCATTGAGCTTCTTGGTTTGCACTGTGCTGGATGGTATACATTTCTGTCAGTGTTGTCCCCCAGGCAACCTGAAAGAGTTGGCAGTGATAGGATGTGGCAGGATAGCACCTCTTTGGCTCAGGCATCCCATTAACAAATGGCCAGCCAGGTCTTGGCTGCGAGTTGGAGAGTAGCGGCAGGTAAATCACTAGGAGTGTGTAAAGATGTCCAGTTCACCAGCCGCTTCTAAATGGAAGCCTCCTCCAGAGAGGAAGGTAATAAAAGTAGTGATAGAGGCAGTGCTAAGGCAAGCACACACACTTTAAAGTTGAGGGCTCATCTTATTTAGTTTCCGTAAGAGCGGGCTGAGGTGTGGGCTACTGCACAAGGACTCAAGACCCTGAGATTTAAATGCTTTGCAATAGCGTAAATTATAGCTTTTTGTGCCGTTCGTTTACAAAAATAGGAAATCTACTATCTAAATTTATACCAGTGTACTTTAAAAAAAGGAGAATAATACTAAGAGCCTTCAGTTAATTTCTGTGAAATCTAATTTGAGGAAATCCAGAAATATTTTCGATGCCAAAGTGCTTCGCAGCTACCATTAAATCAGAAACTCAGCCACCGAGGAGCCCTCTTGCTCAGGTCGTTTCTCTTTTTAAATGTAGTTTTCTCTTGAAAGAGTTCAGCCTTCTCGACATTCTTGTCTTAAAGGAGGAATTACTTGACTTGCTGAATCCAAAAAGAAGCTAGTGAGAACGGAGAAGAGAGTCAGAATGGAGAGCAGAGAGCCCAAGCATGTGCACTGACTTCATGGTTTACTTCTGCCCCTGTCCCATCATTCAGTAGAGGACATTCCAAAACCATTTCCTACGCTGATGTAGTCTGCAGTACTACTGACCACACTGTGGCTGTGAACATGAGGGGCAGTGCTCTGTTACTGAGAAGTCACTCTCCACTGAGGCGCCAGTGCCCTGGCTTCTAGTGTGGGCTGGACGTGCTGGAACAGTTCTCAAGGTGACAGCTTTTCCATTGCCCCTTTCACAGCCCTTCTGCAAGCATCTGACCTCTCAGCTCTGTCCTGAGAATCCTGGAAGTCAGATTCTACACAGGCTGAAGAACTTAATCTTGTGTTCTTCATAGAGATAGCTAATATTTATGTTTTTATATTTTCAAATATCTCATAAATTGTTAAAACTGAAACTCATATCATTTCTGCTACTTGTGAAGAGTTATAGGATTGTTGCATGGCCAGATTAAAAAGCAAGCAAGGGCACGGAGAGATGGCTCAGTGGTTAAGAGTACTGGCTGATATTCCAGAGGACCTGGGTTTGATTCCCAGCATCTACATGGTGGCTCACAAATATCTGTAACTCCAATCTCAGGAGATCCAGTGCCCCCTCTGGCCTCTGTAAGTACTACATTGACAAGGTATACAGATATATAGAAGCAAAACAGCCATACACATAAATTAAAGAGTAAAAGAAAAGAATTGAAAGGCAAGCAAGAAAAGAAAGAAATTAAACAGGCTTTAAGCTAATGTAGTCAAACTTTAGGATATTTTATAGCTGCCCCAATAGTTCAAGCCAAGCATGGATACACTGAGTTGGTGCCCATTGCAGGAGTGTGATTTAGTTTTTCTTAGTGAGGCTCTGGAAAGCTCAGCACTGACCTGTTTTATTATTTATATTGGTTCCCTTGATGATAGACAAACAGGCCTAACCTAGGGCCAACAGTACCAGCAGGAAATTTAGGTCACGGATAGTTGCATTTTAAAAACTCCAGTTCTTAGGCTGCTCCATCATGGTAACAGATTGATGATAACAGGACACAGAGCTCGTAAATCATTAAAGGTGGCCAGATAGAGACAAATGGCTGGCCATGTTGTTGGCTGCACACTTCCCAACTCCCTGTGGTGCTCTGTGGTGCTCTCAGAAGTCACTTGCCCCTCATTTCATGCAACTTAAGGCCCTACTGGCCTGTTTGCAGAAAACAGCCTCTTTATCAGACAGCTCTGTCTAAAGCGTAGCATCACATCATTTCCCAAGAGATGGAGAAAACATTACAACAACGTGTGTCTCCCCACCCTGCCCCCCAACATCTATGTGTTTTAAGCTGAACAGCCATTGAAGTTGTTCTTTCCATCTTTCCCCCAAATCAGTGCCTTTCCCTGTCCCCTTAGCCAAAGGGACGAGTGTCCCAGTGAGGTTACTTGATGAAACCTGTAAAGGTTTTATGTTTCCCTGCTCTTGCTTTGGATAAATGCTAATTTGTAACTAGACCTCTAAGTGGATGGCTCTGTTCTTCCCAGGATGCAGGAAGTGTGGCCGGGTGTAATGGCATTTTAAAAACTTACTGAGGTAAAATAAAGTATTGAAATGTACAGCTCGATGAATTTTTACTAAGCAAAGACAGCTGTGTAATCACCACTCAGATCGGCTTGAAAGATTATCAGCAGTCCTAGAAGGCCTGCCTTCTCTGCCGGACCTCCCTTCTTATCATGGGGAGGGGACTGCTAAAAACAGATTACTTTTCCGTGGTTTCTATAATTTGCATAAAGGGGATAAGACGGTATTACTTTTCTGACTTTTTTATGCAATGTTATGTTTCGAGGTTTATCCTTTATAAAAACGTTCCTTTATAATATGGACCGTTCTTTCTCACTGCTCTGTTGAATCAGACTATCTTAGATTTTCCTTGGAGGCATATTTTGGGATGAGTTGTTTTCTGAGACAGGATCTCACTATGTCTCTCTGGCTGCCTTGGAACTCTACGTAGACCTGGGTAGTCTCAAACTCTCAGAGGCTCTCCTGCATCTGCTTCCTCTGCAGCATGGGGAATTAAAGGTGTATGTCACCATGCTCATCTTAAATAGGAGATAAAGTTTGTGGAACTTGTCTTTATAGCCACGGAGATAACACTGTTTCTCAGTCCCTCAGAGTCATCCATTCTGCAGGTCCACAAACCCATTTAGTTCCAAATCCCCCAAATAGAGAATAAATTTAGGCAAACGCCCATGCTGTAGGATCACCTGTCTTCACTCTGTTGCATTTTCTATGTGCTGCAGTTGGCTTTTCGTTGTTCATTGTTAGTTTTATAGTCCTGGACTTAAACATCTCCTCTCTAAACATTCTTTCCTGTCTGCCATTTCCTCTGAACCACCTCGTTCTATGATCCATTTGTGTAATAATCCTAAAATAATCCCGAAGCCTGCTTCATGTATCAGCCCATCAGCACACTGGGCTGGCGTGAATGTCGCGGCGTTTCCCAGCCCAGTGGCGACAATGCTTTTGCCTTGGCTCAAGCTTCAGTGTTTCTCATGTGTACTCTTGAATTTCTTCCCATCTTCCCACTTCTACCCAGGTCTCCATGCTCTGTTCTCAACATTACATCCTGAGTGATACTCTTGAAATCAGATCAGATCACAGCAATCCTCTATTCAAAATACCTAGGAATTCTATCTCAGAAGGAAGGCAAACGTTCCATCAACGAGCTGACTAAGCAGTCCCGCCTCATCCCTCCCCACCCTTTTCATTTCCCTGCCTGAGAGCACTGAGCCTGTCCAGACAACCTTTGCCTCGTTGGTATGACTCTCATCCTGCTATTTCCCATCTCAGGCCCATGCCATAGTCCTAGTCTACCACATTTAGATTGGCTGTTTTTAGAGACCGATGCTGTCCTGTTTTCTGACTTCAAAATTCGGTTCCTTTCTGTGCACATCTCTTCAGTGCATTACATTCTTTATCACTTAGAGATAAGCATCCAGTGGACGCTGTGCATTTAGTCATTCATTTTATTTATTCTTGTGATGTGTATGAGAGATACAGAGAAAGAGCAAGAGGGGGGGCGGGAGAGAGAGAGCATGCACATGTACCATGGCAGTGCCATGACATACTTGTAGAAAACAGGACATACCTTGTAGAAATCAGTTCTCTCCTTTTACCACACGGGTTCAAGGGATCGCCTTCACATACTGAATCTTCTAGCTAACTTGACACGTCGAACACTGTGCCATTTGTATGGCACTTGCTGTATGCTGCAGTGGGACAGAACTTGAGACCAGTTCTGTCTTATGGCTGAGGTACTTTTGTATCATGATTTATCTGCCTGTGACTGGGGCTAAGGAGTGAGGTAAACATGGCGTAGTCACAGTCTGGCTTAATGGTTGATGCTGGAACTCCCTTGATTAAGGTTCAGTAGCTAGTCATGCACCTTGTGAAAGGACTGTAAGGAGCTGGAGGTCAGCCTATCACCTTTGGTGGGTTACAGTCATCTGCTACTGCTTTTACGTTTATGGTTTATCTGTTATCTCATGAGTTGGACTCCTTGACTATTTGTTTTAGTGGCATCATTGGTACAACCTTCCCTATCCCAAGGGTCTGGATTCCCCCTTTCCACAAACTTTCCTCTCTCCTGACCAGGAAGTACTGGAGAAGAAACATGTGCTAGACAACTGTGGGTCAGGTCCCAGGTCAGGGCTGGGAGGAGGGCCCAGTCAATAAAGTGCTTGCTGCGCACGCTTGAGGATTTGAGTTAGGATCCCCATGACTTATGTAAAAAGCTGGCCATTCTTGTCATTCCACTACCGGGGAGGCAGAAACAGTAATGTGCCTAGAGGTTTGCTAGTTACTCAGTCTGGCCAGTCAGTACCTTCCAAGTTAAGTGAGACACCCTGTTCAAAAAACAGAAGAGGGAAAGGACAGAGAGTGATTGAGAAAGACAATGTCCACCTCTTGCCTCCAAGTGCGCATGCACCAGCACATAAATGTGCACACACAGATACATACACAAGCGCCCACACACAAGCACACCAGCTCATTCATTTGCTGCCTGACATCCTGGAAAAGTAACCTTCTCAACTCGAATTGCTTCTGACATAACAGTACATATGATTTAGAACAATTGGGAGGAGTAAGATAGTCTGTAATTGTATGCTTAGTTTTGATTTATTTGTTTTCCTCTTAGAAGAGAATTGGAGATGGGTAATGAAGTTCTGGGTAAAGGACCTAAGAAAACATAAAAGCTTCTCTAGGATCAAAATCTGAGCACATTTAACTCAAAACCTGAGGTTAGAGAAGACAGTATTTGAGTCGAGTCTTAAGATGAAGTGAAGGAAAGGGTAAGTACATTCTATACAGAGAGAAACACATGTGTAAACATGGGGACAAATGGAAATTGTGCAGAAGGTTTAACCACAATGTGTGGGAAGAGAATTATGATGGATGCAACTGAGCAGTTAATAGGCCAAGAAGGTAGAAGGCATGCCTGCCATTAACAAACATGGATTAACAAACAGCATTGAAATCACCTTGGAAACTTGTTAGAGACAGCCTCACCGGCTCCATCTCAGACCTGCTGAATTCAGCAAGAGTCTCAAGTCCATTGCATACATGTTGTATTTGAGAAACTCTAGCCCAGGAAGTTTATTTTCTTTTTGTCTTATTGCTTGACCCTCCTCTCTAAGAACAAAGCCAGAGCTGGCTTACCATTTAAGCTATGGGGAGGGGAAAAGAATAGAAAAGAATGAATTTTCTTTATGATGTTACCCAGATTATTAAATATAATATTTGCTATGTTTGTTGTTAATACTGAAAGTTTAAGAATTTTCATTTGTTACTCTAGATTAGAAATCCAGTCATGTGTGGTAGTGTAAACCTTTTCTCCTAGCATTTGGGAGGCAGAGACAGGCGGAGCTCTTTGAATCTGAGGCCAGCCAGTGTACACCGTGAGTTCCAGGACAGCAAGGGTTACATACTAGAGAAACCCTGTCACAAGAAAAAGAAAAAGCCCATCACATACTAGTATAGATAGCAACTTCGAGTGTAAATTTTTTTTTTTTTTTAAACAAAAAGCGAGTGAGTGAGAGTGGCATCAGTTTGTGTTCTGAGTTCTTAATCTCTGCTGACAGAAACCAGCAGACTCACATTTGTCCCTGCTCACCGGCTGCCAGATGCTGGCTTGGAGAGAACATTAGAAGAGAATCCTTGGAGAAGGAGTGTCTTGACAGCTCCTCCAGATGTTTATTGATATTATTTTTGATACCATATTTACACTCTGCAAGTACTGATTTCTTAAAGTCGTAATGTAGAATTGGAAATCATATCAATGAGCTCTTTGTGGTTTTGGGTTTTGTTTCTTTGTTTTGTTTTGTTTTGTTTAACATTAAAATCGTTGGCCTTTATTTTGGATGGATTTTTTTCCCCCTATGCCTGATTTTAGGAGCTTTGATTCACTAAAAGTTACAGACCTTACAAATGTTCATACATTTTATTGTGAAACTTTGAAAAAATGAATTCATATTTTAATGTCACTATTGGTCCTATTAGAAAAATCTGTAAGAACAGAGAATCTGGCAGTAGCCGAGAAATATTTTCCAAAACTTGAAGTCTTGCTTAGAAGCCAAGATTTTATCAGTTACTTTCCTGGAAGCTCATTTTGTTGTTACTGTTGCTGTTTTTCCCCCTGATACAAGGTCTTGCTGTAAAGGCCAGGCTGGGCTGTTGCTTGCTCTGTATCCTAGGCTGGTGTTAGATTGGATTCCTCCTGTCTCAATGTCTCAGGTACTGAAATGATAGGCGTCTGCCACCATACCTAGCACTTCACTTAGTATTTATTGCCAAAATGCCCCATCCTTAATAATTGCCATTTCTTTGTCATTATTTCAAGGATCAATGACATTACACAAGGCCAGCAATTAGTTCAGATTTCTTTTCATCGTTTGCCAAGAGCTTCTCCTAGAGAGAAGTCACTGTACAGAAGATGGACTGGCTTGCACATCATTTTCATTTTGTCATATACACTATTAAAAATACGGCTGAAGTCTCTCCTCTTCCTTCTCCTCTAACCCCCACTTCCTCTAGAACTGGAATTGCTGATGTTTGTTACCCAACCCAATGTCATCAAGGGAATCCTTAAGTGAAACTGTTTCTGTTCTTGTTTTCAGGGCTAGAGATAAAACCTGAGTTTTAAGAGCTCTACCACAGAGCTGCACACCTTGCCCTTTCTTTTGTTTTTACCCCCAACTCTCAGTGCACAGCCTGGTGGTAAACAGCATGGTGACTGTCTTAGTCACTGTTCTGTTGCTGTGAAGAGACTCCAAATCAAGGCCTCTCTAAGGAAAGAAAGCTTTTAATTGGCTTGCTTATAGTTTCAGAGGATTAGTCTGTTATCATCATGGCAGGAGCAGTACACATGGTGCTAGGACAGTGGCTGAGAGCTGTAATGTGTTCCATAGGCAGCAGGCAGAGAGAGAAAGAGGACTCATTTGAGATTTTGAAATGTCAAAGCCCATTCCCTAGTGACACACCTCCTCCAACAGGGCCACGCCTTCTAATCCTTCTCAAACAGTTCACCAGCTTGGGAGTAAAGATGCAAATACATGAACTTATGCGGTCGCTTTCACTCCTGAGGGATCTGTCTGTCTTTACAACAAAACCCGTTATGTATGCTAGCAGTTAAATTCCAGCATGAGTTTTAAAGAGGACGAACATTTAAAATGTCACACTGCTCTTTCTCAGTGAGAGCTACATGCTCTGATGTGGAGTGTCTCATTTTCACCCTTACAGATTGCTTGCCTTAATGCCCTCTTGCCTCTGTAGCAAAGGACCACAAACTTCAAACCACATATTTATTATTTTATAATTCTGTAGAGCTTACTGAATTAGCATTAAATGTTATGAGGGATGGCTTTTTCTCCAGAGATTGTAGAGAAGGATTTGTTTCCTTTTGCTTTCCATTTCCACGGCCTCTGTATTCATTGGCTTGCACTTTCTCTCTTCAGTGGTAGTTATTACCTTCAGGGGTCCACACCTGGTGACTTCTGCAAAACAGGCTCTATCTTCTAAAGCAGCAATTCTCAACCTTCTGTGACCTGTTAATACAATTTGTCATGTTGTAGAGACCCTCCAGCCATAAAATTATTTCTGTTGTTACTTCATAACTGTAATTTTGCTACTGTTTTAAACCATAAAGTAAATATCTGATATGCAAAGTATCTGATATTCAACCCACAGAAGGGTCATGACCCCACAGGTTGAAAATCACTGTCCTAAGCTGAGGTCTCATGAAAGACAAAAGCATTGTACAATGGAAGCCATTGTAAGGTCAAGCTCTTACACTGCAGATCTTGAGATAAGGCAATGATCCTGCATTATTTGAGTAGGACCAACCTAATCACAGGAGTTCTTAAAGGTGGGGACTTTTCCCAGCCATGCCCCTCGATCAGATGATGCAGAGATGCAACAGTACTGTCCCTAAAGCAGTACCATGGGTTCCCACTTGCCTTTGTGACTTCCTGTCTGTTGAGTGCGACTAGCCTGTAGCACAAGTTTCCACTGTCACAGGGTTGTCTGTTTCTGCTGCCACCCCTTCTCCAGTGTGATAAACAGAGATATTTTAAAACCACAAGCTAAAAGGAATGTTGACAACCTTGAGTTACTTTTGTCACAGCAACATGCAGAGTGGTTAGTATAGAAAACTGGTACCTGGAAAGCAGGTTGCTGCTGGGATAAACTTGATCATGTGGTTCTAGTTAGGCCTTTGACCTGGCTTTCAGGGCAGGTATGGAGTAGTTCAGAGGTATGGAAGTTGCAGAAACTTTCCAGAGTGCTATAACTTTTTGTTTTCTTTTTGTTAAGGTGTGTGTGTGTGTGTGTGTGTGTGTGTGTTGTGTGTAAGTGAGAGAGCTGTATCTGTATGTGAGAGAGAGTTGTATATGTATGAGACCGTGTGTGATCTGTGCATGCCCGTGTATGTCAGTGCCTGAGCAGGCCATTAGATGATGTCGTATTTACTAGAGCTGGAGTTACAGGTGGTTGTGAGCCATCTGATATGGGTGCTGAAAACCAACCTCGGGTTTTCTGGAAGAACAGCACATGCTCTTAAACCACAGAAAAGCCTCTCCAGCCCTTTTCTTAAGGGCTGTTCTGAAGGGTGCCCAGAAGACCAGACTACAAATAACAATGCAGAGAGTAAGGATTGCTCATGATGCTTCATGATGGAAATGAAGACCCTGTTGGGAATTGGGCTTGAAGCTCTGATACCTTGCCCTGAAAATTTGAATTAAACCACATTAAAAAATAATGGACTAATTTATTTGGCAGATAAAATTCTCAAAATATAATGTTTACTCTGTGGCATGCTTATTGTTTCCTACTTTTTGCTTGGCTTATAGCAAGAGTCCAGAGCAAAAGCAGAACAGAAAGCTTTGAAAAACATGGACCCGGCAAGCAGAGGAACGTAAATACAATTCCAGTTGTGTACCAGGTGGGCACAGGTGACGCTAGCTGTGCCAGTGAGGGAACTGAGGCTGTAGCCCATTGCAGAGAAGTGCACACTTTGCACTGGGGAGTAAGAAAGGTTTCTTAGAGGCAGGACCTCACAGACTAAAAGCCCCAGGATGCTGAGTGCTTGAGTATCTGGGCCTTGAAAACTGTTTCTCTGGGAAGCTCTTTTCTGCTGGAAACCAGGCAGAAAAGTTGATGGTTTGACTCTGAGAGTCCCCATGGGACTTGTGCTTCAGATCTAGATCTTCAGCTTCTGAGACCATTCTGAAGACAGTGGAGGGATGAGGAGGTGAGGCCTCCTTAGCAGAAAACTGGTCACTAGGAACAGGTTTCACTTGCCTGTGTTCTAGCCCCAGTTCCTCCTTTCTGTCTGCCACAATGTGAACAGCCTTTGCCTCAGGCTGCTGCCAGGGATTGAGCTGTTCCTGCTGGCTTGCTTTCTCTGACACTGACATCTTTCTGCAACTGTAAGCTGAAATAAACTGTCCTCTTTTATGCTGTTTCTGGAAGGCATGTGATCACAGTGATGAAAGTACGTAACAGTCTTCATCACATCTGGAAAGCTGCTGTACCACATGGGTAACGGCCAGACTGCAGGAAGTGGGGCATTATTCGCCTCTCCTACCCTCTTGGTAGATGTACACAAAGCTCTTACTGGAGGGAGGATCCTACCCTGTACTTCATTTCTCAGAGCTTTGCTCCTCCCTCATAGTGGATGCTGGCTCTCTAAAACCCAGAGGCATTTGCCAGTGTCAGGATTTGGGTGTTTCCAATGCAAATGCCAACACCTTAGAAAAACTTTCCTAAGCCATAGCTGTTCATTCCTCCTCCCACTCACCTCTGAGCCCCTTGCATCCTGGGTCTTGCTTTGTTCTTTGTTATATGAAATTATTTTTTACAATTAATTAAATAATGTACTTATTTGGTATGTATCTATTTGTACATGTGTTGATACTTGCGTGTATCAATGAATTACTTTACAGTTTTGCATTCTGCCTGGGGTGTACAAAAGGAAATTCAGATTCCATCAAAAATTATTCTAAATAACAGATTGTTTTTTTTTTTAATTTGGAAACATGTTTACTTGAAATACATATATGATATATAATTTACTTAAAATCTAATTTACTTAAAATATCTATATATGTATGCATATGTGTGTATATACATAATGGTATTAGATTTAAACTTTAAAAACTTAAACTTTGCTATGAAAAATGTTGCAAACAAAAGAACATCACATGCCAAAATTAACCATGCACAAAGACTGTATAGTTCAATATACTGTTATACAGTTAAAGTGGCCATTCAGAACAGATGCTGTGTGCCTTAAAATTGGATTCTATACCTTGTAACATTAATTTTTTCAAATCCTATTTTTAATGATGGTTCTTAAATGCTTTAGGGAAAGAAAGGATATGGGGGAAGTGGACCTGTTTAGAAATGGTTCTTTGGAGCAATTTCTGTCTGTGTTGTCTGGAAATCAGCAGTTCAGTTCACAGGTTAGAGGCAGCAGCTCATTCCACTCACAAACTCTTCACAGATTTATCAGCAGTCCAGTTTGGTAGCGTAGGTACTGCAAATATGAATCAGCAGAGGTAGCATTACCTAGCAGGGACAGCCAGGCCTCAGCCTTGGCACAAGTCAGCAGGAGGGACCAGGGTCAACAGGAACACCAGGAAAAGTTCTCAGCCTTGCTTCTCTCAGTGAAGCGAAGATCAGGGAAGACACAAGACCCACACGAATTGCACAGCTATCTTTACGTACCAGCAAGCCAAGCTCAGCCTCTGTCACTGTCCATTGAGTTCCGTTTTTCCTCCCTCCAAACATCGCATGTCCCGGGATCCCCGGGTCTTGATTCAGCACGTGTCTTGTCTCAGCACAGGCATCTGTCTCAGTTGACATCACTCTGCCAGTCAGCCCGAGTCCATGGAATTGACAAGAAATTTCAGTACACCATCAGAAGTTTTTTGGTGTATTTCTCTCTATGGAGTCCCAATAAATGCAGCTCAACTACAAAATGTAAGGCAGACCAATACATGTGTGTCATTAGCAAACAATCTCTTATCCTTTCATGTGCTTGCTTTAGCAGAAACATTCCTTCATGAGTCTACCTTAGCCTTTCACCTGTGTCCACTTCAAGAAAACACTTGTTCATGTGTTTGCCCCAGCAAAACACCACCCAACACAACTGACTTTCCAAAGAACCCTTATGTTTTCACTTCAATATTTTAACTTTAGAATGTTTTTATGTACTTACCCATGACCCAAAACAAAAAGCTCATGACAGACTTAGAACTAGAAACATACTTAGAACTAGGAATCCAAGTAGGTCTTTCATAACTTCATTACTTGCTCATTCTGTCCTTTCTCATCCTCTAATACTTAGACTTCATTATGCTCTTTTAAAATGTTATACTGTATGCATGTATATGTGCCATGTGCATGCCTGGTGTCCCCAGAGGTTAGATGAAGGTGTTGAATCCTCTAGAATTTTAGTTACAGATGGTTGTGAACAACTGTGTGGGTACTGGGAATCAAACTTGGGTCACCTGTAAGATCAACAAGTGCTCTTAGCGACTGAGCTATCACTCCAGCCCCGTAAATGATTTAAATGAAGTTATACTATTTGGGGTGCCATAGCTAAGGGATATATTGGGAGAATTGTTTTAAATGAAAGAGAATGACTTACTATAAAATAGAGAAGAACAAATCGGTTTTAATGATGGCAGGTTCTGTGTGGAGCCAGTGTTTGGGCACTTTTCAAAGACACCCATTGCTGTAGTTCTCCAGCCTGCACACGATGACTGACAGGATTGCTGTGAAGAGTTCTCTGCTAGTAGCTTGGGGTTTGTTGAGTGTCTGAAGGTTCTGCTCCCAGATGAGCAGGTGGGGCTTGCCTGGTCCAGCCTGCTGCCATATGGAATATGGTCCTCATGCCAGAACAGAGACCAGCTCTTGACTTCACAGTCAGCTTTCCTAAGGACAACATACTTTTTCAAGAGGGCCTTTGTATGGAGTTGTTGGGGTCTGATTCAAGAATAACAAGAGCCCAGACTGCAGAAATAACAAAATGCTTTGTCACCCTAGACACAGCTCAGGTCCTTCACCTCCTACTAGAAGATCTACTTGTGTAAAAAGGAGTGGGGAAACTTAATCCTAGTGACTTTACAAAGAAGCCATTTTTCAAAAACCCTCTTCAGCCATGGTTGGCTGTGCTTGTCTCTTCAATAGCACCATTTAGTAACATTTGATTTTCTTTGGCCTTGCACCGACTGTTGCAGTAAAGCCTGTGATTGGGTTTTTCATTTGGTGTCTGTAGGCTGCCTCTCCCTCCTCTGAGATTGCCAAAGAGGTGTTCCTAAAATATGTGCCGTTCCCATACCAGGTTTCTTAACTAGTCCTCCAAGCAAGGAGAGCATAGGGCCCTGAGTGGTGGCAACAGAAGTGAAGGTCACATGACAGATGCTGTAGTGTGACTCAAACAACCTGGTGAAGTATGACCATTATTGTCTATCATAAATGCTATCAAATGTGTTCTGCAAAATCAGCCCTCAGAAAACAGAATCACCTTGTGTTTGAGTCTATATGAAGACTATCTCATTTTTAAAGCAGAGTGGTTGGAGTGCTCTGAGAAGTGGTTGTGCCAGTGTAACACAGTGTAATACATAAACGTGGGCCTCTTTAATGGGTCTCCTAATGTTCAGTCATTCCTATTTCATAAATGGGGAAGTTGAGATTTGGAATGTTAGACATTTTCTCCAAGATCATACAGCTTGTGGCACAGATCCTTTCAAATAACACCACACACACACACACACACACACACACAACACACCCCGTTACTCATGCTGAAACTCTTTTTTTTTTAAGACTTAGTCTAGGGAGTCTCTGATCTTTTCTTTCTTCTCATGAGGAGAAGCAGGCATCAGAAAATAACCAACAGGCCAGGAGAGATGGCTCAGTGGTTAAAAGAGTTGGCTGCTCTTCTGGAAGACTTAATGAAGTTCTGTTCTTAGCACCTACCTTGAGTAGCTCTCAGTTACCTCTAACCCAGCTTCAGGGAATCCACAACCTGCTTTAAAGAGGTTCTAGGGATTGAACTCAGCTCCTTGTGCTTGCAAGGCAAGCACTTTATTGACTGAGCTATCCCTCCAGCCATAGTTCAATCATATTTCCATCAATTTGAACTGATGGATATTTCTTGAGTACTTTAGATCATATGAAAATACTACTTTATATTGTTTTTGAAATTATTCTATCTGTGGTCAACTGGAAAGTCTTGCAGTTGACTCTTGAGTCCTTTTGACATATTCCTTCTCTTCCTTCCCTCCCTCCACTTTCCCCTTCCCCTCCCCTGTCCCCCTCCCTCTCTTCCTTCCCCCCTCTTCTTTCATCCTTCCCCTCTCCCTCCTCTTACCTTTTCTTGTTTTTCCTTGCATGTCTTTGTTTTTAGACACTATAAGATTTTCCAATCCTCCTGTATTTGCCTTGTATATCCTAGGTATCAACCATCTCTTTGGACATCCCGTTTTTTGTTTGTTTACTTTATTTTATCAAAGAAAGATGTCAGAGACTAGGATCTGGGTGTGTTAATTGTCATTGAGGTGTTATAGTTTTAGATCATCTCAGGGTCTCATTGTTGTTTCTGGACTTTTCTGCCTAACTATGATAAAGCTACTTTTTTTTTTAAGCAGTCTATGTTTTTCTGAGTATGTAACAGTAAGAACATGACTTGCTGCCTTCTTCCCTCAGTAGTAAGGTAAAAGCACGGGGTAATGTGGCTTCCTGCTCTGCATGCCCTAGTCAGATCATATCATTTGGACATGAAGATTTCCTAAGATATTAGGGAACTAATATAAAGGGACTTAGGAATTAGGTTTTCACATTGGGGTATTTTTATTTTCCCATAAGTCTCACATCTTTGTAACTGTCACTGTTCTTGGCTTTGTGTCAAAGTCAACTATTGACTTCTTGTGATACCTGAAGCATATTTGGAATATATTTTTGTTGGTATATGCAATGGAAGTTGTGTTTATGTCTCTTTAGCATGTAGCACAGACCAGAGTCTTAGAGATGCAGGCCTGAGGAGCAGGTGGCAGCAAGTACATTTTGATAAATGAATCTCCTGCTTCATCCATTTTTTTAAACTCATCTTTTAAAAAACTTCCTGCTCTTAGGGAAGAATCATAGGCTCCTCCAGGGTAGACATGTTGTCTATTTACTTGATTATTAGGAACTGGAATTGGGTGGGATGCCCCCATCATCTGCTTGTTACCATCTAAGAAGCTGGTGCTTTGGGGATGACCCTCCTTGAGTGGATGTGGTGCCAAGAGCTCTTTTCAGGTGGCTATTTTCTTGCAACAACCTTCAGCTGTTTGCTTCATTCTGTTTAAAGGAAACATTTCTACAGCATTCTTGGTTCCCATGTCCCCTTGCTAACATGGCTTCTCCCATGTAAAAGAGTGAGTAGCCACACACACAAACATGTGCACTTCCTGAAGTGTGTCTCCCCATCTCCCTTCCCTGCTTCCTTTTCTTCTGTAGCACTTACCTTCTTGTCTACAGCACCATAGCATTTACATCCTCAGCTTTTCAGGCCATTTTCCCCCTGTGGCATAAGCTATAAGAGTAGAGAATTTGTCCGCTCTGTTCCCAGGCCTAGAATCATGGAGCACAGTAGATGTTCAGGGAACACTTATAAATGGATGATGTAAGTTTCAAGTTCAGATAACTTGCTTTAGTTAGAATATGAATACTGGTATCTTTTTACCTAAAACTGCAAGATTTGTGCTGTTGATGTGTGTAGTTTTTGGTATACTCCAGTCCCTGGTCACTCCAGTGAGGCAGTGCTCTTACCACATGGAAAGAAATCCTGAAATTCTCTTCTGAGTGTCACTTAAGAAGTTGATGAAAGACCTAAAGCCATTATTATTATATATTATTATTATTATATTATTGTTAAACTTGATGTGGTAGACTGGAGAGATGGCTCAGTGTTTAGAACATTGGCTGCTCTTCCAGAGGATCTGGTTTGATTCCCAGCACCCACATGGAGGCTTCTATCACTCCAGTCCATGGAGATCAAAAGCCCTCTTTTGGCCTCTGCATGCAAATGGTGCACAAACATGTAACAAAACATCCATACACATAAAAATAAATGGAGAAAAATTTAAAATTATAAATTTAAAAATTGACGTGAATTGCCTTCAAATTCACCAAAAGAAATCTCAAACCAATAGATACTTAGTGAATACTTACCCAGGGTAAGCCATTATTCTACTTGGAGGGTTAGCAGGAATGGCCTTTATGCTAGAAAATATTCTGACCAATGTTTGCCAACATAGCATCAAAAAGGATATCCTGCAAGACAGTGATTCTTTAAAGGAGCACCAGCACTCATTTGGATTTGTAGACTCTGTTAAAGGAGCAGTACCATTCATTTGAGTATAGAGATTCTGTCAAAAGAACACCAGCGTTCATTTGAATAGATAATCTGCCAGTGTTGTTTTTGTTTTAATGTATTACCTTACTTTTTTGTTTAAGATTTTAAGTTTTTGAAGTGCTTACAGTTTTTTATAGAGCTGGAAATCAAACAAGGGGCTTGCATGTGCTAGGTCAGCATTCTGCGTCTGAGCTACAGCCCAGCCTGTTGAACCACTTGCATTTTATTAAAATAAAAAATTACAATCTTGTGTGCTCAAGTCACAGTAAGATCTTTATCAAGGGTTGGAACTTCACCTGCCATTTTATCAAATGGGTTTTTTAAATAAAACGTCTGAATAAAACGTCTAATGCCAGACTTCTTACAGCATCCTGTCCAGGATTGATAAAGAGAGGTGTGAAAGAGTGTGATCAGCCAGTCCATAGAGACTTTGCCAGCCACATTTGCACTAGTGTCCATCCCAAGCTATGACCTTGTGGGCTGATGGATCTTCCTCTCCTTGCTTCCATTTCAGAGCCTTGGGGATTCAACCATGGCTGGTGTGCTAAATCAGCTGCTCCCTATGATTAAGTCCTCAAGCCAGAGAACCAGCGATGACTACAGCCCAGAGGAACTGCTAATCCTGCTCATATACATTTACTCTGTCACTGGCGAGGGCACTCTGGACAAAGACCTGGGAGAAGTAGAAGAAAAGGTGAAGAAAGCATTGGCCTGTGTCTTCTCTGAGGAGTCTGAGCTGTCCCCTTTGCTGCAGAAAATCACAGGTGAGTGTGGGGCATCGCTATAGAACAAACCCTGCGAGTATGGGGTTCTGGGTAGACTGGTGCAGGAGGAAGAGGGGGCCGTCTCCAGCCACCAGCAGGGCCAGGCTGTCTTTCCCGTAGGTTCTTTTTCTAGAAGCTGTAATGGGATGGTCTGCTAAGTGCTTATCAGAATTCATGAATGTTGGTGTCAAAGCCTTGGTCAAATAGCAAAGTATTCAGAGAAAAAAATTATTTTGTAAGGTCTTACACAGTGTCACAGGATTAGAACTGGCCATTTTCAGGAGTTTAATATTATTTTGAGACTGTTATTCTTCATTTGAATTATAGTTAATTAGTACTATCTAAAATGACATTGTAGCATCCCAGTAAAGTCAGCTGTGCTAGTTTGAGGGGAATTGACAATGATTTGAAACTATAATGATCCACCTCCAATAAGAGCTGTGTTCTCACTCATTAAGGCATCCATATGTAGTCTGTTAACTCATTTTCAATAATTTATATTTTGTGTAAAGCCAATTCAATTGGTATAAGTCATGGCTAGAAGTTATTGAAGCCTACACATAAAACACAAGTACTTTTGAAGCAGTCCAAGTTTCCTTTCATTGACACACACAGATGCATGTAGACACCCTGGTCAGGTAAGCTCAAGTGAAGCAGTAGATGCATCCTCCTGTGGGGAGTATGGAGACTTCTCTGATCCAGGTCACGGTGCTGGAGATCTTGGTGTCCCATGCATGTGGGTTTTATTTTGTGCCTACTTCTGACCTTTCCTGTAGCTGGATGTAGAGAGGGAACCCTGATGAGATGGAAACCCATTCAGTGTCCAGAGACGGGAACCATTTCCTTGCCTGGCATGGAACCTGTTTGCCAGCTTATAATCCACTTAAGTAAAACTTGTGGAATCTGTTGCCATTTTGTTAAGTACAGCACTATCTGCCATTACGTGTGTTTATTTTGCTGGAAATAAATATTGACTTAGGATGGTTTAATATGGTTTATACAATGCTTAGAACAGAGCTTTGATTTAAAGTAAAATTGGATGCTAGGAGAATTTCATTGGAAATTATGTTTAAATGAGCAGTTCCCAGACAGACAGCGAGGCTAGTGTGTGTGTTCTAGTTATGGCTGTTTGGGTAGGCTTTCTAACATCTGGATGCTGAGAGCTTATTGTTGGATCTGAGGGAATGCTCTAAGATATGCATGACTCAAGGTGCTCATTAACCCGCAGTTCATTTTTTATTAGTTTCTTTACACTTGCTCAGGATATTGCCTTTTTGTGCTTTGAAAACACTTCTGTGAATTCATGTTTGTATAGGAAAAAATTGTTAGCTCAAAATTTAAAAATCAAAAAATAATAAATTGTGGAATTTCTAGGCTTTTCCCAAACTTTTATTTTACAGTATTAAATATAACTTTCTACCAATATTAACTCTGGATATTTAGTATAAGCGGTACTGAGGGTGTTACTTTGGCATATGTCAACTAATCACTGGAAAACATACACACACAATTACATACAAACACTATACACACACAGATTCTCTCTCTCTCTCTCTCTCTCTCTCTCTCTCTCTCTCTCTCTCTCTTCTCCCTGTCTCTCTCTCTCCCTGTCTCTCTGTATCTTTCTCCTCCCACCACTCTTTCTCCCTCTGTTCTTATCTCAGCTTCTGTAGCCATTCAAAGGACTGTATAGTCCTCAAGATAGATTTATAGTTTATTAGTATGGACATATCTTTATTAATTGTGTTGAGAACTCAGATGCCCTAAAAGAAGGGTTTATATTTACAGGTGCTGCTAAGGAAAATGTATCATTGATATATCGGGGTGAAAACTAGTCATATAGTGTTGGGGTAGTGGTGATTCACTTCTGTAAGGAGGGGCTACTTTAACCTGAATATAAAGAATGAATTATCTTTCAAATACACTTAGTAGCTTGTAACAAGGCTACTGCCTTTCACAGGGAAAGTCTGTTCTTTGTTCTGTGTTTATGTTACTCCAAGGCATAGTCTTAGCTTTTTTTTTTGCCACTGAGTAGCAGAATTTATTTGATTCCCAGGGATATTCTATGGTTAATGAAATATTTTTAAAAGTAACTTTGAAAATAAGTAATTGACAAATGAATTCTGCATCAACTACTTTAACATCTTATCTGTTGACAGGAAAACAAAATGATCACCCTCCCTTCTCTGGTAACAACTTCACCAAGCTGTCTTTTCTTAATTGCTAAGTGGAAGGAGTAGCATTTGACTCTAGCTTTTGTGGCTATGAAGCCCATGTCTTTAGACATGAGATGCAAAACCTGCTTCAGGCCCATGTAACTGCTGCATCCATCACATGCTGTAGCTTAGGCTTGCTCCCCCACAGTGCTGCATGCCGTGCATGCCCAGCCATTCCATCTTGAACTCAGTATCTGGAGAGAAAAAACTCATCTTGTGTTTAGTATTTTTAGCTATTGCCCTTGCTTTTATCTAACCTGTATCACCGAGTTGTAACATGTTTGCCACCCCCCCTATTTTTCTGGATGCATCCTCTTTTCTCTGCATTGTAATAAATTAAAATATTATTATAGCCATAGAAGTCTACTGGTTACCTGTCCTTTGAAAACAAGAGTAACAAACTTTAATTCTGCTTATTTCATTAATATCTCTTGACAGTAATTGGCCATGTTTAAAATCCATATTTTCTTTTATCTATTCATTATGTAATTTATTTGTGACAGTTTCTTTTATGTACCTCTATTCTTCCTTTGTATAGGAAGGATAATAAGAACCTATGATTGATAAAACAAAACAAAAGCTGACCGTGTTGGTCAATGGCAGCATACTATTTTCTTTTTTACCGGCTCTCCTTTTAATAGCTACATCCCTGGGACGGCTCTAGAGTGGCGGGCAGATCCTTTCTCTTTGTGCACAATAACTCAGATTGGTTTCTGAGTGTTGGGGGTGGGGAGCTGTGAGTTGAAAACTGGCCTGGCCTGCTTATGCTGGTAGGTGTTATGCTTTCTCCATCCTGCTAAGTTCAAAGAGAGTATGAGTTTCTGCATACTTCAGTGTTTGCCTGCCAGCCGCAAGAAAAATAAAGGAAAGCCATTTGAACCGTCTTCAGAGAGTGAAATCTAGTGCAGATTTTGAACTGGATGCTTGGAATGCCATCCTACAGAGAGGTGTACTGGAAAAGGTTTGAATGCAGAAGCCCATGGTTTCAAAGTTCTGGCCCTGCCACGTCCTAGCAGTGTGTGAGCTGGAAGCTCTCTGTCCATGAGCCTTGACACTAAACAGCACTGCCCTTATTTCTCACCGGGGATTCTGCTGAGCATAAAATGGCGTTCTTTATGAGAAATAGTATTGAGGTCACTTGGAGCTGTAAATAAGTAATTTTGATAGCATCTGTCACATAGGATTGAGCTCCTCAAACCTTTACAGTAGTGGATGGACTGTAGCCTGTTAGGAGCAGACCGGTCATTAGAACAGGGACGTTGGTTAGAAAGCACTGAGTCAGGAAGAAAGACAAAACCTCGATATTCTTTTAGAATAAAGTACATGTTAAAATGATAAAGACACATTAACTGTGCGTGTTAAATGAGTTTTAATGTGGTTTATGCCCACCCCCTTTGTTTTCTTCTGTCTTCCCCTACAAGTTTACTTTCCTACTCACCTTGCCTACTGCACTTCCTCCATGATAATGCCTCTTCTGTTTTCAGCTCTTTTTTCTTTCAATGCTTGGCTTAGTTAACACAACATCCTTGACTTTCACTTATTTTCCTGCAAATTAACATATTGGACTTTAATACATAGAACTAATTGGATAAATTCTTTGATTAACCAGTTTTCATTACTGCTCATTCATTTATTTTCCCTGGGTTTTTATGGTGCCTTAAATGCAAGTTCATGCGGGCAGTAGCTCTATGTAGTTCAGTTTATTGCAAAGTGAGAGAATGAATAATTCAGAGTATGTTAAAATTCTGTGGTTCAAGCTTGAGGCATGGTGAAACTATAGAAACTGTAATTTACAGTTAAACGTATTTTACTCCCTTGTGATAGTATGAGATTATGGGTTTGGTGTCATTGCCTCAGTGTATGCTGCACTAGCAGAACCTAACAAGGGGGATTTGCTTTTCTCTGGGATTAGGGATGTCCTCCTTGAGTGTCCTGAAGCTATTGTAGTCTTGAGATAGGAGCGTCTACAGAGACTGTCTGTCTAGGGTTTACAGGAGAAGGGAGGAAAGACAAAGGGAAATGGCATGTAGTAGGCAAGTCTGTGTCCCCGCCATCATTTCTCAGGGAAACAGCAGTTTTCTTGAAAGCTTCACCCCAAAACATCTAAGTTTTCTCTTAGAAGAAATGTGGGAATGGACAGTGGGTAGAATGTTGTATTTGCCACAGCTATCACTGTAGACATGCCTGGCAGGAAATTCTAAAGCAAGTTGATGTACTTTAAGGTAAAGTAATAACCTAAATGACCCTGTTTTATTCTTAGGATATTGAAATTCTTGTTTATTGCAAATGTTGGAATAATATATTGTCATGAGCTGGCAGGATTGGGCTTATATCCTATTTTAATTTTTAAGTATTGATTGAATACATTTTTTAATTTAGCATTATTCTAAGTTCTCCACACATAGAAACCCTGGGGCGCCAGAAACATTAAGGCTCTGTTGAAGCTCTGAACACAGAACTTGGAGCGAGAATGTCTGTGCTCTGATTCTTAATATTCTTGGACCCAAAGTGGATAATTTAACCTTAGGGATTCTCAGTCTCTTCATAAGTAAGGTGTGGAGAGTAGTGGTAGTCAGAACCCATGCACTGAAATGGCTAAAGTGCCAGACTTAGAGCCTAATGGAGAATATCGTCTTCATAGTGAATGAATAATGAATTCCATTGCTGATCTGACTCTGACCAAATAGGATTCCTTAGAGATAGAGATAGATACCAGACAATGACAGCAGTATGAGGCCTGATAATCTTAGGTAGTAAAAGTGTGATGTTGTATAGCTCTCATGTATATCTGTCTGGGATAGCAAAGGATACACAAGTAAGAGTCTATAAACTTGTACATCTAAAAAACATACCCTAGGCATCTCAACTCCAGTGAAGTACACTCACAACGCTAACTTCTCTTTGATAATTTATACACAAATACTCTACCAGTTTTTCAAACATGCTTTGGGACAGAAGACAAAATTATATCTAAAACAAAAACAATAGAGCATCAATTTTCACTGTGTTTTCATCGTGGGTCGCAGTTGCTGTGGTGGTGTGAATGTGAATGTCTTCCATAGGTCATGTGTTGGAAACGTTAGTCCCCATTGGTACTGTCTGAGGAGTTTCTAAGGGCGTGGCCTCACTGGAGGAATTTTATTGTGGGGGGTTGGGGAAGGGCCCGGCCACCTTTGAGGTTTCAAAGCCTTGTGGGAGTGCTCTGCATTCTGTCCTATTTGCCATGCCTACCTGCTGCCCTGGCTCCCAGCTGTAATGGTAATAGACGTTTATACCTCTGGAGCCTTAAACCCAAGCAAACCCTCTCTTCTCTAAGTGCTTTGGTCATGGTGTTTTACCACAGCAATGGAAAAGTAACTAAGATAGTTGCTTTCACCAGTAAATCCACACATACTCTTGGGAGGTTTTGTAGTCACTTATCTTTTTGTGCCTAGGGTTGAGAAGGCACAGTGTCTATCACTATGCTTTGGGAGTGGGCCTGTTCTCAGCAGGTCCTTGCAGAAACACAGAACTTGCAGCTGAGGTCCACCAGATGGAGTACCTCAGGAACCGTCTAGAAACAGTGCTACTCCTTGCATATGAACACATAAATCTTTGTAGGTCTACTGTGATTTATTAAACCCTTTCCTCAGGTTTGTGGAATGATATTCTTACAAAACATGAAGAATTTTCAAACTGAAAATTGTAAAAAAAATAAATAAATAAAAGAAGAGGTAATACGAATTTCTCCTTTGAGATTTCTTTTACTATCACATCTGTATCCCTTCTTCAACTCATAGTTTTCTCTTAGTAATGCAATAAATTTTAGATGATGCATTTCTGTATATTTCTGTCCCTATGGATACTATTCCAGTTTTAAAAAAACACTGCAAGATTTAAACAATCTTACCCTTGAGCATTCCTTTCTGGCTTGGTAATAACAAAGGGTTGCTATGGTAACCCTAAGAGTGATTCTGTAAGTCCAGCATCGGCCCTTGCATCACCCACACTTGAGTAAGATGTTAGCTCATTAGAGTAGATAACAGTGTACTAACCCATGAACACAGAGTCAACACACGAAGCTAAAGGAGCTCATTGAGATTAATGGAAAAAATCCATGTAAGGGTTAATCTCATCTGTTGGTTCTAACTTGTGGAATCTCGTGTATTCAGACATGCAGGTATCAAACATTTCCACTAAGGATTGTGCTTTTGTTTTTTGTGCGTCAGACTTCCTGCAGCAGGCCAGCAGAATGAAGCAGGGAGGTTTATCAAGCTGTTTTCTTTGGTGCTTTGCAACCCCATTGTTTTACCTTGCTCCTTACTTCTCTTGATTTCTAAGATTTCTGCTGTAAACTCTGATGAAGAACACATGTCTGCTCCTAGATCACTCCCCCGAGAAATGTTGGAACTGTTACATTTGGTTTTACTATCCAACATATTAAAACAGTTAACCACAAGCACATATTACTAAATAGCCATATCAAGTGAAGTTTAAAATGTTTACTACATACTTAAAATACATCACAAGCTCTGCAGAAAGAACTGTGGAGCTGCCTAGTGAGGCAGATAAACCAGCAAAGCAGTCTGACTAGTGCAAGGGATCCCCACATATTGCTTTTGCAAGTGCTGCACTTTTCCCTGACTCATCATCTAAAGCATCCGTTATTAATGATACCGCCAGGGCAGATCTTCTTATGCTCATACTTATATGTGTTATAAATGCATAGAGCATCTTGTCTGTGTCACCAATGTTTATATCTGCACACATTAAGAACTGTAGTGATGTCATACACCAAAATACGACATTTCAGTTCAGCATGGACAGCTATGAGACAGTGGGTCCACATGGTCCCCGTGTTCACTGTGTGTCTTGATTGCAGCAAGAGGTCATATAGACTGGCTAGCTTATGCCATCTAGATTAGTGTAATCAACTCTGATGTTCCCATTACACTGTAATCACTTGATGATGTGCTTCTCAGAACACACCCCATTGTTAGCCAGCAAATGACTATAATTATATACATGATGTGACAATTAAGAGATTTGGTTTTTTAACTAGGTTTTATTAGCAATAGATATGGTATAAATTTCCCAATAATAAAGAAAACAATGTGTGACATAAAAGGGTAGTTGTTTTAAAAACAATGTGATGGTCAGAGCCAGGTATGGCCAGAAATAACACATGGGGAGGAAACCTGCTTCCTCAACATGCCTGTTGAATGCAACCTGAATTTCTCTAATGCAGTGGTTCTTAACCTTCCTAAGCTGAGACCCTTTAGTACAGTTCCTCATGTTGTGGTGCCCCCCCCCAACCATTAAATTATTTTGTTGCTATTTCGTAGCTGTTATTTTGCTACTATTTGAATCTTAATATAAGTATCCGATATGCAGCTTCTCTGATGTGTAACCTCCAAAGGGGTCATGACCACAGGTTGAGAAAAACTGCTCTAGTGTCTTACAAAATAGCATCAAAGCAGGTATTGATTGAACTAATTCCAAAAACTAATACCAGGCATGGTGACACAGGCTCCTGATCCCAGCATTCAGCAGGCTAAGAGAGGAAAATCATGAGTTCAAGACTAGCGTGGGCTACATAATGAGTTCCAGGCCTAGGCTATGTAATGAGTCCCTATTTCAAAAGGAAAAGAAAGAAGAGGAAAAAGAGGAGGGACAGAGAACTAAAGCTTTTTCTCTTTGTTATTGCCCCTCCACATTCAATTAGCTATAATAATTGTGATTGTTTTATAATTATTTATAATTCTTTGAATATAAGCTTATAGAAGGCAAGGATTGTCATTTGGATAAAATAAAATTACTTACATTTTCTTAACATGATTTATAATTGGATTTTTCTTGAATACAAAAGTGATACTAATTTTGCTCCCAAATAATCACAATAGAACTTAAAAATTACTTGTAAACTCACTTTCCAGAGGAAATACCCTAACATTTTGATAAGTATTGGTACAAAATCAATCAGTAAATAGATATATTTATGTGATAAATTCCTAGTGACAGTGTCAGGCAAGATTTTGTTTCATATACTTTGGAGTCAGTCTATTGTAGTCATAGTGCCTAGAGTAAAATCACAGGTACACAGCATCATAAATGTATTAATAGCAATCGTGAATGATGTTGTGAAAGGAGATCTTGGGAATATTAGTGTCTTAATATTTATGTCCTCAGTTCTAGGAGGCAATACTCCTTGAGAGAGAAGGTGCCCTTAATTAGAGAATAAGGAGGACCCTCTAGCCCCTAAAGAGACTATTAGGATCCTGAGAGTGAAGAAAAACAGTGAGGTACAAACATTTCAGCCTAAACTTGTGACAAAGACAGAACTCACTATGTAGCCAGGCTGGCCTTAAACTCATGATTTTCCTGTCTCAGCCCACTGAGTGCTGGGATCAGGAGCTTGTGCCACCATGCCTGGCATTAGTTTTAGGAATTATTTTAACCAATACCTGCTTTGATGCTATTTAATAAGATGGATGGATAGATGGATGATAGATAGGCCATGATAGATGGATGGGGGATGGATGGATGGATGGATGGATGATAAGAGAGAGATACAACAGACTCTAAGCTGAGACTCCTTTGATAATGGGAAAATGAAAGACTAACATGTTGGACACCAAAAAGGGCACATGTGTGTGCAAGCACAGTGATATTGTGTTTTGAACATAAGTATAAATGTAATCAGAAATATAATTCTTATAGAGGCTAACTCTGTCTACATGTGTTGCCTGTGTATTCTGTCCTTGGCACCTGGACTGAATTGGTCCCAAGCAGGGTGGTGATTTTCACTGAGGCATGTATAAAATGAAGCCCCCTCCCCCTTTTTATTCCTTTTATTTTTTTTAAAGCAAAACGCATGGCTGCACCTCTTCTTCAGGCTCTTGACTTGTTGCCAAGCTGACAGAGAGCCAACTGGAACAGGAAACTGATATGGTGCAGTGCTCATTAGCAATTTACATTTTCTAATGCAACAAGAGTTCCTGTGTTAGGTTTTAGAAGCTGTGGTTTTATCCAAACCATTCCCTAAAATAAGTGGACACTTCATTCTTTATCAGTGTCGTGCTGGTGAAGACAAATAGTTTAATCTGATCAATTCTATTCATATAGTGGTGTAAGATTTGAGATTTCTTCCCCATTAAATGTGTTTGGATACTTTTCTGGTTGGGAATGCATCTTGTTTTTATGAGCGTGGAAACCAAACACTGGACTAACTATAGTTACAGCTGCTAGTTCCATCCCCTCCTTGTTTTGTAAGAAGTAAAGTAGCATGCTTGTTCATAATTAATAAATGCTGAGTGCTTAATACCATGTTCCCAGAAACCGGTCTCCATATAGCATACGATTGTATTTTTAATAAGTTTTAAAATTAATCTCCGTCCTGCCAGCACCCTTACCTTTTACTGTTCCTCATCTCAGACCTCTCAGAGAGAACTCAGAAAGCAGGCACAGAGCATCTCAGTGACGGGGGCTTGGGGAGTTTGCACACTCCTCTTGATTATTTCAAGTTGTTCTCCTAGGGAACAGGAATCCAGACAAGAATGACATCATCTGTGCCGAGTACAAGCTTCTTTAGAACAGACATTTGTAATGGCTTTTGACTAGGGGTGATTATAGCATTTCAGAGGCACAGGATTGCCAGGTACCAGGCTGGAGGTGTGGGAGCTGTTAGGAGTCTGGATAGCTATCCTCAGCCTCCAGCAGAACAAAAGCCATCTGGGGCTGTGTGTGGTGGAGGTGTCTGGGTGGTGCACGCGCAAGGGGAACTAGCACTAGCCCGCTGTTAGCTATCCTTATCCTTATTAACTTGTCAGTTCTTGCCTGAGCCAAATCATGCTCAAATTATTTTAAACACAGATTTAATATGTGAAAAAAATCAGGAAACTATTTCTGAGACTAAAAGTATCTGTATAGGCTTCCCTACCCCTGTGTCTGCTTCTCCCAGTGTGGGCACCAAGCTGAGGACCTTGACTGTGCTAGTCAACATTTCAGTGCCGAGCTATATACCCAGCACCATATTTTGGGGTTTTGATTGACTCTTGTTTTTCTTTCTGTTTGACAGTGGGGGAAAAAAATCAACGTTTTTCCTAAAATAATAGAACAGCAAAAGTACACATGATCAGGCTTAAAAAAAAATTGGGTCATTATTCTCCAGGGTAGGGAGGAGCCTCAAGCAGTTTCTAAATAGCGTGCTACACCCATGGCTTCCCCTGTGTCTGGACTCAGCGGCACACCCCTTGGTTCTGGGCCTTGCAGAGCTGCGGAGTATCATTTCCCATGATTGCCTCCCTCTGGGGCCGTTTTCTTCTTCTATTCTCTGTGTTCCTACCACGGGCCATGTGCTTACTTAAATGTGTTACACTCCCTCTAAACCAGAGGTCCTCTAACTACTTTCCCAGAGCAGTACAGTTAACCCCTTTAGAGCTCATTCCAAACCACAGAGCCTGGGGTCTGCCTTCCCCAACCCTCCAGATTACCTCAGTGCACCCCATCTGAATGTGTGTTTTAATGTGAGCATGGTTTATTATATAGCTGTGTAATAATTTCAGTAGTATCTGGCATTCCCTTCTAGACCATAAACTCCTGCACACCCCTGTACCTCAAGTGCTAATCTTCTCTGTAGGCACCTAGTAGGCTCTTGTTAATGTTAACTGAATGATAAAAGACTAACAAAGAAAGAAGATGTGATTCTGTCTCAGAGTTTCTTGTAACTTTGCAAAAGTACAAATATGGGGCAAGTTTAGGAGAGTCTCTGTTTTGGATGACAGGATGGTGTCCAAAGAACAGATAGAGCGTCAAAGGGAACAGGAGTCTTGGACATATCATGGTGCGAAACATTGTCAGGAAAACATTCTGTGCAATGAGAACAGATAATAGCAACTGTCAGTGCAAGTCCTGCTTTGCATTTTATTGTTTTTTATTCAACCAAACTATTTAGATTCTGGGGACTTTTAGTTCAGTTAGCTGTGTCTTCTCCAGTTCTAAAGATTTTTCTCATCTTTCTTGTCTTGCTGTCTGTGGGGGTTTGAATAGGTTTGGCTCCTTGTTGGAGTAGGTGTTTGGGGAAGTGTGTAGCTGGGGCCGGGGCAGGGGGGTGAGTGGGAGGTTGGGGCTTCGAGGTCTTCTAGTGCTCAAACTCTGCCCAGTATGCAGTCAGAGTCTCCTCCTGGCTGCCTGCAGAAGAAAGTCCCTATTTAGCTTGGTCTACTTAGTGTTGGTGAGAACTTTGGATCCAAAGCCAACTTGAAAAACAGACTTCATCTGAATAAGTAGCTAACTAGATTGGTTGGTTTTAGTTTTCTCTTGAAAAAAATATAATGAATTCAAGGAACAGTTGGGACTGAGTGGTGGCTGCTCCTTAGGGACCTATGCTCCTTGCTTCATTGTGTAATATTACTTACAGTCACAAATGCCGTGGTATGTGCTGCACTGTTGCACTGTCACTATAGTGCTTATGGTCACCTCCCATCAGTGGCAGGAACAGGCCATTGGGATCTATTCAAAGATGGCTCCCTCAGTCTGTCACATCATGGTAGACTCGAGAAGGGTCTTGAGACCCCCACAGGTACAAGTGTCCTCAGAGATCCAGAAATGCACAGAATGTAGCACACGAGTCACTTGGCAACTCTTGTGAACTGTGTAAATCTGCCACTGCGATCCTGAGTGCTTGGGGACCCGGGGTCATTCATTGGCTTGGCTGGAGGAGGACATGAAGAAGTAGCTTGAGAATATTAATTACATCCTTAAATACCTGCAGACTTTGGATGGTGGTCAGCAATTTTCTATTTGCAGAAAATCTAGGCTTTTATTTTTATCTGTGAAAGGTTACCTTGGCTACTGTCTTGTCAAAAGCTATTTTGAGAGTACTGGACTTTGATGACCTTATGAATTTCAACACCCTTTCTTTTCATTCTAGAAAATGTCCTCTTGAGTTCAAGGAAGCCAGACTGTCTCTAATCAAATACTTTCTCCCATGTAGGCTTTGTCTGAGTTAACAAGGAGCACCAATTTTGTTAACACTAGGCTCTGCCCTTCCAGACAAAGGCAGGTTAGCCATCATTTTACCACAGTGCCTTAGGAGTAGATACCCAAATCATCTGCTGTGGCAGTCTTCTGAACTAGCAGTGCCTGAATCATGACATCAATAAGGTGTGGTATGTGGGTGTCTCCCATCAAATGACAGCTGGTGCTCTAGTAGGGTAGTGATTACAGCACTGATGTCTGTCTTCAGTTACAGAAATGTAGCCACTAAGCTCATTTTGAGAATTGGTTTAGTCTCTCTTTTCCCTAGCTTTAATGGGGTGTAGTTGGCAAACAAAAGAAATGTAAATAAAAGTATATGTATTTAAGTTATCCTTTTCTTTAAATGAGTGTATTGCTTTAAGAATTGCTAATTTCTTCTTCTCATCAGAATATAAAAAGAGGCTGCTTATCTTCTTATCCATGACTGCTGAAGGAAAAAGACACTGGCTTCTCCAGCTCTTTCTAGGAAGAGGCCAGCTTAGGAATACAGTTTGAGGTCACTGTTCATCAGTGCAAAGTTCTGGGTTTCCACTGTATGACTGGAGTATAGCAGTGTGTCTGTTTTCCAGAGGATTAGTCCATAGGTTTGGGAGGTTTTAATAAGAAGGCATGCTTCATAAGCCTTGCTTTTTCCAAACATGGGCCATCCTGCAAGCTGAAGCATGCATGCTGACCTTGAGGAATCTGGAACATTTTCATAACCATCCAACCTTAGGATTTGGTTTTCGTGCTGTATTTCTTATACCTACCCCTTCTCAGTCTTGATTGGAGAAGTGAGTGACGATGTAAGGCAAACGTTTTGTTGGACCCTTCTCAGTTTTCTCAGGAGTCTCTCATGAAACACTAACTTCACTCAGAGTTAGGATTGATATCCATCATGCCCTTTGTGCCCCTTCCATTATGGATACCACTAAAACATTAGCTTTCCAAGAGGAAATACAATGTGGGGTTTAAAGGTAGGACAGAGTATTAGGGAGGGACTCTGCTGGCGGTCCAATTGAGTATATCTGTCTCCAGTCAACCTGTCGCTGTAGTAAGTTCTGACCTCTCAGTTCCATCCTGTTGGTCATGTGTGTGAGAAAGCCCTATCATCAGCAAGTGGTGGGAGGAGTGTGTTTCACCTGATCATGGCCAGGAGCATAGTGCTGTCATTGCTGGAGCTCTTAGCGTGCCTTGTTCTACACGGAACCTGGAAGAATAGTCTACTTACTCCAGCTGTGAGTAAGATCTATGTTCTCAACACTCTTTGTAAGCAGCTTTTCCCTGATTGAAATGTTTGGATAAACTTTTTGTGCTAATTTTTCACTTCAAATTGTATTGATCACTGCAGCCTCTAGATCTAATCAATAACTACTTATAGGTGGATCTTAGTTAGGATTTTTATTGTTGTGATAAAATACAACAACCAAAAGCAACGTGAGGAGGAAAATGTTTATTTCATCTATACTTCCAAGTAACAATCCTTTACTGAGGGGATTGATGGCAGGAATTAAAGCAGGGCAGGAACCACAGAGAAGTGCTGCCTACTGGCTTACTCAGCCTGCTCTTTTGTACAACCCAGGACTACCTACTCAGAGGTGGCACCGCCCACAGTGGGCTGGGCCCTCCCACATTAATCATTAGTCAAGGAAAACTCCTCCCAGGCTTGTCTACAAGCAGGTTGTACGGAGGCATTTTCTTAACTGATGTTCCCTCTTCTCAGGTGACCCCAGCCTCTGTCAAATTGAAAGAAAAAGAAAGAAAAGAAAAGACCAAAACAAAACAAAAACAACTAACCAGCACCAGTAGTGAAATGTACTCTTCATCAGGACTGGTATGATTAACTTTTAATTCCGGGAGACTATGAACTTCAGGAAATGGCCATTTCCTCAGCTGTCTCTTACTACTGAGCACCTGCTATGTGCCAGACAAGACTTAGTTCTGGAGGTGCTGTAGGCAAGCTAGGAAAGGCCTGTGCCTTTAAGGCATAGTACCTGATATGCAGTAAGTGCTTTAAGTGTGTTTGCTATACACCTGAGTGTAGCAGCTGAAATGGAAATCCAACGTGCTCTAAGGAAAAGGAATAACTAAGCTTTTTCCACCACAGTGCTATCTTGTCTTGATATTTTATTTGTTTATGTAGTCCTCTTTTATTGTAAAAATATTGTTTTATTAAATTCCACCTCAATTAACCCTGAATGAAAATGAGGACATGACCACTCCTAGGTGTGGCTAAAGAGAATGTTTTTATTGTAGATATGAGGAAAAGAACAGCCAGAGGCATTGGAAGGATCTAGACTGAACTTGGCCAGCAGAATAGAGCAGGCCATGAGAAGAGAGAGGGGAGGAGAGTGAGAGAAGAGAGAGGGAAGAAAAGGGAGGGCAAATAGACAAAGGCCAAGAGAGAGCACATAGCCAAAATGGCTGAGTAATGTGGAAAAGGGGAGCTGGGGAGAGAAAGCAAAGCTCAGGACTGGAAGGTTTGAGGTAGGGCCTGGTGAGGAGTTCTGAGAGGAGCCAGGCCTTTGTAACCAAACACTCCTGATGCTTGGAGGAAGCCTGACTGCTTATAGGCGGGGCCTCTTTGATGTGTTAAATGGCACTTGAGGTAGCCACTCCTCCTAGCGGCCTTTGTTTATTTTCAGGTTCTTTCTTTCAGTTTTTGTTCAAACAGCTTAATTTTAAAAAGACACCAGTAATAAAACTCAAAATCACTGCTCAAAGTCTAAATTGTGCAAGATTCACTCACATATTAGCAAGTGCGTGGGTCAATATGACTTCAATTAAAAGAATCCAATCAATATTCTTTTTTGAGATTATAATTGCATAATTTCCCCTTTCCCTTTCCTCCCTTCAAACCTTCCCAAAAGCCTCTTTTTCTTACTATCATTGCCTCTTTTTCATTAAGAGAGAGAGAGAGAGAGAGAGAGAGAGAGAGAGAGATTCCTAAACACACAAATACAATCTTCTCAGTGGGTATTATGTTACTTGTATGTATATATTTTCAGTCCTGACCATTTGGTATTGGATGAACAATTAGCATGCTCTTCCGTAGTGCAGACCCCGTCTCCTGATCTGAGAACTCTTAGTTGACTGTTATTCTTTGTGTAGGTTTTAGGCCTCATGGGCATTCCCCATGCATGTCTGTTGGTGCCCTTGTTTCCCATGTGTAGCCAGTCAAGTTGGCAAGACTTTATAAATGTACCTCTGACATTCCTAGGAGACACAATCTCACAGGAAGTTTCCTGTTCCTCCAGTATACAGATTTATTAATATTAAGAATCAACAATGCTCCTGCATAGTCATAGCTGGCTGCCTTCCTACTCGTCATATGTGAAAGAGCTCGCTTTCCTTAAGCCTCACCAATATATTGTGCTGTTAAGCATACTTAAGACTTTGGCTAATCTTTAGGATGATAAATGCAATTTTGGTATCAGATATTTCAATTTGATATTTTTTCTTTTAAGTAAGTTGAAGGTATTTTCACATTTCAATTTAACTTATCTTTTGTGTGAATTATCTATGATTGCTTGCTTTTTGCTCCCCTTTTAAAAATACAGTATTTTTATTGTCCTTTTAATCAAAAATTTAAAGTTATTTATAAATTACTTTAAATGATCTATTTGTATATAATTTGCTTATGGTGTCTTGCTACTTAATTTTCTTTAATAATCAAACATTGATTTTCCTCTTAAATTACATCTGGATTTTGAGATAATTACAAAGTCTTTTCTACTCTCATGCATAGAGTGACCCCATCAAGAAGTAATTTTGTAGGTCTTTTTAATATTGGATCAGTTTGGAATTTTTGCTTATAGTTGACATGAGGAATACATCAAACTTTCTTTTGACAAGTTGTTATCCAGTTTTCCTAATATTATCTGCTAAAATGTCTAATTATGAGCCAGTGAGATGGCTTAGAGAGTAAAGACACCTGATGCCAAGACTGAAAACCTGAGTTCAATCCCCAGGACCCACAAAGTGGGAGGAGAGATCCGGCTCCATAAACAGTCTTCTGACCCCTAGATAGTTAGATAGATAGATAGATAGATAGATAGATAGATAGATAGATAGATAGATAGATAGATATAATTTTTAGCTCTATTTTTGGTCTCAGCAAAGAGCTAACACACCTGTATCATGTATTAGAATATCTCCTTTGGTTGGACTTCTTTGTGGGTTTGCTGTTCTGTTTCACTGGTCTGTGTGTCTCATTGTGCTTCAGGATATCATGATCCTGCAGAGGTTTCAAAGAAAATCTCAATATCCCTAGCTTGGCTAACCCTTCTCATGATTCTTCCTGGTCACCTGACATTCTTTGATTTTTCTTTTCATGTGAAATTTTATGTATAAAGTCAATTTTGTCTATTTCCAGGAGAAAAGTAACTTAAACAACAATTTTAATAATTATTTATGGACTTAATAAGATGAATTATCTTCTGATGGTACAGAAACATCCTAAGCAAGAATAAGAATTGGCTTGACTGTTCACATCGGCAGTTGTTTCTTTGTTCCTGTCTGTACCAATTCCTAGTTCCTTTCTGAAGAATTACATTTTCTCTATAGTTTCTGTGTTGTTTTTATTTCTGGTTTTGTTTTATTTTAAATAACCATCTCGGCATAGCCAGACTATCTTCAAGGACTACAGAAACTTCTTCCATGAGTAACTTCCTCAGTATCAACAGATAAGTGTAAAAGCCCACATGTGTTCTGTTTTGATCTAATGGAGCCCTGCATTCTGTAGATTTAAAAGACCAATTACTACCAAATGAGGATTGCATGCTGGAAACCAGGTTTACCTTAGATCAGCGCAAAGGAAGTGTTGTAAGAAGGGTCAAAATGAGGAATGGGCCAAAGAGAGGCCCCATGTCCTCACACCCACATCAGCAGTTGGAAGCAGAGCTTCTCAACCGCACAGGAGTGACTGGTGTGACCCGCAAGTGGAGTGTGCCTTAGCCAGACTTTCTTATGACATCAGAGGCTAGGTCTTAAGTACAGTAGCATACGGAAAGCATTGCTAGTTCCTCTTTGCCCGTGGGAGCTGCAGTGCTTCAATGTAATCTTTGTGTTTGACATTTTCTGTCTTCCTTGAGGCATTTGAAGTTGTGCCAGAAATGGGGATTTTTCTCTTCTCTAGTTAATCTTACAGCTGTGGGTTTGCATGATTTATTCTAAAACACGGTTTAGAAGTAATGATTACATATGTAAAAATTATGATAGTTGCATAGCCATGAAAATATTACTGAAACTTGCAGTTATTTTCTTTATAATTCTTTCAACGTTGGTATATTTTGCATGTACTTATAAAGATAAACACTAAAAAGTACCGTTTTAAAAAGTAAAATTTCAAAACCCAGAGAAATGTTGGAGTAAACCCAGAAACTCACTCTTGATAACTGCTAGGTTTGGCCTGGTCATCTGAATCTGTTCACTCATCCCTCATCCAGATAAGATTCTCATTGGATGCTTTGCCAGAATGCCTATAAAACCATCCTTTAAATAATGGGGATATGTAATGTAAACTCCATAACTTTTCAGCACCTAATTTAACAAAGGCTATTAAACATTGCTATCAAACAGGGATGAAACAAATGGTTTTATGGATAACTAAGTAACTATCTCTTAGGCTATGCAATGGCTTACTGTGTGTGTCTTAAATCCATGAGGACCTGAGTTCAGATCGTTAGTGCACATCTAAAGCCCAGTCACAGTGGCACACGTCAGCATGGAGCAACATAGGAGAGTTGAGGTAGTTAGGGGGTCCCAGTGCTGCTGAAAAGGTGAGCTAGCAGAACAAAGAGCGACTCCACCTCAAAAAATTAGATGGAGAACAATAGAGGACAATACTTGACACTGACCTCTGCATTCCATCTGTATGCACACGCCTGTGTACACACACACACACACACACACACACACACACACACACACCATTTCTCTTCCAGCACTCATGTTTGTGCCACAATTTGCTTAGTCTTTCACAGCTATGATGATGATACTTCTGATTATCTATAGAATCATCACTATGAATGTCACTGTTTTTAGATTTAAAAAAATAATAGTTGTATAGTTCTGTACTGAGCCATCTCTCCAGTCAAAGATATTATTCTTAATAAAAAACCCCTATAAATATTTGCTGTTTACTTCCATTCAACAGATGAGAAAATGAAGCAGTTTGTACATCTTGGTAACTTAGATCCTGAGTTCTTCCTGATTGTAGAAGTGAAATCTAAGGGGTTCTCGTTACCAAGGTGTCCAGTGGCAGAGTGATGCTGCATGGTGTACCACCAGCTTCCCGATGTCCACTCTGGGCCCGTCATCTGCCCGTGTTTCTTGTGCTTCTGCACTAGTGTTGCCCTTATGTTTCCTACGTCCCCTGAACTAGAAGGAGGGTCATATCCATGTTTTATTAACATTCTACAGCTTTTAGTCATGAAAACATTTCTAAAATTTTGATTACTTTCCTGCAGTCTCTTTGTAGTCACTGTGACCAAGATGCCTAAAAGAAACAACTTAAGGGAAGAAAGACTTTCTTAATGTAATCACAGTTTCAAGTTTGGTCTCCACTCCATTAGTCCTGAGTGCTCAATCAGGACATCATGGCAGTGGGAACATTAGGTTCCCTTCACATCATGGCTGAATAGAAAGGAAAGGGAGGGAGAGAAGGAGGGAGGAAGTACCCTGGGACAGTATCACCTCGATAACCTGCCTCCAGTGTTGTACTCACTTCTACCCCCCTGGCCCCCTCTCCTTCCAAAGCTACACACTGGACCAAGCATTTAAAAAGTGAACCTTCAGGAGACATTTTAGATTCAGTTGTAACATCCAAAAGACCAAACCCTTTGGGATATTTAACGAGGGTAGGACCAACAATTGTTTGTTGGTATAAGTATAAGGTAAGAATATATGGTGATAACTTATTTTTATATTTATTTTATTTTATTTTATTTTGAGACAGAGTTTCCCTGTGTAGTCCTGGCCATCCTGAAACTTGCCCTGTAGACCAACCTGGTCTCAACTCAAGCTCATAGAAGGCATGCCCACCACTGACCAGCAACTTATTCTTTTATGTTTGAACTTTCTGGTTTGTAAAATTTTGTGAGCCTCTATAGAAAAAAAGAGATTGCCGAAACAACACTATGTGATTTAGTGTGAGTGATTTGGAAGACTGGTGAAGACTTACAGTCTCTCCCTCCCTCCCCGTCTCCAGCCTCTGTATGTGTGGGTACTTGAGAAAGGGTCTGGCTGCAATACTCCAGGCAAGTCTGAAACTTGTGATGTAGCCTAGTATGAAGCTTAATGTTGGTTGTCAGTTTGACTGGATTGAGAGTATCAAGGGGATTAGTAAAGCTCTCTTTGGTTATCTGTAAGCATGTTTCCAGAGATGATTGACATATGGGAAAGCAAATGAGGAAGAAAGTCCTGCCTCAGTTGTGGATAGCACCATCCAATAGTCTGGGAGAGCAGATGGCATCAAGTAGGAGAAGGCATGGCATGTTCATTTGTATTCACATTTTCTCACACATCTTCCTTCCTTTCTTCTCTCTGCCCTACTCCTTCTCTCCCCTTTCTGTCTCTTCTCCCCTACCCCTCCTTGTTCCATGTATCTGCAGTTTCTTTGGCACCCTGCGTGTATCCTTTTTACCACTGCGTAGTAGTCCATGGTAAATATGCACCACAGTTTACTGAACTTCCATCTATTCGTGGCATGGTTTATTTCGGGATCTTACCCATTACAGATAAAGCCATCGTGAACATTCAAGTACAAGCTTTGTGTGGATGTAAAGTTTCAATCCTTTGGGATACATACATTAAAGTGGAAATTCTGGGTGATAAGATATAATTAAGTTTTAAAGAAATTGTCAGATTGTCTCCTGGAGTAGCTGTATCATTTTACATTTCAGCTCTTGAGGTTAACAGCATTTTCCTTTTATGATACTGGAAAAACTAGGAATTCTTTGATACCATATATTTCTTCAAGAATTTTGTGATGTAAATTCAGCAAAAACTGACATTGTAGTTTTTGTTTATCTTATTTTTCTAGCATAAATCCTATTACAGTCTGCAAATATTGGTCACATGAAGCACGAGTGTGTTATAATTTCATAACATGCCATCATCTAACTTCTAGTTTAGCTCTTACTCAATGAGATTATTCTCATAAATAGCATTGTGATAATTTCAGTGTCTGCTTTCGGCCACACTAATCTAAGACCCTCTAGTGATGCTTGACTTGACTCTAGAAGATCATCTCCCCTTCCCTCCTTCTCCCCAAGAAATAGGACTTTCCCTATTTCTCTCCTTTCTTCCTCTATTGGGTGTTGAATCCAGAGCCTCATAACTGCTGGGCATGTACTCTACACTTAGCTGTATCCCTAGCCCCTCACGTTTCATTATTTGTTAAATCATTACATCTGTAAGAGTCTTCATATCACAGATGAATGTAAAGGAAAAGAAGTACTTCAAGAGGAAGACTCTGCATTTTAAGAGGTTGACCTATAGTTTCCCAACAGAATTGAGGCCTTGCAAAGTTAGATTCGGTACCAGACTCCATAGTCTTGTACCATATAGCATCAAATCATCCTGTAGCGGTGAGCAGAAGGGTCACCTAAGCAGTTTTATGAATCTTGTACAGTGAAACTTAGGAATATCTGGATTTATGTATTGAAAATTTAGACGTTTGAGAGTTAAACCAAATGATCATTTTATGGAACAGTAAATGATAGATTAAATTTACTTAGCAATAATATTTAGGTCAATCCTGAAGGTTTGTGCAAATGGCTTATAAGGCATTGACCAGAACCTGAATTAGGGCAAGCATCATTGGAGACAACATATATTCTGATGTCTGTTTTAGTCTTTGTAGTTTGGATATCTTTTTAAATAACTGCTTGGCATTGTCCACGCCACCCAATTTCCCTCTTGTGTCTGTAGAAGTAGAGAATTCCCTTCCGTTTAGAAAAGCTCATAGTATGCATCTGCTGAAACTGAGCATTTCCTAGTTCCTCTCCCTTCCCATGCAGCAATCATCAGAATAACAAAGTTGCCTTTCTTGGGCCAGTGGACTTAAACTTCACAAATCTAAGGACTTTTCCTATCATCTGCAAATGACTGTAATGGCTTAATGTAGAACTGGATGCCAAAACATGAATTTGCATAATTACTGCCCAAACTCAACAGTCCACACCGTGATTATAAAAGTATGCTCACTGATGAGTTTGTTGACGGGGTTGTGTGGGAGTAGGACAGAGGCTTAGTGGCTGGGCAGGCCTGGGTTTGGGTCACTAGCTTGTGGGCCATGACAAGTCTCAACCTAGACTTTCCAGAATGGGACTGGGTTTAAAGCTTATTTGGGGTCTGGTGTGAGGGTAGGAGGTATTTGATTGCAAGCTTGATGAGGCCGGGGATGTACTGTGTTTTGTGTATCAGAACTTAGTGCCTAACACAGTGTTCATTGCAGATCCCCAAATACTTGTCGAGTAAACTAATGAGTGGTTACTGAATCCTCTCTAAGATGCATGGCATTGTTACTAATCTTTCCTCCTTTGAGTCAGAAGCACTAGGAATCATCCTTCAAACTCATTTCTCTCTAGTCAGAACCTTGGGGTTCCTTGTCTTCATGGATTTACCTGTCCAGCACTGCGTGCTGAGGATGCAGAATAGACATACTGCCCTGAAAGCTTCTGTCTTCTGAGGAAACCAAACCAGGTGATCCTGATGAGGCTCCCTCCCCAGCTCTCTTCCTTCTCCCTTGTAGCTCAGCGTGCTCAACGACTTGAGTCTGTGCATTTGTTAAAGCATAGTCATGCTCAGTTGATCCAACAGAAAGCTCAACTCTCTGGGAAGATGTTTGTTTTAAATGTCTTATTTTTTGTTTATTTGCCAAAATATTTTCACTTGTCATCCCCCCTTTTTTCCTTTTCTTTTGGACTGGCTTCCAGAAGAATTGCAGATGCAAAACAACAGATGGAGGGGAAGATAGTTTTGCCCAGTCCCCTGGGCCTAGTAAAATCCCACTTACCACCCAGCCTTCAAAGCTTTCCTAGTTGGTTTTCCATTGCAAAACTATATGGTGCTTAGCAATCACCATAGCTATTTCATTATTACCAAAGGAAGTGCTTGCTGTTGGAGCCCTGTTTAAAAGAAGCAGACATATCATATATTTTGGCATGTGTATCTGAAAATTAATTTTATTTTAGTGGCTGAGCATGTTGTGAAATGTTACAGAGGAAATATGTTTTATAGCTTTACAACTATAGATGGCAAAGATTTTCTGGGGATTAGTAATAGTATTTTGTTCATCTGTATGGTCTAAAACAATCCTTTAACAATTATTTTATTTTATGTGCATGGATATTTTGCGTACATTTATCTATAACTTGGCACTGTGTTTATGTCTTATGCCTGTGCAAGCCAGAAGAGGGCATCAGAGCCCTGGAACTGAAGTTACAGATAGTTGTGAACCATTATGTGGTGCTAGGAACCAAACCCAAGTTCTCTGGAAGAGTAACTAGTGCTCTTAACTACTGAGCCACCTTTCTAGCTTGTCTTAGGATTTCATTGCTGGGAAGAGACACCATGACAATGACAATCCTTATAAAGAAAAACATTAAATTTTTGGAGCTAAATTACAGTTTCAGAGGGATAAAATGAGTATTATTCTATATATATTAATTAATGCTGGAAATTAATACAGTGAAATTATTCCTTAATCAGCTAGTTCCCCAAATAATCACACAGAGACCTTTTCATATTTCAAAGCTTAGTCCTTAGTTGAGCAGACTCTCAACTAGTTCATCTAAGCTAACCCAACAACCTAATGCCATGTGGCTAGTTATACCTTCCAGACCATAGTCACATCCTTCTCCTCTCATGTCTCCTGGCAAAAGGCCTTCCTCTTTATTCTTCTCAGAGTTTCTTTCCTCCTCTCAGGAAGATAGGCCTTCCTCTCTCTGTTGCCCAATCACAGTCTTTAGCTTTTTATTGACCAATTAACATGGGAGCAAGGTTGGTACAACAAAAGCTGGTGCATATGAGAATTTACTCATCTTGGGGCAACTAGATCTTGGGGTATAGAATTCAGATTTGAATATTTAGCAGCACCAGACCAACCCCAACATGGAGAGTTAGACCATTATCATCATGGTGGGAAGCATGGCAGTGTCCAGGCAGACATGGTTCTGGAGAAGGAGCTGAGAGTTCTACATCTTGATTTATAGTCAGCAGAAGGAGACTGAGCCATACTGGACATAGCTTCAGCATAGGAGACCTCAAAGCCTACCCACACAGTGACACACTTCTTCCAACAAGGCCACCCCTACTACAAGTCCACACCTCCTAATAGTGCCATTCCATTTGCACTAAGCCTTCAAACACATGAATTTATGGAGCTATGACTATTCAAACTACCACCATAAATTTTCTTTTGAGCATCTCAAGAGAAAATTTAAGTATGGGAACTCTCTAAGCAAACAGGCTATCTAGAGACAGCTGTGACTTAAACTTGTCAGATCACCATTTCAGATTCTATCTAAACAATTTCCCTGGAGTTGTATTATATAACATCAAAACTATAGTTACACATGTATGATGACAAAATGAAGTTGTAGCTTCTGTGAAATCTTCAATCCACCCACTTCATAAATATCTCTTGTGAATTTAGAATAAAAAGAGAATTTGATTTCTATGCTAACAGAGGGATTACAAGCTGCTTATTAGTTCTGTTGTAAATGAGTAACTATAAAATGCATTTTAATTTTAGTCGCTATTATCAAAAAGTAAATCTCAAGAATTTTTATAGTTAAAAAAATACATAGTTTGACATCCTAGAAACGTATTTTCCTTTGTAGGACACTAACAAAAAAAAAAAAAAAAGACAATTCAAAGAATCTGAAAAACACTGCAAATCATGTTTGATAATAGTCTAGTATTAGGTGTTAATTAAAAATGCTCATAACTCAAACAAAGATAACTGATAAAGCTATTTAAGTATGAGCAAATATTTTCATCTTGGTCTCTTGAACTGTCATAGGCTGGGTGGCTTATAAATGAGAAGTCTTTGTTTCAATTCTGGAGGCTGGGATTTCTCAGCTCAGAGTGCTAGCTAGCAGATTCAGCCTGTGCTTAGGGCCTGCCTCAGTTAATACATGGGACCTTCTCTTCTTGTCTTGTCCTCACGTACATAGCAGAAGGCATGCGGGAGCCCTGTGAAGCATTAGTCCTATCCATTTTCCTACCAAAACCCTCCTCCTACTGAGCACACTCGGATTAAAATCTCAGTTTATGAATTCGGGGAATGCACAGACTAATGATGATGTCTTCATTACCATGTCCTTCATTCATGCCCTAATTTTCTGGGTTTTGGACAATAAGAGCAGACTGAGGATTTTGTAAATTTTACCTGTTGTTCTCTTTCCTTATGGCTTGAAATTGGTCTAAAATTCCCTCAGTTTATATTCTTCTTACACGCAGAAGTATTCATTGCATCCTAACTGTAACCCCCCAATTCACCATTAATTCCTGCATCAACTTTGAAGCCTAAAATTTGAAGTGTCATCTAAATATGACCATTTCAGTTATGGATAGCAGTCATGGTAATATTGGAGGCAACTACTCTCGAGTTGTAAACTTGTGAAACCAAACAAATTATATGCTTCCAAACCAGAATGGTAGGGAATGGATATATAATAGATGTTTCGACTCCAAAAGGCAGAACTGGGAATAAGAAAAGAAGCAAAAGAGCTTAAATAAATTCGAAATGTAAGACAAATTCCACAAACTCTTGAGGCTTTTAAGAAGCCTTTTCTTTGGTTTTGTGCCCTGCTTTTTATGCCCACTGGAAAGGGGTCCCGTGTCCTAGACCTGATGAGTGAGTGGAGATTCTGCCTGAAACAGAGCTTGAGCCAAAGGATCTAGGTGGGCTTGCTTCCATGGTTTGGGGCAGGCTTCTCATATCAACCTGGCCAGACGCCGTTGTGCTGTTGAAAATGAGATGATAATCATGATCCATTCTGAAATTCAGGACTCAGCACTTCAGAGCCTGACAGCATCCATCTCAGTGTCAGTCTGCAACTGTCCATGGTAGTGACAGCCCTGTGACATCCTTATCAACTTGTCCCTTGGACAAACCCTTCATTTTCTCCTGTAATATGAATAGTGAGCATTTTGTCAATCTTAATTCATATTCTATCTACTTTTGTTTTTAAAAGTTAATTTTTTTTTAGCATTCTTCTCATCTCTGGTCTTACTCTACATGATCAGAACTCACTTTCAGTGTTTTCTTTTGAAAAACTTTAAGTAAACATAAGCACTTAGGAGACAGTACAGGTTCAGTTCCAGAATGAATGAGAATACTGCAGACAACTTAGTTACATGAGGTGTGTGTGTGTGTGTTTCCCAGGGCTTACAAAAGCTGTTAATTTTATATTGTATTCTACTAAATATTGAGTAACACCAGTTCCTTATCAATGTCTATATCTTAATTAAAGAATAGTTAATTGCAAAATGCTGATGATCATGTGGCACATCTTCAGACATCCCTAATTCTAATGTTAATTCTTTTGCTATTTCCAACACATCTGCATTTTAGTTCTCTCACTGAAGTCTTGCACTTGTAAAAATTATCCATAACCACTTGGAGTCCACTTCTCCAAATCACCTATTAACGATGATATAATTTGACATCCTCCTATAAATTACTAGCATTTTTAATGGAGTCTAGAGTGATGAATCTTTTCTAGAAGATTTTCAATGTATTCTGCCTCAATCCAACAAAAGAAGTATTACCTATGGTAGCTATAGTGCTATAGTAAGTATGTCATAAATAAGACTTGAAAGACTAAAGCTCCCCTTGATCCATGGGCTGCACTGTAGAAACAATGTGAATCTCACTGTCTGTCTCCTTTAAAGGTCCTGGGGGACCAGATGCATTGGCAAGATCAGGAATACTTTGAAAAAACACCCTTCTCAACAGTAGGAGCTTAAAATATCAAGTAACCCATGTTGTGAGCAGATGTGCTACTGCCACACAAGCTGTGTTCCATTCTCAAAGTACGGAGCAAACCTAACGTTGTTCTTGGGATTTTTGCAAATGGAAAGAAGCACTGAATTCAGTTCATTAGGTCTAATAACAGAATCTTCAAAGTTTTGAATCCAGGCATTGATGTCTCTCTAGCTATGAAAATCTTAGATGAAGCCCTCTTCAAGTACAATGATGATTGGTTGAAAATCGTTGATGGAGAATGGCTTAGTTATGTTAACTAAGTTTAGGATGGCAAAGAAAGAGACTAGCACTTCAGTCAGAGTGCCTGGGCATGGCAAAACTTGACATTCAATCAAGATGCTGAAGATCTGGGAAGAGTGAACACTGGTCCAGGAAGTACACTTGGCTGTTATCCTAATGGAGGTGGTAACTGGGTCTTTCCACATTGACTGGGGTCTCACCTCACAGTCTTTTAAGATTGGCTAATTTTTAAAGAATTGATACAAAGAGAGTGAAGGAAAGCTGGTGAGGGATTGGCCACCTTAGGAATTTTCCAAGTTCTAAGAATGTAATAGGGACTTTATCTAAACAAATCTTTTACTGGGTGTGTATGGAGGGGGAATTAAAACATTTGCATACAAGGTGGGGAAGAGAAGTAGATTTGAATTCCTTCTCATAAACATAATGCTTATAGTACTTGACAGAAAGAACCGTGTAATGTATCTTACAGTTGATGTAGCCACCTCCTTGCACTCCTGCACAGATCTAGAAATTTCACTGCATCGATGACTTCATTAGCACTTTAGTTTCATGAAGATAGCTTTCTTTAAACCCCATGAAGTCATCTTTGTAGGCTTTAAACGTCCTGGCCCGTCTTGAAGGGTCTAGGCCCTAGGCTATTAGACTTTGGCTTAAGAGAAAACTGTGGCTAGTTTGATCATCTATTCAGATCATTACAATTTTCTCCATGTCAGCACTAGGCTGTCTCACTTTCTTATCTGTCATTCATGTGTTCACAATGTTACCAGTGAAACCAAAATTGACTTTTTTTTCTAAGTTCTTTGTCTCATTAATAAAAGAATTTTAAAACAGACTCACAAGGAAACCCAAGGACAATTTTACTAAAATGTGAGAGAAAAGCAGCAGAACAGAGTCACAGAAGAGGGAGCTGGAGAAGTAGGGGAAAGGTCCAGAGTACCAAGGAAAGCCTGCTTAGACATTTGTCTAATAACCAAAAAAATTAAAAAAGAAAGCAAAAATGGAAAGTAATGCTTTTCTGACAGATAGGCGTTACCATGTTGGAAGAAATGCAGTTCAGTTGTATCCAGGGAGGGGCTTCAGGGAAATATAACTATGTTACAGCATTAGGGATATTCAGCCCTCCCTTCTCTTTAGCAAGTCTTCAGATAAACCTTTTAGAAAATTAGGTAGCGTGTACGCATGTACTTGTATGTGTGTGTGTTTGTGTGCGCATGTATGCCTGTGTGTTCTCTTGGCCAGACAATTGACTGTCCCAACTTAATTAATTCATGAAAGGAGACAACAGTTCTTAGTGATTGGGGAAGCTAAGAATGACAGGTTTTCACTCAGAGATAGAAGTAAAGTTTAGGTTGTACTTTTGACCAAGAGAAAGTAGATGTCCAGTTAAAGCTTGCTGCAAACCTGGTTATGAAGGAAAGAGAGCAGTGTCTGTGAAGTGCCATCAGGTGGAGTGAGTCAGTGTGGCATGCCTGCACATTGCTTCAGAGTTTCACTGTACCAGGAATACTGGTTATGAAATTCATTGTCATTTTATAACAAAAATGACTTTCCTACAATGATCAGTAACATGCTTATTTTACCCTAAGCCCCACCCATCCATATTTTTGCCAACATTCTGCATAGTAACCCTAAGGTGTTCCGTAAGAGGCTGGGGTTTTCCCCATGCTTCTTCTCTCCTGAGACCTTACTAGAATCACTTTTCAAATTTTGTTTACAAGTCTAGATTTTCCTAGCATACACCTCAAAATTCTTTCCAGTCTTCATTCTTTATCCAGTTGCAAAGCTATTTCAATATTTTAGGCATTTATTTGTTATAGTAACATATCACTCGTAGTTCAAAACCTATATTTGACAGGGGTCTCCAGAAAAATAGAACCAAATAAGAGATGTGAGTTGAGAGATATAGACTTGTTATAAGCTTGGTTTATGTGTCTGTAGAGGTTGAGGAATCCTACAGTCTACTGTCTGAAAGCTGAAGATTCAGAACAGCCAGTGGTGAAGAAAGTCTAGTTTACTTCTGAAGGTTGGTTGCCCGAGAACCAGTAGCCCCATTGTCCACGGACAGAAGAGAGAGGTCCCCACACAAGCAGAAAACATATGCAGTCTTGCTCAGCCTTTTGTTCTGTTCAGGCCCACAGGAGATGATCTTTGTCACTCAGTCTATCAACTCAAATGCCAGTCTGTCCTGCAGACAACCTCACATGCACATACACAACACACCGTGATGTTTCATGTGTTCCTGCTCTCAGGGCATTCAAGAGTAAGCATCCTCTTTCCTAAAGAGGATAACCAGGAGACATAGAAGATGCTAAGGTTAATTTTGGAGGAATACCAATGAAAATCACAAATAATTTTGTAACCTTTATGATAAGTATAATATAAAAAGAAAAGACAATATAATATCAAAAGATATTGATACAAGTGATACTTGAAACTTCCTCTGTTACTGGCAGCAATGTAAAATGATGTTTTGAAAAATGCTTTAGCAGCCTGAGAACGTTGAGCCTAAAGTTCCTAATTCTACTTCAAGGTGTTAAGCTAGCAATTCCACACCTAGCTACAAGAGCGTGGAGAGTGTACACGCAAATCTCACACATCAATGTTCCTTTACTATTACTTACAATAACCTTAGATTAGCCATGACCCAGTGTCACTACAATAAACGGTTTAATAAGGTATGTATTCAGACTTCAGTCCTGAAAACAGATGAAGTACCAACATAGGCCACCACGTGGATGGGCCTTGAAGTGAAAACCAGAGACAGGGAGCCACATATTGCGTGAGCTGATTTATATTAGAAGACATAAAGATGAGTAGCTACCAGCAGGTAGCTGGGGATACTGGGGAGTAAGAAAGGAGGGGGAGGAGGAATGAGGTCTAATGGGTCCATGTTTCTTCAAAGGGTAATCTGAATGTCCTGCAGTTAGACAGGAGTGACCGTTGTACATGCTGATGGTTATGACAACACCCACTGAACTGCAAAGTTTGTAAAGTAGTGAATTTTATTGTGCTAAGGTGCGTTGATTTTTAAAAATCATCTCAGGACAAACAAAATCAAATCAAAAGAGAAAAAAAAATACTTAGAAAGGGAAAACAAAGAAAATAGAAAGTTCAGCCCAGAAAACATACTACAATTAACTTATAGCCATCCAGATGTGACAGTTCTCTCTAGAGTTCTAATTATCATCTGAGATCTTATTAACAGGTGAAATGCTTAGGAATATGAATTATATATGACAATTATGTATTACATATCACATTCCTACAATACAGAGATCTTGCTGGCAGGCAGTGTCACATGAAATGCCTGCTGAACTACTGCTTCAGATGTGTTCCACCACAGGCTTAACTGCTGCTGTGTTGTGGGGCGTTTTGAGAAGATCATCACTTGGAACAGTGTGCCAGATAATACCTGAGGCTGCAGCATCTGTCACAAGTGTATTTCAGCTAGTCTAGGACACATATGGAGTTTCTTTTGTTTTAAATCTCAGGGTCTTTGGGTTTGAATGGTTCTTAGTGTGATGAAACACATTAGTTATGTATTGTGTTGTTGTTTTAAATATCTCTGTGGGATAGTTAGCCATATTAGATTAATTTTGTAGTCCCTGATGGGCTGTTTGTATTAATTGACACTGCCAGTATGTATCTCACTGGTGTTTGCTTTCAGGCTTTACAACTGGTTGTTGACATATCTCCTAATTACACAAAAATAGTTCTCAGAGGTTACATAAAGGCTTCCCACACCCCCTCCCTGTCATTCTCTGTTATCAATGAAGAATGATGGCCTTCTGGTCATGGAAATGACTCAGCAAATAAAGGAACCTGAGCTTAAGCCTGGAGGCCTGAGTTGGAGGAAGGAACTGGCTGGTCTTCTGACCTCCATGCATATGTGGTGTACATGAAAATTTAAATTAAGGATGTCTGCCTTCACTGTTGTTAAGCAGAAAGAGAAAGGCCTATTGATGTGTCTCCACTGCAATTCAAGGGCAAAGGAACCTTCATCAAGCCATTCAAAATCCTGTTTCTGCTGGTTATGGTCTCATAGCCTTGTAGTTCCAGCACATGAATGACCAAAGGGTTTGGTAGTCAAGGCTGGCCTGGGTGGCGTAAGGAACTATCCTGGAGAGTGCGTGGTGTGTGGTGTGTGGTATGGTGTGTGTGTGTGTGTGTGTGTGTGGTGTGGGGTGTGTGTGTATGTGTGTGTGTTTCTGCATTTAATTTTTATTAGAAATGTTTAATTTTTATTGACATAACATTGTAATAATAGTAAAATAGCCTACAATGTTTTGCCCATGACTTCTCTAAGGCATGTAAATTAGAAAGTCTTAGGTTCTTGGCTAAAAACTAGGATTATAGTATGTCATCATTTTTAAAATATTTGTTTTACCCTCAAATACAGATTGAACATGGCTATTACAAGTGTCATAGTTCTTAAAATTCTAAAAATGTCATGAAAACTCGGCAAACATATGAAGAAGCAATTTTTGAGCGGACTAGAGAGGAAAGCAACATTCTCCTCTTAGAGCACCTGGTCGATGTGATGACAGCTTTCCCCGGGCAGAGCTTGTTGTGCTGTCTTTAAGTGAGTGTGCTGATCCTTCCCGTCTGTTTAACGTTCCCATGTGGAGGAAGGAATTTCCTCATGGACATGAGGTGTATATTCAGGCACACAAGTTCTATATATGTGTTTTTTATAGCTTAGAAAGGCCATGCGGCCATCACACATTCCCTAGGGTTTTTGCACAGCAGTGATTTATAAGGAGGAGAGCAGTTTTCATTCTCTCCCTAATTCTCTGATTTGAATTTAGATTAGTCCAAATGGGAAAACACAATGTAAACACAGCGTAGGCAGCCAGGAACCTAGTAATCACCATTCCAGGAACCATAGAATAGTCATTACTGATTTGGATTATTATCACTAAAAACATTAAAAATTACTAAACAGTATGTTGATGGTGAATGAAAGATTCATCACATACTAATTTCTCTCATGAAACAGAAGATAGCACACTGAGGCGTCTGTAAACAAGCTGCTTCTCACATAGTGAGTACAGCACTTGTAAGCACAAAGGGATGTGTGCTTGCAGTATTAAATGTGTTCATGTGGGATGGATGCTGTATCAACAGCTTCCTGAGTGGCATGTAAGAGGGTGCCCCGTTCTCTGGCTTCTGTAAGTTTCCATTTTATGAAGGCACTAGCAAGGCACTAGGATGACCACAGGAAGTGGACAATCTCTCACTCATTGCTGCCTTTTCAGGCCCAGCCACAAAGAGAGCAATAAACTCTAGTGATACATTTACCTGTGTCCTGCCCCCACTTCTAGGATAGAACATGTGGAGTAATTGCAGGCCATCCCATGAAACCCCATTTCAGATCCAAAAGAATGTTGTGATCTTCCTTAATTTACATGGTGTCTGTTCTACTTTAACCCAATGTGATGATTAATTTCATGTGTCAAATTGACTGAATGAAGGATACCTAAAGAAGTGACCAAACATTATTTGAATGTGTCTATATAAGGTGGTTTTCAGATTCAATGTTCGATACATAACAAAGACCATCATTGCCCTCACTAACAGAGGCAGACTTCCACCAAACTATCAAGGGCCTGAATAGAACAACATTACTCTCTAAGGTGGATGTTCCAGCTCCTGACTCTTTTATTAAAGATTTATTTATATACATATATATTTATATATACATGTATATTTACACACACACACACACACACACACACACACACACACACCACTCTTTTTCTTTGGAGAACTGACATACACTATATGAGTATGACTAAAAGACAGGTAATAGCCATTTGTCAGATAAACATGTGCTTTAATTTGAATATGAATACAACATTGTACATAACCCTATGGATACTGAAATCAGATTCCATGGGCTTATACCCTAATCTCACTACTTATTAGTTGTGTGCCCTTGGGCAAGTTGGTTAGCTTTCCTGAGCCTGAGCTCTTTATCTGTAACTGGAAGCTAGCCATTGAACCTGATGTTAGCATTATTCTCATAAATGACTTTTTATACATGAGCCACTTAGAACATTAGCAGTGCATAGAATAAGCAAGTAAGGGAATGGTTTATGGTTTGTTATAGAACACAGCCCCTCTAATTTAGACTCTGTTGTTTAGAAGAGCATATGACACACAAAAATGGCAGTACTGAGAATATTTTTCACCCCAACAAAAAAAGGATTTAGTAACTTTAAAAATTGTATATTGATGGTCAAAATGAACTTAGAATTAGATTTTGTCCCAAATTATTAATTAATTAATTAATTAATTATGGTGGTTTCTTTTCCACTTTTAAAACTAAAATAGATTTCTAACCAATGAATACATTTCTTCTGAATTATTTGCAATAAAAAAGGGCAAACCAAGCGTCATCAAGATGGGCTCAGTGGGTAAGAGTGCTTGTTGTGCCAGTCCAGCCTCAGAGCCCATGGTAGAAGAAGATTGATCCCCAGAGTGACAACACACAACCATTCATACTCATCTGCACTCACAAACATTATACACACAGATACATAGAAACAGCATGTTATATACACTGATAGAAAAATAAGTAAACAAAATGACAAGTTTAGATTAAAAGCAGCTCAATGGACTACAGTTCTGAGTTTGGAGAGTTACAGTCCTTGTTTGAAAGTCAGTCTGTTATTTACTGATTTCTGATCTCAGGCAGGTAGTTATATCTTCTGAGCCTCATGCATACTCATACTAAAACAGCAACTGACCTGTCACAGCAGAAAGCAAATGATGGCATTCCCAACTGGCCCCGGTAATTTAACAGTGCTACTTTGTATTGGCCATGGAACAGATTAAGAAAATCAGTAAAAGCTGTGAGGAAGTGCCTGATAGACTGCTGTGGGGGTTAAGCTTATTTTGGCTCACATCTTTATAGATTGCAGGCCAACCTTAGTGAATCCATTGCCTTGGGCCTTGGTTGGGGAAAAAACAACAAAGCAACAGGGGCTGTGACAGAGGCTAGGCATCTTATAACAGTTGTGAAACAGGAGGGCCAATGACAGGGTGTGACATGCAGCCAATGACTTATTTCTCCAGCCAGACTCCACCTCCTGTAAGAATGCCATATTATGATGTAGCATAGGATTAGTGCATCTGTTAGACCAGAGCCTTTGAAAGCCATTCAGGTCTCAGAAGCCCATCAGCTGGCAACCAAATCTCTACGATTGAGACCTTTTGAAGGATACTTATATCCAAACCATAACACAAACATAGTTCTACTGGTGTTGGTCTTATGATGCTCTTAAATATGCTAAAATTTAAGAGCAATCATGGCATACTAAGTTCTCTTGTAAAATTTTAGACTAAAAGCAAGACAATTTATTACAAAGAAAAGTCATACACATTTTTTTATGTAAAACCCAGCAAACTAGGAACAACAGCTTCTGTGTCTTTGTGTAAGCTATGGCTTCATTGTTTTTAATTTGTGGTATTAGTTAAGATGACTATATAACTGTTCATTCATATTCACAAAGAAATGTCCTTGAGTCCAGGAAAGATAGAATGACTTGTAATGCTATTGCGACAGTTGAGGACCTGTCAAAGTAGGGTATTGCTGAACTTTCCCAGGATTTGTTGAGAAAGTTCACAGATAGGAAAGTTAGGATAAGTAAAGCCTAAATTCTAAAAGAGAGAGATGACCTGTCTAAAACAGTCGAACACTTGATAGAATCATTAATAAAGTTTGGAGAATACTGAGCCCCTGCTGAAACAACTGCATGTAGCAAACTCTGACTGTTTGGTTGTTATGTTTCCTGACATACTGAGATTTTAAAATTAAATATTGTCACACTTAGGTGGAATATATATATGTATTATTATGTATGTATTATGTGTATTATGTATGTATGTATGCATATATATATATTTATATATATATATATATATACACACATGTGTGTGTATACGTGTGTGTGTGTGTGTGTGTGTGTGTATTCATACTCCTAAAGCTTGATTCTCTCAGAAGAGCAAAGTCCTCCTTAAAGGAAGAAACAGAGTAAGTTCTACATTGTTGTCACTGGGTATTAAAGTGATTCTGCACCATCTAGCTAGGCTACATAGCTAGAATTTTCTCAGCATATTTTGGTCAGGATACAGGGTGACTTCTGGTGCTTAAATTAAATTAGTGGTGCTCTGCACCAGTGCTGAATGGCGAAATAATTTGTTTTCCAAAATTGAAAGAAAAGGGGAGGAGAGAAAGGGGGGAGGGAGCAAGAGAAGGAGGGAGGAAGAGGAGAGGAGAGACAAGAAAAGAGAAGAGAGGAAGGGAGGGGAGGGAAAGGGAGGGGAGGGGAGGGAAAGGGGAGGGGAGGGGAGGGGGAGGGGAGGGGAGGGAGGGGAGGGGAGGGGAGGGGAGGGGAGGGGGAGGGGAGGGGAGGGGAGGGGAGGGGAGAGGAGAGGAGAGGAGAGGAGAGGAGAGGAGAGGAGAGGAGAGGAGAGGAGAGGAGAGGAGAAGGCAGACGGGGAAAAATGTTGGATAGATCCAAATGTGGCCAGACACCTCCTCTGGGCCAGTATAGAAAATGCTGCCAAAAAGTCCCCTCCCCTTGCTCATCACCATTTAAAGGTTCATTAAGTTTGATGGAGAGTCATATTTAAATGTTCAGTGTTGGCAGGTCCCTTTTTCCTCACAGCCGTTTAAATTCCTTCTTCTGCCACCGATTGGTTAACCCACCACATTTTCCTCTTCACATGTCACTAGCACCTCTGTGCCTGACAGCTCTGAGGACACAAGGCCAGGCAGATATCAGCACACCCGCTTAGCCCAGCAGTGGCTTGGGAACGAGTCTGACAAGAGCCAGGGAGCAGAGACTTTTCATAAATAATGGTGTGTTATTGTCAGCGGTTTTGGCCCTCGAAGGATGGTAACTTGTTTCCATACAGATGGGTCAACTCTTGCCTGCCATTCTGTCTTTTGAACTTCCTGTTCTAGGGTATGGTTTTCATCAACCTTCATGATTTAAAGAACACCTACTTTATAAGATAGGATTTTTTTTTCAGCCAAAGGAAAATAACTAAAGGTTTTGTATATAAAAGGTTTCTTAGAAAAGACTAGCAGGGTTGAGTAACCAGCCAGACGTCTGAGTACAAAGTTGTAACTGGGATAGGTGCTTTCTCTTGTGATGCATGGGACTTGAGACTGAGGAGAGCAATGCTTTCCTCATCTTGTCATTATTAGGAAACTACACCCTTGGATGGAAAGCCGCTTCTCTTGTAGACAATCTTTGTACACAATCTCTGCACATAGATGTCATTTTTCCCACTTAACATCTACAAATCTTTTGGCAGTGAAAGTAATGTCAGATACCTTTTTAGCATCTTGATCTTACTTATAGAAGGATCCAAATGTAGCCCTTGGGTTGAGCGGCGCTTGGGATGCTTGTCTGCTAACCTCATTCAAGACTGTACTGCGGGATACAAAGCGTGGGGCAGTAAATTACAGGGACTCAGTCAACCGCCTTAGACCCATCATGTTCTCTTTATCCAAGAAAAAGGGGTAATTTCAAACGTTTGTAGCCTTTTAGTGAGGAAAGGAATCCTTTTATTTCAAGGTTTATACAGATTTGAAATTCTCTCTAATGTGAAAAACTAAAGAAATCGATATGCACCCACAGAAGCCCAACACCAGTAGCTGGTTGGTTGGTTGGTTTTGGTTTTTCAACCTCTGTGTAACCATGCCTGTCCTGGAGCTCACTTTATTGACCAGGCTAGCCTTGAACTCAAAGTGATATGCTTGCCTCTGCCTCCGGAATGCTGGGATTAGAGATGTGCACCATCTCTACCACCCTACTGTTTATTTTCTGTTTATATGGTTTAAAGCACTATAATGATTCGTACTCAGTATTAACTTTTGACATTTAAGTTATATAACTAGTTTTGAGTTTTATATAGCTGACATTTTCAGTTATAAAGTTACTATGAGATCATTAAATGTAATGTTTAATTACTGCCCCTTGAGCTCCTTTCCAAAATGCCCAGTGTCTCTGCAATGATCAGTACATCCTTGTATACTTTTCCCTGTTATCATCTGAATATTGACATGCACAGATTTTGATATTTGATTTGATTTTGAAAATTTGTGTTATTCATTTATCACATACCTGTGCACCTATTCAAGAGCACTCTCTAACAAATTGGCATAACTCTAGCTCATTATTAAAAGAAGCTGTATTATTTAATTTTGGTAAAAAACTTTTGTTGTGAGATATAATATTCTCATACATGTGTGCAGTGCAAGTTCTGTATCTACCCCCCCCCCAACCTCAATAAGACAAATTCAGGGCAAAAATAACTTCAGTAGGTTCTAGTGTCTGTATATTGATACAAGTTTCAGTTATCTAACAGTGGCTTATGCTAGCACCTAGACTTTCCTTTCAAGTAACAGTTCAGGCAATTCAGAATTTGTATTTTTTGTTTTTGTTTATTGCTCTTTTTCCTGGCATGTCACATCCATCCCCTTGGCTAGAATATCCAAACCAACGGGAAGAAGGGGCTGCTACAGCAGTTGCAGGATAAGCACGATTACATAACCAGAAGTTACAAACATGTCCTTCACTCTCCTATATCCTCATGTCGTAGAAATGACATTTAAGTTATTTCTAGTTATTCTTCCCCACTACAGATTATGCTATATGAATGTTTGTGCACTATTGATTCTTTAGGCTAGGTCCCCAAGTGGATTGTTACATGCTGGGCATTCAAAGCCTTGATGTGTGATCTCATAGTTGGAGTCATTTTGGGGTTGATAGAGAGCTTTAGCTCCCGTCATAGTTCCTTTTCTATTTCTGCGCTAACACGCCCTGACAGGAGCAACTGAAGGGAGAAGGGCTTCATTCAGCCCACAGTTCAGATGCTTACATGAGATGTATAGAGTTGTCTGTCTTGCATATTTGGGGGATTCTTTTCTTTTTAAATAGAGTATACTTGTGCATGTACTATAGTTACAGGAAGGGAGAAGAATATGAGATTTGAATTACATTTTTCACTCATTTTTTTTCTTTTTGACATAAGTTATATCTTAAACTTCAAGATTTTATTTGCTTATCTTTAAATCAACAAGCAGATAGAATTAAGAGCAATATTTATTATAGAGATGGTTGTGAAGATCACAAAATCTAATAGAGCTAAAACTTAATTGTACAGTATAAACATTAAGTACTTAATATATCATCTATATTTCTAATGGGATTGTATATATTTTAGATCTAGAGACACCTCTGTCTATGAATGAAATGCTTAGATCAGTCAGTACTAGGTTCAGCTGTGAGGACAGAACAGCTGTATAAATGTGGCTTAATAAGTTTGATTTGTTGCCCCATTGAGCATTTAGGTGCCAGAGAGAAGCCGTCCAGGACAAGCGTGGCAGTTCTTAAGTTACTGAGGGCCCAGGCTCCTTCTTTCTCATTTTGTTTTATAGGGCTTCTTCCTCATATTGCAGTTTTCTGTCTATATGTACCTCATCAATAAAGATGAACAAGAGGAAGGAATAGAAGGCCATGCCACCTATCTTTGAGAATATGGCCCTATTAAAGATCATCTTGAGAAGTCAAATAAGCCAGAACCAGAAACACTAATATTTTGATCCCACATGTGTAAGGGATATAGATTCTCAAACACGCATGAAAGTAAACAAGGGATTATTGTGATGAGGACGGGACCAGCTGAGTTTGGGGAAGTGCGTCAATAGAAGATAACGTGGTGGGTAAGGTAGATGTGAGGCAGCTGACGGGCCTGTGGCCATGCCAGCACCGTGAGATGAGATGACAGCACATAGGCACACACACTGACTGTTAGTCAGCTTCCACTCTAAGAAACAACACAGTTCAGCGTCACCATCACAGTCTTCAAGTGCACAATGGAACCGGTGGTGGGCAGTCCTGCTCCCTGCATGGACTGGAGCTGTGTGGAGCTGATGACAAGTTCTACCACTACTTGTATCCAGACACACTGCTGATTGTGTACCATAGATGATGGCTGCTGTATCCCTGTCATGGACCAGCAGCCAGGCCTAGAGAGTATGACGATATGTCTAGGGTGGAAAAATAAGAGATATCACAAGAAGCCTGTGACCAGAGGCAAAACACAGTTTGCTCCTCATGAAAGCAGCAATCTAGGCCCCTACAATACAGAGCAGTAGGCATAGCAAGAGGCCAAGGCTACCCAGAGCCTCAACGGGAAGGCTCTAGTCAGTGCCATTTCTGGGTACAGCTGCTAGGAGCTAGGGTACCTGGTCAGACCCCTCACCAGGGTACTGTTAGGAATAAGGGACTCATGGATTTCAAGCCAACCTACTGGGTTGTTCTTGCCTCTGGTAAGCAGTTAGGGAAACTGATGGCCTTGCAAACACTAGTTACTACTTTGAAATACAGTGTCTTTGTCAGTTGCAACTGTGGAGAATTTCCTGTGGAAGCCTGTGGTAGGTGAAACAAGGGTGCTTCTCTTCTCCAGCTCTGGTGTACCCCTCACTGGCCCTGAACACCTGTGGCCTTCTTCCTCTGACCCCATTTTAATTTTATTCATCTCTGAGATTTATGAATTAAATTAATAAGATGATGAAGATAAAAAGATGATGAAAGTGCATTATATACATATATGAAAACAGCATAATGAAACAGTATTTTTTACAGGTCATGTACTCTAATTTTAAAACAATCCTGGAAATTGATCATGGTACTTATAATTTATGACCTATTGGCCAAAATTTGCTTGCATGACTTATGTAGCTAAAAGAACTAAAATATGTAGTCTTTATTCTGAGCATTTAGTAATTAAGCAAGAAGAGAGAATGCTTAATGCGAAGGTTAGGATTTATCTGCAGTAACATGGGCAAGTGTTTGTGCAAAGAAAGAATCTGCAGCTGTCACCAGAATCTCAGAGACATAGAAGATATAAACATTTAAAAAGCATCTCACTGCTCCAAAGCTTCTTGTTGTTGTTGTTATGGAAACCTATAGATTACACACATCTTTCTAATCATTCTTATCTGTGTTGTGAACAGATGACTAGCCAGTCACAGAGCAGATTAGCTGCTGTCATTTGATAGTGACTCCTGACACATCGGAAACCAATAGGCTCTTTTTTATGCATTGACTTATGATGGGGAAAGGGTCTCAAACAAGCTAGGTTACACCCAGTTCTTTCATCATTTTGGATACTAATCAAGATTCCTTTTGAGAATTAATTGCCTTTTGCTTTTCATAACTTAATTTTAATTAACAAAGTCTAGTAAACAGCTTTCTTAGTTTAATTCAATTTTTATTGTTAATGTTTTTGCTTTGTGCAAATCATCTGAGCTTTTTATTTTCACATTTTAAGTAACACATGTTGAGCAACACATAAAATGTCAAAAATTATAATTTAATTGGGTTTGAAAGTAAACAAGTGATAAGCCAGCTCTAAGAAAGCAAACTGTTCTGAAGACGTTTTAATGGTTTTGTTTCTGTTTTTATTGTGCATACTCTCTGTGCTTATTTTGAACTTTATAGCTATAAATGGTTAGGTTATTCAATTAATGTCTACAAAAAGGTCTCCTTCTTTCAAAACAAGCCACGTGTCAGCATTGAGACACATCATTCCAATAGTCTTACTAATTTAATGTCAAAGTAAAATTATATCAGGACAGTAAAAGTATTAAAAATACTTAATTATCCAGTTGTAAAAACAATATGAATCAACACAAAGATATATATTTGTCAAACTGTAAGCTTACCCAATGTTTCTGCAAATATTTATGTACCAGGGAGAAGATAATCTCTAGCACTATATGTCACCTATCAAACTATTTATAACACTTGCCTTTGGACTATGGGTTAATGGATTTTTTTTTTTTTACTTTTGAGAGTTTCTTTTCTATAGTCCATGAGTTTTTATAGTATTCTGTTTCATTATTTCTAATCCTAGGAGGCAGAGTGAGGGGCAAGGGGTGAAACATGACTACCAGTGAACTATTTTCATTTTGGAGAAAAATTAAATTACCAGAAAATTAATTAGCAAAGCAACAGCCCCAGCCCCACCGCAGCTCTAGTCTGTAACTATCAGCACTTAGTGGCTAAGGCTGTGCCTTCTGATGGATGACTGTACTCTAAAGCACACCATTGGAGAAACGTGACTGATAGATGTGTGCGCACTAGCTTTGTGCGTAGCAGGCTGAATTGTAGTAAAACGTGAAAATAAATCGATATGGATTTAGAAGTCTGGTCTCTTGACTGCCCTTCCCATCAGAATGGAGGATTCAGTGTTAATAAGGATGTGTGTGGCACTTATCCTTAGGTGTGAGATCAGCAGATGACGGCTGGGCAGATCAGTAAAGCTTCTGTGCTCTGTGAAAGCAGAATAAACTGGCTGTTTTAGCCCAAGCCTGGGCATTCCCTTTTGCTGGATTCCCTGTGAATCTTTCATCTGAATTTGAGTCTTAAAAATAAAGCCACTTTCTATGCTCCTCTGTGCCTGCTGAGAACCCTGGCAAAGCTTTCTATGAGGAATCTGTGGACTTACCCTGGGAGAACACCACATAGTGTCCCTGGCTTCCTGTTCTAAATGACCCACTCCAATGACACACTGTAATACTGCTCAAGGTAGGAGAATGAGCTGCCAAAACCTATTTATCACTTTGCTGCCCTTGGACGATGCACATCTGTCCACAGTTAAATAAGGGTCCTAGGCAGAGCTGGTCCCTCCCCCCTCAGCAACACTAGGATCCTGTGTGAAGATCAAAATCAATTATCTAGTGTTTTGCTGCCTTCATTTTCCCACCCTACAAAGTACCATTAAAGAATCCATTAAAGGATGCATTGTTAAAGAATAAATCGGGGAAAAGATTACTTGCAGTTACTTGAATATTGCATGTCCAAAAATAAGAGATTAAATAGATTGTAGTTTTCCATGAATGAGATATTATTCTACCCCAATAAGCAGTTGTAGAGAATATTTAATAAAGTGCAAAGTTGGCTAGGATATTTCATTATTTGGATCCTTTCCAACTGTTTAACCAAAATAGTATATATACTATATATTTCAGATTTGTTTTTTTAATGTAAAATACATACACAAAGGAAAATATTGAAAGTTTACTTCAACACACTTTTTGTAGTCAACTTTTAAACAGTATTACATGTGAATTTAGAATCTTTTTCTCTCTCTTTCATCAGTATTTATTACATTTTCTACTTCAGAAAGTGAAAATGGAAATAATTTAAAATAATTAGTGTTGGAGCTTCATTAAACTAGAAGAATGTCCATTTGATTGGGAGTGAAGGGACTGGACTCCAGAGCACTTCCTTCTAGAGTAACCTCTGTACCTTTCAGAGGACACCGTGTCACTCATGGAGGAGCAGACTTTGTATAGGAAAGTTTCTAGCGGGGCCCTGTGTGCAGGCACACGGCGTAGCCAGGGTTTTATTCTCTCTGTCTCGGGAGGAACCTGATGCTCTTGAGCTTCAACAAGCCACAGAGGCAGTGCTTGTGAGCAGACAGCCTGGCTGTCATCTACAGAGAGGTACTCACTGAGTACTATGAATGCTGTTGTCTTTCAGTGTCCCTCTTCTGGCCGGCTCCTCTAGGCCTCTTGACCAGCCTCACCCCTCTCCTGAGCATAATCCAGACAGACTCTGCCTCAGTGCCTGTGTTGGTGCGGACCCTGGTTCTCAGAGACTTGCCTGTGTTCCATGCACATGCTCGTTCGGAAAGGCTGCCACGGTAGCCTGATGGAAGCTTTTCCGATGATGTCTCTGCCCACAGAGGGCCCTTATTGGAAGGTGTGAGAAGAACTAACCACATTGTTCCTAAGCAAGATGTGTGGTCAAGGATGAGGAAGATGTGTGAGCTCCATTCCTCACTCCATGCTTCAGTCTACCCAGGTCCCTGCAGCAAGAGGATGCAGGGAGGAGACTGGAGCTTAAGATCTCAGTTAAATGGAAGGATGGTATGTATCCCACCTCTTAGTGCTTGGCCTAGTGTAGAATTCTAACCATTATTATTGTCTAGTAGTGGCCAGTGACCACTTAACTAGGTAACTATCATTACTCAGTCTTACTGATTTTCTTTTCTCTTTCCTTAAACACAAGTTACATGTTTGCCTAGCTTTGCTCTCAGGCCAGGAACTATAATGATAGGAACAGACACCCTGAGTCCTCAGAGACTTACAGTCTAATGGGAGAGAACTGATCAAATAACGACACATAATAATATAAAATTGCAGCTGTGACAAGTGCTATGTAGGAAACATACACAAACAATAGTGAGAGATTTCTCAGGAAAATGACACTTGGATTAAGGCCTGAAGGATAGTTTGGCATGGATTAAGAAGAGGGAAAGCTTTTCCAGGCAGAAGGAACAGCGTGTGCTATAGCTCTGCCTGATACTGATGCTGGGTGAGTGCTCTAAGTCACCATGGTTATCTTCAGTTTTTAAGATTGCAGCCTCTGACACCCCACGGGACACAGCCAGGTAGAAGAACATAGTCTTGTGAACCTATTATCTTTACATTCTGGTTTTTCCCCCTCTGGCTATAAGATTTGTTTTTACAGCTGTACTTTTTGGTACAGGATTTGAATGTGTATCATAAAGCAATCACAAGGAATGAAGACATGCAGTGGATGTTCTGATGTTGTTTATTAAATGCACACTGTCACTCCACAGTTACTTCATCACCATGATAACTGTAAAATAAGGACAAAAGGTCAAACACTTGAATTTAGCCTGTCTTAATGACATGTTCTTATATGCCTTTTAATTATACTCAAGGTTACAGCTTTGATCTTTAGATATACAGCACACAGGATTGGGGCTTGCCCACAGTTGTTTTCTTTGTAACTTTTTGATAAGGTAAAGACTTTGTCAAGCACTGTTTTGAATGCTTGAACTTGGAGTACTTCAAAGACAATTAGTCCTGGTCAGAGCTCTCATCTGTGATTATTTTCATGGTGAAATGGTAGTATTAAATCTCCTGATGTGAAGGGAATGATTTTACATCAAAGCACAGTTCCAGAATTTTCTGTCTGGTCTTGCCACGAGCTCATGTTCCTTTAAGTTCATTCTTGTGCATTCAGTGAGCCCAGTGGCAAGAGAATGGATGGAAAACAGATGGTGCTGCTAACAGGGACTTGTTACTTATTTTCTTTCTTAAATTTCACTTATTGATCACATTTATTTCTCCACGATATAGAATCATGCTGTGCATGCGTGGAAAATGTTGGAAAATGATAAATGATAGTTGTCAGTCTATAAGGGCAATAGGAAGCATTATGTGTATTTAACTTTTAAGTTAAAAAAGAAACCAAGCTTTTAATTTGATATAGTGTGAAAATAGATACCAAAATATAAAGGCAGTTATTATAATTTTTAATATAAAACTTTTGTGGAATAGAATAGTAATTCATTCTGAATAATATTGACGTAAAAGATACTGTGACATACTTTGAAGTATGATATTGTTAATGTAAAAACAGAGTAGTGTTTGTCCTTAAAAATGACTGTAGCTTAAGAAACAGTCAATGCTGTCATAACGCAGACTATTATTGACAAGTGGCTATGGCAGCCTCAGCAGGATTTCAGAAATCCATGCTTTCTCCTGGTTGGACATCTCTCTTGGTATTTGTGTTCTGAGTGTTCCTACAACAGAGGTACTCATTTTCTTTCTAGATTTCTCCCCAAATTTATACCAATTTGTATCTGCATCCTCTTCCCAGGTCATTTCCCTGGTCTATGATTTTGAAGTAATTTGCATGTGGTAGAAATATCCTTCACTTACCTTTCCTGTGCTGAGCAGTCTAGTGACCTGTGACTGCTGCTAGGCAAATACCTGCCATTCTTGTAGCAACTTTCTACCGAGATGAACTCCTCTTAAAGGTACCCCTGGCATTCTTGAGGTCATTTCTGCATTTTTAACAATTAATGCTATTCTTATGCCCTTTTACAGGTGTTGGAAAAAGCTAACTGGCTGCTGCTGCTGCTGCTGCTGCTGCTGCTGCTGCTGCTGCTGCTGCTTCTCCTTCTCCTTCTTCTCCTCCTCTTCCTCCTCCTCCTCCTCCTCCTCCTCTTCTTCTTCTTCTTTTTTCTTCTTTTTTTCTAAAACCCGGCATGTTTTTCCATAAATAAGCCTCTAGAATGCACTATTGGGAAATTAGCAGTGTCCCGAAAGAAAATGCTAAGAGCAATGCTATTGTCAATTGTGAATGAATGAATTCCATTGTGTGCCAGTGCTTATCTGAGAGTCCTGCTCATCCAAGTCCCTCTGTGTGCCAGTGCTCATCCGAGTCCTTCTGTGTGCCAGTGCTCATCTGAGTCCTTCTGTGTACCAGTTCTCATCTGAGTCCTGTGTGCCAGTGCTCATCTGAGTCCTTCTGTGTGTCAGTGCTCATCTGAGTCCCTCTGTGTGCTCCTCCGAGTCCCTCTGTGTGCCAGTGCTTATCTGAGTCCTTCTGTGTGCCAGTGCTTATCTGAGTCCTTCTGTGTCTCAGTGCTCATCTGAGTCCTTCTGTGTGCCAGTGTTCATCTGAGTCCTTCTGTGTGTCAGTGCTCATCCAAGTCCCTCTGTGTGCCAGTGCTCATCTGAGTCCTTTCTGTGAGTTAGCTCCGCAAGCCCCTGAAACCAATGGCTTTCGTCTTTGCCTATGTTTTCAGATAAGGAAATGCAAGTCAGTAAAGAATATGATAGCAAGTAGATGATATGTGTTGGGTAAGGCAGTTATCTTACATTTATTACTGTTTCCATATCACTGTGTATCTATAATTCTGTCAGTTCCATGTAATAACACCAGCGTTATTACAGAAGAGACTAAAGTGCAGGAAGCCACATGCAATTGAATTGCAAGTATGATTTGGCTCCCTTTTCACTTGAAGTGAAAATATATTAATTTTCTGTCTGCCTCTGAGAATTTATAGTTATATCTCAATGTTATGTGTATGTCTTGATGGAATAAGTTGCAGATCAGAATAAATCAGTAAAAGTTTACACCAGTAAGAAGGACTTATTTTGGTCTCTTGACCACTGAGTTCTTCAGCTACTGAGAAACAATGTTCTTACCAGTAGGCATGTGCACCATGGTGCTCTTAGGCTAGTTACTGTTCTTGTCATTACGGCAAAATAACTGGCAAAAATGACTGAAGAGTAGAAAGGGCAAAGGCTCAGGGAGGTGAGGATGTTCTTCTCGAGGACGGAGTTCAGCTTCCAGCGCCCACACTGGGCTTCAAGGGATCTGTGGCCAATGGCCTCCAGCCACCTGCATTCACTGCACGTAGCCTGCCTTCTCCCAGTCACATAATTAAAAATCAAATATTTTTTTAAAGGAGGGAAGAGCTCATTTTGTCTCAGTTCAAGGGCATACTACCATTATGGCAGAGGAGGCATGACAACAAGAGCTCGAGGTGGCGAGTCACGTGGTGTCTCAGGTCAGGAGGCTGAGAGGTGAATATCGGTGTGTTCTCTGGTTTCCCTTTTTATCCCATCCAGGACCCCTGCACATGGGAAGAGGCGACTACATTCAAGACAGATCCTTTCTCCCCAGATAAACCTTCCAGCCACTTCCATGATGTGTCTTCTTGTAAGTGATTTTTAAATCCAGTCCAGGAGACAGTGAAGATTAACTGTCACAACACTTACACAGCAACACCTTCGATCCTTTGTTTGCTTCTCTGATGACAGGAATCTGAGTTTTAGGAAAATGTCCCAGTCAGCTGCTGTATACTAGGGAGCAGAAGGCCTGCTGGGAGCAGATGTAGAGGTCCTATGGAGGACCGTGCTGGTCACTATCATTACCCCATTGCAGTGCTGCCTATCTTATAAATGTGTTGATAGTGAGTTGTGTATTTCAAATCACCAGAAAAGCAGCTTGCTTCCTCTCTGGACTGAAGGTGGCACTAATCTAACAACATCAGGCCAGCCCCTGTCACTGCGGTTGTACCAGCGTACGTGCTTGTGTCCTGTGTCTTTATAAGCTGGAGGAGGACTGAGTCAGCAGCGGTATTTACATAATGAAAATACTGGACCTATTGCCTTTATGAGAATCTGATGCAACATACTTCCCATGGGGAAAAATCGTTAGAACTGCCATCTGATTGCCTAGCCCTGGAGTGTCTCACACATAGGGTGGTATTTTCCAAATGAATAGATAAGGCAAGGATAGAAGCAGAGCTCTGCCCTGAAGGAACCCACTGTGTAAATGGAACAGAAGGCAGACCCAGACCATCAGCATCCCAGACCTCTGTAAAGCCAACTAATAGGAGGGGCTTTTCCATTTCTCATCTGTACTTCAGTGTCTTCTGCTCTGGCAAGGAGGGGCAGGGACTCTGAAGGCAGAGAGCACTGGCTGAGTCTTGGTTGTCCACTACTTGATTTGTGGGCCACATGGCTCCTGGAGTGAGACTGGCCCGGGATCACATGCTGGCTTTCCTACTCACCAGCATTCGGGGCAAGTCTACGCTGTGCTGGCCTCACTAGAGCCACTAAGAGTTGTTGTAGGCTTAGTGGGGAGCAAGTAGGGAGCACTGAGAAACAGGCCTGGCATGGAAGAAGGGCTCAGGAAATAGTCACTGCTTATACTGATAATTGCCAAGTGCAGCAGTTCAGTTTTGTTTTTCATTAGGAACAAGTACAAAATTCAAGAAAATTTTGATTTAAAAAAAATTCTTAGTATACTTTAAATAAGAGTACTTAATTAATACTTTTAACCAGAACTATAGTACAACACATTTTCTAACAATAATTACAACATGAATTCTGAATGTACAGTCTCTTGTGGGTGTTATGATCCAGTACAGCAGCAGTTCTTAGATCATATGAGGATTGTGACTTTCTTAAACTCTTATAAAGAGTGAGACCTCCAGAGGCTTTTTTCTATATAGGGCTTAGCTGCTGCTCTTCATCAATTTGAATTTAGACCTGAAAATAATAAACTCATTGGGTAGTAATATAGCAACCTGTCATTAGTTAAAAAAAAAAATACACTTTCAATAGTGACACAACATATTGATTGATATTTTAAGTTCTTAAAATTCCTTGTATCTCTTACTCAACAGAACAGGTAGAGACTCTTTTTTTGACTCAGTGGATAGCAGTGATGTCATACCTCACCTCAGGTAGCCAGCCACTGTGTTCACATAAGAGAGTGAGAAGAAACGAGGCAAGCAGCCTACAGCCGTGCCTTCCTGACTATGGGGACACACTCTGAAAATGTATCCTTAGGAAACCATCATGTGAACATCCAAGTGCGCTCCACAGCCCTGGGCCATGTGGTCAGTCTCTTCACTTGACATCCATGTCATCAAGAGTCTCAATAAACATGGGATCTATGAAGCTGCTTCCAATGTGACATGGCATGCTGTCTCATAGCAATTTCTGTTTAAGTACATGCTAAAACAATTGAAACTGTGGTATACTTATTAATTCTCAACATCAAGTATGATTCCCTGTGCTTTTTAAGACCAGCAATGCAGTGAGTGTGTTTATAGAAGCAGGATGTTTATATACATGAGAGGCATGGATTGCATATCACTAGGCAAAACCAGCTCCAGTCTCCTGAGGACACCTCTGTGTTTATTCACATGTAAACCTCATGGACATCATGCCACATACTTATATTTTGATCATGTGTCAAAGGCCTATATAATCCCACCCTTTTCCAGTGATGACTTTCTGAGTAATATGGAGTATAATATTTTTTTTTCCTTAGAGGAAGTGAAATTAACAAGGTTTCTTGTTTCTTATCACCTTGAACCTAATCCTACAGTTTATCTTCTCCCTTTCCCCATTTCCTTCCTACTTATCATTCATTCTACAAACAGTGAGCCAGGCATATTATTTGGGTATTCTGGAAAATATTTTTCCTCATATGAGTGTGTGGCAGTCTTGATGAAAATGTCTCCAATAGGCTCATGGACTTGGTCTCCAGTTGGTGCTGTTTGGAAAGGCGTAGGAGTGGCCTCGCTGGAGGAAGCAGTGGATCACTGAGGGTGGACTTGGAGGTTTCAAAGCCTCATCCATTCCCAGTGCTCTCTCTCTGCTTTGGACTTAATGTTCAAGACATGTGTCCTCAGCTTTCTTCTCCAGTTGCCATACTTGCTTGCTGTGATAGTTGTAGGCTCTTAGGCCTATGGGACCGTAAGCCTAAATATACCATTTCTTCTATAAGTTGCCTTGATCACGCCATTTTGTCACAGCAACAGAAAAGTAACTAATGCAGAAGAGATCATTTTTTTAAACCTTAATGTTTCCATTAGTAAATAAGTTAGAAAATTGGACCAGTGGACCTAAGAATTCTTTCAGTACCAAGATACTATTCTTCCCAATAAAAGTGGGAAAATTATTAATTAAAATGAAAAAAAAAAAGCTGTCTGGTGGTTCATGACTATAATCCCACCATCAAAGATGATAAGTCATCAGGAAGATTTTTGTGAGTCTGAGGCCAACCTGTCTACAAAGTGAGACCCTGTCTCCAATGAGAAAAGGAAGGGAGGAGGGAGGGACAAAGGAAAGAAAGAAGGAAGAGAGGGATGGAGAGCAAATTTAGATCTAATTATTATGGCATTGTAGATATTTCCTATTGCTTGAAATTACTAGGAGCAAAATGTCTGTTCTGAGAGTTACTAAAGTCTATCTCAGACACCATTCTGCTAAAGTGTAGGGTCTTGAATGAGCTATATTTTACTGAATCTAATTTTGAAATATGCCTAATATGGAAGAGGCATATAGATAGTCTATAGCCTATCTATAGACTATACATTCTCAGCTATGATCATGAAAAGGGAAAGATTTTAACTAAAAGCATTTGCAACACAACATTACTAAACCAGGCTGCATTAGAGGAACAGGTTGTATTTTGATACACACACACACACACACACACACAACACACACACACAGGGTTTTAATAGAATGGCTCACAGGCTATGGTTCATCTAGTCCAACAATGTCTATCTAACAACAGAGGGCCCAAGAATCCAATTGTTCAGTCCACAGGGCCGTGTATCTCAGCTGGTCTTCACTATATGACAGAGTCCCAATGCCAATGAAGGAATGGACTTGCCAGGAAGAGTAAGAACAGGCAGGAAAAGAGAGCAAACTTGCTTCTCCCATGTCCTTTCTATAGGCTGCCAGCAGTGTGGCCCAGACTACAGTTGGATCTTCCTACCTCTAAAGGTCTGGATTAAAGGTTTATCTTCCCATCTCAAGTGATTTAATTAAGACGTAAATTCCTCACACGTGTACCCAGACTCTTAAATGTTAATTCCGGATGTAGTCAAGTTGATAATGGTGGAAGATTTATATAAAGAGCTGCATGGCCTTGGTGCCTGCTTTGCCTGCCGAGGATGCTGCTGCCATTGGCCTTAAGTGTGCCTGGGTACTAGTGGGTTTTTTTTTTTTTTTCTTTTTAACTTCAGGGATGATACTATGTGTCAGGACTGCACTAGTATACTGATATAAGGACTTTGGACCTAAAATTTTGCATCTTTTTTGAAACAGTAATTTTGCTGTATATATTGAAACTAAAGGTAGTCAACTCTCTATGAAGTTCTATGATTGGTATATTAAAATATTTTGCCTTGATACATTTAGCATTAATTTATATATTTAACATAAATGAATCTCTTATTATGCCCCCACAGTTATATGTAAATATATCATTAAAGAGCTATTTATAAATGAAATAGGATTGTTGTTCAAATGATATTTGTAATAACATGAAGTACTGAAATTAATTACCTTTGTCTCAACTTCATTATTTAAGAAATGGCATTAAAAAAAAAATCTCATTTGTAATTAGCTTCATTGGTAATGATTTCAACTGCCAATTTTATGACCAGATTTAATGTAATCATATTGCTTATCTGGGGAATTATATGCTGAAGGGATGATGCCCTTCCATTGAATTTCTGATTCATGAGTGGTGACTGCTCTTCTACCTGTAAGCAGTCTCCCTTCTAGAAGCTCACATCAACTTCTTCCTAGGCTTTGCCTGCCCTGTGGCTGCTTAATGCTAGTGTGGCTAACTTTGCTTTCTGGCTGCTAACACAGCACAACTGTCACTTGTGAAGAACTAGCTAAGGTCCCTAGGGTCCCTGCCTTCAGACCTCAGGCACATCATGTCCCTGGCTGTAATGAGCAAGCACCCAGCCCGTGGTACAGCAGGTTAAGTGACTCGATGTTTCTCTCTCCTCCATATCCTTCCATATCCTCCTCTTTCTTCTCTGCCTTTTATGGTCTCCTCACTCAGTGCCTTCTCCTCCCGTGCCATTACAGTTTATAAAACCATAAAACCATGGAAGGTAGAGGAAAAGATGGAGGCCCCCAAGTTTTGGTAGCTAAGAAAAGTTCTTTCCTTTATGAAGGAAGCTGAATGGTATACAATGTATAATGGAAAATCCAGTTTAAAGGCTCTGATATGGTAGTTCATGCTGCCTATAAAAAAATTGTCCAGAATGCTACATTCTGCTAATTGTATAACACTTAGAAACATGCAGATGTCACCCCATTTGTAGTAGATAAAACAGAATTAACATTTCTATGAAAAATGTACCCTAAGTACAGGAGTTATCCTTTCTTTAAGAAGAAAAAGCACATACATTTCATTAACATTGCAGAGATATGAGGGTCCAGTGCTAAACTGTGGCCAAGATGGAAGGGTAGGGATTTGCTATAAGAATAGACATCCCTGGGGTCTTCACCTGAGGTCATTAAATTGATTTAGTTTAGGTCCACTGGCTGTATTTTCATGCAGTTTAGCTGTAAAAATACAAGGGCCTATTGTATGTATAGTACAGGCAATTCACTGTTAGTTTTTAGGCCTGTCAATGTAACAACAAAAAAAGTGTGTTTGCCTTCCCTTATGACCTAGAAGAAAATTAGCTGCATTCCAGAGCAGCAGGACACCCTGAAAATGTTAGTTTTGGGAGGAACCTTGAGGAGAGGCATAAAAAAGTCCGGCCACATGCTTTGTCCAGTGCCAGGGCTGTACGAGTTCTCTGGGCAGTACAGTACTACTTCCTAGGAACGTGCGGAGCATGGGGCCCATGAGGCATCTCTCTAGGCCTGGTGTTTCTGCTGAGGGTGGTCTGCTATGGGCACAGTGGTGACTCGCTGAAGCTAGCAGAAGACAGGCCAAGCAAGTGGGCATACCCTCAAATGCCAAAGCCTTAGGAAGCCACTAAATATACTGTGTCCAAGATTTGCCCAAAATAAGCCAAAAGACATATGGTGTATAGGGCGTTCACTAGTATAAACTGTTTATTGTGGGTTGCTGCAGGTCCCTCAAGAGACTGGTTGGATCTGAAGTTCTCTCTCCCTCGCCCCCTCCATTCCTCCCCTCTCCCTCCCTTTCTCCTTTCCTCTCTTTTACCCCAAGACATTGGTAGCTGTTTCAGCTATTTTTTTTTTTTTTTTAAAAGATCTGTTAGTCTGTGGGTTCATGGTAGTTCTGTTCCTTTTAGTGGTACTGGGATGAATACCTTACAGGAAATCAACTCAGCCACCACAGCAGCACATATGCCATGAGACAGGCCTGGTCAGGGTTGCTTTCCAGACCCTGGGGCTCACAGCTCCTCTTTCCCAGGGACAGCTCCCAAGCAGCCCTGGAGCTGAAATGCAGAAGGTGGGCACAGAGAGGCAAGCCCAGAGTGCTTTCCTGCCAGCCACACACTGTGTTTTGAGTTTCCAAGGAGCTCTTCTGGGACTGTGGCTGGTCACAGTCTCAGTGCCTCAGGCTATGGAATCTCCTAGGCTTGGGTTAGAATCTGAAGACACTGTATCTGGTCATGATCCCACTGCCTCAGGCTCAAGAGTCTCACAGGCCCAGCTAGGAATCTGAATACTGCAACATCTTGTGAGTGAAACCTCTACCCTTTTGGAAAATCAATGTTCCCATATATTAAAAAAAAAAAGAAGAAGAAGAAGCAGAAGAAGAATGGCACCCCTCAGTGAGAGCCTGTGAAGATAAAGTCAGATGATGGCTCCAAACCGCCTCATAAGTAGGAAGTATTGAATACATGCCAGGTACTGTGGTTGACTTATTGTTGCTTCTGCTGTGACTCCCAGCTCGTGTCCTACATCTGCAAGTGAGGGACCCTCTAATGATTGGTACTGCTGGCTTTTTCATCTTCACCTATTAAATGTTTGTTTCTTCATAGTGTAACTTTAAAACGAAACTTTTTTTTTTTATATAACTTTTCTTTGTTTAGATTTATTTAGCCATATGAGTGTTTTGTCTGCATGACTATATGTGACTCGTGACTCACATGTGTGCAGTGCCTGCAGAGGTCGGAAGAGGGCATCATACCTCTGGAACAAGAGTAAGAAACTGTTGTGAGCCACCACGTGGGTGATGGGAAATGCTCTTAGCTGCTGAGCTCTCTGTCTAGCAGCCTAAGAAATCCGTTGTGATGTTTTACTTCCATGTGTTCTGCTTCTTATACCCCAAAGCAGTTAGTTTCTTTATGGTAGACACTCATTCAAATGTCCTCTTGTTACATGCTTGTCCCCTGTTATATGCTTTACTGTGGATTTTTCAAGTACAGCAAGTATATAAAGTACTATCTTATGGATACCATGCAAGGCACTAAGTTAGTCTTGTATTAAATTTTCTGCTGGTTAATACATGATTTTATTCTCAAGAAACTTTTAGTATACTGGGAAAGCAAGCACATAAAGCCACCCAAACAGTCCTGTGCTAATTATCACAAATTTTGTGAATGATGAAAATACACAGGGAAAAAGAGATGCTCCTGGCTCAGCCTGAGGGAAGAAGGGGAGAATTCACTAAGGGAGTGTGGTGGTTTGAATATGCTTGGCCCAGGCAATGGCACTATTAGGAAGTGTGGACTTGTTGGAGTAGATGTGACCTTTTTGGAGGAAGTGTGTCACTGTGGGGGTGGGCTTTGAGGATCCTTCTAGCCACATGGGAGACAGTCTTTTATGGGTTCCCTTTGGAATAAGATGTAGAATTCTCAGCTCCTCCTGTGCCATGCCTACCTGGATGCTGCGATGCTTCCACCATGATAATGGACTTAACCTCTGAACCTGTAAGCCAGCCCCATTTAAATGTTGTCCTTTATAAAAGTTGCCTTGGTCATAGTGTCTGGTGTCTCTTCACAACAATGGAGACCCTAACTAAGACAGAGGGCCACAAGGGTCACAATTTCCTGGTACCCTAGTGTTTCCCGAAGGCCTAGTCCACAGCCTGTGACACTATTAAGACAGAAGAGGGGGTTTCTGAATTCAGACTTAACCATGGTTAAAGCCCAGAAAGAAGGAAAGACAAAATCATCAGATGACCCATGGTCTTCTGGGCCACAGAAATAATAGTTAGGGTACAAAACTATTGAGGTTTATCATCTCAGCCATGACACAATTGTCCCTATATTTTATTAACCCTCAACTTCAAGATGGAGAGTAGATGCGAGTGAGGCCACTAGGCTTTTTCCTGAGTTCTCTTCTTTCCCTATGGCTTCCCACCACTGTGTGCAAATCTCAGGCTCCAATAGGCTGGTGTCTCTTCAGTTCCAGACAGAAATGCTAACTATGTTGTTGAAGCAGAATAAAACACTAAATAAATCCAGTTCTGAGTTCTTTGTCATTTTGAAGTGTTCCTCATGGCATTCTACTATCTGCCTCACTTCAGTTAATCACAGCAGTGTTTTACCCAGACTGTTTCTTGTGATTGGGCTGTTACCTCATTTACAACTAACAGGACTCTGAGCCTCTGCCTTCCTCTTACATCACTCTGAAAACATTTAATCAGCACCTCATTTCTCCTGCATTATCAGTGGAGATAAAATGTCACCTCCATGATTTGCTTCTCAGGCTGCTCATGTCACTCAGTGGTAGAGCATTTGCACAATGAGTGAAGACCCTGGTCCGATTGTCACCTCTGGAAAGTCACGATTTTTCTCCCTGCTCAGAAGGACTTTGATGAACTATGCTTTTGTTTCAGAAGTGTTCATGGAATCAATAGTAAACACAGACTCTGAAAGAGAAACAGTGGCTTCTCCATAATACAACTGTTTTCACAAAGAGCATTTGTGTACCTAGGTACACATATCTGAGTAGATTTGAAGTTGTGCTTTCTGTCCACGGTAAACTCTAGAATATATAAATAAAAAATTAAAGAACTCACACCAACTGAATAATAATTAAAAAATGAAAAGCCTAAAGAAAAAAATTGAATAAGCAAAAAGAAAACAAAAGAATGAAGTACCTATAACATCAGCATCAGATGGGGCATCTGGAGGCGAATCGCTTTGAACAGATCATTTTTCATTGTTTTCTTTTCTCACATCTTCCTCTAACTCCTGCTGAGCCCCTTCTTCTGTCCTTAATTCCAAACAGCTCTAATTAAACTCAATATATACATAGAATTTAGTATGTAATATATATTTATATATTTATATACTTAAATACATACTTATATATATTTATAAATATGTATAGTTATATAGATATATAGAACTATATTGAGTTTAATATGTATAGAGAGAGTTTAATTAGTTCTTGCATAAGCATAGGCAGGCACTTATTTACTGGGGTATGGGCAACCTCCCATTGGCTACACCACTGAAGAAAAGACAGTTTCTTTTCTGAAAACCATTAGCTAAAAATAGCCAATAGAGGGAAGGGCCCTCTCAAGTCCCTCCTCCATCCATAATGGAAAGACTCAGTCTTGTGAAGGGCTTGTGTAGGTGCACATCACAGTGCGAGGCATGTTGTATGTGCATGTGTGTTTGTCATTGTCATTGTTGCTGTTACTGCTGATAATCTATTCCTAGGATCATGGAGAATTCCTTCTCAGCCACCCATGTGAAGGCCTGAGTGCACTGCCAGTGTTCTGCTCTGCACACTTAGCGTGGTCACATTGGACAGAACTTAGCATCACATACATGTCATTGTCCCTTACTGTCAAATCACACTAGCAGTTTAAGTTTGTTTCCCAGAAGAAAATACCTTTGAACATGCAAATAAACCTATAACACTTTGTATAAAATTAAGCAGACTAGGTTTAAGGGCAGACACACCTTCCACTAATACTTAGTCTATTGTATATTCTTTCTAATTTTCAGTCGTCGTCTGATTTACTATTGAAATTAAAAACAAAAATCCCCAAGATCAATGTCCTTTTAATTGAGTTTTTTTTTTCATGTGGTATATTCTGATATGTCTTCCCCTCCCCCAGTCCCACTCAATCCTCACCTTTCTACTCACCCAACTTTATGTTATCTCTCTCTCTCTCCTTCTCTCTCTCAAAAAAAAAAAAAAGAGACAAGAACCAAGAAACACAAAAACAAAAATCAAAATAAAGTAAGAAAAGACTAATAAGACAAAAAGAAAAAAACAGAATCAAACAAAATGAAATACAGAGTCGACAAAGTACCATTAGTTCATTTTTCTCCTGGGTGTGGGGCCTGCCCTGAAGTGTGGTTAATATCCCCCTGAAATAAGAGAAAAAGAAAAAAAAAAAACAGAATCTAACAAAATGAAATACAAAGTCGACAAAGTACCATTAGTTCATTTTTCTCCTGGGTGTGGGGCCTGTCCTGAAGTGTGGTTAATATCCCTCTGAAACTCCATCAGAGATAGCTTCTTGGTTATGGGTGAGAAACATGTCCTTTTTCTACTCAGTGCTAGAGCCTTGTTGGGCTTGAACCTGTGCAGGCTCTGTGCAGGTTGCCACAGTTCGTGAGTTCATATGTGCACTAGTCCTGTTGTGTCAGGAAGGTATTGTTTCTTTGGAGTTACCCATCTTCTCTAGCTCTCAGAGTCTTACACTGTCTCCTCTTCTGTGTGGATTCCTGACCCTTGAGAGATGGGGTTTGATATAAACTGGCTATTGAGTACTTTATAATTTCTTACTCTATGTACGTTGCCCAAGTTCTGGGTCTTTGTGTTACCTACCACCTACTGCAGGAAGCATCTGCTGTGGCTGAGTGCAGCACTGATCTATGGGTATAGCACTGTATCATTAGGAATTATTTTATTACTTTATCAGAGTAATAGTAATAGGTTTTCCCCTAGTTCCATGGCCTGTACCATCTCAGGATCTTGGCCACATTAGCAGTGTTGGGCATAGGTTACATTGATGGAATGGGTCCTAAATTCCCTCAAAAACTGGTTGGTCACTCCTGTAACATTTGCACCACTATTAATAACCACTATTGCACCAGCATGTCTTGCAGGTGACTGTTGTAGGTAGCAGGGTTTGCAGTAGGGTGCTATTTATGATTACCTTTTCCTTCCAGTAGCATGCAGGATACCTTCCGGTACCGTGGACACTAGTCAGTATAAGTGAAGTTAAGCACTAGCTCTACCTCTTTGTGTTTGATGACATAAGTAAGTGTTGTCCTTCGGAACACCTGATAGGGCCCACCATCAGGTTATGGAGAGCAACCAGTAGCCTTGGCAATAGTCTGTGATGTCTGAGGGTTTCTGTGGAGACCTTTTGACCAGTAATTCAGCAAGATGTAACTTATGTTGACGTTAGATTTACTGGGGGCATAAAATGTCTACTTGAGGCATTTTCCACTATTATTTGTTGACTCCATTTAGATTCCTTACATAAATGTATATATTTTAGATCGTGTCTGCAGTATAAGTTTCCATATGGTTGTTCAAATGGCCCTGGCATCAATCATCTCTCCCATATTCCCTCCTTCACTCTTCTCTCCCATTTCCCCTGTCTTACTTAGGGTTTCTATTGCTGTGAAGAGACACCATGACCATGGCAACTCTTATAAAAGAAAGCCTTCAACTGAGGCTACATTACAGTTCAGAGGTTTAGTCCATTACCATCATGGTGGAAAACATGGTGGCATACAGGCATGGTGCTGGAGAGGTAGCTGAGAGTTCTACTTCTGGATCAGCAGGCAGCAGGAAGAGAGAGACACTGGCCTGGCTTCAGCGTCTGAACCTCTAAGCCACCCCAGTGGCACACTTCCTCCAACATGGCCACACCTCCTAACAGTGTCACTTTCTATGAACCTATGGGGATCATTTTCATTCAAGCCATTGCACCCTCTGTATTTAGTCCCCACTCCAGTATACTCTCTGTCTCTTTATAACAAAACATTCTATTTCCCTTCCTTCAGAGAGTCTCTTCTCCTGTTTCAGTCCTTAGTAGGTACCCAACCTCTGTACTTATTTGGATTGTAACAAACACATCGAAAGCTAAAAGTTAACATCCACTAGAAGAGGAGGAGGAGGGAGGAGGAGGAGGGAGGAGGAGGGAGGAAGGGAGGAGGGGGGAGGGGAGGAGGAGGAGGAGCTGTAGACTAACATGAGCACGCTTGGGTCTTGGCAACACCACTGGATTAAGGGGCAACATTGGACACAAGGACTCCTGTTAGGAGAGTACCGGCGTGTCTAGGGAAACGATGATGACAGTCACTAGGGTAGACAGAAGGGAGGAACAGCTTCTATGAGGTACTGCAGGACAGTTGATGGCTCAGTTGTGAAAGGTTTCTGGTTTGGATATCAGCGGTCATGCAGTACCATCTTGAAGACAGAAAGAATAACTAAAGAGGCACATCTGGGAAGGACACAGAGTGCTCAGTGCTGGGCTGATGTTTGCACACGTATCACTAAAGGAGGCTTAAGTGTTCTCCGTGTTCCCTCCCTTGCTCTTCTGTAATCTTTTGTTATCACAGCAACCAAATTGTCCCTTCAAACCATCATCAGACCGCCTCTCAAACACCCCTTCAGGGGATCCCCATATTTAGATAAAAAGCTAAAGTCTCCACAGTAGCCTCCAGGACCTGCTAGATATCTCAAACCTGCTGACTTCACTTTCTATCTCTCTTGTTCCATGTTAACCATTCTACCTCTGTAAGCTCTTCAGATCAGCCAGACATGCTGTTCCCACAGTCTCTCAGCATACTTTGCAACAGGTGGTGATAGAGGTGATGGTGGTGGTGGTGGTGGTGGTGGTGGAGGAGGAGGAGGAGGAGGAGGAGAGGGAGGAGGAGGAGGAGGAGATGGTAGCGGTGATGGTAGTGGTGTTGGTGGTGGTTGTTGATGGTGTGGTGGTATGGTAGTGGTAGTGATGATGGTGGTGGTGGTGTGGTAAGTTGGTTTTGGCTCAAGCCAAGAGCAGGAGGCAAAGACCACAGTAAGTGAAAAATATGGCTCCTTCCTTCACCTGTCCAAGGTTTTTTCCAGATTGCCTCCCTCCCACTTAAGATCACCAGCACCTTTCCTTCTCCTACACCTATTTCAAAGCCCACCTTTCCTCTCTATAGCAGCCAGTCCCATACTTAGAATAAACCACGATCAATAAGCTGATTTAAAATCTTCACCTTTTAAACCACAAAAATCAAGCCCCAAAGAAGGAAAGCGGCTTGTCCAGTGTCATATAAACTGTCAGTAGCAAGGCTGGGGATCACAACCAAGGTCTTCTAACCCCAGGTTAGTGCTTCACACCAAATTTCACATATTTCTGGGATCAAACTTTCAAAGGTATGGACTTATCATTTTATAATAAAAATCCAGTGAAATATGGTGACTCCTCTAAAGGAATCTCCATAAATCAGTACAATGCGCTGTGAGACACCTGCTCTCTAAGTACTTAGATTTCTAATACTTAGAAAAAGTAGTTTCAGGACTAGTAAGATGATCCAGTGTGTAAAGAGATAACTTGTTACTGAACCCGACACACTCAGTTCATAGGACTCATGTAGAAAGAGTGAACCAGCTCCTGCAAGGTATCCTCTGATCTCCACTATATATGTTACATGCACATACATAAATAATAAGTTTTTAAAGACAGAAAATGTACTCACATGTCATGGTGCTCTGTGATCCAGTAAAGAGAACATGAAGGAGGATGGGAAATTAATTAAAGGTTACAGTATTGGGGCATCTTGGTTCATGTGCTTGCTTCCTACATAACCAGTAATGTCAGTGCAGAATCATAGTAAAAAGCAAAAGAATAGTCAGGTTTGACGAACAAAGGATTCTAGGGTGAGGGTGGAGAGTAGAGGCCACAGAAGGAGAGTGTAAAGGCACATGTAGGAACTCCAAAGACCTCTGTTTGTTTTGCCTTGGTCCCCAGGGAGCAGAACTAGGACAGAACTGGAAGGGAAAGAACTTCATTAGGCCTTGATGGTAACGAGGGAGAGAGCAGAGACTCTCTGCAATGTCACTTGACGCTTGGGACAGGACAGAGCCAAACCAGGAATGAAAGGAGGGATAAAGTCTGAGCAAGGCATGAGCAACCCAAGGACACTGGGTTTAGGGTCTAGAGAAAGGAGACAAGACCAACACCCATCCATCTTCAGTTACTGGCGGGCACTCCTGAGGGACTGGCCAGGACTCAGAAGTTAAGCATTGTGCGGAGGCTTGGCCACTGGGGGCTGTCCACTGACTGTGCTTCTCACCAACACTCAAAGAGTTTGAACAGTGAGTGGCAGAGCTGCCAAACTTCTATTATTAATTGTGACATATTTTGCTTATCAAACGTACTGCATGTAATCAGTATGTCAGTGTCCATGAATAAGAGACATTCTGTTCTTTACAAATGTTTAATCATTTTGAAGTATTTCTAAATTTTTAAAAAGAATTTTTAAAGTTTTAGAAAGCATAAATAATGTAGAAAGACTCAAATGTCTCTTTTTTACTCCCAGTTGCCACTGAAAAATCTAGTATGTGTTCTAAGAAAGTTTTTTCTTTTTTGTAATATTTTATAATGTATTATTGGATTATGTATGTAATTTTCAGACATGGAAGAATGTTGAAAATAGTTGTATTTTGCTCATTCTTTTTGTGTATTCAACACACTAAGGCCCTTAGCCCAGTGACATCTCTTTCCTGTCCTGTCCCCATTTTCTGCTGTAATTAGCTCGACAGTTTGTTCCAGATGCTTATTCTACTTTCCTCTGTTTGACTTCATTTTTATTTACACAGGCACAGAGTTCCACAGCAATCACTTAGTGCTGTGCATGGCTGCGTTCTTCTCTCAACGCTGAGTACCCCTGACGCACTTATATTTGCTAGTTGACAGCCACCTGAGATCTCCAGCCTAATCATGACACTTTAATTTGGCTGCCATCTGCTTCCTGAGTTCTTTTGGCGGGAAGCCATCTCTCTGACTTCACTCCTCACTGATGGGGGCTTCATCTGATGGCTCCTCATGGCGCCTTCCTCTGTTACATCTGAAAGACAGCCTCCACCAGCATTTTGAAGTAAAGTCTTCCTGAGACGGTTCCCTAGCCACCTTGCCTTATTTAACGAGAAGTCACTTGGCTGGTGTGTGATATCATAGTGTTTGTTGATGGCCACGTATGCTGCCTTGGTTACAAATGCTGAAGTGGCAGTTTCTTTCTGAAAGAGTCCCTCTGGCCCTACAACCATTGTAACTCATGATGTCCAGATGACCAAAGCCAGAGAAAGCTCCATCCCTCTAGCTGTGATAAACCACGGATCCCAGTTTGAGAACAGCTAGTGCATTCCTAGAGGAACCTGTAGAGGCTGCTCTGAGAAGGGAGGTTTCGGGTGATCAAGGGCCTCTGTTAGCCCCTGTTTAGGGGACGTTATATTTGGATTAGTTGAGGAAAATGAGATAGAATTGTAGCATTCTGCTGGGGAGAAATTCGCTGGGACAAAATACAGTTGGATCTGTCTTAATAAACGAAGGAAGCCAGAGCTTCCATGTATGTGTTCCTGGACATGTTATTTTGTTTATTTAGATATTAGATCCTGCCTTAAAATTCTAGTTTTGGGGAACTGGAGTGTTCTTTCTTTTTGATTCAAGAAAGCTAAAGAGCATGGCTTATTGGACCAAGCTGAGTCAGATGAAAGATCCTGCCCCAATGGTTAGCTCTAGCTGAGTTGAACCAAGCAAAGGAAGGCCCCATGTTGTCAGAACATGTGATTGGTCTTTTAAAAGCCATACATTACCTACATAGAAAAGAGTATCTGTCACACTGAGTTCTTGAAGAAGCCAGAACAGTGACTTTATGCAGTTCCAGATTTGGATTGGGGAATTAGGGCTCCCATAACAAACAGAGGATGAAAGGAAAACCATCTAGGCCTCCCTGTCAAGAATGCTTTGGCATCCCAGCAGAACATGAATATGCTTTATTGTGACCCAAGAGTGTATGTGAGGCATGCTTTATCCGTGACAGAGCCTTTTATTCCTGCCACTTGCCTTAATAAAGGGGAATATTTATGTGCCACATTGTTACACTAACAAAGAGAACAAATATAAAAATAAAATTCATAGAGATAGCAAGTAATAAAAAGAAGCCTAGAAAATTTGGCTGGATAAAGAGTAAACACTTAGCACCCTCAGAACTGAGTAAGTGTTTGAAGCAGCCATTTATGTGTCTCCTGAGAGCAACAGCAGACTGGCCCTCACCCACACTTACAAAGGCACAAACAATGTGGTTCGTTCTTTGCCTTTGTTCCCACCCAGTGCTTATTCTTACCATGCCCCAACCTAGGCTCTTGGATGTACAAGTTACTCTCTTGGTGATTTACACTATATATTTCATCTCCTTATTTAAATGCCATCTTACTGTGCGCAGTGGTGGTGTTATCTACAAATGTAGTGAGATGGTGATAAATTTGCAGAGAGTTGTTACCAAAATTTGACCATTAAAACTGTATCTACCAAGTCATGCGGTGATTGCAAATCCCTGTCAAACCCAAAACACATTGTGAACCCAGTGGATTCACCACAGCCTTTCCCCCCAGTACCAACAGGGGTAATTTCTCAGGCACCACTAAATCTACAGGAGGCAATATAGAGAAGAGCCCCAGTGAGGGTCTAGAAATAAGCTTTTGCCATTGGGGGTCTCCCAGATGGTTGCATAAGCCCTTTTAATTAGCATTTTACTGACCCAATAATAGCTTCTTCTGAGAAATGTTTTATATTCCAGTCTACCCATCTGGCATGTATATGCTGCTTAAGGACCACATAATAACAGTCTTTATAAAGATATGCACAACATATGTCTGGTAGCAGATTTATAGATTGAGTAGTCCCCATGGTTTTCTGCACCCCACTTCACCAAGCAGGGAAGCAACTACCTAAAGCCAGCACCGTTATTTAATTCAGCAAGGATTTTTATGCTAGGTTGCAAAAGATTTATATCAGCAACTTTAGAATCTTTCAGCTGTTTTCAAGGACAGTTCCCACTTCATTGCTGGTAGCACTTTTCTCAAAATCGTTAAGATTTCAGACTAAACAAAGACATCTACTGGCAATGAGGGAGGGGGTCATGAACCTGCCACTGACAGGAGGTGGGAGGACCCATAGTGGCTGAGGTGAACAGAAGATAGAAGGCCTGAAGAACACTTGTAACATCATGTTATAGAGCGACATACTTCTCAAGTGCTAAAGCTGTCGTGATGAAACCATAGAGTCACAGATCAGTTTATTCCGTTTTTCACTTTATTGCAGTGTAGGAAATTAAATTGGTTTGATGAACCCCTTCTTATGAGGTTGAGATATAGAGGGGAAAAAGTTGAATTTTATTCAAAGTAGATCGATAATCTATATAAGTATTTTTCTTAGCCTTAAAATGGTATGTGTGTATGGGGGATGTGGAGAGGACTGTGCGTGTATATGTGTGTGTGTGTGTGCATGCACGTGTGCATGTGCATGGGAATGGGTGAGATATTTTTGTTATCTTGTTCTTCACCTCACCTTGCACTTAAATTTGTCACATACACTCAATGTGTGTGTGTGTGTGTGTGTTTCTATGCCCCCCCTACCTGTTGTGCATATAGTGAATTCTTAATGGGAAGGCTCACAGACTTCAGACAGAGGCTTGACTGCTGTGCAGAATTCTCCTTGCAAATCTATTTTTCATCAAAACCAGACTGCTACAGTGAGAGCGATTGAAAATGAGCCCTGCTGTGAACATTTGAGCATCTGTAAAGTAAAATACAGGAGCCCAATTATCAATCAGAAAAGGATCTGAGAAATCGGTCTCCTTTACAGTTGCGGCTGAGCCAGGGTAAGGCCAAGTCATTCACAGAGACTGCTGCTCTGCGCAGTCCTTTTCAGATCTGTGAAAGGATTAGCCTGTGCCACAGAGTTAGACTCCAGTGGGTGCCAGCAAAGAACTCAGTGACTGCCACTCAGAAACACCACTTTTCTAGACTTGTGTTCATTTTTTCTTTTCAGAAGCATCTCCTCCACATATTGTTCTTATTAAGAAAGATTCTGGGAACCATGCAGCTCTTCTAGAGTCAATTTATGTTTCCAATTAATTTTCAAAAAGCATTACATTTACGGCCTGATGTTGGCCAGCACGCTTTCAAAAATCCATGGCAAAAATCATTTTATTTTCACTGAATGCAATCTTCATAAAATTTCAGTATTCTGGCTTACGGTTAGGTGCAATGTTCCAAGATCTATATTTCCCAGGGTTTGCTTGGACTGTGACATTCTCTGCCTGGATCGCTGTCATCTTTATCACAGACCTTTCTCGTGGCCTGGCTTGGGTGGGATGCGTTCTCCAGCCTATGGTGGATAAGTGTGGCTTTACACTGATTAGACACTTGTCTGTGCAAAGACAGCCTTAAGTCTGAGGTGTAGGCTTGGAGGCTCCTGGAGGCTGAGCCTCTGTGTAAACCGTGCTCACAGGTGTGTCTCCTGTGGGTTTGCATTTCTCATTGGCTATATAGAATATTCGTTGATATTTTCTCTTTCCAGTCTTTCACCACATTGTTAAGACTTAATGATGTCAATTTAAATTACATTCTTCATAGTAAACTTAATGATCAATGTGATATTTTAATGCATTAAGTCTTCTTTACTGTTATAACCCCATATTTGATTTGCTCTGAAATAAAATTAACTCTTTTTTCCATTCATTAACTTCTAAGCTGTAGTCCCTCTTTAACTTTGTTAATCTATACATGAGGATTCTTGTGTAAACTGTACTGTTATTACAATGATAATAGAAGAATATCTCTTTAAGCTTGGCAGGCGCTTATTGATTGGCAACTTCAAATGCCTCTATGATGTGCTGTTGGGCTAGGCTGTATTCAATGACATGCAAATGTTAGTTTATAAGGTGGGTGCTCCCAGTTTCACTCCAAAATCTGGATCTAAACTCAAAGACAGGCTTCCATGTCAAATTAAATGCTTGACATGGAATAATTTAAATTTTGTGCTTTTATTGGAAAGTATGAACATGTCTTTTAATTTGACGTGTGTTATATCATACTTTTTATATGAAATTAATTTGGACTTTATTTAATATTATTATAGATAAATCATATGAAATTAAAGTCCTATTATTTGACTTTTCAGAAAAATCACAGTCTATTTTGTGGTCTATTTCTTCATATTTTCCATATTGTTATTTCTATATGTGTTATACATATCCACATCTCTGTGTGTGCATACAGGAGTGTATGTGCACATATGCATGCACACTGGTGGCAATCAGAAGACAGCCTTTGCTGTTCTTTAGTCCTCATCCACTTTTGCTGACTGACTGATTTGTAGGCTAGGTTTGCTCGTCAGTGAGGTCAAACCGTGTGTTTCTGCCTCCTCAGCACTGGGATTACAAGCAAGTGAGTCTGTCCATAAGGTACGGGATTAGCCTCAGGTGCTGGTGCTTGCAAAGCAAGCACTTTACCAACAGTGCTAGTCCCCCACCCCTACAGGTCTGTTAAAACATCATCACCATTGTACCCTGCAATTACCTACAAATTGATACTCTTTTAAAAAGAAATATGTTACTTCATTTTCCCATATTTTGCGTGTCGGGTCCTCTATGAGAAGACATCATATGAGATGTTGATTTTATTCTTTCTTTGATTTACATGTAGCAAGCATCACTTTCTGCTGTTAAGTTCTATGGGTTTTGCTAGTGAGCATAGTCACGTAACCAGCACAGCTTTGGTACAGAACTATCCTTCACCTCAATATCTTTTCATACTGACCCTCTGTTATTTCTTTTCAATCTGTTCTTTCCCGCCAACCCATGGCCATCACTGTACTGCTTCTGCCCATCATCTTTTCCTTTCATAGACTGTCTGAAAATGGAGTGGTGTGGGACATAGTGTTTGGAATATGACTGTTTTCACTTAGTGTAGTGCACTGGAGTTCACAGATACGGAATGTGTCACTGATCCATTTATTTGTATTGTTGACCAGTCTTTTATTGTGTGGGAATACCGAGTTATTTATCAATTATTAGTTAAAGGGCATTCAGGTTGTTTCCAGTTTGGGGAATTATTAATATAGCCACATAAACAAGTTAGGCTTGGTGGACATAAGCTTTTATGTCACTAGTGCATCAGATGACAAGTATATGTTTGCCTTTATAAAACCTGCCAGATAGCTCCAACGTGTCTGCCCTTCCGTGTGAGGGTCCCAACTCTGAATACCTTACCAGCATTTAGCATTGCCAGGGGTTTTGTTGTTGTTGTTAGTTTTGTTTTATTGTTTAGCATCCTCATAGGTATGTAATAGTATCTCGTTATGGTCGTAGTTTGTAGTTCCACAGTGACTGGTGGCATTGAGTCTCTTTTCATGTATTTATTCACACTGGCACACGTGCTACACTAATGTGCGTCCAAGTCTTAACTTACTTTCTGTATTGATCTCTTACTCCTGAGTCTTGAGAGTTATTTGTAATTTGTTTTGAGAATTATTTCTAGTTTGTAGACACCAATACTTTATCTTGTGTTGTTTTTCAAATATTTTCTTGCAGACCATGCTTGTCATTTTGTTCCTTCAACTCTTTTTTTTTTCCCAATCAAAAGATTTAAACTTCAGTGATAACACAATTTATTTTCAGGTAGAATATGAATTTGGTGTCATATCTATAATAGCTTAGCCTAGCCTAAAGCCTCAAAAACTTTCTCTTGTAGTTTTTCCTTTAGTTTTTAACCCTTGCACTCAAGTCTATGGATCTATTCAGCTAATTTTTATGCAAGGGAGCAATTAAGATGTATTTCCTTTTGCTTCTACACTTAGAATCATATCAGCACCAAGCCTTGCAAAGCTTATTATTTCTCCATTGAACTGCCTGTACATGCCTGTCACTATCATATACGTGCACATATATTTCACCTCAGTATGTTCCAGTTATAAATTGTAAAGCCCTATCATAGAGTTGAAGTTTTCCACGTACAGCTATAGAATTCGATGTAGACTATGTCTTGTTTGTGGATTAATGAAGTCAGAGTGAGCACATGTCACTGTTGAGGAATAGATCTCTAACATGGAGCACAGGCAAAGGAGCTGAAAGCAAATCTTAGGGCATCTTTCCATTCTCTGGGCCTCAGAGTGCATGTTTACAAAGGCCATGCCTTGTTGGGCAGTTGAATAGGATGTGGTACTTTCTAGAGCTAGACAGAGGGACAATAATAAAGAATAAAGAGTGAAACACAGTGTGTGCACTCTTGGGTTTAACTACTTTTGGTAGGATTTTTCCAAATATGAAAATTGGTGTTAAACTTTTCCAGATTCTTTCTAACAGAGAAAGTGTGAAATTACAGAATGTTTTTTTCTTACACACACACACACACACACACACACACACACACACACACGCACGCGCACACACACACACATACCACATCAGAAGGAAAAATTTACAGCTTGGAAACTTTTGGTATTTGTTTAAGCTGAGAATAATTGGGTTCTTTTGGTTACTAAGAACTTTCCTTTTTTCTTAATTAGAACACAAGCACTAAAAACCACTGTCTTTTAAAAATCACAACCCAAAGGATCTGAAAGTAAGTATGCAAGATGTGTAGCACACAGTGACCAAGGCAGCAGTTCAGGAAATAGCTTACCTTCTCACCTGTATCTCCATTACTGTTTGCCAACTCACTGTACATTGGCCCCATCCTAAGTCTCCAAACCCTGGAGACATTTAATCAAGTAACTCAGTCATAGGACAAGTCAGAGAAAAATATCCCGAACTTGAAAAGAGCCATGCAGTCACTGCTCATTTATGGTAAGTCATAAAATGTCTGATGACCAGCACAAGAGGAACATGGAGGAGAGCTTTCCCTATCTTTCCCTTCATCCCTTCCTCTCTCTCCTCTCCTCTGTTCTTTTCCTCACCCATGGTCAATAAGTGGTACCGAGGTACACTAGTGAACACTCACAGAGGGAAACTCACAGCTGTCCATCTTTGTTGGGTAGAGAACATCTACCATCCAAACATAAATAGTATTTATAGTATGATTCATAAAGAATTATCCTATAAAACCTACCTTTACCAGACTGCACTTTTTAAAATCAGTAACACAAAATAATTTTTTCTGATTTACCAAAAAATGTTAGTGTATAAAACTTTTAAGCATTTCTCTCATACATTTTTCTGAAGACTTTAATACTTGCCAAATTAAAGGTGGTACACACCTTTAATCCCAAGACTGGGGCAGCAGAGGTAACTCTATGAGTTTGAGGCTAGCCTCATCTACATAGTGAATTCAGGAACAACCAGGGCTACATAATGAGACCCTGTTATTTAAAACATACTTTAATTCTTGCTATTACTAATCTAGCTCAGAAAAAAAGAAAATAATGAGATTCGCATTAACTAAATAATGTATTTAAATTTCTCTCTGTGTGCACTCTGTGTCTCTGTCTTTCTTTCTTTCTTTCTCTCTCTCTCTCAGTGTGTGTGTGTGTGTGTGTGTGTGTGTGTTAATTGTTGATACTCATTTGCAATCACCACCAGAGTTTCAGGAAAGGAATTTGCCTTGTCACAGTGACAAATGTATGATATATAAATTATAGACAATGGGGTTAGGGGACCTCTTTAATCACCCTGTCTGTGCCTGTCAGGAAAGCAAGGACACTGCCCAGGGCACTTCAGAGCCGAACCATTTCCCCAGCCCTTCCTCTCAGTTTTCTGAGCCAGGGTCTTACTGTGTAGTCTGGGCTTCCTTACCTTCTCAATTGCTGAGTTTACAAGCATGAACTACCACACCATGTTCAACACTAGCTCTTTCTTGTAAATAGCTTCTTAGACTGCTTCTTGTAGTAACAAAGACAATGCATGTATGGGCCTGGATAAGCAAGAAGGCCACAGTGACAAAGCAGAAGGGGTCAGGAGAACGGCAAATGGGAACACTTGAGAGGATGTGTGTACAGAGCTCTTGACTTTCTGGCAGGCCAGGGAAACAAGCCTGTGGCTCTGTGAGGCTCTTCCCGGTTAGACACAGGTCCTCCTCCTCACAGTACAGTCAGCCCGGCACTGAAGGAATTGATTCTAGCTGTGCAAGAATCCATCCTATGTTTAGGTTGACAGTTGATTCACTGCTTTTGCTAACCGTGGGACATGCATGGCTTTTTTGATCAGACAGAATAGTTGCACTTTTACTAGTAGGAAAAATCTGGAAGATTTTGGAAGCTGTCATTTTCTGTAGCTCGTATTTCATCCCATTCTGGTGGTTTAAGATTGGAAATTTGAATCTCATTGACTCCCTCTAGCTTTCCTACTGCATGCTTGGCAGGAGCAGCAGTTATCATTGCTCTGGGCATCTGGAAGTTATGGAGTGTTCCAGGCATCTAGAAGGTTCTTGCTCCAAGTGTAATTGGTCAAGATGAGGACTCGGCAGTGCAAGGATGTCTGATGTAGGTTGGTAGAATTCTCACTAGTCTTCTGTTTGCAACAAGGATAATGAAAGTAGGCCCTGTTGCCCAGAATCCCTTCCGGTTCATCACTGCAAAACTGCCTGGTGCCTTCCGTCATGCTATAGAAGGTCTGCTCTGGAAACCCAGCAGCATTTTGAGTCCATGCTAAGTCATCTGTATATCCAGCATTTACCGATGTCTTCTATGCACTAGGCATTTTGCTAGTTTTCACCCTGGTAGAACATCGTGTCTGTAATTAGCTCTGAGCAACTTTTCCTTTTATATTGTGAAAAACTTGGACTGAGTACCCTTGAAAAGCCTGCACCACTGGCATACTCTGATCCTGAAAGCTGGAAGGTGCCTGGTATCGAAAAGGGAACCTGGAGGCAAACAAGCCTTGTGCGGGGCAGGAGGGAATCAGCACAGGCTTTAACAGAAGGATTTTTTTCTCCTAATAATGATAGTTTCCTTGGGGAGGAGATTTTTATGGGATTTTCCCATGTGGCGTCATTATCAGAGGTGAATGTGGCATGGCCGTGGTGTTTAAGGGGTCCATAGTGTGATAGTTTCTTCTGAATTGAGTGGGTTTTTTAAATTGCATTTTAATCTGATTTATTAGCATTTCTCATGGAAATACTTTATTCTTTAATAATGAGTGACATCCTGATGGAATATACTAGAAGACATTGAAGCTAAATCCCTGTGTGTCGGCAGTGAGAAGTTGTGTTTTAACCGACAAGATGGTGATGGGGAAAGAGCCTGTCTGCCTATTGTGAGCTCATTCATCTAAGTTGTGCTCACTAGACACTTCAGGGGCATCCAGTATGTTTGCTTCTTTGATGTGTTCTTGGTTTGGAAGTATCTGTGCTATTTGGTATCAATTAAAGTAAATATGTTTTTATGGATTAACAGAAATGTTTGCTTTAGTGTGGATTTTCTCATTTTGTTATAAAATGAATGTCCCCATCTGTGCTTCATCTACACTTGGATATAAAGATATTTTTAAGTGCACAAATATGATTTGAGAATTTCGCCAACATAGTGTGCTATTTATGAGCAAGTATAGAATTCCACTTTAGAGGTGGCCACCCAGAAGGGCTGTGTCACCTTCCTCTTCTGTTCTGTCCCCTTCTTCTGTTCATTCCTTTCCTTTTATTCCTTTAATAATAGAAGCTTCTAGAAGAGCCACACAGCAGGGCTGGGGAGGACTCCTGGGTTGGATTAATCACATGCGCCATATTCATCGTGAGCAAATAGAATATAGTGGAGCGTGTGGGCCACGTGAAGTGGGTTACAGGATCCAGGCTGATATTCTTGAGGGTGGGGGATGTGACTTAGGAGCCACCAGTGTTTCCAGAACCAAGGACTTCCTTTTAACTGCTTCTGCCTTGCAGTTATCTAGACCAAAGTGTTATCATTGAGATGAGGATAGTCAGAGTTAATGGGACAGTATACCTCTCACGGTGATGTCATCATATGGGTCAGGTGAAAATCTCTTTCATAGGGGCTGAAGCTAAAGGAAATGGCTAAAGGCCTTAAGGGCAGCCTTTTAAGAAACCCATCCCCATGACTGTGTAGAACTGCACGTGCTATTTTAGTTTAAAGAGTTCAGCAGACAGTAGTGATCTCAACTCAGTATATACAACAGTCTTCAAAACAGGTCAACCCAAAACACCTGTAAAGAGCTTGCCTCAGCCACCTGTACATGCATGCAGCTGTTAATTCATCACGTGAGTAACAGCTACCTCCTTCCTATTGCTGCCCCTCTGACTTTGTCCCTCCCCAAGTTATCTTCAGCATCTTACCCAGGTCAGTCACGCTGTGTCTTGTTCACTCATAAAAAATTAGAGGAATTCTCTTGACTTCCTGTATTTGTTAGTGGTTTAGGCTCGATAAAGGAGTCAACCATGGACTCTTGATGTGAAGTGGAGAGTGGTAAGGACTGAGGCCACATCCGTGTGTTACTTTCTTTTCCATTTTCTGAGAGAGGAAAGGCTTATTTTTGCCTTGTAGTTCTAGGGCATACAGTTCGTTGTGATGGGGGAGAGCATGTCAGGCCTTGTGTCCGAAAGAGGAAGCAGCTGACACATTAAATAATCTACACGCTGGAAGTGAAGGAAGATGAATGCTGGAGCCCAACTCAGTTTCTGCCCCGCCCCCTTCAATGGAGAACCCAGCCCATGCAATGGCACTGCTACATTTATTCACTGTGGCAAATAATTGTCCATCTAGTTATCCATCACAAATGAGTGTAGGTAATGAAAAGTGTGTGTGTGTGTGTGTGTGTGTGTGTGTGTGTGTGAATACTGTCCAGCTGTAATGAAAACTGTAATCACAAAATTTGCAGAAAAGTGAACGAACTTAGAATGTATAACATTAAGTAAGGTCATACGGTGTCAAAAAAAAAAAGAAAGAAAAAAGAAAAAAAGAACATGATCTCTCTCACATGCAGAGCAAAGCCAACAGCATATCTATATTTGTCAACACATATTGTATGTCCATGGGAATACAATACAGCACACAGAAAAGAGAACTTAAATTCTAGTGGTCAGCAGATGAGGAAGAGCTTGGGACTGGCAGTTGATGCGTCATGAAGGAGGATGCTGAGGCAATTGTTTCCCAGCTCCGGCTCTGATGCTAGTGGGGTTTTCATTTTTTGGTGACTGATGGGTCAGGTGATGGTTTTGCATAGAAATACATTAGACAGTGAACGGGGAGACCCGCCGTGACGCTCCACAGCCCCGGAATGGCTCTTCTAACTGTGTGCAAGTTCAGTGAGATGATGGATTTTACCCGGATCATTTTTGATTTGTGATGTTTTCCATTTGCAAACTTTTTATATTGAACAGGTAGGGGGAGAGTGGGCAGCCTTGTCTAGTCCCTGATTTTAATGGGATTGCTTCAAGTTTCTCTCCATTTAGTTTGATGTTGGCTACTGGCTTGCTGTATATTGCTTTTACTATGTTTAGGTATGGACCTTGAATTCCTGATCTTTCCAAGACTTTTATCATGAAGGGGTGTTGAATTTTGTCAAATGCTTTCTCAGCGTCAAGAGATATGATCATGTGGTTTTTTTCTTTGAGTTTATTTATGTAGTGGATTACGTTGATGGATTTCCGTATATTGAACCAACCCTGCATTCCTGGGATAAAGCCTACTTGATCATGGTGGATAAGTGTTTTGATGTGTTCTTGGATTCGGTTCGAGAGAATTTTATTCAGTATTTTTGCATCGATATTCATAAGGGAGATTGGTCTGAAGTTCTCTTTTCTTGTTGGGTCTTTGTGTGGTTTAGGTATAAGCGGTTTAGGTATTGTGGCTTCATAGAATGAATTAGGTAGTGTTCCTTCCATTTCTATTTTGCAAACTTTTTATAATGAAATTTAAAATAAAAAGTTTAAAAGGACATGGATATGAGCTGTTGGAGGGGAAAGTAGATCTGAGGATGTTAAGAAAAGAAGTAGGGGTTAAAATGATCAAAATGTATCATATGAAATTCTCAGAGAATTAATAAAAATATTTTAAAAAGAAATCCATCATAAAATGACAATGAAAAATATTAAATCCCATTTCTAAACGATGTATAAGGACTAAACCACTGTGCAAGATATTCAGCATTTGCGTGACAGTAACCATACTCTATACTACTTGCAAAAACTTGTGAAATGTTATGTTAAGCCATTCATAGTAGCCCACCCCTTTAATCCCAGACACTTGCCTGCACATACTGCTTTCCTACAGCCTTTCCGTACAGCGCACCCAGCAACCTGCTATCACCTGTTAAACAATGGGGCCAAGAGTGTCTTCTCCTCCTAAGGACCCTCCTCCTGTGTTTATGTCCAGGTAGAGAGCAGGAAGACAGATCTGACCTGAGCTGGTTTTGGATACATACAATAAGGCAAACTGTTTCCTCAAAGTAGACTGGTAGGGAGACTCTTGTACTTAGCTTCTTATGTCTGTGTGCGTGCTTGATCAAAATCAGATGCATTATTCGAAGAAACATGCAAGCACTGTGGCCTGCTTTATCCAAGCCTGTCATTTAAAACAGAGTCTGCCCAAAATACTACCCTAGTAACCAAACACCTCCCTTCTTTTGACCCCATAAAAAAAGCCCTAAGCAGTGACCTGGGGCTCTCCGGTACCTTCACTCATGTGACCCATGTTTAACCTTGGTTGTTTCTTTCCAGTCTATATAATCACTGTACTTTGATAAAACTTCCTTGATTCGTTGGAAGAATATATGAAAAAATGCTGGGCACATCAATGTAGTGCACCTCTAAACCCCAGTGCGGGGAATTCAGACATAGGGTGATCACTGGAGTTTGCCGACCGACCAGCTCGCCTAGCCAGTCTGGGAGCTCTGGGCTCAATGAGAAACTCTGACTCAAAATAATGTAGAGTGATCGCAGCAAGACACACGGTGTTGACCCCTAACATTAATGTACACCCCACACATAGGAACTTAGACATTCACATACACAAATCCACTTTGTGTTTTAAATTCCATATCAGAGCAAAAAGTAGATTAGAAAAGAAATAAAGCAAAGCTCTGCATGTGATGATGGAGTACACAATAAGAGATAAAAGCCACCAGATCCTTAATGGTGATTGGTCTAGAGTTTGCAAAAACAAAACAAAACAAAAACCTGCTTAGAAACTCCCCTCCCCCGAAAAACACAGAAAAAAAAAAGGGGGAGGTAATTAAGATTAATCAAGTAATTAGATTTAGGATCATGGGAAGGGAGAAGAGACTCCTGTCACAGCCTCTGGCCCGCTCAGGCCACACCCTCCGTGCAGAGCCTGAGCTTTCTGGATTGTTGGGGCCTCCTACAGGTGTCACAGTATTTCCAGAGTTCACATCTGCTCCTTGCTCCTTTTCCTAAGGCACACTGTTCATTTGCCGTCTAGTGTTGGAGACAAGGACTCACTGAATTGGCCTGAGGATGTAACTCGGTGTTAGGGTACTTGTCTGGCATGCACAAGATCACAGGTTCAATCCCCAGTGTCCCTGGAAGTTCATTGAGGAGTCTGAAGTCAATGTCATATTTCAGTCTATCATCTCAATATACCTGTCTTTCGTGATCTCATCCAAATAGGAAGGAAGGAATGAGACACAGACAAGAGAACAGTTCAAAGTGAGTTGGAGTAGCATGGGAAGTGCGTGTCCTCCATGGAGTCTACGCCAGCATTTAGACCATGCACCCGTGTGTCTAAATGTTTACTGAGCTCTGTGCACAAAGGTTTCAAGATAATGAAACTCAGGATATGAATTTAATCCATTGCCTATGATGTACCAAGGAGGTACAGTGTGGCTTTCTTTAGCTTTTTGGATTGCTTTCAAAATTCTATAAGAAACACTTAATCTATAGTTTTATCTAGACTCATTCCTTCAATTATATAATAAATTAATTTTTATAGTCCAGCTTTGCCAAGCACTAGATATAAAACAATGAATAAAATTATCAAAGTTTTGACATAAACAGATTGTAATTATTGCTATGTTGTTTTCTAGAGGTTAGAAGAAAAATAACTTTTTTTTTTTTAGCTAAACATACTGTTCCCCTTTTACCCTTCTCTCTGACTTCTCCTGTAAGAAGTTTGGCAGGAATAAAATCCTTCCAGAGGGATGAAGAGAAGCTTTAAATGCATCACAGTCCTGCAGAGCTGACTTGCAGACCCAGGTCTTCTAACACCAGCGCTCAGCTTGTCTCAGTAGCTGGCTCTCCCAGCTCGGCATTCATGCTTCCTTTGCTTGCCTTCAATTTGCTGTATGGAAAACTTCAGTGGCTTCTATGACATGATAGGTGCAAAGGTACAGACATCTTGCTGCTAACTTCTACTCACAAGTTAGCTTGGTTTGTTTGCTTGTTTAGATATGTGGTTGGTTGGTTAGTTGGTGGTTTGTTTGTTTTTTAAGATAGGGTTTCTCTGTAGCCCTGGCTATCCTGGAACTCACACTGTAGACCAGGCTGGCTTTGAACTCACAGAGATCCACCTGCCTCTCCCTGCCAAGTGCTGGGATTAAAGGTGTGTGCCACCTTTTACCTCATTCTGAGTTAGTTAAAGATGGAGGGTGTTAATTGGAATCCCATGTTTAAGGGTACAGCCTGTCCTAGCAGGGAAGACAAGGCAGCTGGGGCTGTGTTAGTCACAGTGTTGGTAGTGTGAGCGGACACTCTTTACATGGTAGTGGGTAAGAAAGCAGAGGAACTAGAGCAGAGCCCAAGGTAGCAAGTCCTTCTTCAAGGCCTACCCCTGGCAGCCTAGGGTCCATGTCTCAAACATTCTTCAGCTTCCCAAAGCAATGCAACAAGCCAGGATCTGTGTGCTCAAACATATAAGCGTGCATAGCACATGTTATATGTTAGAGTTTTAAAGGGTGGGTTAGGGAGGAATAGTCTAAACAGTTTATTTTTTAGCCGCCCCCTGACCTGATTGAATGTTGGCTTCAAGAAGCCTCAGAGGACCTGAACTTACAGATCTAGGCATATCTTCAGGGTTGGCTTATAGAGAACAGAACACTCTGTTCTTAATCCTCGTCGCTAACAACCTTTAAACATTCCCATCACACATTAAGAAAAGAACGCTGTGTTTTCCATGTTTCTCCCATTTCCCATGCAGCTGTCAATAGCCAGCTTGCACTTGCTATCCTTTTGGAGTCCAGCTTCTTTTCCAAACCTAAGAAAATATTTTTCCCACTCTCAATAACAAGAAACTATAGAAGGAGAAGGGTTTCTGAAACCGCACGAGTCACTTGAGAACATCCCCAGGAGCATTAGCCACTGTGTCATGTGGTGCGCAGACCTGTGGCCCACTCCTCATTTTTAGAAGCACGCTGGCATCAGTCACTGGAGTAGAATTGGCTCAGTAATGTTTCCATCTGCTGTCTTGGCCCAAGTCATCATAGAACATCACCTGGGCTTTGTCGGATGGTCTCTCGGGCCAAGGTGAATGCTCCACAGGGCGACATCATATTCATCTGTCCGCACAGCTTCCTTTTTTTTGTGTGTGTGTGAACAGAAGAAGATTTTGCTGGAGTATAAGAGAAATTTACCAAGAAAACTTTCTAGTCAAAACATCCAAAAAGGTTTTTCCTTATTATATGTTTTCTCTTTTTCCTTCATCTTCAAATTCTGACAAATTTCAAATATGAATATCACCTTCTTTAAGGAGCTTTCCCCAACACTTTCTGCTCCATGGGAGCCCCTGAGAGCCCACTTCATAAGGCATGTGTGTTGTGATTATTTATTTGAATCCCACTCTCCCACTGGACTATAAACTCTTCAAAGGACAGGAGGCATTGCATCTTTTAAAGTTCCTAACATACAGTGTGTTTCCGTTCAGGAAATGATTTGCAAGTTTAGAGAAAATTAATAATCTCTGTTGGTTGTAAGCTAAACCTACAGGGCTCAAACACATTGGAAGTTGGGAGTTGCTGTTATTAAAACATAGAGGTTAAAAGTGACTTCTCTTTTAAATACAATGTTAGGAATAGGAAGTTTAGAGTTTGAAAGACTTAGATGTTTATGTAAGAAAAAATGAAAACAATTTCTTTTTATTGAAAACTGACAGGATATTTGAAACTATTCAATATCATTTAAATTTGACCTTAGCTGTTAATTGCTGAAATTCACCAATTAAATGGCTTTTAAGTTCATGCTTATCCTAAAATGGATTTCTGCTTTTGTTGAAATTTTCATATTATTTGTACATCATCATCTAAGACTGTGGTTCTCAACCTTCCTACTGCTGTGACCCTTTAATACAGTTCCTCATGTTGTGGTGACCCCCTCCAAGTATAAAATTATTTTCATTCGGACTTTATAACTAATCATTCTATGCTATGAATTGTAACGTAAGTATCTGTGGTTACTTCCCTCACTTGACCACCCCTGTAAAAAGGTTGTTCAATCCCCGGATGGGTCATGACCCACAGGTTGAGAGCCGCTGATCTAAGAGCTATATATAGAACTTTTAAAAAAATTCTATCTCATAAGACTGGAGATATGACTTGGTTCTTAAGATGTGATTTTGGTTTCCAGTACCTGCAGTAGAAACTGCAGCTCCTGAGGATGCCTCTGGCTTCCAGGAACACCTGTGTACATTTGCACATACCTTCACATAAGCACACATATATACATCGTTTTATTTATTTTTATGTGGATAAGTCATCTTTATCTGTATATCTCTCTGTTCACTACATTTATGGCTATTGCCTGTAGAACCCAGAAAAGGGTGTCAGCTAGCCTAGAACTAGAGTTATTGTGAGCTACCCTGTGGATTCTAGGAATTGAACCTAGGATCTCTGGAAAAGCAGCCACTTTTCTTAACTGCTAAGTCATTTGTCTAGCACACACACACACATACACATACACACACACACACACACACACACACACACACATATATATATATATAATTTTTTATTTCATTTTTTAAATTAAAATATATTTTATATAATATATATTATATAAAATTACATTATTTCCCTCTTCTCTTTCCTTCTCTCTCGCTTCTCACCTAATTACTCCACCTGAAATTCATTTTCTTTAACTGTTATTGTTATATATGTGTGTGTGCATACATAAAATATGTGTAAATGTACATAATATACACATAAACCCGGCTGTTTGCTCAGTCCATTTAGTGTTACCTGTGTATATCTTCTTTCAGGCCTGACTACTTGTTATTGCATAACCATGTAGGGCTCCTCCTTCGGGAAGACTAGTTATCCTGATCTCAGCATTCCTTAATTACCTATAGTTGTCTATTCCTGGAGCTCTGCCCATGAGATTCCCCCCTACAGTGTTAGCATGGCTTTTAGTCTACTTGTTCAAGTCTTGTTTAGGTAGACATATGCAAAGTTTCCCTGCTGCTTCTAGAAGTCACAGTCTCACAGCAGATTAGCTAGGCCTCTGTTTTTTACAATTTCTTTTCTTCTCTTCCATACTCTTCCCTGAGACTTGGGTGCTGGAGTTGTGTTGCGCATACATCATTGGGGCTGGGCACCCTTGTAACCAGTTGTTCTTTGTGTTTTGAACAATTGTGGTTTTCTGTAATGGTCTCTGACTGCTACAAATAGAAGAAAACTACACCTCTCTTTAGGGAAAAAAAAAATGAGTATTTAGAATACAATTAGGAATTGGGGTAGGTTCTCCTTTAAGTTCCATGACCTCACTAGCCCTGGATATTTGACCAGGTTTCTAGTGCCAGACATGATTTCCTTACTATTGAACTAGCATTATTACGTCCAATTAGATAGCTGGTGGTTACTGCCATGACATAAGTGCCTTAGGGACACCTTGCCATGCGGGTCATTGTCATGGTTCATCGCAGTCACAGTTGGGTTAGGAGTATTGGTTACTTCCCTCCCTTGGAAACATGCACAGCACCTTCTGATACTGCGAAAGCTAGTCTTCAGGAAAGAAGCTCTGAGGCAGATCCACCGTGGATCCTGTGTCAGAAGTGCAAGGTGTCTTCTGCTACAGTGGCTTACCTTCAAGTTCTGGGAGGCAACCAAATGCAATAGCAACAGCCTGTGTTGTTTTGAGACTCCTGGACTCCCCTGACAAATAACTCACAGGGGAGCTTCTTGTGCCTGGTACCACACTAAGAATGTCAGGGGGAAAGCCGTAAGAAATCACATTACTTGTTACTCATCTAAAAATTGCATCTAATAGCTATGCTTATGTGAATGCATGTACATATACAGTGGAGACAGAGCAAGCACACTTAGGTGGACAGCACTTCCCGTTAGAGCCATAGATTAGTTTACTTATTTTTTTAAGAAGCAACTTTTTAAAATGAAGTTTGTCGCTTTGAGATAAGCTTGAACAGTTTAGTGAGAAATGGCTATGTGGCCATAGTAGCTCTCCCAGACTGGAGAATAGCTGGGAAAAGCTTTGATTTTCTTTCTTGGCATTAAAACTTGCCACACCAAATTTTCCTCGAAGGACAGGTTTTCACACTGGCTTCCAACCAAGTGCACCCTACCCAGACTCCATCTTTAATGGTGTTTTCTACAACTATAAATGAGAGAGAGGTTTCTGCTGGCCCAATGGAGCAGGGTTCCTGTTACTGATACACACAGTGTATCACAGGCCTCCTCCTACCAGCAGGAGAGGCTGGGATACATGGTCTCCTGGGGGCTCAGGAGAAAGAGCACTGAAGCACCCTAGTGTAGCTACCTGGTTTCTAGAGATCTGGAGGCATCTCCCAGAGAGCCTTGTATAAGGCCAGGAGCTATAGGAATATATTGAAAGACAGGCATTGAGAGACACACACATTGTTCTTTGGGCTTTGCTTTTGTTTTCTCTTTTTCTCATGCTGGGGGTTTGAGTCCTGATCCTTGAACACGCCAGACAACAGCACTTTACCACCTCAGCCTGCCAAACGTACTGGAATCAGCAGATTTAGTAGCGTGTTCATGGGAAATTAAAAAGACAGAGAGTCCAAGAACCATATCACACACAACCAGTCCCTCAAATGGCACAGAAATGGCATCAGAAACCCCAGTCACAAAGATATGAATCTCTTAAGGGGTTGACTCCAAGTTCCTGAGAAACATACACTTTTCCAGGAAGTACAAGGAAGGGCCTGAAGAAGATGCAGGCCAACGATGCAAAGGCAATGAGTGCGCACACAGAGGCCATCAAGGTCCTTGTGAAGCCTCAAGCTTTCAAGCCCAAGATACCAAAGGATCCCAGCTGCAAACTCAGCCTCTGGCTTTCATTGCTCACTCCAAGCTTGGGAAGCGGATTCGGAGCTCGGAGCTCCATGACCAAGGGTTGTAGGCTCTGCCAGCCAAAGCCGAAGGTTCAAACCAAGGCAGAGGCCACAGCTCCAGATAAGACCCAGGCTTCAGTTCCAGCTCAGGCTCCCAAAGGTGCCCAGGCCCCTGTGAAGGCCCCATAGAAAAGGCTCCTGCCAGTGTGAAGACAGATGGACTGCTAGGACACACCTACTCACACACTATTTGCAATTTTTACAAATAAACTCGAGGAAAAAAAAGTAGTATTGATAGTTTCCTAGGTTTTTCCCTGTGTCTGAAAACATTTCTAAAATGTGACTGAGCAAGGCTTAGAGCAGTTTGCCTGTTGCCTCAAACAGTGACCTATTAAGTCAGCAGATGTATAGAAACTGGCTTCCACATCCACACTAGACCTTAGCCCTCTCAGTGATCACAGTCTGATTTCAAAGAGGGTATCATCCAATTAATGTGAATTAGCACTAACAAGCAGGACAGTTACAGATACATGAAAGGCCTTTACAGTAAAGAAAAGTCGTGGAATGACATGCTAATTTAGTGTGTGGGCACCGGAAGAGCCATTACCTATTCAAAACAGAGTTGTAAAAAAATCAAGCAGGAGGAGCTGGTTGCTAATGGTTTTAGCGTGGGAGGAGAAGGCTGCACTGCAATTCTTGGCTCTGAGGCAGGGTCAGCAAGATCAGTAGCCCAGCACTGACCTCTGTGTTTGGAGCCTCTCTGTTGACTCACCAGACTTTTACAGCTCCGTGAGCCAAATAACAGAAGTGCAGGCAGAGCTCTCTGTGCCTGCACCTCAGCCCTCTGAGCAGCTTGGTCCTTAGGGCAATCATGAGAATTGCCTGGGATCCCAAGTGGAGACCTACCGTATTCATCTAAATTAAGTTAGAACGACGACCAGAAAACCCACCAGGGAAATGGGGGCTTGTGGCTAGTGGCACCTCGGCATGCCGCAGTACATTCTTTCAGATTGGCCTTTTGACAAAAACTAAAGGCCTGATAGGAAGAGTGTCTTAGTGACATGATACAGTGACACATTTATCAACAGCAAGGTTAGCCAACCTCTTTGAATCCAAGTGGGATGTTGAGTCCTGGCCTTCTCCTGATCCTGTGATATGTTCATTTATAATTAAACCAACACAACTGTTCCACGTTAAGAAATACCTATTTATGGTAGAAAATCATGATGATAAAATTTTTAATCAGCTTTAACTATTTAATCCCATCACCCAAAGATAATCACCATAAATATTTTGGTAAGTATATATAAAAATACATATATACACATAAACAAATATGACTTCAGATACAAATTAACCTTTATGTTAGGGATTTGTTTATAAAGAACTTATTTTAACATATGAATTATATTCTAAGACATATTATTTATTTAGGCACTTTTCTATTTTTGTACATTTGATTGCTTCCAAATTTTGAACATCCTTGTATATAAATCTCTGTTCTTATCTTTGATTACTTCCTTAGGATAAAGGCCTAGAAATGGAATCACTAGGTCAAAGGTTATAATCACTCTTCGGGCTCCTGATGACTTTGGGTCACTCTGCACCCCCAGGAAATTTGCTGGGGTTTGTTCCCATCCGCAGTGTGGAAGTAGGACCTGCCTCACCGCAGTCATCCTAGCCTTGGGCATTGCCCATCACTTACCAAACAGAACGGGAAGTGCCGTGCCTCTGATGCCGTATGCTCTGCCCTGCTTAATACTGTTCACTCAAGTACACTTCTAACAAAGATTGCTGTGGCTGTCCTCACATAAAGACTAATGAGAGAAGACATGGCCACTTACAATGTGACCCACAGGAGCGCATACTGACATTGTTCCTCATAAACAAGACTCTCTGGTGTGAGTCTTGTTAAATTTGTGTGTCTTTAGAATCCTTTAGGAAGGTTGTGTTTGGTCTCCAGGGTCGGAATGATGGGTCTCTTTCCCATAATTGTCCAACATTAAATGGAACCCCAAGCGTAAAAACTGCACTTCATGGGCCCACTGGAGTTGCCCTGCTGACAGAAAACCGATTGACTGAATCTAAATCACCATGACTTATGTGAGTCTGCCCACTCAGGATGAATAGGGAGAAATCAGCAGAAGGAAATTGGCCTCTGAAGTGTGAGAGCATTGGATTATTGCCGTCAGGGGCAATGCCTGTCAGGAATACAGCATCTCTGCCTGGCGTTGGGTTGCTTCACGGTTTCTTTCTACCTTTCTCTGGGCATATGTGCCACTTCATTTCCCAATTGAGCCATCCACAGCTGGCAAGGGTATACTACTTATATTTATAATGTTTAGTTTGTTCTGTAACGATACCAAATTTTCACCAACTTTTCCTTAAGTGGTTAACAGCAGAGAAATGACTTAGAACATAGAATAAATATGAGTGTCTACACTTGTCAAAGACCCCAGGTTGGACTGAAGAGCACAGAACCTATGAGACCCCACCACTGTGAACTTCCAGTAGAACGCAGGAGGGCAGTGAGTGCATAGGTGTCTCTCATAGGCTGATGACTTTGGAGAATGGGTGGGTGACATGAGAGTATAGTGTGGTTTGCAATGTGTTATTTTATGTGACATAGCTAAAGAGGGGCTCTTTGAAGAAGATTCTGAACAGACCTGAATGGATGTAGAAAATGACCCACCAGCCACACATACCAAAGCCAGGGTCCTGATGTTGTGGCTTGCTGGGTCTCTTCTCAGATCTCAGCCAAGAACATCAGAAGAAGCAAGGAGGACTGGGTGGTGAGGAGACAGAAAATCAGGACAGGGAGGACCTCATGACTGTGGACGTTGTCCCTGTGCAGAAAGAGGATCACAGGAATTTGAGCAGAGACGTGGCATTATTTGATGTTGACTTGGGTTGGCAGTAGAGGCAGGTTGTCCACAGACATGGAGTGTCCACAGAGACGGAGGAAAGGAGTATGCTAGTACAGACTTTGGGAGAAGAGCGGTGAGAAGGCTTCACCTGATGCTGTCTGCATGCTGCATAGCAGTGAGCCAGGCAGCCAGCTAGAATGAGATCAGAGGAAGACCGAAGAGAGGGAGAGCAGGAGCTGACGGGACCAGAGAAGGCAGGAGGGATAAGAATCTCTAGTATGAACACGGGTTACATGAGTGAGGGACTAGTGGATGAAGCTTACCACTGAAATTGTTGCAGGGATTAGGCAGCTGCCTCTCCAGCCTTTTCTCCCTGTAGCCCACAGGTACCGTGAGGTTCTTGAGTAGTGGTACAGTACAGCACTAAGTGTTTAGTTGTAACAAGCATCCTGAGCTGATAGAGCTACAGAAGGCCTTAGAAACCATCTGACTGTACCTTTCAGTTTACTGGTAAGAGTCTGATTCCCACCAAGAGGCTGCTCTAAGTCCTGTCTCCCCATTCCTCACCGCATCCCCTTTGTTTTACAAGTAGGTCCTTATTTTTTTAACTCCAGAATTGATTTTAAAATAACTTATTGTTCCTACCATTGGATATTTTTAAGCATCATACTTTGATGAATTCCAAATGGCTTCAATTTAAAAGATACAACAGAGTTTTATCAAACACTTTTTAAAAAGATGTTATTTAGGGACCAGGCACAGAAGTGTGTGCTTGTAATCCCAGAGCTTGGGAGGTAGATGGAGAAGAATGGAAAGTTCAAGGCCAGCCTCGCCAGCCTGGACTACATATTAAGCACATGTTTAAAGGTTTTATTTGTTTGTGTGTCTGTTTATTGTGTTTGTCCATGCACACGCCTGCACAGCATTGGTCTCCTTCAAGAAGAACGGACACAGAAGAGGTCACACCAGCATCACTGGAAGTTTGAGCACACTTCTATTTAACTTGTTTTTCTTCGTCCTCTCTGCTTTTCGTGTGATTGAAATGTTTTCCACGTTTGTTTCTTGTGGGTGTCATCTGGTCCATGTGGTGCCCTTGCACAACCGTTCCCAGCACTCGATGAGTTTTCCCCTTATTTTTAGGAAGCTGAAAATAGCCCATTGTATTATAATTAGCCAGTGGTGCCCACCCAAATATGATTATTATGGCAAGAACTTTTGCTTCTTCTCTCTTTTAGGGAGAGGATGTGGGTGGGAGGAAAAGGCTGGGTAATATTTTAAGCATTTTTTAATGCTGTTAAATACTCAAGAATCCTTAGGAAATATTTGTGTTTTCAGGTCCTCTAGGAAGCTTTTGAGGAGCTAGTTTCAAACTAAATATTCAAAACTCTGGGGAGCTAAGTTTTTCACTTTTAGCCTAATAGAGCCACTTGCTGTACCAGCCTTAAATTTGTCTAGTACAAAGAAAATGAAAAACCTGTCCATGACAAGTGAGTTCAAGAGCAATCTGGGTAAATGGAGATTTCATTTCCAAAGTTCTGTGCAAGTATTTAGAAAATTTTTAAAAATTCATACTGTAACAGCTTTGCTCAGTTTTTCTGAATCTTACTAAGCCCTGAAATGAGCACACTAGCACTGAAAGATACACAATTTTCTTGACTGCTTTTGCCTCTGTATGATCCAGGAGCGCTAGCCCAAAAGATGTCTGTGGCAGTAGATTACTTCCCATGGCAACTGACTGCAATGTTACAAACATGAAACGTTGGCCAGTTCCGCCTGAAGGTTAGGAACAGTTCCTGTTGGAATGGGGTCATTCAAAACTGAGGCCAAGGGTGACATTATCAGAGCTGCTTCCAGCATGTGTCCTTTCAAAGAGATGTTCTCATTGTCCCCAGAGCTTCATTTTAGCTTGTAAGAGCTGATCTTGTCCATTGTTGTTGTTATTTAATGTTCTGTTTGCCTTTTTATTTCCATATCCCAGGTGACCCACTAAGAAAGTAGTTATTTCTAGCTTTAGAAACCTCTGTAAGAAACAGTTTCTGCCTTCAAACTATACAAGAAAGACTTATTTTGGAACTTTGGTCAAAAACATCTGTACTCTGCTGGACAAACATCTGTCTTTCTGCAAGAGTTGCTGGCTTTCTGATGCTGGATAAGCTGAGTTTGCCTCTCATAGAACAGGGCACACTCATTTGTTAATCCATAGTGCCTCTTGGTGGCCAACATAGGTTACTGCAGAAGGAAAATGAAGCACCCTCCCCTTCCCAAGCTTAGTAAGTTCTTATACACAGAGCTTATGTTTTAATATAGGCATGACTCGGAGATATGATCTGAAGAAGCTGTGGGAGGGAGCACAAGAGCTGGGCCGTTATGCTAGAGCATGGCCATGCGTGGAGGCCTCCACTGAGCTCATGTTGTAATGATGATGGAAGGAAGCACATACTGACCAATCTCAGTCTTCTCTGATCTGCCTGATTGACAGCATGCACTTGAGAGACTGGGGTGTTCCTGGCAAGCCTGCTCTCAGCTCCCCTGTCGCTTCTTCCTTGCATGGGGATAAAATTCTAGCTGGGATTTTTGTCATTAACATTCTCACATTCCTTACCGTCAGTTACTTCCAAGTTCACTGTTTTCTTCCCCACCTCTATATCCCAGACACGCAGCCCAAAGCCTGGCTCTCTGCTGGGCGAATGGGAAGTGTCTAAGAACCAATCGTGCTGCATCAAGACATAAAATTCATCATTGTGGACTGCCCCTGACCATCCAGCAGATTCTTAGTTCTCATTACTGTGCTTCTCTGTATTTATTCTTGTTAAATTGCCTTAAATATAGTGATCTCCACTTAATGAGAAACCTAGGCAGAAAATAGCACCCCGCCCCCGTAACAAAGCTAGGCATTTGAATGGCATCCTTCCACTTCTCCCTTCTGACTTTTGAACTTTTAGTTATCTGCTAAATCATTACCTTACAATGTCAGTGTTTATTCAAAACATCTGCCAGAAGTATTTCATCAGTAACATTTTCTAGTGGAAACTAGCTGAGAGTAAATGTAGTCCTGTATTTCCTAACAGCAGGCAATGTTGGATTACACTGGTTTTCACAGACTAGAGATCCCTAATTTGTGTGATTGTCCCGAACCAATTATATCAGGGTGTGCTATGAAGAATTTTTTAAAAAGATATATCTGACTATGTTTGAGGAGAATTAAGCTGTATCCCACTGAACTCAAATGTGTATTCAACAAATATTTATTGATTTCCCATCGTGTACTTGGCATTATGTAGGGTATGGGAGTGGGTAAGAGTGCCTTTCTTCCTAAGTCTTGTGAGGAGCCCCAGGCACCCTGATGCAGCACGCTCTTGGCTGTCATGCTGTCATGGAATTATACAAACCCAGCAGGCCTGGGCAGCACAGAGGTGTGTGTGCAAGGTAGGTGCATGGTGTATGGATTGAATCCGCGGCCTTATCAAGGCAAGTGAGCCACCTCTGTGCAGTCAGTCTCGGAGGAGAGAAAAGCTACACAAATAACACTGCATTCCACACGCAGAACGTTCACATGGGCAAGGCAAGGAAGGAACGTGTGGATTGTAGGTGTGGTGGGTAAAAACAGAGTCTGCCTGTAATCCCCCTGATGCCTGCCTTCAGCATGTTTGCTGAACCCTGTGAGTCAGGTCTTCATGCAAGGCGTTTCTCATGCCGGAATATCACAGCCTCTGGGGTCAAGTCTAGCCTCCTTTCATCCTGCAGGAAGTCCTGGCTATTCTCCCCCAGCAGCCTGTACATCCTCATTCCAGTGCCTGCCACGCCACCGTATGACACAGTGTCCCCACACCACCGTATGACACAGTGTCCCCACAGTGCCCACCACACCACTGTATGACACAGTGTCCCCACAGTGCCCACCACACCACCGTATGACACGGTGTCCCCACAGTGCCCACCACGCCACTGTATGACACAGTGCCCACCACACCACCGTATGACACAGTGTCCCCACAGTGCCCACCACGCCACTGTATGACACAGTGTGCCCACAGTGCCTATCATACCACTGTATGACACAGTGTGCCCACCACACCACTGTATGACACAGTGTGCCCACCACGCCACTGTATGACACGTGTGCCCACCACACCACTGTATGACACAGTGTGCCCACAGTGCCTATCATACCACTGTATGACACAGTGTGCCCACCACACCACTGTATGACACAGTGTGCCCACAGTGCCTATCATACCACTGTATGACACAGTGTGCCCACAGTGCCCACACACCACTGTATGACACAGTGTGCTCACAGTGCCCACACACCACTGTATGACACAGTGTGCCCACCACACCACTGTATGACACAGTGTGCCCACCACACCACTGTATGACACAGTGTGCCCACAGTGCCTATCATACCACTGTATGACACAGTGTGCCCACCACACCACTGTATGACACAGTGTGCCCACAGTGCCTATCATACCACTGTATGACACAGTGTGCCCACAGTGCCTACCACACCACTGTATGACACAGTGTGCCCACAGTGCCCACCACACCACTGTATGACACAGTGTGCCCACAGTGCCTATCATACCACTGTATGACACAGTGTGCCCACAGTGCCTATCATACCACTGTATGACACAGTGTGCCCACCACACCACTGTATGACACAGTGTGCCCACAGTGCCTACCACACCACTGTATGACACAGTGTGCCCACAGTGCCCACCACACCACTGTATGACACAGTGTGCCCACAGTGCCTATCATACCACTGTATGACACAGTGTGCCCACAGTGCCTACCACACCACTGTATGACACAGTGTGCCCACAGTGCCTATCATACCACTGTATGACACAGTGTGCCCACCACACCACTGTATGACACAGTGTGCCCACAGTGCCCACCACGCCACTGTATGACACAGTGTGCCCACAGTGCCTACCACACTAGTCTATGAGTGTGTCCCCATCTACTCTATCCATAGGAGAAGTGTTTTCCCTCTACATTTAGGAAGTACTGTTTTTGATCAGTACCTAGTCCTTTTTTGGTATTCAGGGCTTAATAAAGATACATTGATCAAATCAGATAATTAGCTTAATTCCTAATGGCTCTCTGGTGACACATCTCTGTATATAACTTTAGGATCCTGGATATTCCTGAGTTTACCCTTTTTATCTATTGCTAAAGTGGGAGGAATATGGAAGGCCTTCCTATGTAGAATTCAAGCCAACATGTCCTTTCTACAGTAGTAAGCCTAAGATAGTTTTGGGTGTCTCTATCAAATACCTCCCCTCAGGGCTCAGGGAACCCATGGAAGAAGAGGTGGAGAGAGTAGAAGAAGCAGAGGGGATGGAGGACACCAAGGAGACGAGACCCTCTAAACACTATCAAAACACTATCAAAGTTCGTATGAACTCATGGAGACTGAAGCAGCAATGGACATGACCTATACAAGTCTGCACCACATCCTCTGGGTATATTATATAGCTCTCGGTGTTTCTATGGGATTCCTGGGTGTGCGCATGAATGGGTCTCTGATTCTTGTGCCTTATCTTGGGCTCTTTTTCTTCTGTTTGTCTTATCAATTTCTGATGTGCTAGTTTTTTCCTTTTATATTTTATTTATTATAAAAATCATATTCTTTTTATTGTTCTATTTATTTACATGTATGTATATGTGTGCACATGTGTTGGTATGTATATGCATGCTTTGAGGTGGGATGGACAACTTTGTGGAGTTGAATCTCTCTTTCCATTGGGTAGGTTCCAGGGATCAAACTCAAGTTGTCAGGGTTGATGGCAAGTGTCTGTGCCTGCTAAGCCATCTTGCTGGCCCAAAGAATTGTATTCTTGGAAATAAAAAGAAGATATGCAATTTAGGACCTGCTCTCAAACCTATACCCTTATCAGCACATGGAGGGAGGGTCTAAGTTATAGATATTTGCTTAGGCAAATGTTGTTCTTGGGAGCTGCAAGTCCCAGGAAGATGCAGGGTGCTGTGAAGAAATGATGCTTCTTTCTGCATAGATTCTCTTTCCTTGTCTGTGAAGTGGTTCTTTCCCTCTCCCTGTCCTTCTCCCTGTCCCTGTCCCTGTCCCTGTCCCTGTCCCTCCCCCTCCCCCTCCCCCTCCTCCCCCTCCCTCCCTCCCTCCCTCCCTCCCTCCCCCCTCTCTCTTCCTTTGAGCTCCTACCAGCGTTTGAACATGGGAGCAGTCTGAGTTTGGTGGGGGTGGGGGTGACTATCTGGATTGGAGAGGGACTCTGCGTCTCTGTACACTGTTCCTGTGTGGATGTGGTGCAGTTCAGTCCAGTGTAGCCCTTCCTGTCATAAATAAGACTACTTTCATTTCACTTGTGGAGTGTGTCCCTCGGAATAATGACTTTCCAGTGTGCCTTGGAGCACACAAACATGGTTTTCATTAGCTTTCTCTCTCCTTAAAAAAAAAAAAAGCAAGTGGTGCAGAAGAGAATCTGAGCAAAATTAGTACGAAGTCAGTTAGCTCCATAAGTGCAGATGCAGTTTTGCTCAGCCGGCTAGACTTGAGAGCAGTGCCAGCGAGGCATACATCTACCCCTTCTGAAAAGCTGAAAGGATTGGGTCCAGTGCAGAGAGATGGGCTTTACCCTATGTGGACAAGGGAATGATCGGGAGAGAAAGAACTTTCTGTTCAAGTCTTATTTTCAAGAAAACTGTATCAAAAAGCCCATGTGACCAAATGAGAACCCTGAGTACTTCTGGGACTGCAGGGCTCGTCCCAGAGGCGGCCTACCTTTTAGGCCACACGCACTGAGAGTGCCCCCAGCCGTTCCCAGCTGCATGTGCCCACACTCCCACAGAGGGCAGGTTGGGAGACTGTGCTCCTGTGCAGTTTGGAGCTCTTGCTATGGAGTGGCTCGTGATAGCGGGGCTAGGCTTTTTGTCAGTATCAAACCAAACCCACTCCTGAGTGCTATTAGTGATCTGTTGACTACTGCCGGGCTCTGTTTTATTAGCCTTTGCTGTAGTTTCCTTTTGATAGACATTTGGGGGTTTGGTTTTTTGTTTTTGTTTTTTAGTTTGTTTGTTTGTTTGTTTTGTTTTGTTTTCTATATTTCTGGGTATGAAAAGATGGACTCTTCTCAAATCACAGCAAAGAAAGTCACTTTTTCTCTACAGATAATAAGTAAATTCTTTCCAAAGTTATTCTCTCTGTCCCTCAAATGAGCATCCATTTCAGGTTCTGATTCATAGCATATCGTGTTATTTATATTTATGCATAGAGAAACCAACAACGGTGTTTTGAAATCATCAAGGAATAAATTCCTAGCCACAGGTTGTCCCTACCAATTTAGTGTGGACCAAACTCAGAACCCCAAGAAGGAAACTTGGAGTGTCACAGGGAGGCACAGCCCTGGCCTCTTAGCAGGTGTCCTTGGTACCACTTGGAAGGTCAGCTGGTTTCCCTTTCAGATGAAGACGGAGCTATGTACATAGCAGCGCCTCTCCTAGGTACAGTCTGCTTCCCTGAGATGTGCACAGCACATCACAGCTGCCTAAAAACAAGCTTCCATTTCACGTAGCCGTAGAACAGGAAATTGTTTCTGGCTTGTTTTTGTTGCGAACAGAGCAACTATTGCATATTAAAAATCCCCTGTTGTTTAATATTTGCTTGGTAATGTGCTGGACCCTAATCAAGTCCTTCTCACTAACTCATGTCAACTGTAGCATTGTTTTGATTGGAAGCATGAATTGAAACATAGAAAATCTCTCAGGACACAAGCCTCTGCAGCTGTGGAAGGCTGGAGCGGTTGCTTCTGTGGGGACTGGAACTTGAGTGACTACTCCAGGGGAAAAGCCAAGATGGAGGGAAACTCATAAGGTGTGCAGAGATTTCAGACCCAGGTTTTATTGCAAATGCAAGCTGAGTAACAATATCCTCATTGCAACAGATACAGGGTAGTAACAATTGCTCCACGAATTGGCAAGTAGCATTCTGCTGTCTTTTGCCTATTTTTCTAGGAGAAAAATATTAGAGTCCAAATGTAAAGTATGAAATCAGGCATTGCTAGTGCTTTGCAAGTGTTTGAACTGAGTGTTTTCTCAAGATGCATTGGGGGAAAAAAAATCTACATTTCTTGAAGGCGTTTTGCAGGGTTTCTCATTAATGTCTTATGATATTAATTATTCTTGGAACAAAAGAGGTGAAAAAGTTGTAAATTTTCATTTTTCTAAGGATGTGGCTGACTAGACTCCCCTGCTGTGTCTGTGAGGGAGGGGTGTCTGCACAGCATAAAACACGTGTGGGAAGGGCTGGATCCCAAAACATGGAAACAAGCACAGAGAACTAAAGCTTTGCTTAAGAGCCAAGGCCAAGCCTGTGCCTGCAATGTTTTGTTTCCATGTTGTCTCTTTGTTCTCCTGTTCATTCCTTCATTCAATCAGTGGTCCGTTAAAACATGTTTATTGAGCATCTACTGAACCTAGTGCTCTGTGCCAGGTACTGGGAGGTCTTGTTTAAAGGCAACTTGCCCACAAGGACAGGGATTCCCGCCAAGAATGTTCTGTCCTCATGGTTGTAGTATAAGGAGCAGCTGGACTTCCCAGGCAGCCGTGACGCTCAGCAGAAGTCAGGGTGTCTGCATCTCATAGCACAGACCTATGTGCACTATTCTTTTTACTGTCAGCATCTTTGGTGTTGTGCAAGAGCTATCCATCCTAGAGAAATCTTCCAATTGGATGCTCCTCTCTGTAACATCATAGAAAGTGGTACTAGGCCCCAAACCAGTACAAAAAGAATGATTATTAAGTAACCTAAAGAAAGAAACTATAATTTTCAAAGAAGTCTAAAGTTAACTGTCAGGTGTAAACACCAAGATATTTCAAAAACTGCAGAAATGTGGCAATTTTATTATTCTAGAGGACAGAGCAAGATAAGGAATGAGGAGGAAGCCTCTAAAATATCAGCTTGGTCAAGCAAGAGCAAGACATTTGGAAACTCCTAGTCAGGGTGGAGGCTGAGGACCCTGTGGGAGATTAGAGGCTGGAAAACGTCATCTCCAACCTGAGCCGGAGGGGAAGGAACATAAGCTCTGGACTTAGAAGGTGAGATGCTCTAAGCTATCAACACAGCCCCCCAAGCAGAAATGAGGTCCCGCAGTCCAGAGGCCAGGGGGATGATAGCATCCCTGGGGAAGATACAGAACACGTGTAGCCATCCTGTGTTCCACCAGGAGGATGCATGCTGTTCCTGCCCTCATTCCTCAAGAAAGATGCCTTCAAATACTATGTATTAGTTCTGAAATGTCCCCCCAGGCTCATGGGTTTGAACATGTGAGTCCCAGCTGGTGGTGCAGTTTGGGGTAGTTTTGGGGTTTGTTGTTGTTTCTGTTTGGTTTTGCAGAGTAGGTATAAGAGTTGGGTCACTGAGGGCCTTTGGTTGTTCATAGCCTACCTCTGTTTCCAGTCTAATGTCTCCACTTCCTGATAGGAGAGGCTCTACCACGCATTCTTATAACCATGAAGTTGAGCTGCCTTGTCCTCCATGATGAACTTAAGTTTCTATAAACTGTGAGATGAAAGAAACCCTCTTTCATTACATTGTTTCTGTCAGTATTTTCTTACAGTGACCAGAAAAATCACTAGCAAAGTTCAGGAGTAAAGTCAGCTACAGTGTTAGAAGCAACATAATGGCTGGGACTCTTCGGTTTGTAGAAATGGAGGGTGAGGTAATTTATATCTATTTAAAAGATTATATGTAAGGTCAGCATTAAATCTCAATTTTATAGATGCAGAAAAAGCCATAGTCAGGGATAAAGCCTGGAGGATGCATTGTACTTCTTGGACCCTAGCATTCAACAACGCATCTGTCCTACAAGGTGCTTGTTGCAGAAGGATACTTTTCCATCAGGTGAGTTTGAAAATCTCTGGATACCATGTTTACTTCAGGACACTCACTGTTCACATTTAATAGCAAACTCTCTAAGTGTCATCCTTAAGAACAATTACTTAACTTGTGCAGCCAGGGTTTCCCTAGGTTCCCAGCCATAGAGCCCTTGTTTAGTTAGTTTCTTCAAGGACTTTGGGCATGACATTAATGAAAACTGCACTCAGATTGCTTTAATATCCCTGAAAGAAAGTTAATCTGAGACAGGAAAAGTGTTAGCGACAGCTATGAAATATGTCACTTCCAGAGCCAGTGCTGGAAGCAAATGGTAGTTTCCCAAGAGGAGAAGCCTCCAGCCATTTGTGGCCGATGATGGTAAGTGGGGTACAGGATGACTGTGCAAAGGGACTGTACGATGGTCCTCACGGTGGTGTAGTGTGGATCCAAAACACAAAGGAGCTCAGTGGGAATGGTGCCTCATTTGCTACTACATGCTACAGCTGGAGCCTCCTTAGAATCCCAAGCAGAAGCCGCAGGGCCAGGGAGAGCACATGTGCAGTCCACACAGAATGCCAGCTTCTCTCTTGTCCCCTTCCCTTCTCTGTACCAGAACGATGGAGAGTATAAGGAAGGACAAGGAGCCAGGAAAGGAGCAGCAGTGAAAGGAACACATGAAATATGGTTGCTCATGAGACTGTTGTTAAGTCAAGCCATTGCTCTCCCTAAAGTCTCGCAAATGACAGGACACTGTACAAAGCTGAAGACACTAATAATGTTGGAAGGACAGTGTAGCTATGTAGAGCCGCTGGTGAGACAGGCACAGAAGAGAAGGATGGAGAAACCAGCTAATGGAGAGATGCTCATGGCAAACATTGTTCCCAAAATTGTGAAAGGTGTCTAGAGGGGAGGTCTACAGAAATGCTGAACCTGAGTGCCTAGCTACGTTCTGGGGGCACACAATATAGAAAGCAGCTAGCAGCTAATAGTATTGTAATGGACACAAACTCAGTGGAATATGACTGGTTTCAAAGTCCAAGAGAAATATTTTCAGCTCCATATCATATACTCACGCACAAATGTCTACTGATGTTGCCAAAAGTTGAATAAGTGGCTTCAGTGTACTTCCCCCTTGGTGATGCAAAAAAGATATATGATCTGGCATCTGGCTTCTGCTAGTGGGCTGTGTTCACTTTACATCTGAGGGCCTCCACGGGCCGATCCCTGTCCCTGTGTCTGTGTGCCTTCCTAACTGCCCATTAGCATGTCTGGGGCTCATGCAGGAGAGTGGGTTCTGTGTGATAGCTTTTGGAAGCACCTGCATGTTCTTAGTCATTTCATTGTATGAACTCAAGTCCAGGCTGTAAACATGCCTCAGTCTTCTCTACAAAGTAGATCATTCTACACAAGACAGTGGATTTGAAAAGCACCCAGGGTTGTGTAATGTAACTGCACCCAGACGAGCTGCATCCTTGTTCTTCAGTTGTGCTTTGTTCTTTGAAACAGTTGGCTTTTAATGGCCCTATCTAAAATCAGGGAGTTTCCTTGAAACTTCTGGTAACAACACTATTAATGAAGACTGTCTCCTTTTTCCAGTCTCAGGGGTGTGAAATTTAGGGGAGAGAAAGCAACCATTGTGAAAGCCTGCATCTAAGTGGAGTATGAGAATGCAAAGGAAATCAGAGAAATTGGGGACAAAGAGTCTGGGTAGACACGAGTCTCAGAAAGAACAGAGATCCGGGAGCTGTACCGGTGCAAACAGCCAGAACTGACATGTTTGGAAACAAATTGAGAGCCGGATTGATGAGGGATGACCAGGAGCCTTGGGTGGCACATGTGCAAAAGGCAGGCAGACCGTAGGACGTGTTAGGCAAGGCCCGCTAGTGTGCAGGGCAATTGTGCTATGTCAGCAGGCAGAGTTGTGCCAGCAGCAGGCAGACCTCTGGCCCCTTCTCCTCCTCACGTGGACTTTAGGGTAGAGTGCTGAGCATACTGTAGTGTGTGTTTAAAGACAAGTGCTGCTCTTGTTCCTTGAGGTCTATGCAGAATGCTCTCATGGTGAATAATGCCCTTGTCACTTGTGAATACACACCATGAGATGGTCTCAGTAGACTCTGCAGGTTTCTATAATCACAACTGAAAGGCTCGCTTCATCCCTGTACACACACACACACACACACACACACACACACACACACACACACAAAAGCATCTTTGTAAGCAAGAGAGTCTCTTGATTTCTGGGTGAAAGTTTTATTGTTTATCTTATTATACCTTAATGGAAACAAAGAGCTTTAGGGTATAGATACAAACAAGAAATGAACCATCTTTTCTAACAGAGGGCTGGTGAATTTATGTTTCATAATTCTGCCGACAAAGAGCTTGCTGATGTTTCATAAATGAGGAGGAGGTGACCTCACAAACACATCCTTAGGAAAGACTCTGTGACTGTGGGTACAGAGCTGGCCAAGGTTTCCGTCCTTGTCGAGCAGGGTCAGATGCTTGACCCCCAGAAAGCCAGCCAGGGGCTTTCCCAATGTCAGATATCAGCAGTTGTGGGCAACCAATCTTCATTCCCCATAGAATTTTGGAAAAGTACAAGATTTGTAGATCTCATCAATTTGTGTTGCCTTAGATAGGAGTGAAAATCCCCATCTTACCCAAGACCATGTCTGCTGGTCAGAAAGGAGGTGCTTAACCCCAAATACCCACCAGCTGTGAGCAGGCTTCTTGATTCTCTACTCCCTCCCTTCCGAAAGCTGTACACAGTCTGTCCTCAGAGGTTTGCCCTGAGGGGATTGCCCTGCATAGTCTCCAGGATGCCTTCTCCAAGGGTATCTGCAAATGTTGAGCCTTGCTACCTAGCATCCAGCCCTTCTTTGGTCCCTCTTCCCCATTCTAGCAGGCTCCTTCTTGCCTGTGTGACCTCCAACAAGTCACCCTCTGCAACAGTTTCCTCGTCTGTCAAAAGGAATCCGAATGCAACCTAACTTGTAGGTGGCGGGGATTAAACTTAGAAAATGACATTGGGCTTGTAGCATTTAAATGATAGTTATGGGATGTACACTGATGACAGTGACAGTGGGTGGAGAGATAATTGCCCTCCTGTTTCCCTGGTCAGCAGACACTGGTCCCCTGGTTTCCCTGCAACACATGTTTATGTCTCCACTGCACACACACTCTCCAGACTTGTAGTCTCGGGTTGCTAGGTGCCCGGCAGATTGGACTGCTCAGGGCAAGAGCTATTCTGAAGCAGAGCCCAAAGGTCTCCCTCACTGGCCACAAAGCGTGTGTATGTTGTTATTGAGTTTCCTTCTGTGGCTGAGGAATGGACACCTAAGTACTACTTCTTTTTATAGCCAGCTCTGAGAAGCACGTTTGCTGATTAGAAGGCAGGCCTCTTGGAGCATTCATTTTGAAGGGCATAATGATACTTAGGAAGCAGAACTATTTCAGACATTTATTGGAAACTCTTTATTTTCTAAAAATCAGGGCATACTTCTTGTTTACTTCCTGCTAATGAGAATCCCCCTGGGGTTGAAAGTGCTTTGGGGCCTGTTTCTAGAATCATGTTTGCCCTTCAGATTATCTATGCAGAAGACCTGAAGAGGCCTGCCTCTAAGTTGTCATTTGATTTTTTTTAACCAAAAGGGGCCTTTTCCTGCCCCTAGGCTGTAGCATGCTGTCTCTCCCAACCAAATGTACCTTACAACTTTTAATCTCACTTCAAACCTTTTATAGAACTTCAGGGGTTTTGCAGAATGGATTCATAGAATAATAATACGGTACAAACACATGTAGAATAGAAATTAGACTCCCAACTGTGGGGTGACAATACAAACCACTGGGGAAGTACATGCCTGTCTTCAGGGGGCTTACACACAAGAGCAAGGGGTCAGCAGATGTTCTAGCTCTGCACCACTTCTCCTGTTAGAGTCAGCGGTGCTGACTCAGATGAGTGGGCTTGAGAAATGAATAGTTTTCTAGGTGAGAAAGACACAGAGACCAGAGAACATCGAACACTCAGGGCTATACGTTGCTGAATGGGAGGGAGAGATGATAGAGACGGAGATGGAGAGGGAGGGAGGGAGGGATGCAGAGAGAGAGGGAAGGAGAGAGAAGATATTAGTGTAAGGACAGGACATACATGCTCAAGACGTTGATTGTTGACTGGGGTCAATCTCAAAAAACCTCATGTCTCAGATTGAGAACCTTATCTAGAAGCAGTGGGAGCTGCCTACAGCTTCTCACTAGAGGAGTAGTCTAACCAGACACTGGGGACCAGCAGACAGCACAGCTTTTCTGTCTAGCGTTTGTGTACTTGACTTTTTTTTTTTTTAAGTCTTCAGCCTTTCCACTCAAGGAGAAACATTGTCTCTTCAGACATAGGGTCTCTAGGTTTTTTTTTTTTCTTTCCTCCTGTGCATGACTTGATTAAGTCTCAGAGTTACAGCATCTGTTTTATAAATCAAGTCATTGATATATACACAGTTTTGTTTTTTCTAATACACAAGGAGATAGTTATCAATCAATCATAAAGGTGTTTTCATTTGTGAGATAGGGTCTTACACATAGCCTAGGCTGGTCTCCTGCCTCTGCTTGTGCAGTATTGGCGTTTCAAGTGTACTCTATCAGGCCAAACTGTAGGAACATGAATGGCTCAAAGGCTGCAGATGGCCAGAAGACACACAGCAGGCCATCTGGAAGACAGGCCAGGACTGGATGCTGAGGTCCTTTATGCTTTGTCCTGAGACCATGGAGACTCGGGACTCAAGTTAGCATTCCCTTTGCTCCTCTGTCCACAGTGTGGCTGCATTTCTAACCTATTCGAGTGGATCAGGGGTAGCTCACAGGGTTGGTAGTCACACGGGTAATGTAAGTGCAAAATGTGGATGATAAGGGACAAATCAACCCTAAAGGAACATGCCGTTAGTGCCAAGTTGGAATGTGGGCTCAAGACTACAAGATGGGATTTTTCAAGAGATGTTAGAAATCTCTGTTCTTGTGTGAAGTTATCTTGGAATTAAGATGTTGGGAGAAGAATCAGTGTGCGACTCTGACAGAGCTCAGCCGATGTTCTCACTGGACTGCCTGTAAGTCTTCCCACTGTGAGGGTGTTGGGGCTTCACCTGGACTCTCTAGTGCCTGATGACCAGAGGGAGCCACTTATCAAAGTCCACGGCCTCCAGGACACAGTGTCTCCCGCTGCCATGGACACTTAGTGTGTGTGCTCGATGTCCTCCGTGTTCTGTGCAGTGCTGGAGGGTGTGGGCAGCAGAGCTGAGGACCATACAGCCCCCAGGCAGCTCTGAGGAACACACAAAAAAAGACTGGAGAGATGCTGACGGAGACAGCCCACCCAGCATCCCAGGAGTTCCTCTCTCAGCTCACAGCAGTCCAGGAGGCTCAAAGAGAACAAGGCAGCCGTCCTCCACAGGAACTGGACGGGCCTGATCAGCTGACTTCAGAATGTCATAGCTTGCTCTGTAATGACCAGAGTAAACCGTCGAATCAAATGGACATGTATATGATAGCGCACGGAGACTTCAAGATTTAGACAATGATGGAAAGAACTGGGAAGATGTCTTTGTGCCTCAGGGAAAATCTTTCCTTCCTCCTCTGTGTAGGGATACGAATGAGAAAACACTACTGTGGCATTGCCTTAGGGCTGCCTGATCGTCTAAACCTTAGGCTCCTTGGAACATTTCTTCTGCAGTCTTTGATTTGCACAGGTGGACACCAGATTGAGCAGCAGCAGGCCCGGTGGCCCAGATGAAGCATGTAACTTTCTCAGCTAGAGCCATCTACAAACAGTGAGGCACACTGAGCAGAAAGGAGAGCACAGTTTTCTTTGCTGGCATCCAAGTGTGCCAGTCTGAAAAATAGGCCTTTTTGTAGTTTGTCGGTCTGCATTCCCTGAAGACCATCAGTGTGTGTGATTCTGGGAAGTGTCCTGGCCCTTCTCTGGCCTTTGCTAGCAGGCTCAAAATTCAGGATATGTATAAGAGAAGCTGCAACATTATAACTGCAGCTGCTTTGTCTGATGCAGGTGAGAAAAGTACAAACTGAGGTTAAGACTTTTTCCACAGGCTCAGCTGAGTTCAAAGTTCAGCATAGCTAAACACCATGACAGGTGTTCTGGAGGAAGAGATAGATACCCAAGGTTGAGCCTAATAGGTAAGGAGGAGTTAGCAAGATAGCGATAGGGAAAAGAATGTTCTGGAGAGTTGAAATAGCTCATGGAAAGGCCTAGAAGGAGGAAAGCTCAGAAGTATCCCAGCTGCAGTACACAGGAGTGAAGCTGGCTGGGTGATGAGGAACAGACTGTAAAGGATCACAGTGACACTCTGGCTTTGCTCAAGTGACCTGTGTATCCAGTGGCTAGGGGACAGCACTACACTTAGTCAGTGTTGGCTGGCAAGCATGACCCATGATCCTTCATAGCATAGTGTATATACGCAAGCACGCACACAGCACTTGCTGTCAGACATGTCAGCTTCAGTATGTGCCATCTTCACCCTATGACTCCAGTGTGTTTTCACAGATTTTTCAACTGAGAAACCAAATCAAAAAACAATGTCTTCATTCATATAGCTATCGCCCACAAACCCTTCAGATTGCTGTCACCTCCCACTGCCATTTTATTTATGCAAGAGGAACAAAATCACATCCTGCAGTGTGACGAGAAAGGAACCTCTGCTCATCTTTAGGACAGACAATTCTTGCTGTAGGTGAGGATCTGTCCTCATGACACCGTTCTCTGTCATCTTGTGGTGACTAGAGACTGAGCTGGATCACAGCACCCAGAATATGGGTGGAAGATTCAATCACCTGTCTACACTGAATGGTTATGCTACATACATACATGCATGCATACATACATACATACATACATACATGCCTTTAAGACTCTTAGTGCTTGAGATCTATTCCCATGGGCAAAAGTCCAAACCCTTCCTCTTTGGCCTCCTGAGAGGATCTCACTGGCAACCCAGGATGATCTTGAACTCCAATCTTCCTGCCTTAGCTTTCTGAGTGCTGGAGTTAAACCACACCCCGCTAAGTTTTCCTTTTGGATGCATTTATATTCATAAGGCCCACAAGCACATGAAAAGCTATCTCTAAGTGTCTGAAGGCTAGACCAGTGCTTGCCTGGCACATCCACAGCAGACCTCCCATACCCTGACTCCACTCTGAAGTGGGCCGCCCATAAGCAGGGCTCTCTTTCTGCACCTGCCCCTGGGGAGGATGACAGAACCCACACTAAAGGCTTTGTGTGCCTCTCATTCCTACCACAGAAAGCCTCACTGGCCAGGCCACCTGTGTTTTCCCAAGAGCTCTTTTAAGCCCTTGATCCACTCTAGAGGGCCTCTCTTTAGATGGCTGAGGGAGAGGAAAGCAGCCTGGAGCTCCCTTCAAAAGCTACATATGGAGCCAACAATAACAGCTCACTGCACAAAGGCAGGGGCTCGATGGGAGGGGATCAGCTCATATAGTCCTGAGTATTCCAGCCAGCAGCCCAGGGAGGGACCCTGGGTTTGGGGCTAACAGGCCATGTTTCCTGGAACCAAACGAAGTCTGTAGCCTGTGTGAAGTTGCGCATGCCGCCAAAGTAAAATGAGAGCTTAGCATTTGCAAGCTGCCTGCTGCTGCTGCTGCTGCCATTCTGAGCACCTTCACCTGAGGGTGCATCTGAGAGCTCATCTTAGGTTTGAGACAAGGGTAACTTGGCCTTCAGTGAGTAGTCTCGGTGGAGGCCTAGAGAGCAGTCTTCCCTGTTTCCTCTCTCTGGCTGACCTTGCTTCTTCCCCATGAGGATGTTTTTGGACTGGAGGAGCACTGGCCACAGACCACACATGTATGGCTCTGAGGCCATGAGAGTCTAAACAGTCCAGCTCAGCATGTCTGAGATGTGGTGGGCTGAGCTGGATAGTTCCTGCTCTTTGTCTTCTCACCTTAAACCCATAACCTCTACAACTGCTCATCCAGAAGACAAAATATTTCTTTCCATTTCTCAAGAGGGATGGGAGGGAAAGCTGTGGCCATGGAAACATGGTATGTAAGGATACTGGGATGCAGACTCAGGGAGGGATATCTTGAAAGCTGAGTGAATCATATAAAGAACATTTTTAAAGGAGGGAATGACTCCAGTGTGTTTCCATATGCATTGCATAGGAAGCAGGGTGAGCTTCCACTGAGGATCCACTCCAGATACACATCTCTGACTCCTTGTTGAGTCATGAGATGGGAGGTCCTAACAGAGAGACTTGAACTGTCACCATGACCTGTGGGTTCTTCTGTCTCCTACAGCATTTAAGATTTCAAGTAAGTCTTGCTCTTTTCTGACTCAGGATAGGCGTTCTCACTGTCAAGCTGAGCTTTCGTTTGTGATTTATGCTCCTTTAAACTAGCTACAGAGTTGTTGGGGAGAGAGTGACTCAAAAGACAGCCCAGGATTTCAGTCACTGGTTCAATGCTATTTAGATACAGTGTCCCCCTAGCTAGACCTGGCATTGAGAGCCAGCCCAGCTCAATATGTGCACTACCTCGAGTGAAAGAGGGCATGGGGAACTACTGAGCTCATGGAGAAAACTCAGAAGGAATGTAGAATTCCACAGTGGTCCACTTACAAACCTGCCACCTGGCTGAGACTTTTCCATCTCTTTCCCTCTCCCCTTACTTCTTGCTTTGGAAATGTTTGGGAGAATTGTGTCATCTAAAACAATGTTTCAACAAATAGTAACTCTCAACAGAACAGCAGGAAAGAGATTGGCAGCTTTAGGCTCTGCATTAGTTACGTTTCTCAACCTTCTGATCCCGTGCCTGACAAGAAATAACAAGGGAGAAAGATTTATTTGGGTTCAGCGTTTGAGAGGAGAAGGTCTGTCATGGCAGGTGTGGCAGCTGGGGTTCTGTCTGTTATGGCAGGAGATTACAACTACCTTTTTACAAACCACCAATCAGGAAGCAGAGACAGGGGACCCAGGAGCAGGGCTGCACTGTGACCTTCAGGGCCTGCCCCCAGCAACATGCTTTCACCAACTGGCCTCACCTCCTTAAAGCTTTAGAACTTCCCAAGACACTGCCACCAGCTAGCTAGAGATCGGAGCAATCAGAGGAGCAGGTTCAGGGCAGGGGTGGGTATTTCATCTTGAAACCATAACAAATATTCTGCAGACTTTATTTTCCTTGTTACTTTACCTGGGCCAGACATGGTGCTAACTCCTGGTCAAACAGAAACAAACCTGCCCTTGCTCAGAAGCAGCCAAGACTAGAAGAGGAGGAAGATGCCAGGAATCCCAGTATCTGCTCTGTGCTAGCAGCCTGGTTCCCTTGCAGTTGTCATTAGAGCTAAATTAACTCCTCCAGCAACAAATGCAGTGGTAACATTCTCACAGTGGGATCTGACGTTTTGATGATGGTGAATACATTTCATGGTATTATATAAGTATAAGCATTTTCCATTATTTTGCATTAGTTCTTTTGTGTTATAAAGAGAGGCAGCAGGAAACTGTCAGTTGCACCTCTCTGTGGCATCCCTCAGGCAACAGGACTTCTTCCACAGTGTGGCACCATGGAGAGGAGGGTGGGGGGAAAGCAAGCGCTCTGGTCCAAGTGCAGCCCCACCCACGTCAGGAAGACAAAAGAGCGTGTGCTGTGTGCCATGAGCTATGCATCTCTAAGAGATGGCCCCTGGGGACAGTGAGCCAGATGCTCTCAGACTCGTACTGAGCACTGTGGCTTGCAGTGCTGCCCTCCACCTTGACCGAGAAGGACTCTGTTGCCAGAACGCTCCCTTACCTTGACTGACGTACTAGAGGACCAGGAGTAGGATCCATCTCTCTGACCCCAAACTGCTGCTGTTTATCGTTCACAGTCAGCATAGGATGCTGGAGAAATGAGCTTTCTCAGTGAAGATGGAAAGGGAAGAGGGAGACGTTGCAGGGAGTCCTCTGTCTGGTTGTGATCTGTGAGAAATTAACTGGTTAGAATATTTGGGCCTCCCCTTCTGTGCTGCTTAGCCGTTGTGCTATTTCTTCATCTCTTCCTCTGGAACTGTTGGCCCAGTGGTGTTGGGTTGGCCTTACTTTTGGCTGCTGGGAACTGCACCTCAGGGCAGCGCCTTGTGCTGTTGTTTGTTATGGAGCAGCCTTCAGAGGATGCCTGAGGGCCAGGCAAGGTGCCACTGCACTCTGTGGTACTGCCACAAAGGCCCACACTTCAGGACAATCCCCCAACCTTATCATTTGTATGACACCCCCAATTTTCTAGACAGCCTCTGTCTCCAGCTCCGTTCTTCTCAGGTCAAAATCTCAGTTTTCAGGAAGAAAGCACCTGTCTGAGACAGGTGCACTGATTTCAGTTAGGTCTGTGGCTGAATTTCTCATGACAGTTTGGAAGCGTGAGGTGGAGCCCCAGCAATGCTGTAACTTTCCCTGGCACCCATGAATGGCATTTGTTCTCACTGCAGGCTCTGTGTGTGCCCACAGCTTGCCACTGTCTCTTCCTTTCATCTTCTTTAAGACTAGTCATTTGGAGGAGAGAGACAGCACATGGAAAAAAAAATTACATGAAGGCTCCAAACTCGGTGACCAAAACATGAAACTGCTAGGATTCACACTTCACAGAGAACCACAGAAGGCATGGGGACAACTCAGTCGCAGCATCCAGTTAACAAAAACAGATTTTTTAGGGCTGCTTAGGGGAAGTATCTATCATACAGACATGTACATGTGTCAGGGTTATACCCCACCTCATCCCTAAAGGATTTGAGATAGCTTTCCGAGAAATATTAGCAGATAGGACAATCAGAGTTCAAAATCTTACTGGCAGAATGGCTTGTTGCCTGCACAGTGTCCTGCCTTGTACAGCTATGGCCCTGCCTGGGGTTGTAGAATCAATACTTCTTCTCTTAGGATTAAAGAGCTTTCCCCTTGCTCCACAGAGGATAAATGGCTACAGGCTGTTTGACTCAGATGAGACTCTAGGTGGGCTCTAGGCTGCAGTCTGTCTCTAGGGTCACATCACCCTAGCCTCGTTCCTTAGAGTCAGTTCAGTCTTGCTCCCAAACCCGAGCCCTTCATAAAAACCTGTATCCCCCTTTCTTCCAGGCGCAGTGGCCTGTCTTCACTCTGGTTGTCTCTAATCCTTCTACAGTAGAAGGACAAGAGTGGGAATTTTGAACTCAGCGGGAAGTCTGCCTTTTTACCATCATCCTGGAACCTGAAAGCTTGACTACTTAGCTGCCATTTGCTTGCCTGTCTTTAAGTGGGAGGAGAGTTGCTACAGCCCCTCCCAACTCCTGCCCCAGGTTCCTGCTGTCTATTCCCTGTCAGCCCACTCTCCTGCTCTTCCACACAGCAGCCCACCTGCAGCCCAGGCTGCTCCAGCTTCCTGTGTGTCTGCCTAGACCTACCTGCCCACTCCCTCAGCCCTGGTGCTGACAGAAGTGATGTGTGTGTGTTGGGGACGGGGGGGGGGCTGGAGAGATGGCTCAGCATTTAAGAGCACTGGCTGCTCTTCCAGAAAATCTGGATTCAATTTCCAGCACCCACATGGCAGCTCACAACTGTCTGTAATTCTAGTTCCAAGGGATCTAGCACTTTGACATAGACCAACATGTAGGCAAAACACCAATGCACATAAAATAAAAATAAATAAATCATAAAAAGAAGTGAACTTGAAACAACTACTGAAGAGGTACAGCACTGGTTGCTTTCTTCAAGAAGGGGATGGGTAATGGGAAGAGGGATTTGTAAGAGAGAGACTGGGAGGAGAGGAGGTAGGGCCTGAGATTGGGATGTAATGTGAATAAAAACATAAATTATAGGGAAAAAAGATGGCCATATTCAGAGAATGGCCTTGTTGGACATCAGTGGGAGGTGTGGCCCTTGAGCCTGAGGGTGTTCGATGCCCCAGTGTAGGGAAATGCCAGGGTGGGAAGACAGTAGTGGGTGGGTAGGTTGGGGAGCACCCTCATAGAGGCAGGGGAGGGGAGTTAGAATAGGGGGTTTCCAAAGGGGAGACCTGGAAAGGGGAAAACAATTGAAATGGAAATAAAGAAAATACCGAATTTTAATATTGCCATATTTTTCTTCGTTGGGGCCAGTGATTGATTCTTTAAATGTGGGATGGCTATTCTTAGTTGTCAACTTGACTATGCATCGAATTAACTAAACCCCAACCAACTGGATACACCTATGAGGAGTTTTCCTTGATAGAATCACTTGAAGTGAGAAGACCCACTCTTAATTTGCATTTTCTGAGGTAGGAAGAGCCACCTTTAATGTGGGCCACACCTTCTGGTGGCAGCCTATGGACGTGGAAGAGGGACAACCCATTCTGTTTCTCTAGAGAGCCCTGACTAATACATGATGTTTCATGACTCTCTTCTGATGCACTCTAAAACCATCTTGTCATTTGTTCTAACATACTCTTGACAAGAAGGACAAACAAGATAGACATGTTGTGGTGACTAACGTCCTGTTGTTTGTTTGCTTTAAAGGGGTACTTGGGGGTTGTAGAGATTGCTTAGTCATTAAAGGCTCACAGCCTAAAATTAGAAGGGAATTTTCTTTTGTTTGGTAGATTATATACTTGGTGTCACCATTTGACTTGAAATGCCATAGTTGAACTTCATAATCTATATGACTCTCCCATATAACTCAACTATGCATTCATAATCCATCTCTGCCTCATTTTTGCATCTTAAAATGGGAATAAAGTTATTTCTATCTGTGGACTGGTGGGCAGCCTCACAGCTCCACCTTGTCTGGCCTCCTTGGTGCAGTACACAAGTGGGACAGCCATATGGAGAGCCTTCAGTAAGGTAGTTAACGCTAAATAGATAGGCAGAGACATTCAGGGGAAATGCTAGTAGTCTGCAGTGCAAGTTAGTGCTCATCGGAACAGAAAACAAGGCTAATGAAAATGCACTGGGCATGGGGACACTGATGCTGGTCGGGCTTACAGACGTTCATGGCACAGTTGTCTCCTTAAACAAACACACATGTGCAATTAAACTTGCATGTAAGAAGCCAGCTTTCTTGCTAGGGTCAGTGCATCCTCATGAGCCATTGAGTCATGTGAGCCGTTCCTTTGACTCTGCTTCTGCACTTCTTCTAAGAGGACAATTAATAAGCACGTTAGCATTGCCTCTGACATTGACTGCTGTTCATGATGCCGCTGCAGCAGACTATCTGAGAGCATTTGGGTGAACGATACATCATGTCCAGCTTACATAAACATGCAGCAGGGATGAGCAGGAGGGGAAGAAGGCATGAGGGATGAGAGGGAGGGAGGCAGGGAGCTAAAGCTAGGATGTGGGGCGTGAAGGCAGGGCAAGGGAAGGCCGTCTTGGAGATGTGTGGAGGAAGCCATGAGGGTGGAGAGAATCCAGCGAACAAGAGGGCAGATGTAACCACTGCCCAACAAAGGAGGCAAGATTTTCACAAAACAAAATGATCAGGCATATTGAAAAGAAATTTTTAAAAAATGTTAGAGAAAGAAAATGCATAAAAATGCAATGCCAAGTTACAGGATAAGATTATGTCTAGCAAAAGAGCACACTGGTCTGAGCAGGCATTGCTGCACTCTTCTTTCTAGAAGGAAGCATCTCTGGGAGTGTGCAGTGGCCATTGTATCTGCTTTTCACATTATGCTTGAAACAAACCAGGGGAACGGCCAGAGTCCTGGCTGAATGAGAGCAGTTCCATGCTAAAGTACTACTGTATGACATCACATTGTATTGTGTTGTGTAAATATATTATACAGGAAATTACAGTGTGGATAAAGGCAAAACTCAAATTATGCTAATCATAATGTTTCTTTAAATCACCTCCCAGTGTGCTTTATCTATAGTGAGCCCCTTATGATCAATAAGTGGGTATTTATGTCACCAAAGGGCATTAAAGGACTATTATGTACCACTCAGATAACTAGGGACATCAACTAAATTTTCTACTCATTTAAATAATTGCCCCCTCTCTTTACTTTATATGAAACAAATAGGCACCCAGGTTAGAAGACAGCTTCCTCGTGTGTTAACCAGTTAGCCAGAACCACTGACTTGGCACTACTGAGGCTCCGTTTCTCATGGGGAATGGGAATGCTCTTACGATCCTCCCAAGATTCTCTGACTACTAGACATGAAATGTATGCAGCACATGTGCTCTTCAGCTTATAGCAGGTTACGGCCTGAGAAGCACATCGTAGAGTGGAAATACCTTACCTTGAAAATGCATTTAAGATGACAGAGCTGTGTTATATGGAGAGAACCCAGAGTGATGGAACTGCACTTGTTACATAGAGCCCATATCATCTTCCACAACTGGATCACACAGCATCGTAGAGCTCACTGTTTCCCTCCAGGATCATGTGGCTAGCAGGAGCTGTGTTTGCTGCCACTGACCAGCGTTACACAAGTGTGCACTGCTGTGGACTTCTAGCACCAGAAAGGGACAACAAAACCAAGTAAATTTCTACTGACTCCATCTCACTCTTGCACCCTTGTAAAATTAGAAATGAAGGAATCAAACCAAGCAAATCAAGATCCACCTGTATTTAGAGCAGGGAGACAGCCAAGAGCCTTTTGTTTCCATGTGGCATAAAATAATGCTAAATATCTTTATAATCTAGAAGAGCATGCTAGGCCTGGTGGCTCACACCTTTAATTCCAGGTGGGAGTCAGAGGCATGTTGATCTCATGAGTTTGAGTCTAGCCTGGTCTGCATAGTGAGTTGCAGGATAAGCAGAGCTACATGGTGAGGCCATCTTTTACAAGTAAACAGGAAAGGGGGGGGAAGGAGGGAGGGAGGGAGGAAGGAAGATAGGAAAATCATGCATCATCCAAAATGGGGGGAAGGAGATGGTGAGATTAAATCAGGAAGAATAACCAAATGAAATATCACTCTGTGGTACATTTATCATATGGGAAAATGAAAGTGGAGCCTTCACTGCCTCTGAGTTGTTTTATGGAAAGAGAAATTGGTGCAGAAATAGAATAAATTCTGCCATACATTCCAAGAAATGCTACCAAAATGGCGTGGCATCCCTCGGGGGATGGAATTTCTACTTCAAGGTAATACTGCCGTTTAGGAGGAAGCTAGTCTATTAGACAAAAACAAAGACAGTGCATTGCGTCAATTGAAGCCTATCTTGGTTTTTTTTTTTTTCTGATTATTTTTAATACTTGGAAATCTTGAGTATCAGATGCAGCCACTCTCCTGCAGCGCATCCTCCAATCTCACACCTTTTCTCTCTCCCCAGAGGCATTGTACGTTAGGCAAGCATGGCTCAGGAGGCAAACCTGCAGAGCACGTTGCTCTGTTCCTCACTCTGACTTAGACTGCTCAGTGGTTCTGGTTCTTTCCTTTCACCAGCAACAAATATTTGAACTGGCCAGGCCACAGTTGTCCAGTCACACTCAGAATGCACTAACGTTCCAATCTGGTCATTTATGTGTCCAGTCCCAATATCACCAAATCTTTGAGCATTACTTAAGGTTAAGGTACGTTCTGTTTCCCAGTGCAATGGGAAGGTATGGCTGACACCTTCTATCTTCACCTCTTCCATACAGCTGAGACTCCCTGTGACGGAGGAGAGGACTGCAGGGCTCATCTCTGGCACTTGTCATATGTTGGCATTTTATTCCTTGGTCTCAACAGGTCCTCCAACCTGGATCTTCCTCTGTTGTACCTTAGAGGGGGGTCTTAGGAGCCACCCCTCGCCCAGATCCTGATTTCTCTCTTCCTGTTCCCTCAGCTGGAGGCATGTTATTCTGTCTCTCCAGGCATCATGAAGTACTACAGCCTGGAGTCAGTGCAGACACACACATGCGTCTCAGTTATTCTGGCTTTTGAGGGTGTGTGTGGATGGCGATAGCTCTCTGTAAACCCTCCTTTCTGTAAACCCCGTTTAAAGAAAGACTAGGTAGGAACCTGTCCTCTAGAGACCTCCAGAGAAGGATAAAACAATGAAATGGAATCTAGAAAAACTCTTTCTGTTCCATAGCTTGGTTAGAGCATTGTTTGCATGGAGAAACATCCTGAGGAGAAATACTTGTGGGAGAGAAAGGCCAACAGAAAGTCAGACTTTGTTCAACTCTGTTTAAAAAGTGCCAACCTCAGTAACTGGGGAGGGACAGAACAGTGATCGCACATCACAAAATCCTCTCCAACTGTATCTGGTTTTAGACCGAAAATCACAAAGCATCATGTCCAGAACTTTGTCTTCTCACAAAGTGTTAGGTGAATTTCCTACATGAAATTCCCACTAGAAACCTTAAAAACTGCTCATGTAACATTTCATGTGATTCAGACTTTTGTTTTCTCTTCTCATCACAAATTCATCCCTGTAGTCTAGAAATTTTAAATTTCAAGTTAGGTGTTTTTCTCAGTGCATCTCGACAGATCCTCATGTTGTGGGATGAGGCGTGTGTGCATCTCCACATCACGTAGAGCACTGTAGCGGGGCTGAGGACGCAGATCCCTTGCCTCTTAGGTAGCACAGGGCTTGAACTTGATGCTTCATTGTCTGCTGCAAGTTTGCAGAATAAGATTCTCTCTGGGACACAAAGCGGGAAGTCGGGAGATGGGAGGGCGGAGGGCAGGGAGTGTGGGAATCCTCCATAGCTTTACACAGCTTTAAGAGAACCTGATAGGATTTTCTTTTCTAATCATCAGGGAAAGGGAGGCTGGAGGGTGTTGCCTTCTATGCAGGCAAAAGTGGGTGCACTTGCAGCCCTGACGCCTTGTAAACTTGAGAGAGACAGAGAGAACAAGCAAAGAAGAGTGTGTAGAGGATGGCCTGTCACTCCTATCCCCTCGCTGTCATAGGAGAAGTTACATCTTGGCAACTTCTGCACCAATTTAAGTAGCTCCAGCTTCCCTGCTTGTTTTCCTTATCTGAGGACATTCTCTGGTGTGTTGAGGGATTCTTTGTGGAATGGGTGAACATAAGTGGCATTGTGGCGACATCTGTTGCGTATTTAGAAAAACATTTTTAAGCCTAACTTGATCCTAACATGCTGTCTTTGACCCAGAATTCCAGACAGCTTCTCTGGTCTTCTAAAATAATAAACACCCAATATTTGTGTTTCTAAGCTAATTTTTAAACCAATAACAACAACAAAAATTTCATCTGGTGTTTTCCAGTCTTCTAAAGGAAGTTTTGCAAACACCTTTGGGATGTGATTTATTAATAAGACGTTGTTTGGTAAGGTGGTTTTGTATGCCACTATACACACATCCAGTCACCACTCAAATCCCCAAAGTCCCCAAGGACTTTAGCATACCACTGAGAATGCATCTTGGGTCCTGAGCAACTTGAAAGGCTTCTATTTTAGTATTTAGGATGAAACATAAGGCTAATTTATAAAACATGGTGCTAAGCTGTATGCCAAATGGAAGAAATATTTATTAGAAATAACCAAAATGACTTTGCTGCATAGAAAGGGCCCTGTCCAGACCTCTGAAGAATGCCGAGCGTGCTCATATGTTTTCACTAACGATGCTGAGTGCTTTGCCCAGCTTTCCAGAGCCGGGGCAGCTCAGCAAGGACCTCCCCTTTACAGGGAACAGTCACACAGTCAGACAGTATTAAATAAGTGTGTCATGATCAATACTCTCTAAGACCCTAGAGAAACTGGAAAGCATAAACTGTCTGAGACTCAATTACATCCCAATTAAATAAGTTCTGTGTTTAAATACCCATGTCTTCTCAAAACTCTCCATAGCTTTTTATTTAGTTATTTAAAAAAAAAAAAAAAAAAACCTGTGCTCTAGGAGAATTCAGCTTACTAGATTTCAGAAGGGTTTGATACTTGTTTACACATTGGCTTATAAAGGACAAACAGGCAGGTGAGCAGAATCATTTTCCACTGTCCTCCTTGTTGGGGAAGGTACAAGACTCAGCGTCATTGTTTTACAGCGGCCTGGAGAAACTGAAGACAGACCACAAAACAAAGAGGATTCCACATTAGATACTCAGATCCCAGGGTTAAGCATTGCTTGTGGGTGTGTGTGGCTCTCTCTGACTCAGCAAGAATACTGTGCCTTGCTCAGGAATCCTGCCTTATAGACTCTTTGCCATTCCTTTTGTCTCAGTTCAGTCTCTTTTAGGCTTTGTGGACTCACTCACTCACCCACCCACCCAAAGGACCCTGTTTCAGAGAAACTTAAAACTGTGAGCCTTTCCAAGTGCACTCCCACTGGGGTTGTGTTTTGATGCCAGTGTCAGTCACCTTAGGGCACTTTTTGCTCCCCTGAAAAAGAATTAAAGAGCAGCTCGAGTTTTCAGAGCAGTGTTCGCAGAACCCCTGAATCTATGACGGCTTCCTGGCCTGGTACTGAAGGATGTTATGGAGCAGCAGAAAAGGTTACTTTTAAAGATACAACTGGATTCAAATCCCAGCTTGTTTGTAGTGGTTTTAGTAGTGTTCTGTATTCCCTCCTCTTGTTTCCATGTAAAGCTATCTGACACAAAGCGCCTGTGGATCCGTTCCCTACTGGGCTGAGTGGTATCACTCACTTCTGCTTGGGAAGCAGGCTGGGACGTGAGTCAGACCTGCTTTTGTGACTGCCCACTGTTCACGCCTGCATTCTTTCCTGGCACTGTGCCGTGTGAAGGCACACATGGTAACTGTCTGTGTTGTGCATTCAGAACCAAGGCTGCCGTGAAGTTGCTTTAAAAAGCAACACCAACAAGCACTGTCAGAAACACCCTGGATTCATACATTGGATTTTAAATTCATTTCTGGTTTCTTGTACATTCTGAACCCTTTTTTGCTGTTGCCAACTTTCCTGTAGCCCACACTTCAGGTACAGACCTCACATGGGGCTGCAACCCTCAGTTTAAGAGGTACTCGCTACTTGTGACTAGTCTTCCTTGGTCAGCAGATGTCACATGTTCATCATCTGAATGGGCCTCCAGTCTTACATATAGAAACTAACGTTAAAACTGACAAGTTATTGAAGGGAAGAGACCTATGGGCTTCATGATTCTATACACAAAGAAACTAGCAGTTGTCTAGACAATACTTGTTATTGAAACATTTTAGTTTAAATATTGGAATTTGAGATGAGTGCTCACTGAGGTAAATTAGTAAATGCATCTTCTTTGAATACATACTCAACTACAATCATAAAATGATTTTGTCGGCTTTACAATGTGGCTTCTCTTCTTCACATGCAGCAGAAAAGAGTCACAGATGCTACTCACTACATATCACTGCCGTGACATAGATTGGGTGTATCCACCATGAAAACCAGGTCTATGGTGTTGGCAATGAGACATGGGGAATGAGGGAAACATTGGTTTTGGTTTGCAGGATCTGTTTTCCTTATCATGCATGTCCGTCCCTTTACTCATTTGCCTTTGAAGACGTGTCTGGCAGTGCCCAGGTTGCAGCGTGAAGACACATACCTTGTATAAGCCAAATTATGTCATTGTCAAAAGCGATCATTGTAAAGTAAGGGATCTAATAGTTCACATTGGAACCAAACTAAAATGGCCTCAATGGGAGAGCAAGGGACAGTAATCATAAATTATGCCCATAATCATAATCATAATCATAAAAAAACAATGTGTGTTTTAAAGGTATTTGTTTTCCCATGCGGATCGTTGTTTTAAACTGTGTCTGTCATGTGTATCTCCCTGAAATAAATTTGGATGAAGCAGAGACAGACACCATAAAGCTCGCTGCTCCCCCACCCTCCACCTGTCTGTGATGTCTCCACACTGGCTGTGATGCAGTCTTAGCTGGCTGCTGACTCATCTTGAACAGTGGAGGGCAGTAGAGGAGTTTGAGAGCTCACTGCCAGGCAAAAGAGCTCAGAAGAAAAACCAATCAAGATAAGCTTTGCTCGAGCTAGATGACACTGTGTCCACTGGTGGATAAGAGCTTTTTCTCCTGGTAATAAATACCATCCAGATAATACATGCTCTAGTAGGAATGCTGCTCTTTGCACTGATAAGCTATTTGTTTATTTATTATGCGTTAAAGCTCTTTACTTTAGAAGGATGGAAACATTCAATAACAATTCTCTGGTAGCATTATTCCAAAGCAGGCCTTCATGGAGTTACAGAGCGAGCCATCAAACCAGTATCACACCAGTCTAGCATCAATGTTCATGGCATTTGAACCAACTTACCAATACATGTGTTTGACACTCACAGGGTAGACAAACCAGCATCCCCATTCTGTTCTGCTTCCTCTCGTCTTGACAACTCTTCTGAGGTTGGTAGTAATAGGGGCAGTGATGCTAACAATGGCAGCCATGCCTTCTCAGTGCTTCTCAGAGCCACACCTTGTGGCACTACATAGCCACTGCTCTGTTTCTAGTCTCACATGGCAATGTGTCTAAAGCCAGTCTGCTGGTTCCTTGTTCTCATATTGTCCCATGTATAAATGGGACACCCAGAACTCATCTCTGATCCCTCCTTCCTCCTTACTTCTAAGTCCTTATTGCCAAATCTTCTTGGTTGCAGTGCAGACATATGTGTGTGTCAGACTAAGTGTGATGGCATGCGCTTATAATCCCAGTACTTGGAAGATAGAAGCAGGAGTGACCCTCCTGCTACATAGCAAGTTAAAGGTCAGCCTGAGCTAAACAGTACCTGCCCTCAAAAAGGGGTTGGGGGGTTCGGAGAGATGGCTCAGCAGTTAAGAGCAGTCATTGCTCTCACTGGGTCAGGACTTGATCCCCAGCAGCACGGTCTCCCCACACGCATCCTCCAGCTGTGCTCTTTAGCCTGCATCAGTTCAAGCTCCATCACTTGCTGCCTTTCTCCTCCCAGCTCCCGTGGTACTTGTGTCTGAAAACAGATCAGAATGGAGAACGTCCCTGTGCGGCACCCTCCCCTGCTTTGTTTTAATCTTGGGATGCTACTGAGGCCGTGATGGTGGTCCCCCAAGCCTGTCACTGCCTCCTGCTGAATCCGCTTCATGCGCTTGGTGACTCATAGCTCTCCCTCACGCTACTGCCTCTTCAGAGGACTATGCGATTTGATGTTGCGGAACCTCTGGATCTTAGATTTCTGCTCGTGTATTGGGAGGAATGTATTTCTTTCTAGCTGTGCTCTTCTTGTTTCCTTTGGAAAGATAATGACTCTCTTGAATTTGTCTTTCAATAAATCTCTACCAGAGCTGATCCTGAAATATTTCCTAGGACAGGAATATGCAAGTTTTGAAATGAGATGCATATGCTAACTGCAGTGGTTTCAACTAATACAGAGATTTTTGTACTTTGTGAGGTGCCTTAAAGCAGCTCTTCTCAAACTGTGGGTTGCCTGTGATCATCTGCATATCATATAGCTATATTACGATTCATAACAGTAGTTAAATTACAGTTATGAAGTAGTAATGAAAACAAGTCTATAGTTGGAGGTCACCACAACGTGAGGAGCTGTATTAAGCATTAGGGAGGTTGAGAAGCGCTGCAAAGTGAAAGTGAACTGTCTGATCCATCACCAGTTTCTATCTGAACATGCCAGCTTCTTGTGGGTTTCTATCCAGATTGGAATTCTAAACTCTTATAATAAAGTGCGATGCTGTGCTCACAGGCACAGCAGCGGTTCCAAGGTCCCAGTTAGACTGTCAGGCACCCAAACCAGAATTCCTTCATTGCCAGTAGATGCTCTTAAACCAGTATGCCATAGAAAATGGAGGTGAATTTTTAAACAATGTTTATTTATAAACTGAGCCAACTCCATGTCCATTGAGTCCATTTTCTGCATACTTCAGCTAAATACCTTCCGGGTGCTGGGCACCATTCCAAGTACAGGCTAGGAACTAAGTGGACCCCGAGCCAAGCTCCCACAAGGCTCACAGTACAGCACAGAGAGCATATGTAGAAAGATGTCAGAAACTGGGTGAAGTGCAGCGGAAGGTGCCGTGACCTCCAGAGTAACAAAGGGTGTGCACCTGCCACAGAAGGACGGACAGGAATCAAGTGTGCAGAGAAATGGATGTAGATCACATGAACCTCAGCTGGGTTTCGGGGGGATGGGAGCACAACATGAAGGGCCTGGTGTGTTCTTCCTGCTCTCATAAGCTTCGTGCTCGATTCCAGAGAACATAATTACACACTGCTTTGCTGCAACCCAGCAAACCACTTCCCATGGCAGTATTCATTCACTTCTGGAGCCTAGCAGCCCCTCTTTGAGCACCGCTCCCATGCAATTCTGTCTCCAAGAGAAGAACTTGTGAACTGTGCTTTGGCAGGTGACTCATCACCTCTGAGCCTTACCAGCTATGAAATGGAAAGGATCACACCCGGCACTGACTTGGAGCTAGGACCTGCGTGTTCACTGTCATCGTTGTCATCAGAGCTCATGGTCCTAAGAAGTTAATCATATCCTGAGAGGTGGGAGAGGGGGTGGAGGGTGGAAACAGACTGTGCTTTCAGCCCTAGAAGACAGCCTACCGTGGGACACTGAGACCTGGGCTGTGTACAGCCCTGGATGGAATAAAGAAGAATTAATGCAGGATAGTGAAAACCTAGAGGGGAAGCAAGATGCTGGGGAACCAAGAACAAGTGGGAAGATGATAGGAGACGAAGCTTTTGATTGGGTAGAGGTGCTGAGGGGTGATGTGGGGTCCGGCAATAAACACATATAGTTGGATGTCTTGAAATGTGTGTCTCCAACTTCCTTCCAAAGGAATGTAAACATATTTTAGATTCACAAAGTATTTGTGTCTTACTCTTGAATGTAAATGAACTGATATTGGCCATTTCCCAGTGATGAGGTCCAGTGGCAGGACAAATGCCAGAACCCTGCTTGGATTCTCTCTGTATCAGTGTGCTGTCTGGAAAGGCTGACCTCCTTATCGCAGGATTGATGGGTTTAATTGCTTAAGGCACCTTTCAAATGAAGGAAAATGGAGTGAATGTAAATTAAGTCTTTGACTGACTATGGGATATTTCCTCACCGTATCTGTGTACATTTGAAATGATAAAATATAGAAAACTTGGAGTATGTGTGAACTTCTAATGACACACAGAAAAAAAAAATGATCCAATTGTGTATCCTTTTCTGTAGAAATATCTCCAGGATGTCCTGGAGATAGAAGAGCTAGAGGAAATAAGGGCTGTGTCATTGCCCAAGCCCCTGGCAAGCCTATGCAGCTGGACATTCATCACACCCATCTGCTTCAGAGAAGTCCCCTTCACCCAGGGGCAGATAAGCAGAACATTAGATTTCCTTAGCACTTTTAAATTTAATAATGCCTCTTCTATATTATCTTACTTTTAACTGTTCTGTCCATCCCCCACGTGATACTCACCAAACCGACCACCTTTCATTGCTCGTCCTCTCGCGGGCCAGAGGCAGAGAGCTCGGGGGCCTTGCTCATATTCTGGAGCCCACTCTTTAAGCACACAGTGCTGAGGTTCAGATTCCAGCCATATTTACCTAGGCCTGCTGCCTCTGCTAGTTTGTTCGCTCCCTTTAGAGCAGAATATGTCTTGTTAAATATCCTAAAGTAATTGTAATAAGCACCCAATAACTTGGAAAACAACCTAAAAGCAAACTTTAAAGAAATAAACCACCTGCCCAATTTGATACCTTCAAAACATAGCTACTGTTTGCGGAGAGTTGGTCATATGCCAATGTTGTGCTGACTACTGTTTGCCTGTGTTTCATTTTGTTTTGTTCTGTTTGTTTTGTTGAGACAAGTTCTCTCTATGGAGTCCAGTCTGGCTCAGAACTCTCTCTGTTTCACAGGCTGGCCTCAAACTTACAATCCCCCTGCCTCAGTACTCACATACCCCCAATGCTAGGATTATAGGCATATGCCATTACATCCAGTTCATCCTTGTATTTAATCCTCACAAGCACCCTGCGACATCCAGTGCTTCCATTTTCTAGATGCGAAGGTTGGGCTGAGATGGAGAAAACTGAGAGTGTTTGCCAGTGCCTTGACTCTTGTCTGAACACTGGGTCCAGTGCCAGGGAGAGTAGTGGCAAAACTGCAGATCCATGTCTGGTCTGTGGGGACACGCTCTTACCCCAGGGTATTCATTGTCATCAAAGCCCTGACCCTTGCAGCTTCTGGACCAGCCCCCTAGTGTTGGCATGGTAGCCTCAAGCCTTTGTCCTTCACGTGTGGTGACTATTTGCTCTCCCCACTGCCCTCCTAACAACACTCTGATAGTCCTTCATCCAGCGTCTCCATGAAGAATTATTGGGCGTCTTCTGCACCTAACTACTGTTGTAAGGACAACATAGTGATGAACCAAAGAATTTATTCTGTATAGGTCATCTTCAGCACTAGTGGGTACAGACGGAACCTTCTCCATCCACCATAGGGTGCAATATGATGGACACTTAACACTGACAGGGTGCCCCAAACCCTGAGTATTCCATTCCATGAATGGTGCTACAGCCTGTCCTCTAGAATCTAGTCAGGTGTAAGCAGCCCCTTCAGACCCTTAGCAATGCTGTGACTCACTAAATAGAGAAGTGGAGTGCTTCCCACCCGCCCTGCCCTCATGCCTTGGAGGAACTAAGGGATTTGGAAAGATTGAAACAGCCATGGAAGTGGCGTGTACAAGGCTCATGGTAAGAGCTTTTACCTTGGACTCTCCTGGCTGGAGGTCATCCTGGCGACTGCCACTCCCTCTCATGACCCTCCATGAGCAAACAGAAGCACATGATAGTTACCAAGCCAGGCAGGGCCTCAACCACCTGTCCCCAGAGTCCATGCCAAAACCTCTCTGTGCCCTCTCCAGAGAGGCATAAATGGTGATGCTGCTGGAAGCTAGACAGCTGAGCAGCCGCAGAGGCCACTCCCCTGTAAATGCTGCTCTCAGCCCTGATAGCCACAGCGAGGCCAGCTGCCACATGGAAGGTGTTCTCACTCTAGGGCCACTGGCTCTGACTTGACCTAGCCCAACTCTGTTGTAAGCCTCTGAGCTCTGTGTGCTGCAGTCGCCCGTACTGGCTGAACCAGGCAGAATCAGGGTTGCTTTGGTCCTGGACAGCAGCTTGCTGAGTTCAGAGATGCTACTTTTCATTTAAAAGAAGATGGATGAGGATGAAGAGAATATGGACAGGCAAAGAACAGCCTCAATTATATATGACTTAACTGTGGCTATTCCCTCCTCCTTTTCTTCTTCCTTCTTTTCTTTCTCTTCCTCCTCCTCTTCTTCTATTTCTTGTTTCTCTTCTTCTTCCTCTTCTTCCAACCAGTTCTGTCCACCAGCATGACACAGGAGGTGTGTGTTCTGAGTGTAAGGAGCCTAGTGCACTTTCTCAGCAATGCCTTTGTAAGTCCAAGCTTGTACCTGAGTATGACCTGAGAAAGTCCTTTGTCATTCCCATTCATTGTCACTTTTGCATGTTGTCTTCAGTCCTAGGCTCCCAGCTATTCATATTTTCTTGAATTGTGCTGTCACGCCATGTTGTCACTGGAGACTAGCTTTTGCTTCAGTGACACAGCCCTTCCTTATAGGGCCTTAAGAAACCTGTCGGGCCTCACAGGCTGCATTCCTGACTCTAGCCAGCAGAGGGCTCTGCTCACCATCATCTTTCCTGGACTCAAGAGATCAGGCAGGGCAGGGCATCTGAAATTGCTGCAGTTCCAGAGAAGAGGCACAAATTACAGACTGGCTGTTAGTACTCTTCCTGGAAGGAGTGCCCGTGACCTCAGCTTGCTTTCCACCAGCCAGAGGCAGTCAGACCACAGCCAAGTTCAGGGGTAGTTATACACGTGCACAGGATCCTGTGAGCCTGACAGACAAAATGGAGTATTTGAGAATGACCTTTATAACTCCAAAACTGTCATATTCTATCACGAACTATAATTTGCAAGCCATTTTCCTGCTCCTAGATAGAAGCAGCTAGCAATGAGATTTGGAACGTACATTTGGATGTGTTTTATGACATCACTCCAAGTAACAGTTGGTTGTCTGAACATGAGATACCTAGTGTGTGCAGTTCCCCCACCTCTCTCTTGCATAGATAGATACATGCATATACACCCACACACAGTCTGCTGCCAGCCACTATAGCAGCTGCTCCTCATACTGCCTGGTTCAGTCTTACAGCGAAGTGACTGTAAATCAGACATCTTGTCACATCACTTTAGGGTCCTGACCACGTCTGTGGGAGCTTCCTGTTTCTCAGTGAAGAATGTATAAGAGCATCTGTCTTCTAAGGCAGCCAGTCACAGCTGCACACATGCTAAACACATCCATGCACTCACAGCCGATCACCTGTTCGCCCTGCAGCGGCGATGGAAGATCAGACGCTAAAGCCCAGCTGTGTGATACAACCAAAGGCACCTGTGTGTTCAGATTTGCATGCTTTTCAGTTGAGCTTGTCATCCTAGGCACCTGTCTCCTTCCTCCCTGCCCAGCCATCAACTCTTTGTCTTCCACTGAGAATGCCTTTTGCACCCAACACCTAAAATGCCAGCAGTTCCCTCTGTACAGCCAAATGTCAGCACCCATGTCCCTATGCCTGGCAGACAGTAGCCCGTGTCCCATGGAGGACCTGGATGATGTCAGAAGTGAAAAGAGGACACTGACTTTTGTGCTGCGCTTGGAGTGGTGGTGGTGTTTCCCAACTATAAAATGTCTTCCACTAATCCAAGTCAAAGGTGGTTTAGACATTGAATTATCACTTACTTTCAATCTTCCAACATAGTAAAATGTTAGTTGTCTTGAATGATTATGTTTAGCTAAAACATTAATGACTGAGCCGACTAGCTGAAGTTAAGTTGAAACTACAAACTAGATCCCTTTACTGTGATGAAAGGAAGAGGGGAAGGGCTAGACTCATATCCACCATCCAAGAAGCAGGGGCTCCTTAGCCTAGGTGGTCAGTAGGTGAGGAGCCTCCAAGCTCAGACACGACTCAGAAATGCTGGTACCATGAGGCTCAAACTGGCTAACAGAGGAAATAGCCACAGCTGTAGTTCAGCAAAGAAATGTGTTTATTTGTGGGTGTATTAGGAATAACCGCTACCCCATAGAAGGAGAGCCAGGACAGGCAGGAACTGAGCAACACCACAGGATGTTTGGGACTCAGAGGTTCTAATTCTGGGACTGCCTTGTGGTAACTGGAGTCCCTTTGATAGTCACTGCAGCTTCCGGGCCTGTGCTGCTCTATAAAGTGGACGCACATAGGCTAGTCCGTGCTTTTCAAGGAAGTCATGAAAGTGAAGTAAGATATGGACAACTGCTCAGGACAGGGACTGCCAGTAGTTAGGCTTGGTAAAATGTCTCCTAAGGAGTCTCAGATTTCAGCTGCCAAGGATTTGAGGATGAGGTCCCAGGACTAGACACTGGCTGGGCCAGGACCCACTGCAGTGGAGAGTCGATGAGAATCAAGGACAAAGCACAGTAGGCCTTAGATGTGACATCTGCTCTTTTGTAAGGTGGTTGGGGAAGCTGTCTATAGACAACACAGGGAGCCTTGAACACTACATGCTGGTCACAAAAGGACAAAACTCTGTATGGCTGTACATATACTAGTCACCTGGAGTACTCGGGCCCATAGAAATACAGCACAGACTGACAGGAGCTTGGGGTGGGAGAGTGTGGAGTTCTTGTTTAATGGATACAAAGTTTCTTTCTTTCAAACTTCTGCACAGACAGTGGTAATGACTACATAATAGTGGGATGTACTCACTGCAGTGAACTATACATTGGCCACTCCCCTCCCAACCCCACCTCTGAAGTGAGATTTCATAGAGGACCGCCACATGCTATATATGCTCTCAGCCATGAGTCACAGCCTCAGCCCTTAAACTAAGACATGTTAACATAGCTAATTTCAATGTTTAAAAGGCACTCTGTATGAGGTGTACAGTAACAGTTTTCTGTGCCATGTTGACGTCAGATATGAACAGTAAGGAAAAGGATATACAGAGTAGTCTCCCTTTGAGATTTCTTTATTGTTTCTATTTCCTCTAAACCACCAGCCTGGGAGCGCTTAGGGAGGGACCCATGGCTCCAGCTATATATGCAAGGGAGCTATATATAAGTGGGAGAAGAGATCCTTGGTCTCATGAAGGCTGGACGTCATAGGGGTGGATATTCGAGGGTGGGGAGGTGAGGTATGTTTCCTAAAAGTTATTTTTTAAAGATTTATTTATCTTTATGCACATTTGGCGTTTTTCCTGAATGCATCTTGTCTGTGTGAGGGTGTCAGATCCTCTGGAACAGGAATTACAGACAGGTGTGAGCTATCGTGTGGGTGCTGAGTATTGAACCCGGGTCTTCCGGAAGAGCAGCCATCTCTCCAGGCCCTAAAGGTTATTTTTTTAAAGATTCAGACAATGAAAAGAGCCGGGTAGAGTAAGAAATGGCTGGCATTGGTGAAAAGACCTTAGTTAGCCTGAAAATGGGTTACACAGTAGTCTGGACATTGCTGTGGAGGAAAGAGAGGGGTGTCAAAACTTGGATGACTGGTCACAGTGATGGGCTCCTGGTGCCCATTGGCCTGGCTGGAAAAGGACCAGGTCACCCAGTGAGTGTGTGTCTCACTGGTCTTCTCACTCTGCCCCAGTGTAGCAGGAAGCCACAAGAGCAGACACTGAGCAGTCCTGTGCCTCCTATGCCATGGGAGAGCTGTTCTACCCACATCCTTGCACACTGTATTAGAACAGAGCAGGACACTGACAAGAAGAGATGGACAGAATGCACAGCACAGAGCATGAGGTGCAGGCTATAGGCCAGGTGGTCTGCTGCAGACCCAGTGTGCAGGCTGCAGGCTAGGTGGTCTGATACAGATGCAAACTTTGAGGACTTGGCTTGCCAAGTATTGATAGAGCAAGCCAACCAGCTGTCAGTTTTATAGGATTGTGCATCTTAAATCTTGTTTTGTTTTTATCCCATAAAGTCCTTAGAAAGGCTTGGTGAATTAGATTCAAATACAACACATTTTTACTACCCACAAAATTCTGGTTTGGGTATATTTGTATGTTGCTTTAATTATCATAATAACTGATATTATTGCCACAATAGCAAATAAAGTCACATGAGTAATAATGACAGTAGAAGAAATCAAACTATGATCGTCCTGTCATAGTTACGGGAGAATGACCTGTAAAATTTTAAGCTCCTTTTAACAACTGTCAAATCAGACGGAATCAAAGCACACAGGTTTGGGTCAAGTATATGGTGGTAAAGTCAGTACTTGGAGCCTGGTACTGACATGCTACTCACAGCAGAAGGTGGGAGAGGAAGAATGCAGAGCTGAGGTGGGCACAGGCCAGCCTTAACGTGTGCTCTGCTCATGCCTGCTGGGTGCCCTGAGCTGGCAGCAGTGTAGGCACCATTGAGAATATCGTTGTAGAAGGAAACTGTGGGTGATGCAGGCGCACTCCACAGTGGGGACAGACTAGACATTAGTGTGTGGGGACATGGCTCAGGGAATAGTCACTCAGCAGCTAAGCCAATGAAAGTGAGTGTCAGGATGTGATAGCCCAAGGGCACTGTGACCTGGGTTGTCAGGAAGTCAATTAACAACGCCTGTACTCTAAAGGGGAGAAGTCACAAGCTGAGAAAGATGGCAGTACTAGACCCTGGAAGTGTGGACTTCCAGAATCTACTTAATTTCCTAGAACACTTCCAAAAACAGAAAAAGGAAAAAAAAATACACACTAGGATATAGACATGGGAAGATTAACATGAACACCTGAGTCTTCAGTTCAGCCTTTACCAAATCACAGCTGTGTCACATGTTTTAGGATGAAAAGTTGCATCATGGAATATATACTTGTGTGTGTGTGTGTGTGTGTGTGTGTTTAACTTTGGTTATTATGTAAGTCTTTTGGTCTTTGTGTCTGTCACCATGTATTCTGCCTTGACTCCATAATTAACATCATTTTGTAACTCCTCACAGCTTCTGTGAGGCCTTTTCTATTGTGGGATGGTCTAAACTAAGGTAGTTTTCTAAACTGCATACTAAATTACCATAGTGCTATTATTTTATTTAAGAAGCCTGTCTTACATCATCTTGTTAATGCTGGACCATCCTTAGAAATATTCAAGGAAAAGATGAACAACCAGCTACATTGGCTGGGAGTGTGTGATTAGGATCAAGGGTCCCTTCTGACTCTGAGTCAGTCCGTTTATTTGTAACCTCTAATTCTCTTGGCAATAGATGTGGATTGTAGTAGCTGAATGTATTGTCTTCACACTGCAAGCCAATTTTGTTGAGTCTGAGCTATCCATTGAGTAGAGTGAAAACTCAAGCCAGTTGGCTTACAGCTCTAATAAAACATGCCTAGGCATATGGGTGGAGACAGAGTTCTCGCAGGGCCACTAAAGAATACACTGCTTTCCTGAAAATGGAAGCCATTCAGACTATAAGCAAATGTCTCCCTTTCCTAATTTGGAAAATTTGGACATGCTGGTTAAAGCAATTAGTAGTCACTATTAACTAATGACTTAACAGTGGCCTTGATGCCATCTGTTTTCACCTACTGCTCAGCTCCTGTACCCTCACCCAGGGCAGAACTTAACTAGCTGGCAGAAGAGTAGCTGACCTAGTTTTTGAATCCTTACATGATGTATAGATAAAAATAATTTCTCTGTACTAATTAATTTAAAGTCTTGGAACAGAGTAGCTTGAAGGCTTACCATCTCTAAAATCTGTATGCAGATCATTAGAAAGTGGCTTGCTCTAGGGAAAGAGATGTTGGTTTGCATTAATCTATTGTTAAGAATTTCAATGGAAATAATCCAATAAAATCTGTGTGTTATTCTTTCAATTCATCACAACAGAATAATGCAGTGCAGGAAGGACAACTGTATGGCTGACTAATCCTTCATGCCCGGCTCCAATTTTTTGAAGCATCTCTTGATTTTCCTGTATTTGATTAGCCATTTACAGAACAACTCAGTGTGCAACTCTGAAGTCCCATGGTTACTGCACTTGCCTCGCCCAACTGATGGTGAAATTAGAAGGTTCCCTCCTACCCCACTTCTTGCTCGTTAACCATGTACCTTGTGCTGGGAAAACTGAGGCTGAGAGAGAGCCGTAGACTGTTATTGGATATGGCTAGAAAAGAGAGGGAAAGGCAACTGAACTCATTTAATGGAAAACCTTTGTTTCCCTTTTGCTGCCAAAAATCAAATAGAACTTTGTGCATACAAAACAAGGACTCTGATACCAAGTTGTATTCCCCTCAGCTCCTCAGAGAGTCTTTAGGAGATGGTTGGGTTTGTTACTCTGCCTTAGACATTTATATTTGAGGTAATTCTATTTTAGATAAGAAGGACTTTTTAAAAATGTCAACAAGAACATGAATTCTCTCAAAAAGTTAGATTGTCTTTGAACCTGGCTCTAAGGAACAGAAAAGAGAAGTCAGTCTGGGCGTCTAGTAGGTAATTCTTGATGCAAAAGAGTTAAGTACATGTAACATGTAAACATTTCCAAAGTAGTAGGGTTAGTAACCCCAAATACTCTCATTGTTCCTGCATCTCAAACTGCCTCAGGGAAAAACAATGATAGAAACAGTAACAGGAAACTAGTTGTTTCAATAAAAACACGTGAAGAACCCAGATAGTTCCAATAATAATTTCACTTGTGTCATTGTTACTGTGTTTGCTTAATTATTGACCAGAACATTTCTGATGACAATTTGCAAAGTTAGGAGGTTACTTTTTTTTTCTTTTAGTGGAGGGTAACTAACATGCCTTCCTGGTGACGGAGTACTTTTGGAGACACCAGCTTCGTAGCACTTGTGTTTGTTTAGGAGCTTCTAGATTTAAACAAAGCCAGTGTTCGTGTGTTGAGCTATGGGAGGAGGAAGAGCCATCCATGAACTGTATATCAACAAGTCTTTTGTGTGGTTTTCGCACAGTGGCCATTCTTTCTATTCTGCCCCTTTGGGCTCTCAGCCAAGTGCAGAGCTGTAGCTGTGTCGTCCGCGGAGATATGTAATGTGGGAAAGAAAGGTTCAGAATGAACTTGAGAGTAAAGTACTGGATATGCTGTCTTGGGGTAAAGGATTAGATTTCACAGAGCCAATCCTACCTGGAGAGTCATGGTCGAGGCTTGTTTCCTACACATATGGGGTGTGGGGTGCAGCTGAGACACTGTGTTAGCCTGTCTCATGGGCTTGCTGCTTCCCCTAAACTGTTCTTAGTGCAGCATTAGAGCAACTCTCAATTGGCATGTTGCCTCAGTTTCCCGAGAATGTGGTTAAAGCAAATGACTTCCACTGTACTCTCCACCCCAGCTCTGACATCTTCAGGAGGAAATACTACAATCTATAGATTTTTATCAGGGAAAACTACTTCACCTCTATAAAAGGGAATCTCTTCTGTTAGCACTGCCAGAGGACACTGCTGATGGCCTCAGGAGATGTGAGGTGTCAGGGACAAATAGTGTTCAGGTGAAAGAGAGCATCAGGGAAAGGCCATTTCTGCCATGGGGTGATCTCGTGTTAGGTCCCTTCTTAGCTTGTTTAGTAATATGAGTTTTCTTGTGTGCAGATCTTCATTTGCAACTCTGATCTGCTCCTGAACCAGAGAGCTCAAGACTCAGACAGGCCCTCAAGGCCATGTCCAGCCCCCCTACCCACTCCTTCAGAAGTCTCGGGGGAACCTGTCCTCTCCCAAACGTGCTCCACACGTCATTTCCACCAGTGGAGCAGCCGTCCTCCTCATTCTGAGCAACACAGACTCCACATCATCGTTCTGTTTCCTGTATCCCTCACAGCTACTCACCAACACGCTGTCAATTCTTCAAATATATCACTGCCAGCTCCGTCCCCATGCTTACCAGACCCCGACATCATTATGCTAGCCGGCTGTTAACAGCTTTGAGTATGGCTGTTTTCCAGGCTCCCTCTTGTAAACACAGGCCGCACAGGATGCCCAGCTCCTGCCTCTGCGCAGAAGCTTCAGGTGGAGAGGACTCATGAGTTATCTTGCTCTACTCCATCACACAGCTCAGATCTCGTTCCTGTTGTCTCTGTCCTCAGGAGTCTGACTTTATCTTGGTTCATGTCCCTATATTGCTGTCATGCTCAGCCTCCCTGATCTATGTGGTAGCCAAAACAGCCACCGTAACATCAGTTCTGTCCTCTGAGCATGCACTCCAGAAGGAGAGCTTTCCTTTGATGGTAGCTCCAGCAATCTGATTGGCTCATCCTAGATCAGCGGCCTATTGAGTGGCCAGGCAGATAGTGTGCTTTAGTTTGCAAGGTCAAGTTTGATTCCACCTGAAGTCAATTTAAGGAAATCCGAGTGAGTAATGGGATCAAAGGAAACAGACTGGAGATGCAGTTGTTTCCTCCACCCCGTCCTCTGCCTCTCCCCCGAGGCCTGCATCACGTCCACTTCCCTAGGATGCCTTTGCTATGGCTCAGCTTTTTTTTTAACCATCTTACAGAACTCCTGGTCTCTAAACCCAGATGCTAAAGTCTACATCTTTCCACCTTACATCTTTATTTTCCTCTGAACATCTGGGATGCTTTGCGTAATCAACACAATGAAGTTTTGATGGTAAAAGGTAGGGGTGTGGGTTTGTGGTGTGCCTGTGGTGTGTGTGTGTGTGTGTGTGTGTGTGTGTGTGTGTGTGTGTGTGTGTGTGTAAGAGAGAAAAGGAATGTGCATTGGAGAAGATACACACCTTCATGTCTGCAAGCATTCCCTAGCCCGCAGGCTGCGTGATGATGACAGCATCTGGCCATGTTGGTAACTAGATGCAGGTCTGGTAAGGACATCTTGTATCTTCCTATGCTGGGAGTAAGATAATGACATTCCCTGGTACCCAGAATGCTGATTGGTTTGTCACTCTGACTTCAGTTTCAACAAGAAAGGGCAAACGTTGGTGAATCTAAACAAAAGAATAGAGATGAAAGGGCATTTTTTAAGATGGAAAGGAAAGACATAAAGTAAAGGGAAAAGTCAAGACTGTGGCCAAAGGTAACAGGGCCTACTTGTTCAGAGTGAAAACAAACCTGTTGCTCTCCTGTTGTTGAATAGCAAGATTCTTGATGTTTTCTCCTCCCTCCCTCCCCTGTGTGCTCTAAGTGTTCTCTGATCTAATGACCTCTTCTTAGTAACTAGTTCCATATGCTTGTTCACTTCTATTTGTAAAACAGCTTTAAGAAAATTCTTGTAACCAAGGTCATGTCACCTTGCTTTGGCATTTCTTCCATATGCAGGAATTTGTTTGGAATCTGTTTTAGAGAACCAAGAATTTGCCTGTCACATTAAGATGCAAGATTATTATATAGGATAAGGCTGACCTAAAAAGAAGGTAGTTTGGATTTTAGGGTTACCTCTGGATCCAGTGAAAGGGAAAACTTTGCATTCCTGAAGAACTTTTTACTGAAGAAAGCCATGGGCCAGTCTAAGAGCTATACGAGAGTTAAGAATCATGAATGTTGGTATCTCAGGTTTAAACACACTTAAAAATCAGCTTGGGTTCTTGTGAACAGATAAATTCCTGGACCTTGTCCCAGGGATTTGTATTTTGTAGCTCTGGGATGGTGCCCAGGTTACACAGGGTGATTCTGGTGAGAGAGTCCACACAGCATCACTGGGAACACTCACCCAGCTTCTAGATGCAAGGAAACTACGTCTAGTAACTGTGAAGGGACCTGTTAAAATCCATACAGCTACTAGCCTGAGGCAGGTGCCCTGACTTGTCCCACAGCCTGGTCCCTTTGCCCCTCCTAGAAGAGGCTGAGAGTCAGGCCATCTACTTTCCAGTGCCAGCTGTCCACCAGAAATAAGACATCATGTAGGATCCTTGTCCTCTTCTTCAAGCCTTGGATTCCTAGTGAAGTTGAACTAATAACACTGCCTATTGTTGAGGAGTATAGAGAGGATTCCATATGCTAATACATGTAAATTAGTTCAGCCTAATGAAAATTAGTTTAGGCTCATAACTTAAGTATGATAACAGCTTATGGTTATCATTTATGGCAGAGTAACTCCCAGGTTGAACTGTTCCTACCCATAGACTTTTCTAGAAGTTCACATGTCCTTGGAAACAGTGAGTCCTCCTAAGCTGTGTGAGGAACCTTCCCTTAGCCCTGGCCTGAAGTTCTGACAGCCTGTGACTGATGGGTGAGACTTAAATGCCTGCTGCTTGGGATCCTGTCTTCTGTCCCTGGTGCCTGTGGCAGGGGTGAGTAACTCCATCTGTCCATGGGCACGGGTATCAGATCATGGTAAACAGACCAAACTCAGGGAACCCTACGGGAAAGTCAACAGTCAGACTTCTGGATCCTGTAGAAAACATCACTTTGGGAGAACATTAGTGCTGGGAGGAACCTCAAAATCATCCGGCCCAGCACCCTCCCTCCCACCATTAAAAGGTGAGAGAAAGACTGGCTGGAGACAAGGCTGGGATAAGAGCCCAGTTAATTCCCTTCCTGGCCAGAAGTAAACAAACATGCAAAGCCTGCCTCATAACATTAACAAAGGGCCTCACAGTCCAGGTGGGTTTTAATATGTAAGCCCAAGTTCACGACCTTGTCATAAAAGGGGGATCAAATGTGTACACATAGGTGTACTTCATAATTAGCCTTAAAGTGGCATTGTTCCCCTCCAAGCTTGGGGAGTAAAAATAGCCCTGCCTTGTCTGAAGGAACAATTTGAATGCAATAAGAAAAAATGAGCCTTGTTTCTTTGTTGACTTGATTCCTCGTGTACAATGAGCCCGTGTTCTGAGGGGCCCTGGAGATGGCCATGGGCTCATAATCACCTCTACTGTTGAGCTAGCTACTCAAGGAGACTCAATGTCAAGTTTAATGGAACTCTGTTTAAAACAGCACCTCCTGGGTCTTTAATTTAAAACGGCCATTGCTGAGTGCTGCTAGCTTAGGTTTATACTAACAAATGGACATGTGAGCATAGCCATGGTCTGCTGTAAACTTGCCCCTATCAGGCAAGGACACTGGCCTAGCAGAAAGCTGCAGGTGGAAATCTCGGTGCTGTGGACAAAATCGGATGGAGACTGGGTAGGAGAAAACAGATGCAGGACAGCCTTTGTGCTGACACATCTTTCCAGGGGAAGCCTCCCATTCTCTTTCTCTGGTTTTAGAGTCCAGGATGTGCGTGCCATTGTAAGGCCGCGTGGACGGAACAGAAACAAAGCCTTGCAAATACGCACGTTGAGAGTTGGGCATTGGAGCCCTGTGGTATTCAGGGGCTTTGTGAGGGGTCACCCGGGATTTGGAAGAGCCCACAAAGTGCCATGTCAGGAAGAACCACTGCTAGTCTCAGCAGCTGATGGCTGCCAGCTGCCAATGGTTTCTGTTGTTTGTTTTTAAACTCAGACCACAGAGTGCTCCTCCCCTGCTGCTTCTTGACAGAGCCTCTCAAGGTAGCAGATAGTGACCGTTCTCCAGATGTTGTCACTTTCATGTTTCTCTGCTGTTTTTCTGGTAGGCCAGGGTTATTGATGGAATTCTGCACACAGTATTTGCCTCCCATGCAGGCCTACCCTGGCCTTGCTGGCACAGTAGCTCTGTCCAGTTCAGCTGAGTCGTCTTGCATTCCCCAACCCTTATGGTGGACAAACCTTTTCCTCTGGAATTCCACATTGGATTTTAAAACTCAAGGAGCTTTCTGGAATTGTAGCGTGTCTTGATCCTCTTACCCTCCTCCCTTGTGGGACATTAGTCTAAAAGGTCATAGGAATTTCCCAAAACACACAAGACCTGGGTTATGAGTAGCATTTCATGCTGACCTGAGCTCCTTTGTCTCAGTTACTGTGGTGCTCTCCGTGGCCACTCGTCTTTGGTGACAGTCACCTCTTATCCAGTCCTCCTCCTGAGAATCCTCTGGGAAGCCATTCTCCACGCACCTTGCTAGATTTTAGTAGGGAGTCAGCAATCACAGGACCTCACATTTTGGCCACAATATTGGACCTTGTAGATTTCTAGGCTTTTACTAACAGAAGTGAAGGGTGTGTGTTACTTTTTAACCACAAGACTGGGACAATTGGTCATGATTAACATATTTTATATTGTACAGGAGACACCAGTCTGCAAGAAAATTAAGCTATTCTGCTGTATCCCAGGTTGGCTGGGTTACATGAGCCAACACAATCCCCTCTTGGCCTTAAGGTTACCTGAGTCACATTTCTGTAACTCACACGAGACTTATTCAATACCGTCCCGTGACCTCGGCCCTGGTCTCTTGTATAAAGCCACTCCATTCAGTCACACACTCCCTCCTGGTCCCCCAGAGGAAGAAAGATTTCCTTTCAGTGGTCATGAGTGATCTCAGTGCTGTGGAGAGGCAGTTCCAGGGTGCTTCTTTAAACTTGTAAAAAGTGGTCTGAGATTCATTGCAGCCATTGAGCTTATGCTGTGAAGAACTGTATTCCAGGGCCCTCACGTGACAGAAGCCCTGACACTGGGCGGAGGGTGGGACTCCTCATAACCTCCACCTCCCAACAGGCCTCACGTCCCCAAAGTAAAGTGTCTACAGCATCACACTTCACGGCGGTCTCGGCCTCACAGAATGGACTGTGGGACCCAGGTGGATAGAATCAGGCCTTCCTGTCCCTGAGAGGTATTTCCATAACCACATAGCTGTTCTTCTTTGATGCCAGCATCCTGTCTCTGCAGCACTCGGACTCTTTCTCTCAGCCTCTGCTGAGCACAGCTTTTATCCTGCAGTAACCCTTGTGGGAAGGCGTGTTTCCTATTTCTCTGTAGAAATATATTGGACTTTTTTGTTTGTTTGTTCCTCATTGCTGAGGTAGAATGTGGCGCCAGAGTCGTTTTGTGGATGTCCTGTAATGCTCTGGAAAGCTGAGACCGTGTTGCTGAGCATTTTACAGGCAGGCTAAGCACTGGACTCTGGGACCTGCCCTCCTGGCTGGATGTGTAGTTCTGTCACCAGCCAATGCGGTCTCCTGAAGTAAGTGCCAGATCTCCTCCATATTTGATGACACTAGCACCTGCTTTGTAGAGCTACTGTGAAGAGTGAAAATTAGAAAAGACGTAAAGACCTCCCACAGGTCTGTCACGCTGTGGCCCTTGAATAAATATTAACAATAAATAATTGATGCACATGGAGCCTTTGGGGTCTGGTTTCTTATATTATGGGCACTAGTTTTTCTTCTGAGAAATAGGACTTAGGCAAATTGTTGTGAAGAAGGCCAAAAGAACGTAGGAGGGAAAGGATGCCAGTGTGATTCCTGCTCACGGTGCCGGTGCTGAGCACCCACTGCCGTGCGCCCTGCCTCCACCCTAAGACTAGCACCCACTGCCGTGCGCCCTGACTCCACCCAGAGCACAGTGCGGAGCTCTGCGCCCTGCCTCCACCCTAAGGCTAGGGGAACAGGAAGCAGCTGGGAACACCAGCCACCCTGCCCTCTACTGCCTTTGTAAGAGAGGGACCTGAGGGTGACATTCAAAGGGGAAAGGAACATCACTACCAAAGGATGCAAGGAGAGACGGCCCTGGGCCCCGTGTGAGAGAAGGCATGTGGGAAGGGAAGGTAGGCAAGGGTCTAATGTTATCAAAAGGAGCAGGATAGGGAAGCCACCTAAGACACAGCCCTGCAGATAGGACGCCCCTCCTAACTCAGGGAAGGTGGCCCCTGGGGAGGATGGCTCCACAGAGCCCCTACCCCCCTTCCTTAGCCAGTTGTTTACATCTGCAGTCCCACCAGCCTTTGAGAGAATATTTGTGTTTGGAGGCCAAATCTGGGCTTAATGTGTATATTTCTGTGATGTGGACGCAGCTGTGGAAGCCATGGTGGTTTGGTTTGCTCTTCAGACTCTATGGACTTTGCTAGACCTGTTGTTCCTCTGTTTTGCTGCATTTCTGAGCTTGCCTTTGTATTGAGTTAAAGTATATGAATTTTCTGACTTTCCAGTCATTTTTTAATGTACCCAAACACCAATTTTATGTTGTTCAAACAAATATTTCCAAGTTTGGATATTAAAGATAAATTTTCCATTGCCACCTATCGACTCTTGGCCACCAAATGGTAAACTGGTGGCCACAGAAATCTGTCAGGAAGGAGAAGGGCTGGGAAGTCAGCTCCTGTCCAGATCACTGTGCTGCTCCATGCCCGCCCCTGCTCCAGGTCCTCCTCGTGCCTCATGGGGGAGCAGAAGGATAGATACACTAATCATGGTTTACATGGCTCTCACCATAGCAAAGAAACACATGCTTGAGTCCTGAGGTGGTGATGGAGTGGAGGGGTTGGGCAAGAGAGATATATAACATGACCCAGAGCTGGGCTCAGATGCCTGACTGGAACGAGCCAAGGCTGCTGGAAAGCAGCAGACGGAAGGAGCAAGAACACCACTGGGTTGCTGCCATCCCCGTCTCCTCCCTGCATGACCCTCCTGCAGATGAGGCCCATTTGGTAAGCAAAGTGGCATGTACCACCTGGGGATCTCTTTAGAACAATCTCAGGCATCTATTCTCTCTCTCTCACCATACCGTTCCTTAAAGGGAATGCAACGTGAAGACCTTGCATTGGAAAATCTGACAAATCCTGAGAGAAACAAAGTGAAGATGTTAAGCTTGGTGGTTTAATTTTATTCTAGAACAAAGTTTTCTCTTCTCCCTCTCACAAATACTAAATATAGACTTTAAGTGCATTTCCATTATTACTGCAATGGATTGCTTTAAAATGCCTTTTGAAATGGGTGGCAGCTACTTACAGGCAACATCTATATAACCAGACTCCATAGAGCCTCAGACCAGTCTCAGGTTAACAAGCACTCCTCTGTCCCTGGGCCAGTGCTGTTCCTGCTGAAGTCTCCCCACAGCACATTAGACAGATCTGTCAGTCTGCTCCTGCCTCCCTCCACCTTCACCTTGCTAGGTAAACAAACTTGGTTTGTTGTAATACTGCTCGCACTCTGCAGTGGACCCGCTGTTTTGCTAGGCCTGACAGGAATACAAGCAAGGAAGGAGAAAGGGGAAAGGGAACACAGGACAGATGTATCAGAGCCACCTCTGGGCAGGTGAGTCACTGCTAGACTCATATATATATAGCTCTTACCCAACCTTAGGGTCTGACCCCATCTGATGTCTTATTGGTATAATCATGACCTTTTCCTCTGTCAATGAATAAATGATGGTAGCTGCCATTGTTTCTGTAGGGAATTCATGTTTGGCTATGTTCTATGGTTCACCCAGTAACTATGCATATTCCACGAAGTGTGGAAGGAGGTGACTTTCAGGGTGGGTACCAGGCTACAGTTGTGAATGGAGCTCCTGGCTGGCAAATAGGTTGTGGATGGCATGATGGAGGGGTGGGGATGGGCCCTGGGAGGGGTCTGTATGTCTCTGTGCCTCTCTGCTGGGGACCTCGAGGGAAGACAGCTGGTATAGGACAGAGCTGGCGAGGGAACACCTGTTAGCTGAGCCAAAACTGAAAGTGATGAAGCTGACATCAAAGGGAAGATAGCTGCTTTCAGAGACAGCTGCTACTGGGAACACTCCCAGAAATGAATGTGTGTAATGTGCCATAAAGAGACCCCTGAACTCACCCTGAGCTCGGGACCTACAATGTGCTTACTGGAAAAGATCCCACCATTTCAGGATGAACATGGAAGTGTGGATGCAGGAAACATGTGTTCTAGGACCATTTTATTATCTTTTAAGAACTTATGTTGAAGATATCCATGTGACTTTGCCTGAGCCCCATAGAGAGAAGGCAACGTATCTTCTGACTGTCCATCCTGTTTTTCTCCTCCAGAAATCTTCATGCTTAGAACATGAGCTCAATCTGATGAGGCAAGAGTCTTTTTAATCTGTCCCTTAAGATGCCTAGTTTTAATCGGTATTTAAAGCGCCTGCGGGGGGGGGGACAAAATAGCAGGCAGGATGTGGGAGATAAAGAATATACATTACAGCCCTAGAAACAGATACAGAAAAAGAATCAACCCACCTATTGATTTTAGTGCAGCCTGTCCACCCCCTGACACCACACCCTGGCAGGAGAGAGGCTGGGAACTCACGCTGGTGATGCATTCTCTGGGGTTCACACTTCTCACTGGGAGGAAGGAGTTTGCACTTAGATACTTCCTCATAAGAACCATTGGTTATAGTGAAGAGACTTTGTAAGCTGTCACTAAAAGCCGAGCAAATACACCAACTTGATCTGAGCAGGCCTGCACTTTGCCGCACACACCCCTCCAGCTCGTCTGCCCTGTGGTCCTCTGTGCCTTCGTGGAAAGTGAGATTCAGAGTTCAAAGATCTATCCAAAGGCCTGCAGCTAGTACACCCAGGCCCCCAGATTCAGCGCATGTGTCTTCCCTGGCACCACAGCCGTGTCAGTCTCGTGAGGATGACAGGTCTTTGTGGAAGTATTAGGATTTCAGTGACTCTGCTAATACAAAGCTGAGACACAGGAAGGAGACCGGGGCATTTTAGGAAGCGCTTGCTAGGTTCCTGGCAAACCCACCCCACCCCTTGTATGTCTCAGACAGAGACAGAGAAGCTGCACTGTCTCGCCTGCTGTGTCCCCAGAGAGCTTGGGTGGATCTGATTTCTAAATATGCATCCTTCTCATTTCCACGATTCTGGGCAAGGTCCCTTTGTGTCTGTCTTGTTCACAGGGGTCCTTCCCTGACCCACCCAAGCACATCTGATGTGTTTGCATCTGATGTGCCTAGTTTCCGCCTTGAGTATTTGATGTTTGCATATTGATTTTTCTCACTTATTTCAATGGTTCTATTGTTACAAATGTCATATACAAGGTTAAGCCTTGTCTCCTCACATTATTTATGGTATCTCTATTTTTTAAAACTTTTAAAGAGTTGGGTTTGATTTTTTTTTTCTACATTTTGTTTTTTGTACATCAGCATCCCCAATCCCCATACTTTGTAATGTGAATGTGGGTGAATTTTTATATTGGTTTTGTAAGGACCAGTTATTAAATATTTCATACTTTCCTGTGAAATTTAAGTGCTATCTCAGCCACATTCCGTTTCTACCCATACCTGGAATGGATAAGACTGTGTTCGCCGTTCCGCATCTATCTGTCTGTCTGTCAGCCCCACACTATCCAAGTTACTACACAGGCACAGTGCCTGCTCATCTTCAAGGTTTTCTTGACCATTCTCATCTCTGTGCTCTCCTATGGACATTTTAGAATCATTTATATGGTGCACGCACGCACGCGCGCTGTGTGATTTCCTTTGAAATTGTACTGAATTTATAGGTTCAGTTGAAGGGAACGGATGCCACCCTGATGGAACTTGTGTTTCATGTGCCACAGACTTCTGAAGGCCAAGGCTCCATCTCAGTCACGAATGTGAAAAGTCCTCTGTCTACCAACTTCTCTGCAGTGGAAGGTTCTCTGAATGACCATCCTTGGCTGAACCTTGGCTTCATTACAACAGATGGTTTTCTCAATGGTGAACTGAAGAGGGAAATGATTACTGGAGCGTGATTTGCCAAGATGTTTTTCTAGCCAAGTGATCAAATACATGTACTTAGAGAGAAGAGAGCCTGCGAGAACGGTGTGGGGGCCAGTGCAGCTCTGCCAGCCAGAGCCCTGGGGTGGAGGGATGAGAGCACCTGGGGGCTGCAGCAAGCAAGACTCAGAAGACAACAGTGTGGTCTAGCCTGCAAGTTCCAGGGGACAGCCAGCTCCATTCTCAAGATCATTACTATCTTCTTCCAATATGTACTGGTCTGTTCCAGTTTTCCTACCGTAAATACCTAAAAGTAATAAAAATAAATAAAATAAAATAAAATAAAATAAAATAAACCAGTCCCTAGATTCCTAATGGTAATTAGTAACACCCAATTTCTGTTTAGATAGGCTTTGATGCTGAAAAACAAGAGTGTCTAAAAAGTGAGGGCCTACTTTTTTTGCTTCTTATTACTTTCTAAAATTTAAAATGTATAGATGTATTTTGAAAAACTACATAAATGTAAACAAACTTTTTTTCTTGGAGAGATTCAAAACTCTAGTGATTGTTCATGGACTTACCATTGTCATGGTAAAATCATTTCTGCCTCCAATTATAGAGACCTATGAAAATGTTAATACTTGTCTTTGTTCAAGAACAAATAATGAACAGGACACATCAAGAGATGGTTGTTAGATTCACATATATTCAAGATAATCCCCAACAAGCATATTCATAGGGCTGTTGCCCAGGAGATGTGAGATGCTGTCATCCTGCTAAAATAACTGAATGGTATGTATTTTTAAGTAGAAACTTTTAAAATCCTTGATTGTCAGATTAAGGATTTTACCTTCTGATAAGCCCATATAGTCTCCAGCTCATAATCAAATTTTGGAAGATGACTTTACACAAAGGAAATAAACACAGCTGACCAACCATCATGCCCATCAGGGCATGGAGATGTCTGTGACATCGCTTCCAGAGATTTACGACACTTTTCTGTGCTTTCAAATCAAGTATCTTATTTTTATTCTTTTTTTTTTTTTCTGGTAGTTTATTTCATTTTAGCAACATTATAAATCATTCCAAGTCTGCAAGCTTTTATTTTTTCCTCAAACTATAAGAGCAAGACAACAATTTTAAAAGGTTATGGTTTCCCTTTAAAATCCAGCTAATGTAAAAATAGAAGAATAAGTACACCCCCAAGGCTTGCTGTACAAATCCCACATTCAGTATTCTTAAGAAAGAAAAGGGGAATTGCAATTTTCATGAGTCTTTTCAAAACTGAAAGGATGGAGAATAGACTAAAACAGACAAAGAACAAAAAGCCTTCATTTGAGATCAATAAAAGAACCACCCCAAGCTAGGCAGGTGGGACTGGCCTATAATCTCATTTCTCGGAAGCAAAGACAGTAAGTAGGCTCATGGGTTTAGGCTAGCCTTAGCTAGATAATGAACCCTGGACAAACATAGACACACAGACAGACACACGCGCACACACATACAGAGAGAGAGAGAGAGAGAGAGAGAGAGAGAGAGAGAGAGAGAGAGAAACAATGTTTAAAATCCATAGCTTTAAAAAAGCTAGAACAGTGTAGCTCCTGGTTTTCATCCTGGGGTCTCCCTCTAGTGTAGCACTGTTAGCCAGGATGCTGCTTCCACGTCCCAGGTATCTGGGCATAGGAAGGAACTGAACATCTCTGATCTATAATTAGGAAAGCTATAACATTCCCAGTCACAGACCAGTGTAACACTCCCGATGCCCCCTCCCCAGTCACAGACCTGTGTAACACTCCCAATGCCCCCTCCCCAGTCACAGACCTGTGTAACACTCCCAGTGCCCCCTCCCAGTCACAGACCTGTGTAACACTCTCGATGCTGCTTTCTGTAGTTCCAGGCCTGTGTAATGTTGCTGCAGCATGGAGATATTTTTAAAGTAATATGTTATTTTTAGGAACAGAGAAATCAAAGACTTCTCACTCTTGCTCTATACTGACCTAAGTATTGAGGGGTAATATTTATAGCTATTGTGCTGTAATTATATTAATCACAACTTAATGAGACATATGGGCTTAAAATTACATGCATTGTCTACCATTAAGTAAGGTCCACTGGGAATATTTTTAGTGATTATCATCTTTGTCAATGGCTAAGGGTTTATCTGCTGTGCCATTGACATTTGGACACTTAGGTATTTTGGGGTGTTAGGCTTTCATTTCATTAGTTTGATAAATAAAATGTTCTCACTGAGCTAAAAATAAAAGCATCTCATGAGTCTAAGTGCAGCTCTCCCACATGAATCTATTTTAGATGCGTTGAGGGGCTGGAAGGAGAACAGGGCAGCAGAGATGGGTCACACAGATCCACTGCATCGGAGGCTTGAAGGCTCGTTGTTTACACCAGTGTGGGCTGACTGAGAGTTTGGAGTTGCCAGTAGATCATACTAGAGCAGGAGCCTCAAAGAAGGAACATAGGAGGCCATGAGGCCTTTCTCTCATGAATCAGGACGAAAGTCCTTATAAAGGGTGTGAGCAGCACAGTTAGTTCTCTCTGCAAGTACAAGCAAGAAGGCCTGTACCAGATGCTGGCCCCTTGATCTTGGGCTTCCCAGCCTCCAGAACTGGAAGGGAAGGAATTTCTGATCTTCATAAATAACACTCTCAGCTACCAGAGCTGTACAAAATGGATTGAGCCACATGCATGGTCTTTTTCTGGGGAGATGTGAATTAATGTCCACTTACTCCATAAGTGGCATAATGACAAACCAAATCAAGAGTCCACTCAAGTTCAACTTGGCAAACCAACGAGTTTATTTCTTGCTGAACCAATAATTTTATTGGGGTTATTTTTAGATCAATGACAAAGAGTTAACTACAGGAGCCTGAGTATGCTGGCTAATTTTATGTCAACTTGACACAGGCTAGCATCATCCAAGAGGAGGGAGCCCCAACTGAGAAAATGCTTCCATAAGACTGAGCCTGTAGAGCATTTTCTTAATTAGTGATTGATGTGGGAGGGCCCAGCCCATTGTGGGTGGGGCCATCCCTGGGGTGGGCAAGCTGAACAAGCCATGGGGAGCAAGCCGGGAAGCAGTACCCCTCCATGGCCCTTCCAGTTTCCTACTCTGTGTGAGTTCCTGTTCTGACTTCCTTCAGTGATGGACTACGATGTAGAAGTGTAAGCCAAATCAAACGTTTCTTCCCCATGTTGTCTTTGGTGTCTCATCATAGCAGTAGTAACCCTAACTAGGACACTGAATAACTCCCAAACTGTGCATCTCAAAGTCTCAACCATCATGAATGGTGACTTCTCGGAAGCTGCACCACAGACTCCTTTCAGTCAACCTTCTCCATCCTATACAATCCAGCAGTTCTCAGGATCGTTTGCAGCTGAGGAGTATGATGGGGGACTAAGGGGGGACTAAGACCCTCCCCTTTCCCATCTACAACAGTTCCTGGTTACCAGAGTGTTATTCTGCTTATTAGCTGCCATGGCTACTGTGTTACTCCAAGGTGGCATCAAATTATACCCAGAGGCCAAAAACATACCACAGCCCTAATGTCTGAGGCTTTTGTTTCAAGCCAAGCATTTTTTAAATAGGAGCTGTTTAGATGCAGTGTTGCCAAAGGCTCCGTCCTGTCACCAGTGCTGACAGTGGGGCAGCCAGCCTCCTGCAGCCACCACACATACTGACTCACTGAACTGCTCTCGCATCTTTTAATTATTTTTGTACTATTTTAGAAAATGTCTTTAGTCTATTTAGATGATGCCAACTTCCCTTCTGCTTCCCCCCCCCCTCACTTTTCTCTTGCATTATGGTTTTATAAAATGGGTCATTTCCTTAGCTGTCTATAAAGCTTGGTAAGATAGACAAGTCCCACTTGGTGAAGAGTATTCTCATATCAAAATGCTCAGAATAGCTAACACAGTTCTAAGAGTGACGCCTGTCCACTTGTCTTGAGTCATGGTCATTAAAGTGGAATGGTGTCTCCTAGGCCCTCCGTCTCCTGCTTCTCTGTTCTAGCCTGAGGTGTAGCTCTGAAGTCACCTAAAGGCAACTTTCTGTTCACTAAGGAAGAATGCTACCTTGTTCATGGTTATAACTTAAGAAACTGCATCCACTACATAGTGGAGACACAATATGTTTGAATTCAGCTAGCAGAAAACTTTTCTGCAACTGTATTGAGAAGGGTACATTAGCCAATTTTCCTTTGCTCTAACAAAATACTTGATGCTAGATAATAATAAAACTGAGTTTTATTTCATTCACAGTTTTGGAAATGCCAGAACATGTGGCCCTGCTGCTTCTTAGATCCAATGAGAGCTTCTTACAGACATTGTATCAGTCTCAGGCATACAACAGCAGTTACAAAGCAAGACTGGAATCCATGTAGATCCTGCTCGTTTAAAACAACTTGCTTGTGAATAACTAGCTCACTCCACACATTGGCATTTATCCCTTCAGAAGGCAATGCTTTAGTGTCCTAATTAAGGCCCTGCTTCTTAAAGGCTCCACCACCTACCAACATTGGCACCCTGGGAACGAAGCCTCTAACATAGGACTCTTTGGCACATGGATGCCATATCCAGCTCATAGCGAGGAGAGTGAGGCTGCTCCCGCCTCTTACTGGCAAGCTCCAGGATCTGGTAGTGCCCCTCATGTGCTTGGAGAGAGGGGCAGAGCACCAGAGCTACAGAGTTGTCATCCAGCGCAAGGGAGCTAAAGGAAAGAGATTTCACAGGGAACATGACATATGAGCTTCCAGTGCCACAGCTGGCCACTCCCTGGCTTAACCCTCCACTTAGGGACTCCGAGCATCCCTTCTGAACTCACAGTAGCGCTTCCTATTTCATGTCATTTCAACTACAGGCCTCTTTTTAGCTACAGTTAGGAACTCTAGGCCATGAGAGCCCTTCCTGATCATCTTCAGATCAGCTTGAAGTTTTACCCTTTCCACAGTGAGATCATCAAACTGCCAGTAAACAAGGCCTGGGCCTTTATTTAGGGCTAGGTTTCTCTGCCAAGATCCCATGAACCCAGATATAGGGGTCTTGTAGCCCCTGACCTGAGATACTCCAGAGAGCTAGCTGTTTCCGGGGGGTGTGGATATTCATCACATAGAAGCATCTTCCTTTAGGTCTTCTGTTTCGTTAAACCTCCTGTCTCCACCTTCCCAGCACTGGGGTTACCCGGGTACACCACCCACCCAGCTTTTTACCTGGGTGGTGAGCATACAGACTCAGGTCCTCATGCTGTTGGCCAGCTAGCTACCTCTCCAGCCCCAGAGCCACGCATTTCTTAATCTGTGAACAGGCAGACTCTGTCCCTGAAGCTTAGGACTCCGGATTATGTGACTGAGTGTGAGGAGAGGGAGCAGGAGCCATCCCGGAGTCCTCTGCCGGGCTGAGCAGCCACGTCAGTACTGAGCAGCCTTTCGGTTCCCGTCCCCATGTGCTAACGCCACTGCCATTCACTCTGCCCAGGGAGTCCTCATCAGGGAAAAGCATCGGAGGGCAGCCTTGCTGGCCTCTTGGGCTGGAATATGTACTGCCTGGTTGAGTTTGAATTCCTGGGCCAGCTGGGCTGGGGGTTGCTGTTACAGGAGGGTGGAGTGGCCTCCTTTTTGGCTCCTGGGGGTATCTTTAATGCCACCCACCAATGGCAGCATGCCTCAATATCTATGTGCGCCAGGGTGAGACATATGGCGTATTTTTAACAAATGTGTGCGGATCTGGACAGGAAGGGAAGCTCACCACTGGCACTTCCTTATTTGGCCATTGTTCCTTGCTGCCTTCCCAGCTTATTCTTCTGTGCTCATTTTCTTTCTTCCTCCATGACTTTGAGTGAACTCCTGGGTCCTGCCCCATCCCTGTTCTAGCTGGAGACTCTTCCCATATAGTGTTATAATGGATACTTTGGGAGACTGGCTCCGCCATCTACTGGTATCCCATTGCCAGCCCTGACTTACTCTGGGCCCTGCCCCAGTCCCTGACACTCGTGTGCATGCTATAAACACCTAGTAAATGCCACATGTCTGGATGCCCATCCTTCCTAGTTCTGTCCGGGGACCCCCATTTGGCCTATAGCGTTATCTAGCTCTATGTGCTTGTTACACACAGTACTGTATAACCACAAGATGCAGAACCTGCCCACATTTGTTAGCTTTCTAACTTCGAGTCTCCTTCGCTGTCTGACCTCAGTTCCCATGGCTGTAAAATGGAGATGGTACCTCTTTCTCAGGATTACCAAGATTAGGTATGAGTGAGGTCGTACCTAAGGTACAGTGATGGCTAATTAGTATCTGCTGGCTTTTTCTCTCTAGTTGATTGTATAGATTCAGTTTTTTAGCCTACAAGTTGGAGGGCCAGCATTTCAGTCAGTTAGGTAAAATGAATAACAAACAGTCCTAGAAACTCAGGACAGTCATCTGCTTATAGTCACAGAAATTTCTATACACAAACTCTCAAATGTCCAATTAATTCTCCTATATAAGATGATGCGCTGTTTGCACACAGCCTACATATGGCTAGCTGCCTGTATATTTTAAGCCATCTCTAGATTACTTTTTAAACCCAGGCTAATGTAATGTTATGCAGACAGTTGTTACTCTCAACTTTTAGGGAGTAAGAAAAGCCTGCACATTATACATGTTCAGTATGGATGGGTTGTTTTCCAACACCTTCTCTCCACAGTTGGGTGAATGCATGGATACAGAACCATCGGGTGACTGCGATTCACAACAATGGTGATTAGCATCTTCTCTGTTCTGGGTCCCCCTCTGGGAAGCTCGAAATCTGGCATGTGCCAGAAAAGGACTAGGGATAGTGTCAACCACCAGTGACTGCCCAGTGATGCTGAAGATGCAGAGGCCTAGAAGGGGGATTCTGTTTCTTACAGTGAAATCTCACTACTTAAAGTCACCGTCAGTCAAGTGGAAGAGGCAGGCTGTATCTCCATAGTCCTTCCTGTACTGTAAGCATGCTAAGTCCTGAGGATAAGCTGCCTGCTCCTGCTGCAATCCAGTCTTAGCTGTGCCTGGCAGCAGGCAACAGAGACCTGTGCTGGTTAGTGTCTCCAGATTAGCCCCCTATCAGTGTGGGCTCGCAGGCAATAAAAAGTGTGTAAGTTTCCAAACAGCCCATCATTTAGGCTCAACACAGCTTAGACAGATCTTCTTCCTCCTGCTACTGTGTACATTGGAACCATTTTCCATGTTTATGCTGTACTTGTTACCATAACCCTTCATATGCTTACTGACTGCCGATGAAAATCTACCATTTGGGAAAATCTACCATTGGTTTCTGGGTCTAGCCATCTACCTTAAAATAACAGGAGTTACTGAGCTTCTCTGAGCCTCATTTGTGTGGAGAGGGTTGGCAGCTGACCTGCCTGCCACAGTTCTGAGGGGTAAATGAACGGACACTTTGGGGAAATGACAGGGTGCCTGCTGTACAGTGAGTGCTCTGTGCGGCCTGCTTAGGCACCAGGGCTACAGAGGGAGTTCCAAGCAGGCAGCAGCATTTGGCTGGTTTGGTTTCTCTCAGAGCCATGCCTCAGGGCAAGGGCTGGGTAAATATTTGCACAGGATAGGAAGTTTAAAAGGCAGCTTAATCCTAGATTCTTCTCCCAAAGTAATAAGACCTCTTCCTTGCCGGAAAGTTGACCAATCTTGAATCCTCAGGGTCAGTAGGGACAGCCAGTTATATCAGTGGTGGAGGGTTTTCATGACCTCTTCTCTTGCTGGTACTTTCTGCAGCCTGGCTTCCGCTCAGCCTTTGGTGACTCTGGTATGGCAAAATCAAGGCTCAGTAGGGGCTGGTGACAATACAGCCATGGTAATGTGCCAACTTCCTCCTATGGTTTGGCATGATCAGAGTTTTATTTGATGTGACTTTTGCCTCCCTCTATCTCACTGTGTTCCTACTGTCAGGAAACGACCAGAGGACTCAGAGATGCTAACAGTGTGTGAAATTCAGAGCTGCTCAGCAACCTGTTTGCTTTCCAGCCCACACGTTCCAGGGCTATCCACTCACCAGCACAGGCAGCTTTGGGCTGTGCAGTTACCTTCCCTCTCAGAGCTGTGCTCTGTCTTTTCTCTCCCTTCTCTAGGGACTTTCTGTACCAGGCTCCCAGCTGGCAAAGCCTTTGTCCCTCTCAGCCAGCTACTTAAGCCATGGCTCTCCTGGAAGCCGCAGGGATCATCTTACCTTTGCACTTGCTGCCTGTCTGTCTAGAAGCTTTCCTTATGGCTGTCTGCAGCATGTGCCTACTCACTTGAACAAAGATCTTTCTGAAACTCTTCTTCCTCCAAGAGACCCTTTGAAGCCTCACCTTCTCTCTTCTACCTCTACCTCCTTTAGGTGCAAACTTCCTGGGACATATTTTGACTCACTTGTTTGCTTATATTGCTGTTTTCCCTCTCTGATAGTAGAGCCCGCCGAGCGCAGGAACTATGCCTCCAGAGCCTGGAACACTTTGTACTCCATAAATGTGTGCTGAAGAGAAGGGCTCAGCTTACAGCTAACAAACATGTCAGGCTTTCAGGGAATGAATCCACCAGCACTGCAGGAGAGAAAGTGAACAGGGATCCATGGCGGTGTGGAAGCAGACATAGCAGGCAGTGCCTGTGCACTGCACAAGGGGAGCAGGCGCGGCTTGGAAGGTGGCTGTAGGCTGAGGTTGAGGGCCAGTCTGACACTGATGTCACACAGTGGCATTCTTCAAAGCTGGCACAGGGAGCTTTGGGCAGATAGCCAGGCCTCTGGCTAGCAGAATACAGGACAGGAGTGCAGGCAGAGAGAAGCAGGTCTTACCTCGGAGGCTCATTCTCGGGGTGATCAGTCAGACGGGTGGCTCACCCAGATATTCAGAGGTGGACCAGCATGTCCTGTCAGGTAACTCTTCCCTCTGAAACATTCTCTGCTACTGCCCTCACTAGAGCTACAGGAGCGCTAGGTCCACACTGAGTGACCTTTTCACTGTGACTTCTGCCAGCAGGAGAGGGTAGGGCTGAGAAAGTGGTCTGTGCATCCAGGAGTGTTCATCTGGAGAGGGTCAACTTAGTACCCAGGAAGAAACCACACCTGTCCAAGATCATCTCCTCCCCACCAGACAAACAGAAAACAACTTTGGGCCGACACAGGAGGAGTTAGAAAGGGGTGGTAGAAAGGCAAGAAAGTTGTGCAATAATGAGTGAAATTCTCAAATAGTTTTTAAAGGAATAAGAATGACATATTGCTTTTCAATATTCCATGATATTGGAATATCATGGTTTAAGGGATGTTGTTTTTTTAATAAATGTTTACGCTACATCCTTATAAAAACTCTGCTCTGATGGTTGTCTGTTATAACTGGTGACTATGGGCAGAGTCTTAAAAGTAGAAGTCTCCCATAATTTCAGACAAAACAGCCCTGCATAGGTAATTGTATATTTTACACAACCCCACACTGAACACCTGCATGTACACATCACAGACACTATGACAGGACGTTCAAAGGCATCAGTTATTAAAACAGGCCTTAGTCCTCCCTGGCCATACCCTGTACTGCTGTAGTACACAGTCGCCATAGCGCAGGTGGCCAGTCATGCTAGTTAAGAGTAAATACAACTTAAAATTGAGATTCCTCAGCCACAGTGGTGGAGTTTAGGAGCTTGGTCAGCATCCTTAGCTGGTGGCTGTTGTTAGGCAACAGATCCAGATTTTCCATCCCTGCAGAAAGTTCTACTGGACAGTGATATTCTGGAGCAGTGGTTCTCAACCGTCCTAATGCTGTGACCCTGTAATACAGTTACTCATGTTAGTGGTGACCCCCTAACCATAAAATTATTTCATTGCTACCTCATAACTCTAAATTTGCTGTTGTTATGAATTGTAATGTAAATATCTAATATGCAGGGTATCTGATACGTGACCCTTAAAGGGCTTGCAGCCCACAGGTTGAGAACCTCTTTTCTGTAATAACTGCTTACAGCTGGTTCCATGTTACCCTGTGCTTATGTATACACATGCATGCCTCTACATGGTAGACAGAGACTGTTTAGTATATCTACTGTATATCCGTGTTCAGGACCCTCCTCTTGTCACTTACTCCAGCATAGACGTCTTTTTTTTTTTTTTTTAATCAGTAGCAGACAAACATATTCATCCTATCTCCTAGTGATGGATATTTGGCTGATGCTGAAGTCACACTGTCATGTGACTGTCCTTGCCACTTAAATCTAGCTCTCTAGCCCGCTCTTACCAGGGATGTCCAGTGAGGTGGTAACCAGCATGCCAAGCACAGTCAGCACTCAGCACTCTCATCAGCTCGTGGGGCCTTCACAGATGTCCAAAAGCTTGTGTCTAGTTGTTCTAGCCTCCAGAGCATCCTGCCTCCGTCAGCCCCCTTTACCACCCACAGGAGGCTTCCGGGGATGTAGAGCCCCAAAGCCACAGCCATTCACTCAAAGGAGGGTTGTTTCAGTTTTGTTTGTTTGTGCCACGTCCCCCAATAAACACACTCAGGCACATGTACACACACACACACACACACACACACACACACACACAGTGCACAAACATAGCCTGTTTTGTATCCAGACTCATGCTAGTTTTATTGACCACCTCCTGGGTACCTGGCTTTCAGAAGGCACCATGTCTGTTATATGAGTGTACAATGGAACCCTTGTAGCCTAGGAGGGGGGCAGGGGACAGATGGCTGTCATTAGGCCTGGTCCCCAGCTCTGGACATGGTGCTTCCTTGGGAAGGAGGCAGAGAGTCTGCAAAGATGAAGGCAGTTGTGCGCTGGTGTGTGAAGAGAATTCAAGTGTTATCAACCTGGCCCATCAGGGCTGATTGCTTTTCTCCTTAATGCAGGCCCAAAAGGAATTCTAATCATTTTGGTGTCTTTATTTCTAAACTAACTCAGCCTCTCCTCCTCGCCCCTATAGCTCTTCTCAGCCCGCAGGACACAGAGTTCAGTCTGATTCCCTGGTTTGGATCCCCATCCTGTAAAGGGAAGAACTCTGAGCTCTCTGCCCTTCACTCAGTCACCCTCCATGACAGCAGAGACAGAGTAATTCTGAAGACAGCTGCTGGCTTAAAAATGACCCTGCTCAGAAGCCACCGAAAGCCTAGATACCCTGAGCCTTCGTGATCATTTACTTTTGCTGACAGAGTTTAAGCCACATTCTAGGCATTGCTGTTCATCTTGATTCTCTACTAGATGGGAAAGGAGGTGATAAGCAGAGTGTAGGAGCCTCCATTCAGTGTGGGCTTGGACCAGGGAAGGAGCATCAGGAAGACTGCATCCATCCTCCCAGGGCAGTAAGCCCTTCATGCCTCCTCTGGCAGCCCAGCTCCACCCTACCCCTTCTACTTCCCAGCTCTCCTGGAGAAAGACCTGAATGTGTTGCGAACCTGGACTTTGAGACTTTGGGGCCAGACACTTGGATTCCTCTGCCGTCCACACTCATGGCGCCCTGCATCACAAAGGGATGGGGAGCAGGGCACTGCTTTCACCCTTCTCTTTCTTGCCCCAGGCCCATTAGCAGCCTTTCTGGCCCACATCCCATCTCTGAATCAGGCATGACCAACCCACACATGAATCCACACTACCTCCAGAATAAAGTACAGAAAAGCAATAGATAAAGGGCCTCATTTAGTAGAAGCTTAAATTTCAAGCATAGCAATGCTGGCTCAGGTCAGTGGAGATTTACAACAGCAGGTGCAGGGGACCTTCGAGGAGGGGCAGAAAGTGATTTGTGTGCGTGTTGGGGGAGGGCAGGGGCCCAGGCACATCTGATCTGTCTGCTACTGGAAGAAAAATAAACTCCATTTGCACTTCTGTTCTTTAAAGAAACAAAAGGGTTGAAAGAAACTTTAAGCCAACCACCTTCCTGTCTATTCATCTGATTCTCTCAGATAGATTAGAAAAGGATCCAAGGTTATATCCCACCTCTCCTTACCCCAAAATATGGTATGGGAGACACTAACACCCCACCAACCCCACAGTGCACTCCCTGCTCACAGAATCTTCTAATAGTCAGCTCTGTGACTCTGAGCTCACGAAACATAATGGAAAAGAAAGTTTCAAAGCAATCTTCTAAGTGACTGAGAACAAGAGGCCGAAGGGCCAGACAGCCTGTTGAAAGGCTTTTAAATATCATTCTGAACATCTGATTTATCCTTTTCTATAAATGAACAATTAGCTGTAGCATGGGGTTATGTAACTATTGGGCACGTGTTACTCTAAGGCGAGTAAGTACTCACTGGACCTGGATAAGAGCATTATCCCGAGAGTACCACATGGCTAGAAAGGACGCTATGTACGAGACCCACTCTCTTCCCTCCCCACACTATTTCATTGCCATTTCTAAAATAAGTACAACCTTATCTCCTGGGGAAAACATCCAGAGCACTATTGAAACAAGCAAACAGCTTGGGTGGAGCTGAGGTTCTGAATGGAAGAGAAACTACTGTCTGGGTGGTCTTCCAAAGCTCTTCATGGCTTCAAGCCCAGGAGACCTTCCAGGTTGTCTTCCTGATGAGGGGATCCTTGCATTACTTCTGTTAAGTCAGACTCTGCAAGCCCCCCACCACACAATGCCCCTATGCATGGCCTGTAATGGAGAATAGGAAGGCAGGATCTGGAGGGAAACATGGTTCAAGACCCATCAGAGAAAGTGGTCAGTAGGGCACCCCATTCCATGGAGACCATGTGGGATCTACTTATCCCAAGTCAGGGAGGGAAATATCTGAGGAAAGAATCTCTGGGCCTCTCTTTCTCTCCCTCTGACTCGCTGGCCTGGAACACTGGTTCTGAAATTCTGCACTGAGAATGTTTTCTTTATAAAATCCAACAATGGCAAGCTTTTTTCAACTCATGGAAAAGCATGTAGGCAAGTCCCATCCACAAGTCTGCATTCATCCTGCGTTATCTTCACTGTATATATATATAATCCTACCTCAGCCCATCCCACCCTGCCCCCAGAAACCCTATGAAGTAAGCAAGTTCTCATTAGAAGGTGTCAGCCTAGCTTCAGCCATACGCGTGTCATAGTGAGTCCTTTGCATGGTAGTTCCTTAGGTGGTGCAGAAAGTAAAACCAACAGGATTGTCACACTGCATGGAGAAGGTCTGGCCTCACCCAGTTCCCTGTACCTAACAGATGCAGAGACCCTCCCAAAGTCATCTCTGAGAGACAGCAAACCACGTGATGCTATTCAGAGCTACCAGAAATGTCCGTTCAGGTGGAAAGGGGACATATTAAAGAGTGTGAACCGCGTGTTTGTAATTCAATAGAATTAGCTCAGTGACGTAAAAACAAGGCACCACTTAGGATCTCACAGTGAGAACTGCCAGTTTGAGTCCTTGGCTGTGTGGGAGCCTGCGTGCCAGCTGCCTGTGGTGATGTCAAAGTTGGTAAACATGAGCGCTGGGGAAAGTAGATGTACAGTCATTTTCCCTCTTATAGAAAGTTTTGTGACTGGGAAAGGGGCCAGGTCAATATTATATGGAAGAGATCTATCTTTGCCATGGTACTAGCGTGACAGGTGACACATGTGACCTGAAGCTCGATGCTCAGCTCCTTAAAGACACAGACTCAAACACTGCTCCTTCACTCACTGTGAATGGAGCAGTCCAGATCCCTCTGCCGTGCCTTAAGATGATTTAACAGACTGTGTTGTTATGTTCGTGATGCCAAATCACGTGGTCTGAGGGTCTCGGCGCTCCCTCATGCAGCCACAGAACATCCCGATAACGCCCTTGGTACAGTCATGGCTTCTTAGAGTCACTCGGAGAGGTCTCTCAGAGGTATCTTGAAGGCCAGGTTTAGAAGTAGCTGGGGGTACTTCACTGTGTTTATGATAGTCTGGAATTCTGCTGTGGCCTAGATATTTCCTGATGTATTATGGGTGTCAGGGTTGGGGAATGTCAATCCCCTTTCCTACATCAGACAGGATGGGCCACTCTGGCAATTTGACTTTGTGCTCTGCCAAGCCAAGTTGTCTTTAAATGGCTCATTTGCTAAAGCACTTGCTGTGTGAACACGGTGACCTGACATGTGAAGCCTTAGCATGCACATGAAAGTGTCATGTGCCTGTAACCCCAGGGTTAGTTGGTGAGAGTAGGCTAGCCTGGGGGCTCGCCATCCACATCTACCACGTGTAGCTAATACAAGGTCAGTAAGAGACCCTATCTTAAAAAACTGAAGTGGAGCATGATAGCAGATACCCAGTATCAAGTACCTCTGTATACACATGGGAGAACACCACACACACACATACACACACCCCCACACACACAAATAATTTTTTTGAATCTGCAAATTCTGCAGAATATTGCTGCTGGCTGTCCTTCCCTTCCATACAGTAAAAGCCTCAGAACTGGGGAGAGAATTCTGGGCAGCCATGTGCAATTATTCCATATTCTCATGTGAATATACAAGTCTTCCCTTGTCTACCAGCATCCCGGACCTGCCTAATAAGAACAGAGTTCAGCTGTCATTTATTTCTTTAATCAGCTATTTTTAGCTGAATTTGCTGGAGGCTTAGAAAGTAGTCAAACTGGTTTTTGTTATACTTTCAAAGATGATAGTTGGTACATGTAAATGTTTATATGCGATAGATAGATAGATATAATGATATATATGTGTGTACATATGTGTATGTATCTATTCATTCTAGAAGCATAATTGAATAATACTCACAGCCCCCATCCTCCTATTCTGTTCTTTGCTTACTACCAGCCTTGCTCCCCTCCCCATCCCCAGAGGTAGCCAGTTCTGAGATCTGTGTTTATCATTCTCTCTTGTTTTTAAAAGATTTTTGTCAGATATATGTGTATGCTTCAGAGACTTGCGGTTTAGTTTTTTGTGTTGCACGGACAAACAGACTTTCCCAGCCAGTTGAACTTGTTCTTCTGCAGTAGCTTTTGTAGGGGCTGCTCCCCCTCCCCCGGTAGCCTGCAATTGCTCAGAAGCAGCCAGGAGCTCTCTGTTTGAAATTTCCTGCAGAGAGACTTTATCATCAGCCCGAGAAAATCAGTGCTGTTGCTTTACGGTGTGTTTGGTCTGATTCTAAACTTTCCCCTCTAATCTCTCTGTTTTCCACATTCATTTTACTCAGGAGGTGTCACCCATGAGCTGGCACCATGCTAGACCAGCAGAGAAGCAAAGAGAACACAGCACCCCTACTCCCATGGGAGCTTGTCTCCAACCTCCTGCCTCCAGCCCTCCACTGTTACCTGAGTGTCAATAATGGTCCAAGTGACTCAGGGCAATGGCAGGGATCAGGGAACAGAGGGGAAGGTTGTAGAAGACCTAGAAACCAGCCTTTTGGGGTGTCTAACTATACTCTGAGCCCCTTGTGACCTCAGCATTGGTATTTCTGGCTTGAACTGTTTCTGGCAACCTCATTTGCTCATACAAATGTATTGTGTCATTACCATGACACTTAGGCAGGGCCCCCTACCACACATATAGTTCCAGGACTTAGCAATGAAAGAGGAAAGTGGACTCATAAGGCCTGCAGCCTGACATCCCAGATTACAGTTTTATACATGAGAGGAGCTTAAAAGCCATCCTAGGTCATTAAACGTGAGATTGATTACACAGATAGAATGCCTGGGTAGGATAACTGCAGGACCTCAGAAATATATATGTATTTTTTCATGATAATACATGTGTACATGACTTTATCTATATATACATATATTTCACACATTCTTGACCTCCACATGACTCCGTCTCCAGAACGACTGACATTCTTTAATCCCTGAATAAAATGTAATGGAAGCCAAGACTCCAGCCATCCCACTTCTAAAGCTGCTTCCGTTGTCTGCACAGGACTGCTGTCAGTGGAGCTGCATGCTTCTGGAAAGTCATACTGTGCATGTTCTCAAGCCTGCTTCTGCCAATTGGACTTGTTACTAAACTGCAAGATTTCATTAAATGTTGTCACATACTGATGAAATGTTAATTTTTAAAAAAGCTATCTTCAGTGACAAACCTAATTGAATGCTTTCAAAAGCCTCTAAAGATGAGGCACTTTTAAACAGCTTTTGAAGTTTGAACAAGGCAACTGCAGAAGGTTTGGGGAGGGGATAAGACATTAAAATCTGGAAGAATTCCACCTTCAACTGCTACAGGTTTCTTTAGCTTATGGTCCACTTTAAGTGGACTGCATGGTAGTTATACATAATGCTTTGTGAGAAAGACCTCTGTGCCGCAGACAATATCTAAAGCAAGGACATTGAAAGATTAGCAAATATGCCAACTAGATTTTAATTTAAAACAAGATTATAATTGTGTATATGTGGGCAGGTAGACATATAGATATAAATATCTACGTATATGTGTTTGGGCGCATGGATGTGGACATGCACATGTATACATTTGTATTTAGGTGAAGATATGTGGATATGTGTTCACACGTGTTTGTATTTGGGTGCATGGATGTGGGCATGTGTATGATTACTGATATGTGTGTGAGAGAAATTGATTCATGTGATTCCCATCTTGAGTGATCTCCCATTGTCCTGGCTATTGTGCGGCACCTTGGAGATGAGGTTCATGCTGTCTTTTGCCTGCTTCCTGGGATCTCCCTCCTGGGGCTTCTAGAAGATTTCACTTGCAAAGCTTATTTGATTTTCATTTTGTTAACTTTGTTTTTACTTACAAGAATTATAGTGAGAGCCCCAAGGAAAGAGTCCACATTAAAAAGCAGTCATTTCAAAGGGGAGAAAAGAGACTGTCAGCCTGCTGGATGGATGAGGGGGGTCATGACCTCTCAGTGCTCTGACCTCTTCAGCCCTGTCAGACCTGAGATGGCCTTCTTCTGACTGCCTTCCCCAAAGGCAGCCCCTGCTGGTTAGAGCCTGCTGAGCTTCAGTGGCTGGGATACAGAAAAGAAAGTGGGCTGAGTGTTCAAAACTCTAGGGCAGTACAAGGATGAGGAGAACCGCTTAGACCTGAAAGTAAACTACCTTTCATATACTGAATGTATATTTTAGACTCTCATATTTCCCAGTAGATGTCAAGAGAGTCTGATGAAATTTTAGGCCTCTAAGGAGAATAATATCAGTAAATAGGGAGCAGTTTCAGATCCACTTCTACCCAAGCCTCTTCTCTTCAGCATGTCCAACTGCACAAGTCCCTATGCCTTATGTTTGATCAGCATAAGTAGGCGTGCACACAGGTGTGCGAGTGTATGTTGAAGACTTTACATAAGGACCACTTCAGCACCAGCCAAGATTGGCCCAACCTCCAATCTGAGGTGCTTCAACTTCTTGAATACTTGAAGAATAAGGGCAAACATGAGAAAGCCAGTAGCTTGTGAAAAGGTATTTCAAGAACCAGGGAACTCGAAGCATGATCCCTGGGAAAACTAGAGAGAATTCGGCTACGCCATACAAGGAGTGGTGCAGGATTTCAGCCATCCCAGGAGAATACTAAGCCATCCAAGCCTCCCTCCATTTGAACAGTGTTATGGCTGGAATAGGCCGTCTTTGCAGGGTTTGCGGCTATGGAAACCACTGTTCTCCCCTTGCTGAAGGGAAGAGGCTTGAGTAAATGAGAAGGGTGGGAGGAGAGCTGCGGGAGGGGCACCAACACAGGAGCTTTGTGTAGCTACTCCAAGGAGTAACGAGACCCTGCCCAAGGGACCGCAGGCCTCCGCAGAAAGACATTGCGGAGACATGAGTCATCCCCATCTTAAAAGAACACAGTGGAGCCCTAGGGGTTTGGGAGCCTCCCTTATCAAGAGGTGGGCCTCTGAAGTGTACAGACCATGCTCAGCTACAGGTTGGCATCAGCCTATTTTATTATCTATTTAACTAAGGGGTTTAAATGAGAATTGCCTGGAATTGTACACACTGTTATCAAGTGAGCTGGCTTAATGGATCAGACTATCCAGGGAGTGTTAGAAGTAACTGAATATGGCACCCGACAGAGCACAGATTCAAAGGAGGCTGTGCAGCAGGCCTGGGAAAGACTCACACCTTGTGTGGCCAAAAAGGAAGGACCTGGGTCTAGCTGCAAACCATCCAATATCTACTTCTGGGACAGGCCCATGTCTTCCCAATAAGAATGGCACTTACACTCCATTGCGAAAGAATTTCTGTAGTCTAAGGATGAGCTACTTGTATTCTTAATGTTTCACTCAGTCACACAGTCTTAACATGAATGGAAGCATGCAGTGTCTGGTAAGCCGCCTTTGGAGCAGCACAGCACGAGCTTGGCTCCTGTCCTTGTCACTGGTTGCTGGGGTGACCTGTGTTACTTTTCAGTGGCTCAAAGTAAGAGTGGTAATAAAGTCCACATAGCTTCCACATTGGTTTTCTGTAGAGATTCGACGCGCTCGTGTGTGTGAACTGCTTGGTATGGTTACCAGCGAGAGTGGGCGTCAGTGAGCACAGAGATTGCTCTCAAACTAGTGATGGTGATGATGATAATAATAATATGAAATAAGATAAAAGGCTTTTTCTGCTTGTTGGTTTGTTTTGCCTTATTTGGAAAGATGTGTGCAACTTTTACTACATGTCTTAGATAAATAGCTGTAAGACTTAGTGGAAATTAAGGAGGTTATGAAAAGTGTCTGAAGACTGGTTAGAAGTGACTCCCTTTGACTCTCTGCAGAGCACATGTATCCCTGGATACAGGAAAGCTGGAGATGGTCAGCAGTTTAGCAAAAGTTACCCCGGGTGAGTGGTTTGAGCAGTAGACATAACTGACTTTGTCAATTGTTGGACTTTGCCTCTGGTTCCCCCAGTCTCTGCTGTTCAGTTGGGTTCATTCAGGCTAGCAGTAACCCATACGCACTTCTTTCTGTTAAACAGCTTGCTCTGTAGTTGACCTCAACCCATGAGATTTCACAGCCTTTTTTCTCATCTTTGGTGTATAATTCATAAGTTCCTCAGATAGTCTAGACTTTATAGTAAATAACCTTTAGTCTAGACTGCTTCATCCTCACCCCCACCTAATGGGGAAATGGCTTTCTCTGTGTTTTTTCACCTCCACCTAATGGGGAAATGGCTTTCTCTGTGTTTTTTCACCTCCACCTAATGGGGAAACGGTTTTTCTCTGTAGTCGCTCCCCAAATGGAAATGGGCAATGTGGAAAAATACTTCTTTGCTTCTAAAGAACATGAGGTTTTAACATACAGTGCTAGTCTGCTAGCTAGTCTCTTAGAAGAATTAAAAAGCATTTCATCCCTGGGAAATGCTGGCATACACCTTTAATCCCAGCACTCAGAAGGCAGAGGCAGGTATATCTCTGAGTTTAAGGCTAGCCTGATCTACAGAGTGAGTTCCAGGACAGCCAGGGCTACATTAATGATGTTTTTCCTTATCTTTATGCCATCATTTCTTGACAAGGTAATGAATAATTTAAAATGATAGATTAGATAGATGATAGATAGATAGATAGATAGATAGATAATAGATAGATAGATAGATAGATGAAGAGATTGATAATTCCTGACATGATTTTACACAAAGAACCTTCGTTAATGATTGAAACCCACATCCTTGGCCTACCTTCCTTTGTTGAGACACATAGGCTATGTTGTCTTGGTTAGAGCTGCAGTGCCAGTGTCGACAGGGTGTGAGGCTATCCCACTCTGGCTGTCTGCATCCCAGTGTCAGGCAGGGTGTGAGGCTATCCCGCTCTAGCTGTCTGCATCCCAGAGTCAGGCAGGGTGTGAGGCTACCCTGCTCTGGCTGTCTGCATCCCAGTGCCAGGCAGGGTGTGAGGCTACCCCGCTCTGGCTCTCTGCATCCCAGTGGTAGGCAGGGTGTGAGGCTATCCCACCCTGGCTCTCTGCATCCCAGTGTTTCCTAGCTTTGAACCTTTTCAGGATTCAGGGAGAAGTTATATGCATGTGTCTCAGAAAACTACACATTTTCCCCTTTCCACAATGTTTGGGATGGAACTCTTCCAAGGAGTTTGTGTGGACTCCTGGTTTTTCTCCATCAACTTCCTACTACCCCTCACCCCTACCCCAACACTTTGGAGTCCTCCATGCACACAAAGTCACTGAACCAGAGGCTTTCTCACACTAGTCTTTACCTCTACACCCGTTAGGTGTGGATTGTCCCCAAAGGTCCCTGTGCTGTGAGATCAATCCCTAGGGTGCTGATATGACAGAATGGTAGAGCCATAAAGACGTGAGACCCACTGGGAGGTAAGCAGGTCATCAAAACCCCCCAGAAGGGAGCAGTTGTGGTTTTGCAACAGAGTTTCTTTCTTTCTTTCTTTCTTCTTTCTTTCTTTCTTTCTTTCTTTCTTTCTTTTCTTTCTTTTCTTTCTTTCTTCTTTTTTTTTTTTTCTAAAAGACTGAGTTGTGTAAAGAGTAAAACTGACCCTCCTGACCTGTGCTCCTCGCCTGGACCTGTGATGTCCCCCTCATACATTGCCTCATCACGGTGCCACGGCGACCTTACGTATTAATTACTTTACTGCTGCTGTGATAAAATACCATGGCCAAAAGCAACTTAGGGAGGAAGAGGTTTGCTTATGCTCACAAAGGGGTGGAGTCTGTAATGGCAGGGAGAACAGGTATCGTGTCTGGAATGAGAAGCTAGCTGATCACATTTTCATCAAGATAGCTCCCCTCCCAGTGACATATTTTCTCCAGAAAGGTTCTCTCTCTGAGAGTTCCATATCTCCCCGAGCAGTGCCACGAATGGAGGGCCAGCTGTTCAAGTACCTGAGCCTATGGAGGACACTTCTCATTCAAACCACCACGGCACAGTTCAGGGTTTTATGTTCTGTTTTGTTTTAATGGCAATACATCAGATATTTGTGGAAACGAGGAAACATTTATTAGGTAATTTTGTCCACCCCTAAGAGTTATTACATACAGTGTCACACACCAATCAAGAGTATGGTTCAGCCATTCACATACCACCTTTCTCTGTGGATGCAGCTGGGGTCCTTTGAATACGTTTGTGTATGCTAGATACACCCCATCTAGTCTAAAATTGTTTGACTCTACCTCTTCCTTCCAAAAATGATTTCCTTGATCATCAACATTGACAAGTATCTCCTTATTTCATAGGCATTAGGGTAGCTATGGTTAAGAAAGTAGATATTAGTGAATGTTGACGAGGATGTGGGGGAACTGAAACCGTCAGGGTGTTGGTGGGGATGTAAAGTCCTTAGGGAAGTGTGCACTTGAGAACATGTCCATGCAAAACTACTGACATTATCATGTTAGCTAAGAGACAGAAACAACCCAGATGCCTGCCGACTGAGAAACTGCCTTTGGTAATCTGGGTGCCTGAGCAGACACATGAATTGTGTATATCCCTTCTGTCAAGTGCACTACAGCTATGCAGTAAACAGAAATGAAATGGCCACAGCCTGAATGAATTCTGAGAACAAGGCAAATACAGGAAGCCAGCTGCAAAGGGCCACGTGTTCTGTGGTGTATTTAGATGAAATGTCCAGTCAGTGCATCCATACAGACAGCAGACTGGACGTTGCCAGAGGAAGAACTGAAAGTACCTATTGACTGATTTGGGGTTCCTGTTGGGATGATAAAGATGTTCAAAACTTGACTGTAGGATTTCAGCTGGAGTCTGAATATACAGAAGCTATTTTATGGTGGACACTTTAAATGGAAAATTATGTGGTATGTGGATTACATGTTGATAAAGTTGCTATCGGACTAGGCGGGGGTATGGGTCAGGCTCTCTGTGTCTGATCACTGACTGCTCTGGTAGAGGAAGGAAGATGATGGTAATGACCAGGTTTCTGTGTGGCAGCTCAGACCTCCTGAGCCCTGTAGAATGGCAGGGGAGGCCATCACTCAGAATTATCCCACAAGGGAAGAGAAAGCAGGTTTGTGTCTATGAATATATAGTGCCCAGCACTTCTAGCCTGCTCATTGCAAGACCCAACAAGCTGCTACAGCCAGAGAAAGTTCAGACAGGAAGAGATAGTGACAGAGACAGAAGGGTAGCTGTCCCAGGTGGACAGCAGAGCACATAGGCACTACCAACCCTGCAGGTGAGGCCTGGATGACTGCATAGACATGGTGAGCTCATAGCAATGCCTACTCACAGGAGTACCTAAACCTGCCTGTCAGTGTTCTCATGCCCTACGGGGAGTGATTGTACCTAGGACCTCAGAGGGGTCACATGAGAGGTGAAGAGTTGACACTCGGGGTGTATCTAAGAATTGAGGATGAATGTTCTCAATATGTCTGTATTTTATAACCTCTGTTGTCTAATTCTTAATTATTTCTCTTCTGAATGGATGCCTAACAGAAAAGCAGTCAATCAGTGATTGACACTTTATTATATTATTATTATTATTATTATTCTCAGCTTAAGCTGCTTCCCTTTTAATGGTCCTGGCACCTTGTTTAGTACAGTGAACCACTTTGACCCTGCCCATCCCAGCTGGTGTGGCTCTGCCATCTCCCTCCATCTTGCCGTCAGTGGAGTCCAGCAAAGGCTCCATCCTAGCAAGCACACCCATGCTCCTTTGTGTTCCTCTTGGTTTCCCAGGGCTGTATCTGAGGGTCAAAGCCCGCAGGGAGCCTGTTTCCCCATGAAGCCTCTGCAGGCTAGTGACTGGGGCCAGGGGCTGTGGTGCCAGGCCATTCTGAGTTCTACTTCTGTCAAAAGCATTCACACTCATCGTGTCCCATTGCTCATAGGTGATAGAAACAGCCCAGTTAGTGAACAGCCAGGGGAAACAGGGTTAAGGGAATTCCAGACTGTTAAACTGAGCTCATGCTGTCAAGAGGAAAACTTAGTTTAAGGATTTGCTCACTTATGAAAATATCTCTGGACTGTTTCAGGCTGTGACTCTGCAATTAACCTGACATTGTCCAAGTCCCAAATTGCTGTGAATGATGTCTTCTTGGCTCTCCGGGAGATTGCTGGAGCTAGGAATCTCATGAGACAGTTTAAGTCTGTGTATGTTCCTGGAAATAATACCCATCAGGTGAGTGTATGTGACTATAGTTCCTGTCTGTCTGCTATGTTTTAGGATTGAGGCCACAGCCACAAGGCAGTTTCCCCTCAGCCCCTGTAGAATAAGGAATTCATTCTAGATGGACTCCCAAGTTCCCTCTTAATGGAGTATTTGGGCTCCACTAAGTCTGAAAGTGTCTCAGTTCATTTGGGCCCCAGACAATGTAGCTGGTGAAAAGTGGGTTGGAAATCACCCATGTTACAGCCATGGGTCCTGTCTCAGCTGTAGACTATAGCCGAAGGCAAGGTGCTAACTTAGGATCCAGCTGCCAATCATTCCAAGGGAGAGGCTGGCTAGACATAGTCCCAATTTTATTCCTGTGTATAGATAAGCTGATGTCCCAGGATAACCCAGCAGAACCCTGGCTGGTTCTTCCTCGTGCGTGCTCCTACAGTGCACCTGAGGAGCACGCCTGACCTTAGTCTCCCCTTGGCTTCCCACAGCAAGGAGGCCAGAGAAGCAGCAGCCTGAGTCCAAAAGGAAGTTATCTGCCTTATATACATAGCAGCCATGGGCAGACCTTGATTCTCAGAGAAGTTCTGGAAGTATTGATCATTGCTGCTGATAATCATACAAAATCACCCATAAAGATATCAAGACCCGAGAGTTCGACTCTCCATGTTAAAGCGCTGTTTCTCATCCTTTGTTTTTTAAATCTGTGACCAGCACCACCACGAAATATAGTCAATCAAATCACTAAACGTGTAAGCTTACCATTTCAAAAAAATCAGCATTTCCGAGTGTGTGTTGTAGACTAGTTACAGAGTCATGCTGGGGCTGGTGATACGTGACGGCATTTAAACCAGAGACTGTCAAAGGCAAATGGCTGCACTAGTCGGCAGAGAAAAAAACCACAAAAGTAGTGTGTGACCATCACAGGGCACTGATTTGGCCAGCTTCACATAAATACACGTTAGCTGTAAATCATGGGCATGATGAGTACCCGGACCCTGTCTCCCCACCGCAGTGCTGTCACCCCTCCAGGCCTCAGTTTCCATGTTGCGTATTGTTCCTCTCATAGTCAGGCGGTGACATCGCACACTCAGCAGAATACCCCTGTGCTGGTGACTGACAGACGGGGAGGGAAGGGACGTAAACACACTGAAGATGAAGTTAGGAAGAGTGTGAATGTAGAGAAACGCTCCACAGCAGCAGAAAGACAAGGGAATGAGACAGAGGCAGGCTTGCTGTGCACAGCTGCTTTTGAGTCCGAGTCTCGGGCTCCGCTCGAAGGGGAGTTCCAGCTTTGGGGGAGACAAAACGTGGCGGCTCTCCAGGAAGCTATTCTAATCTCCTAAAAGATATAGCACAATTTAAAATAAAAAGCACATAGAAGTTTATGCTTAAAAGTTTTGGGGAAAATATAATAAACAGATTTGTGGGAGGTAGGAAGAGACTAAAGGACAAGAAAGGACGCTGTGCTTCCTACTGTGGGAGATCCTCTTCTGTCTGCTGGGAGCACACCGACAACAAGACTGCGGATCATTTCGCTGGTTTTGGGTTTTTCCAAGCTATTGTCAATTTAAAGAATGTTAAAGTTACAGCTGTGAGTCCAGTGGGGGCAAGGGATTCTGATATGTTTTGTCTGTCACATCCTTGGGGTCCACAGGCGCGAGTTATGCATAGGAGGTACCCATTAAACATGTGTGGTGCTTCTTCAGGTCAGAGGCTGTATCTGAACACAGAGAGAGCATAAGTAAGAGAGTGCAGGGATAGACCAGAGTCTGAGGCAAGCCGTGCTGGCTCTGAGCCTAGGACTTGGCAGGGCTTATGGTTTGGACGTTCATGTCCTCAGATGTGCTGTAGACTCGGTCCTCTGCTGATGGTGCCACTGAGAGAACTTTAGGAGGTGAGGAAGGAAATAGCTTACTGGCAGTGTGCTCACCCCATTCCTCCTTTCTGGACACCAGAAACTCAGTGTCTCTTCCACCACACAGACCTGCCATAATGAGCCACTTCACCACAAGCTGGAGACTAGCCACAGCCCTCAGAAGCCATGTCCCAAACTGAAGCTTTCCCCCTGTAGGCTGGCTTCCCTCAAGAGGTTTGCACAGCAGCAGGAAACCGTAGCACACTAGGCAGAGTCTGCCTGTCACTTCTAACATTTGATCTTTGGTTCCATAGCTTCAAGAAAAATGTGTGCTTTCCACCAGTGTTGCAGGAAATATTTAAAAAGTGGCATCATCCCATGCTATTCCCAGCTACTCTCTGCTCTGGCAGTCTTGCCACCTCTAGGCTAGCCCCAGCAGCGACTGATCGCAGTTTTCTCACCGTGGGTTCTGTGCACATTTCCATCCATCCACCCCTGTGGTCAGCGGTCCCAAATCCCAGGAACCCGATAAAATCAACACTCTAGAGGCTTGGAATTTATAAGTCAGATGGTGCCACTTTTTTAATATTTCCCACAACACACTAAGAACATGTTATCACAACATAGAATCTAGTTGAGATGTCCAACATACCTTCAACAGGACAAACCCTGGTCTTGCCTGGGTTCCTGTTTCCATCTGCCCTGCACTGTTCTCTTGCCTCTGCCCTGGGTCTGGAGGTCCTGCAACACCAGGCTCCTCCCTCGTGCCTTCTCCCCTGCTCAGACACAAGCATGCTAACTCTGTAAGTCACTCGTTTCCTGGCTGGCATTGGAGGCACCTCTTACTCCATCTTTGTCCGCTTTCCTTAGCTCAGTCGCAGGCTCACTCCACTCATCTGAAAGTGAACATGATTTGTTACAGAAGTGGTCAAAACTCCGGAAGGAGCAGAGGAGTGAGATCTGGACTGGACATCCAGGAGTCCCGAGGAGCCAGGACCGGTCTAGTCAGGACAATGTGGGGAGTGGGGATAAGGAGGCTATTACTAAGGGACAGGGAGGCTCCTGACTGGAAGAACATAGCATGTGACCAGAAGCATGCTCATGGTATTCCTTGCACTTGCCCATTCTGGGTGGACAGACAGGCAGCTTGGTAGATGTTAGAACCTGGGACCACAGCCCAGCCATGCCTCTTACTGTGTGTGGTTGGCAAGTCACTTTACCCTCTCTGTGGCCAATTCCTCCTCTGTAAAAAGGACATTATCTTGCAAAGATGCCCTAAGAATTTAGAGAATTAATACCAGTCCAATTCTTTTGATAGCCTCAGACTTACTGTGTGGGAACTTGTAACAACACCGGGAAAAATAAAGAGCCACCCAGAAAAGCGACAATTTGAGGTCAAAACATTACTCTGAGCTGAACTGGTTTTTCCTCCTGTTACCAAATAACACTGAGACCTTTTTCATGGGCTCCTAAAGTGACATGGGCCTGTGACACTATCCATCTGCTGCCTAAAAGTACACTGGATCTGTGTCACAGACCTCTAACACCAGCCTGCTGTGGACAGGACCATGACTCTTCAGGAAATTCAGTGCTAACATTTGCTTGTGTCATAAGTTGGGGTTTAGGGGTTGTCCCTGTAGACCAGAAGCTGCCCAGGTGCCTGGGCCCTGGTCTTCGTACCCTCCCATTTCTTCTTGTATCTTTCCCAGGCTCCTCCCCGCACCCCATGGCACTTGTCTGATTGCTGCGTGCCTCAGCTGCAGCATCAGGAGAACATTAGCAGTCTCAGGGGCAAGGAGCTCACAGGCCTTTCCAGACAAGTGTCATCTGCCTCCAGAATGATGACAGTTGTTGTTGCTGCAGAAGTCTCTAAGACAGAGGCCGTGGAGCCAATGAAGCCCAGATGTGAGCCTTCTTCCATGCCCCTGGTGGCCAAACAAGAGCGTCTAGAACCTCTGTGCCCAAGGAGGCTCAATTTGTCTCATGCCTGGGGAAACAAGGCTCTCTGAGCAGTCCCTGGGCCCCATCTCCTTTGTCAGCACTCCCTAATGCTGGCCAACAGCTCCGTATTCTAAGTCAACCTCTGTTCTCCTTCCTAATTGTATTAATAACTACTTAACTTCAGACCTGCTCGACTACCTTTTGGGGAGGAAAAGAATAGCACAGGGCAGAACTAAACTGAGGACCAGAAAGCTTGATATTGTCCCAAAGACACTTCTAACTGTGGTGTGATTTCCAGGAAATTCTTTAGTAAGCCATTTCTTCATGTTGACATTGAAAAGATTTCATTCAATGTTTTAAGGAACAGTTTGCTTCTGAATAGAAGGAAGGAAGGATGGATGGATGGATGGATGGATGGATGGAGGATGGATGGATGGATGGATAGACTAAGAGATAAATCAAAACACTTTTTAATCTTCAAACAAACAATTTCCTTTAAGGAGATAAAAATCCTAGTATCACAAAAAACAAAAGAGGCGTAGGATTGCCACATAAAGCCACCAGCATTTCAAGCAGATGTTTCCCAATGCAATGTTGCATTGAAGCAAGCTGGATACCCTCTGGGAGCCCAATTTTCCTAAGATGTCAGTGCATGGAACCTTGTGTAGAAAGAAGCAGGACCAGGGCTTCTGGCTCCATGCACCAGCCAGCAGAGCAAAGTCCCCCTTGATGGGATGGGGCTGGGCACCAGGTCAGGTCTCCTTGGTAACAGATACCTAATTCATGTCAGAAATCACTGTGCACCTGGTCCTTTAGGAGCCCAGCTCAGGCTTGCAGACACAACCACACCTTATCTCTACACAGGACTTATAAGAGATACACACAGGTATTTTGTTTTTCATAGTTTCTTTGAGTATGATATTTTTAGGCCCAGTTTGTTCTTGAAAACATACTGCAGTGGACACAAAGTCCCATCCCTAGCCAAGAAGCTATTTGCAGTCAGTGCTTGCTGGGAGAGGAAAACTCCACTGGGGAAAACTGATTCCAATATTTTATACTCATTTTTATTATATTTATATTTATTTTTATATATTTATATTTTATTATAGATACTCATTTTTAAATTTTTTACTATTTTTAGTTTTTATTCCCCAATTGGTAAAATGCAGATATACTCATCTACCAAACATTATTATGACCTCAATGTTTATTTTTTTAAAATGGTGGCATCTTTATAGAACCCTAGTCATAACTGGGTGCTGTGCATTCTGGGCCTAGCATCAAGGCTAGCTCTGTGGTGCCAGCCTGCCCAGAACCAGAAGGCAGTCAGTGGAGCAGGGGCCACTTCACTTCCCTGGGACAGCCCTTGTGAGCTCCATGAGGCATGGCGCCACCCACACAGTGATCTGGGAGCTGGTTGACTTGGTACTGAGGTTTCCCTTGGCTTGGAAACCTCATACCCTGTAGGGGCTATTTTCTCAGCCGTACCTCCACAGCCCCACATTCCTCAAAGGGACACTCCCAGTTATTATTCAAGAATTGTCAGAGAAGCCCAAAGCTCTAGCTGTCTATCAAATATTTGTAGTTCTCCCAGTCTAGTGCACCATGCAGGGGTCATTTCTGCCATTAGTAGTCTTGCCTGTCTCCTAGTTTGACATTCTTTCTTTATCAGGTTGCCAGGGAAACAGAGCTGGAAAGTTAAGCAAAAGTCAAATTCCTATGCAGAGGGCACAAAGGGTTTAATAACCCTCTGCCCACACAGGCAAGTAAGGAAAGAGTGAAATTACTACGGCTTCATCTCAGTCCTCAGTGTGTCCATGGCTGAGACAGTGCTGTGTGTCCTGGAACCCTACTTCCTTACCTCCTGAGAACAAGCAAGAGCACGTGGTCTAGGCTCCCTTGCTGGTAACTGGACCTGTGACCAACCCTGGTCGGTAAATTATGGGTGGAAGCAATACATTCTCATGCAGGGTGGTAACATCTTTCTGCACATCCCGCCCCATCTCTGTTTGACCTGTCCTCAGATGAGGTGCTGTCTCCAGTACCCTGGGGATACTGAACTCACTCACTGTGAGGTCTCTGCGTGAGGAGATTGCCAAACACAGACTCCACCTATCCCAGGATCTCCTAGGAATTGGGACAGAAGCAAAGCATAAATGACAGAAGTAGGGACCTGCTTAATACTGAAGCAGCCTGCACAGCTGCTCTACCCTGTGACTCTGTGTGACCCTAAGAAAGATGTGGTGGCACTCCAGAGAAGCCCCACCTGTCTGTCACCTTCTGCTGCTCCTTCTCTAAGAAGTGCATGCTTCCTCACAAAGTACAAAGTTCTGTGACAGCCAAGCTGCTTACTCCAGGGACACTTTCTGTAATGGCCAGCCCGTCACACACATTTCTCACCTCACACTGTTCACTCATGCCAGGCTGCACCCTGATTTTAGCCCTATCACCACAGACCCCACCCCCCTTGTCACATTCCCAACATTCTTCCCTCCTGATGCTAGAACAGCTCCTGCCATGGGCACTTGAGTGCTTGTGGTGGTTTGGATAGGATTGGCCCCCACAGGCTCATAGATCTGAATGCTTGATCATTAAAGAGCAGTGTGACACTCCCGACTGACGGATTAGGAGGCGTGCCCTTGTTGGAGAAGTGTCTCTGGAGGTAGGTTTTGGGATTTGGAATGCCCACTCCAGGACCAGTGTGTCTCTTCTTGTCTCGTTTCATCTCTTATCTTATTTTCTCCTCTCTCTCTCTCTCTCTCTCTCTCTCTCTCTCTCTCTCTCTCTCTCTCTCTCTCTCTCTGTCTGTCTTCCTGCTGCTTGTAGACCCAGCTACCAAGTCGGCTTGCATTGCTACCATGCTCTCTACCATAATAATGAACTAAACCTCTAAAACTGTACTCAAGTCCCAATATAAATGCCTTTTTATAAGAGTTACCATGGTCATGGTGTCTCTTCACAGTAATGGGACAGTGACTAAGACAGTGGTGTCTAATCTGTTCTTACTTCAAATAATGAGTGGCTCTTTCTGAATGGATTTCCATGCATGAACATAACCAAAAATAAACTTCTAGGAGTGGAATTGCCCTGTCAGATGTAGTTTGAGCTTGGGTAAGTAATACCAAATTACATTCTGCATTGGTTAAAACAGATACCTCTCCAGCCAGCCCAAGAGTGCCAGGTACCCCATGGCAAAGTCAAATGTATATGTTTTCAGAAAGTTCTAGTTTGTTTTTTTTTTCAGTCTGAGTCTTTAAAAACGTATCTTTATCAGGTGACTCACAAGGTGCCTGTAACTCCAAGGACACACACACACACCACGCGGGCCCCTGAAGGCACATGCACATAAATAAAAGAAACCTTTAAAAGAAAGCTATCCTGATGTAACTCACGCTGATTTCCTCTAGTTCTAAGCAAGGTTGGCCGGGAGCTTTGTCCCCACCTTTCTCAGTGTTCCTACCCAGTGCTCACCCGCATGAGCATTAATCATGAGTTTCTCCCTGTACATCAGGAAACTGGGATCCTCCACTGAGCAAACATAGCCCTCCCAGATGTGTCTCCCAGTTGTGGTGAGACATGACGTTGATCTACTATACACTGCTGCATTTCCGAAATATTCTCAGGGACTTAGACTATGGGAAAATAACTTAGGGCTCCTCTAAGAATAGCAAAAACCAGCTAGAGATAAGGTGAGCACACAGACATATCTGTAACCATAGCTCCAGCACCTTGTGTTTACCCATGTAAAGAGCTATACAGAGCTCTAGAGGAGCTGCCTCTCATCAGTGCCTTGCTAGAACCTCGCTGTTCTAGCAGAGTGATATGGGAGGGGAGACACCATGTGTGCCTTTGCATGGAACACCGCACATGCACCACCAGATGAGTTGGGGCAGCAGAGACAGTAGTGAGTCTGGGAGGAAGGTGGCCCAGTCTGTGGGAAAAGAAAACTCAGGAAGGGCTTTCCAGCAAGAACTCAGGAAAGAGGTCAGTAAGACAGCCACCTCCAGACAGACCTAAATTTGGGCCTGCAGGGTATTTAGGTTACAGAAAAGAAAGTGCTCAGAGCACCATCCATCAAAGCAGAGGTGTCATAATGTAACATCACCCTTATTCCACAGAGATACCTATGGTGCTCTGTGACCCCGTTCCCACCTGGGTCACATTCCTTTTGTCATCTTAACTTCCTTTTCTGACATACATGGAGCTGAGTTCTGTAGGGGAGGAGGGATGAGCTTGGATGTTGACAGTCATTGCAAATAAACACATTCCAGTGTAGGGTATGAGTCTTAGAATGTTTAGAGACCATCTTCTTGTTTATATCAAACAACAAGACTTTGTTTCCTACCATCCTTCCTACATAAAATTGTCTCTTTAAATCTAGATTGAGCATTTGGTTCTACTGTAACCCTAGCTCTGGTGAGGGACATTTGGTCGTAGAAGAAAGTAGTGAGGCAGGGCTGTACTAAGCACTGAATGAGTCCAAGCTGGAATCCGTGTGGTGTTAGACAGTTTTAAAGGCCGAAAAAGTATCTTTTTCAAAAGGAGAGAGAAGTGGGGAGTTGGGAGCAGATGTGAAAGAACTTAAGGGAGAAGTTGGGTTAAATATGATCAAAATACATTGTATGAAATTCTCAATAAATTAATAAAAATATTTTTAAAGTCTCAAGATTGTTTATTTTTAAGTTATCTTTCCATATTTTAGTCTTTTCCATAATCTTGCACATACAAAATCATAGCCATTGCTCAGTATCAAACTAAAGTTGCTTTACTTCTTGGATGTTGATTAAACTGTCTCCAGACACAGCAAACATTGTGTTTCCTCACAGTACAGTGTTGTGTCTTTGCAGGCATCCTACAAGCCACTGCTGAAGCAGGTTGTGGAAGAAATATTTAATCCTGAGAAGCCAGATCCCACTGACATTGAACATACGTCCTCAGGCCTCACTGACCTCCTTAAAACTGGATTCAGCATGTTCATGAAGGTAAGGTCCTATGAAAGGGTCGTCCTGAGTGTCACATGGGAATGCTGGCACGTCCTTAGCTGCTGGGAGACTGTGGTATATAATCGAGACGATCTTTTCTGACCATTTAGTGGTGTGTAGCCTGAGCTCACGGCCTCCTACAGCCTCTTTGGACCTGAGTCTTAGGATCGTTCCCCAACAACATATACCCTAGGTGGGCTCACAGGGCATCCTCAGGATCACCATGGAAACCGCTTATACTCAAGATCTGCCTGTCACACACATGAGCACATAGACTACTTACTGTTCACTAGAACTTACTCTGTAAGATAATGATCAGCTTCGTGTACTCCTACTGTCATCCCAAGACTCATGTAGAGATGCTTTCTGCTACAGTCCGGCAGACTCCTTGGATTTCTCTGGCTCATGTCTGGGGTGGGTCAGAATGACTGAGCAACCCTTGAAGTCGGGATGAAAGCAAGAGAAAGTACACAAATGTGATCTATTTTTAAGCCACTGTAAAGTTTCTAAATTTAAAAGGATCTAAACAAGATTGCAGACTGACCTCCCAGGCTATGCCCATATTTCAGCGGTAATAACTCTTGGAAATAACAGAATGTTTTGCCAACTTCAAAGAGTCTTTGAAATAGTGAGTAAATCTGCATAAAAGATCCAGCCTTTTGGAGTTCAATAAAAGCATATTCCAGGAAAACCAGCCCATTCCCAAAGCCAGAGAGGAGAGACGCCAGATATCAGACTGGAAACCGAACAGTAAATTGGCTGGAGTGGCCCTTGACCCTTTGTTCTGCTGTTCCCCAATACCAGCAGCTTCTAATGCAACCCTGCCTGTTCAATTTCTGTCTCTTTGTCTCTGTCTTCTCTTCTCTTTCTTTTTGTTCTTAATAAAGCAATGCAACTCAACTTCCTAATGTGTTCAGGGTTCCTGTGCTGAGTCTAAGCCAGAGTTGTTGGGTCATTTCTGCCCCTCTGTCCTGAGTAGCTCTTCCTTGTGGCCATTTGCAAAGGAGAGAGAGAGGAAGCATGAAGGGAGGGAGGGAGGGAAGAAAGGAGAGGAGGGAGAGGAGAGGAGAGGAGAGGAGAGGAGAGGAGAGGAGAGAGAGAGGAGAGGAGAGGAGAGGAGAGAGAGGAGAGGAGAGAGAGGAGAGAAGATCTTCTGTGATGGACATGGTTTCCAACTCTGCACTTAAGTACTTGCTCTACAAGCTTGGACACCCAGCGGTAACCATGGACTCCATTAGGATGTTAGTTGTCACTTGACCCCGAGGTACATTTTCTATTTCTGTCCAAGAATCAAGAGCTGTGTTCAGCCATCACCTCCTATGTGGCCTTGCCTACATAGGAGCCTTTGACTCCTGCTGGGTCAGCATGGGAAATGGGGCATTGTTGGAACTCTTGTTCATCAGCCAGCTGACCTCAGAGCGAAGGCTCCTGGGAATAGTTAGGGGGAGAATTTTGTTCTCCCAGCTGCCATAACATTTCAAAAAACCACTTTGTGAAAGGCAAAACTAGACAGAAGGACTTCCATGCAGCCCATTGCCTATTGAGAGAGAAGGAGGCGGGATGCAGATGGACTCACAGGTGATGTGAACAGTGTCCAGCCTTCTCAGCCACGGTTGTAATGACACTCCACAGGGAGCAGTCAGCCAACATGCTTCATCCTCACTCCTGGCCATTCGCACAACAACCTCAGCAGATAGGTCCCATCCTTATCCCTATTTCACCCAGTGAGGAACTGAGGCCCCCGTATGGCTAAGCGGTGGATGCAAATTTCCAAAAGCCTTGGATTCCATCTCATTCTTCCCTAGTCTCATGTGATTTCCAAAGAGCACACCATAAATGGCAACCCTGACGTGTGTCCTGTAGTCATCCCCACTCCACATCACTGGCCTGACCACAGCATTCCTGGTCCATAGCTGTCAGTGTGCTCTTGGAAGTTTAATGGTCTGTCTTGCTAATGCTGGTATTCTATGTGATAACTCAGCTGCCTTCCTTTTCCTGAATCAGTGGGCTCATGAAGGAGGTCTCTGTGGATTGGTCATGGAGCCACTGATATGAGTGAGATCACACAAGGCTCGGGGTGGGGGTGGAGAGGGGCACCTGCCATCCCTCAGACTGCTTTTCTGGGGCTTGGCCCGGGTCTCATGGGAAGAGTAAATCCATGTATTGGCAGATGTGTCACCCCTACACATTAAGTCATTGCTCTGAATCCTCGGGGGCACTTGCTGCTCCTGTCTCTGGCCACTCACTGCCCTGTTCTGTGCTCTGGAATCTGTTTCCTACTTTCTTACTCCACTTGTTAGCTGAACCAGAAAGGAACAGAGAGTCAGAACTTGATGAAATAAAGGATTCCCATGGGGAATCCTTCCCTTGCTGACTACTGTTATATAAATGGATCCACTCTCACATTAACTTGAGTTGGAAGGCAGATACTGGTCTGCCCCTGGTGAGTCCTTTCTCTACTCTCAGAGATGATTTCCTGTTGACTTGAGGTGACCCAGAGGCAATCTGCCAATGATGTAGATGATGAGAGTAGATTGGAGACATGACAAGAAATACACAGAGAATCAGGGCCGTAGTCACACACACAAGAAGCATGGTGCAAGCCACATAGCAGATAGCAGATAGAATGCAGAAAGGGGTAGTTCTGGCCCCATGTGTCTCCCTCAGGGCTCTGTATCTTTTGTACATACTCTGTGACTGTATTTATAAATTGTTTTTATAACTATGTGTCTTAATTGTCTTCTTCCAGGCTAATGTCTTTCAGAGTAATGTTTTTCTAAATATACAACACAACCCATTGTGTATTGGTAGACCAAGACAGTTTAAATGACTGTAATAAGCACTGCATAGGGAACAGACTAGGCTAGAAATCATTCCATCTACCTGCCTCTCATATCTACACATGCATGACTTGAGGACTTTGCTCACTACAGAGCTGACAGAAAAGACTGTGAAAGCCATGGCTGGAGCCTGGAGGGAGATGTTTTTATCTTCTGGCTCCTCAGCGCTTGGCTTTCTGCATACAGCAGGTGCTGCCGGGAGGTGATCAGAAAACCCAGGTTACAAAGCTCGTTCAGCAAAGCTCGAAACCATGGGTCTTTCTTTCCAACTACACTAGTCGCACTGAGTGTAAGGACCACCTTCCACGCCTCTCACTGAAGACCTGAAACCACACGCACACCCTGTGTGTGCCGCTGTTTTTACCGTAGGCACACAAATCGATGCCTTTTTTGAACCATAGCGTGTGCACTTTACAAACACCACACTGAACCTAGCTGTTCCCTTTCCCTTCTTCACACTTCAGAGGTTGAAGACTTGTTCTTAACATACATCTGAGCAACCTCCACAGACAATTATATATTTCCTCATCCAGTGAAGAACTTTCATCTTCCCACTTAAGGGAAGCACTTTATAGCTTTTCTCTGGCTTATCAGATTTGCCAGCACCCTGCTTTAGGAACATAATTTGCACTTTGGGGTCATAATCAAGTAAATTAAGGGGTGCTTGAACACAATACTTTGATGCCACCTAGGTCGGTTGATAACCCAGGTGGCCTCTCAGTGACGAAAGAGGAGGTGCATGTGCAGTATGGGTACTCTTTGTTCCCAGGCAGGAGAGAGCAGGGCAAAATTTCATCATACTCCTCAGAACCATTTGGAACTTAAAACTTAAAGAGATTGGTTCATAGAGGTTTGTTCTCATACTGTGAATAACTAAAACTGTGGAACCCAGAACCTCAGATAAGTAAGAACTGTGGCCTGACCCTTAAGCCCGAGGATTCATTCAAAAGTTTCACAAGTGAGCGGTGCTATTGATCAACTCCAGTGAGCCTCATATCTGCTGTCCTCGTCCTCCAGTACAGCAGCTGCTGAGCACGGCAACCCCAGCCATGCGCCCACTTCACAGAGACGGCGTACACCTCCACTGTCTTGTTTCCCCCATGCTTCACCTCCCTAAAGGATGGAACATAAGCAAAGAGGCTGCTGATGTTACAGAACAGAAGAGTCAGTGTGTCTGGAGTGGGGGATATGGGGACAGACACCGGGGATGCTTGGGGTCTCTCTTCCACTTCACATTTATCTGAGTTAGATTTGCTGAATAATGGGTAGCGCTCCTATTTGTATTTCTCCTCTCCCCACCCCCACCATGCCTCCATCTAGTACATGTTCTATGAGCTTCCTTCGAGGGTCTGTCAGCAATGGAGGCGATAGAGACCAGAGTCTCAAACCTACAGTCAGACTATACAAGAGCCACTCAGTCCCTCTGCACCTCCATTTTCTCATCTGTAAAGTGGGATGATAGTGGAACTGCTGTGAGATGTATAAGGGCATGCTTAGCACTCAGCATGAGGAAGAGCCACATTCAGTATTGTTATACCCTATACAGAGCTAATGTTTGGGTGTACACACAGGTAAGGCTGGAAGATTATAGGTTTGAAACTAGCCTGGTCCACTAGCAAGAACCTATCTTTCAGAAATAAAAGGAAAAAAGGAGTTGAGTGTGGTGGTATATGCTTGTAATCCTAGCATTGAGGAATAAAGGTAAAGAGATTGTAAATTCAAGGCCAACCTGGGCTACATAGTGAGCTTCACACCAGCCTAGGCTGCACCATAAGACCCTGTCTCAAAAAATTAAAAGAGTAAAATCAAATAGAAGGAAAAAGAAGAAAAGATAGAAGTTTGTTTTTAAAATGAAGACAAAGAAAAGACGAAGCACACACCGCCTGTAGAAGTCACAGCACTGCAGATTTCTCCAAGTTCACACGTGCCAGGAGACAAGCAGGTGGGTGACCTGGTTTGTCTCTGGAGCCATGTTCATGGCTGAGATGTTCTTTTCCAGTCCTCGTGTCTCTCCACTGTCAGCCCGATTCATTAATTCCAGTCTTAGTGACAGAACTTATGTCTTTGAGCAAACTGTGAAGAGCCAGCAAGAGATGGATGCTGTGGCCACGCTGGACACAGAAGCCGAACCCAGGACACCTAAGGTCCTGACTGTCCGGAGCTCTTCTGCCACCCTCCGGAACGGTGAGAGCACTCTGTAAGGATTTTCTGTGGCTCAGTGTTGTGGAAAGTGCTATCCCCCCTGCAGACACTTGGCCATGGCCCCTCAGCCCAGCTTTGCTTGTATTCTGTTGGCCAAGAGAGTTAAAAAATAAAAAAGTGGTGTGTATTTGTCTGATACTCTGTGAATCTGACAGACTCCATGGGGAGGGAGGTCTTCACTCTCTGGAGTCATCATGTCATCGTGTTACAGTATGGACACAATTCTATCCATGCGTGCCCTTCACAGGACTCTACTCGACAAATCAGAAGCCACAGAGGTCTTTTATTTCCGCTGATTCTGGTTGTCCAGTATCAAGGAAGAAGTCATCCTGAACTACTGGCTCATAAGAGAACCATTCATTCTTCTCAGAAGGTTGCACCCTGACCAGAGCTCCACAGGGCAGCTCTGCCTCCCTGGCTCTTCCACACCATCAGTGAGCTGACACTGAGCTGGGAACTCAAGGGGCCTGTGGCCCAGGTCCTCAGCTCCTCTGCATGGTGCCAGTGCTCCAAGAAGGGCAGCCAGGGGACAGGCATTGGGTGGCGTGGCCTGAAAGTCGGGTAACATCGCTTGTACTGCACCCCACATGTCAAGACAGTCCCCTCATAAAACACATCCTTCCTCTTGAAAAGGGGCTAAGAACGAGGAGCAGAAAGTATCATCATGGACACTTTTGAAAAATGCATTCTGTACCCAAGTAAATTCACATCATCTGGCTTTTCAGGGCACTAAGGCCAACACTAATTCAAACTAGATTTCCCTTGCTCTAAATTGAAATCATTTACACTTCTGACCTGAGTTCAAAATCTGTGATACCAGGAAGGCTGTAATGGAACAAATGAATACCACTTGCTAGTCGTCCATTTGTTAAAACAGTCTATTAAAAAGTGACTTCCTGGATGAGAAGCTGAGGAGAGCAAGCATGCCCTGCTATCTAAGGAAAACTTTCAAGGCAGCCCCATCACCTCTTAGCCAGAGGACTTGTGACTAGCCACTAAGGCTGTCCTCCTCCTGGGACAGACAACCCAGTGAGGGAGCTCCACTGAGCTGGGAGGAACAGTGTGGGTTTAAGCTGGATAGAAAAGCCCAGCTCCCTCCTGGACTCCACACAGCACCCTGAGGTTCTCTGACAAAAGCTTGATAACAACCTGATGACTCAGACTTTCCCCTCTCACTGGAATGGAAATTTAAAACTAGCAAGTCTAATAAGCAGCACTTGGAAGTGCATTTCTGAAATCCATGCCTGGGATTTGAGTCTCCTGAGACTAATACTCTTTATATTTACTCCATGTGTTGGACCCTCAGCTTGTTTTGACTAAAGAACATGATCTGTCAAGATGTTTTCTCTGCTGGAGTTGGTGTGAAGAGGGTGGGCTTTGTCTAATGAGATGGCACGAGACCCTTTCCTTTCTTCTCTGTTGTTTAAAAGTTTGTGTTGCTGTACTTGTTCCATTTCTTATGTGGCCATGCTTAATTGGAAAAAGACTCATGACAAAAGATTCAGGCCCCAGTGCCTGCCTCTGGGCACTGTGTCTGATTGATGTGACAGCTTGTGGCCTGGCAACCGGAAAAATCCCACATGAAGAAGTGGCACTCACACAAGCATTAGAAGCAGTCAAAGCAGTGCGGTAGGATTCCAGCAAGTCACAGCAACTTAATCAAAGAAAGGCTTGTTTATTTTAAGGGCAAAAGATGTCCAGGGGCCCCAAAGACAGCACTGCAGAAGGATCAGGACTGAAAACTGGAAAGCCATCTGGGAAGCAAGCAGTCGGTGAGAGCCACTGTGCTCTGCAGAGGAGCATCTTGTAGGTGCTCAAGCGATGACAGGTGAATGCATGGTTGAATGTCCAACCATAGCTTTTGGTTCTCCTTGATAGCCAACAAGTGTTCACACAGCCTCATCTGTCTTGGAATGACGAGTTGGGCTCAGGATCTCATTCCATGACCAGGTTGGACAGCAAAGTCATACTATAATGACATGGCTGTCAGCAGCCCATTCTTAGCTGAGAGCAGATGACTGGATTGTAGATATGACCATCATGCAAAGGATGCTTCACTGGGGTAGGCGGGGAGTGCTGGGCTTCATGTGAGGATGACGTCAGACCCTTCAGCTGTGAAAGCTGAGCATACCTTTGAGGTCATCTAGACCCACTCCTTATTACTCATATAAGAAAAACACGATTGGGAGAGAGGCACTGTTGGATGGAGTCCACCCGGCTTAATGGCATTTACGATTAGAAGAAAATATGTTAGCCTTGAGCTTCTTGGTCAAATGAGTCCAAGTCCTGTGGCTGCTCTCTGCAGCCATTTATAACCATTGTTTAAATTCTTCTAAACTATGAGGCATACTGTGAGGTAGGGTTTGATTTATAACTAACATTAGCTAAACCTATTCCAAGAGTTCTAATGAAGTGGACTTTGGTATAATTACTTAGCAAAAGCAAAAACCTGGACTGTGGCAGTCTTTATACTGTGTGTGACAGGGAGCAATGATTGTAGTTGGTACGGGAGATGTACATGTAATAGACACCTGCCTGCTGTAACATGGCTTCCCTTATGCCGCTCTGGGTACGTAGAGGAGTGTTAGAAGGAAGAGAGAGCCGTGATGTAAGGAGTGGGTGGAGGAGCACAAAGGGACTGTGTGGGCCCGGGATGATAGCTGATGTCAGGGCAGTGGGAGCAGCACAAAGGGCCGAGATGGATGCTGCATGAACGGCTTATGGTCATTCCAGGTGGCTGGGACGGGAGTTGCCAGTGGAGAGAGAGAGAATACAACGACAGAGACACAGACACTGGAGCTAGGTCAACAAGGGCTGTTAATTTACAAAGAATTCCCCATACGTGTTCATTCTATCAAATTGTCCCAAATTGGAGACTCCTGGAAAGAAGGAGCCTGAATTGAAATACTGCCCCCATCAGATTGGTAATGTTTTATGTGAGGGTCCCGAGCCCAGTGCAGGAGGCACCTGCCACCCCTACAGACATGATCCTGGTTGTATGAGAAAGCCATGGAAAGCAGACCAGTCTACAGTGCTCTGCTGTGGTTTCTGACTCTGCTCCGGTTTGAGTTCCTGCCCTGCCTCTCCTTAGTGATGGGCTGTGATCAGGACTTAAGATGTCTTAGTTAGGGTTTCCTGCTGTGAACAGACACCATGACCAAGGCAAGTCTCATAAAGGACAACATATATTTGGGGCTGATTTACAGATTCAGAGGTTCAGTCCATTATCATCGAGGTGGGAGCATGGCAGCATCCAGGCAGGCATGGTGCAGGCAGAGCTGAGAGTCCTACATCTTCATCTGAAGGCTGCTAGTGGAAGACTGACTTCCAGGCAGCTAGGATGAGGGTCTTATAGTCTTATAGCCCACCCCCACAGTGACATACCTACTCCCAACAGGGCCATAACTTCTAATAGTGCCACTCCCTGGGCTGAGCAAATACAAACCACCACAGAAGGCAAATAAACCCTTTCCTCCCCAGTATGGTTCTGTGCAGTGTTTTATCACAGCAAACAGACCACAAACCAGAACAGTACCATTGAGTGTTTTGGGGAATATATAACAAATTCCTCTGTGTTCTGTAAGACTCACCCTGCAGCACTGAGTGATGGGAAACCAGGGTGACCCTGGAACCTAGGTAAGGCAAGAAAGAGAAAAGATGGGACGCTGAACCTAGGTAGGGCTGAGGAAATGAGGCCAGGAAGAGTCACTGGCTTTCACAAGATGAAGATTGGTTGCATATAGTACCTTAGGCAGTGCCTCCCATACTAGTTGCTCAATAAATATTTGCTGACTGGATGACTGGGTAAAAAGAAGTGTTTGGGGGCAGTGGTGATGGTATTGGTAACTCCTGCAGCCATTTTCAGAGTCAGCATGGATCTTTCCAGGGCCTGATCTCTTCTTAAGGCCTGAGCCTCTCTCACTGCCTCTGTAAAGCATGGATCACTAGTGAAGAATGGGGAAGCTGACTGTACCTATTCCGAGGATAGCTGAGCCACAGAGGGGGGGAAACTGAGTAAAGGAGCATATTTCAGGGAGTACTCTGCAGCAGCATTCCCAGGATTCCTACGAACACTGGAAGCAACAGGATCCTCACTGTGACATCATAGAAGCCAATCCAGACATCAGATGCTCCCAGAGCCTGCACTGAGATCCTGGATATAGTGCAGGAAGAAGCCATATTCTCTGACCAGAGCTGACATCCTTAATCCCAGCCCTCCAGGGCTCATCAAGTGACAGAGAGCAGAGACTCTGCCTGCTTTATTACACCCTGTGTGTGCAGTGCCATGCTAGTGACATGCTGTGTCAAGCTTTCATCTTCAGATTGTCACCCCACAGACTTAATACACAGACAGTCATGTACGGCTGCTTATGAGGAATCTGGGATTGGGATGAGAACGGCTCTACTTCCCAGCAGCTTGCTGGCCTGACACGCTCTGAAGAGAAAGTCTGGTATCAACACACAAATCTAAACCGAAACCAAAATAGCAAACACAATGTGCATTAATTGGACCCATATATTTGTGCCTAGACCAGCATTCCCCCAGCCCCACGCCCCCCCCCACTCCTTACCCCCCCAGCCCCGCCTCCACTCCTTAGAGCCCCAGCCCTGCCCCCCTTTACACACACCCCTATTCTTAGCCCCAGGGAATTGCTCTTTGTTGTTGCTGCCTTTCATTTTCTCCCCCTTTTCATCTTCTACTGTGTCCTTCCAAGATTCTCAGCATGTGCTTCAGATTCCAAACTCTTATGGAAAGCATATGTCTTGAGGAACATACTGTGCCATGCTAAAGTTTTAGAGCCAGTTGTATTTCTGTCCCAGGATTAAGTGACAAACAGCAGTTGTTTGTGAGGCTGGGAGGTTTCCCCGGATCTGGTTACTCAGACAGAAAGCCATGCATAAGCTAGTTACAGAAAAGTACAACCCATCAAAATGCAGAGAACAAGGGATCAAGCAGCGCCCTGCCCCAAATATACATCTACAGCACAACTCTCCTCCTCCTCCTTTCCTCCTCTTCCCCCATCCCCTCCCCTCTTCCCCTTCCTCCCCCTTCCTCCCCTCTTCCCCTCCCCCTCCTCTTCCTCCTCCCCCTCTTCCTCTTCCCCTTCCTCCCTCCTTCTCCTTCTCCTCCTAAGGTTCAGGGATCACTAGGAAAGAGGGTTTTGGAAGATGGTAAGAGCCAAAGGAACAAGAAGTCAGGAATGTCAGAAGCACTACACCCATGAAGTCTCCTCAGCACGCCTGCCTGGCGGGATGACACTGGTAGGATGCTAACATGGAAGGGGACTCCCATGAGGTACTAACCCTAGGCAAAGAACTACAGGCAACTCAGGACCCTGACAGTGAGAGAAAGTCTTCCCTGAGGAGAAATTTCCCAGTTTATTATCTAATACCAAGTGGCCAGTCCTGAAATCATACACATGCAAGTAATGTTATATGAACAGAGAAGGTTACATTTATGTATTTAGGAATAGATATAAATATGGATATATAGAGAGAACAGGAGGAATACATGTGTGGGATAGATTAGAAAAGGGAGAGGGAAGGAGGAAAATAGTATTTAAAAATAAAGCCATGTGGTAGTGACATATGCCTTTAACCCCAGCATTCAGGAGGGAAAGGCAGGTTTGAGGCCAGCCTGGTCTACACAGTGACTTCCAGGACATCCAGGGCTACACAAGAAACCTTGCCTCAAAAAACTCAATTTTATTTTTAATTTGTTAAAGCCTCTAAGGTAACAGAGGAATCACGAACCTTCTGTTAGTTTGTACATCCTATACATTTGCTCTCTATTTTTTATTTAATTCATTGTTGTTGTTGTTGTTAAGGGAGTGTGCTTGTAATTTGTGTCCCAGAGCATGCGTGTGGAGGTCTGCTTCCACTTTGTGTGGATTCCAGAGATCAAACACAGCTTGCCAGGATTGTGTGGCAAGCACCTTTACCTATTCAGCCATCTCACCTGCCTGGTTTAGTTCTCTTCTCCACATAGCACTGAGCACTCACTGTGTGCGATATTATGCTCAGCACCAAAAAACGCCAAGATCAAGATGTTGAAGAGTCAGAGGAAAAGGGGGAACCGTGATCTGGTTTGCCACGGTCAAGATGGAAGAGCTTGATAGATAGATAGCAACCATAGGACAGGAGAGGAGGTGCCCTGAGTGAGGAATGCTTTTAAGAAAGCATCAGAGAGGGGCAGCAAAGGGGGAGGGAAGACACTGCCCACAGGGGAGACTAAAGGCAGCTTAAGGCAGCACGATGCAGGCAACACTGAGGAACCGGAAATCACGGCACTGACCTAGGACAAAGCCCATTCAGTGTTGTGCCCACCAGTGCCATAGGCCACACAGCTTTCCTCTTGACCTGGAAAACTCCCAGATATTTAGGTGGCTTCACCCCACCCATGACTTTGGTGGCCATTCAGGCAGTTGACAGAACCTTCCTGGGCAATGCCATGTGCACTGGGTCCTGCCTGTGCCTTGGGCTGCTCCACACAGCTGCCCTCTGCTTATATACAGAGCTTGACTCACCCCATTTGTCCTGCTCACTCCTCAGGAAGACAGCTGTCTGACACAGACTGCCTCCAGGGCCTCTCTTGTTCTTGTAGGGTCTTCATCCCTGGGACAAGTTCTCATTTTAGTATAGAATAATACTTTGTCTCATGGATAAAATCATAAAAACCAGGGGAGAAGGGATCTATCTAGCAGTTAGTGTGGCATTCACAGAGTAGGTCTTTGGCCATCGCCGGTTTGGTGGTGTCTGGTTCTAAATCTGTCTCTAAGCTCTCTAGGGTGGCCTGGATATCTGTATGCCTGTGTATTTCTATAAACCTCCGTCCCACCACCAGCACCGACTGGTCAGTCCCACAGATAGTGTAGAGCACCAATTCTGCGCTTACAGAGGGCAAGCACGGCAGACAGTAGGAATCTGAGGAGGCTGCCTGCCCCTGTGGAGTAGAGGAGATGCAAGAAAGAAACACAAAACGGCCATAATGGCAGCTGAGGCAGAGCTGAGGGACAAAGAAGGACAAAGGTGTCCTGAGTCCTGAACAAAGAGGAGCAACAAAGGGTTGGTCTGCCCTTCTCGTATTTAGTGGCGCCAGCACCCTTAGCTCTCCTTTCATAACGCTTTATGTAAGGGTGTACTAAGTGCCATGTTGTGCATCCTAGCCAACAGAATCACAAAGTCTCAGCACATCTGGCTGCTAATAAATCAGAATTGCTCCAAGGTTCTCTGTCCGACCGGCAGGAAGAAAGCAGTGGCCGTTGTGCCATCTGACCTGATGTTCTGTTTTGCAGGTGAGCCGGCCCCATCCCAGTGACCATCCCCTCTTGATCCTCTTTGTGGTGGGCGGGTCACAGTCGCTGAAGCCAAAATGGTCAAAGACCTTGTAGCATCTCTGAAGCCAGGAACCCAGGTACTGAGTCATGGGTGAGACGAGCAGCAGTGGGAAGGGTGGCAAGAGCTTCGTTGTCCCTCTTCCAGTTTGCTCTATTCTCTGTCCACTCCTTCTCCCCACATCCTGTCACCCTTTCATGTTCTCCTTCTGGCCATTGCCCCAAAGTCATCCTTCTGGTCAGACCAAGTCTACTCACACTTCCCTGGAGAATACCTTTTTCCTTATGGATAAGGACCTACCACTCTGAAAAACTTCATCTTAACTGGTTAATTCCCACAGCAAGCAAAGGGATTCCTGTTACTTGCACAGTAAATGGTGCCAACCAGGAAGTAAAGAGACTATGGGTCAACAATAGGGCAAGGCTCTAACCCTCAAAACCTCCAAACGTCAATTCCCAGCATCCCGTGTCCTTCCAGCTAGTCCCACCTGCTAAAAATTCTACAGCCTCCCAAAACCTCTAGCTAAGGTCAAGTACTGAATTGCATGAGCCTATGGAAAACTCACTATACTTCCAAACTGTAGCACTGAGGGACTCTAGGGACCTCTTCCCATCTGTAGTAGTCAGGGGACAAGAGCAGTGTCAGAGGTTCAAAAACCTCACTCACGAACACTAGCTAATGCTGTCCACACAGCTGCACAGAAAACCGCTGGGCAGGAATGGTAAGTAGCATTCTAGCCCAGTCCTGCCTACCTGGGTGGTGCTGTGGCTTCCTCATGATTCCTCCACACTCTGTGTATCTACACAACCAGCCTTCTCTCTTTCTGTGACATCCTGCCAGTTGCTCCAGATGCTTCTGAGACTCTCCTGGCACCCAAATCCATGTTACTCAGTAAAGCCCTTGCCTGCTCACTGGCTGCGCCATATTTGCCAGCATAGTCCCTCCCACTACACACGAGCTCCGTGAGCACAAAGGCTGGGCCTAGGCCTGAGCTTCGGAGGACATATTGATTCCAGAGAATCTGGTGGAAACTGTTTGTGATGCTGAGAGCCTGAGGCTGCTGGGGAAATCCAGAAACCCAGATCTCTTTCTCTTTCTATCAAGACACTCACCTAGGAAGGGAAGCTGTCTATTTAGGGAGCAGGCTTAGATCTGGGAAAGTGCAGTCATTTTCTATGACCCTCTCTGTAATAATTATCACCAATCATTGTCAGAGCTGATAAGTTTCTGGAAAACTAATAATTCTAGCCTCCTTTTTTACTCCTCTGCCAGCAGAATTAAGACTCTGTTAACAAAACTTTTTTTTCAAGTAAGTAAGCACCTTTCTCACTGTCTCTAACATAGGAACCACATTCCTAATTCTTTAGAACATTGAAACAGCCAGCCAGATACTGTAATCACTTCTCTAAAAGGACAGAGTACAGAAACTTTCCAAGTCTGGTGACAGTATGGCGGCAGAGGCCAGAGTCAGCGGTGACTTTGCCTGTCTGACCCTGTCCCCACTCTCTGCAGACAGAGTGTCTCAGAGCACTGAAGGCTTAGGGGCCAGGCCTCACCACTCCTTGTCCTTTGTGCAAACACTCTCTGAGGCATCTCCAGGCCCTAAGAAGATTCTCACAGCAGCAGGGAAAAGCAGGAATGGCTACTCATCACAGATCCTTTGGTCTCCAAGCTCGAGAGTGGGAGGTTGCCTGGGTGCTGCTGCAGTGACATTCCCTGAGGACCACTGCCTTCCTTCCGCCTGGCAGGTAGCTGCCCTAGCCAGCAGCCAATGGAAAGCTTAGTCTCCCAGGTTAAAGCACCCTGGGAATCGGCCTTGCTGCTGAGCTGTTCCCAGAATAGTATGTACGTCAGTTCCCTTCTCTGCTTATGCTCACACTACTGTTGGGAGAGTGTGTGAACCCCACTGAAAAAGAAGGTTCCGTAGATGTTATATACCTAGGCTGTCGAAGGCACAGCTGGCTGACCACGTGTGAGCAGTGCCTAGCTATAGAAGGAAAGCCTCTCCTCTGCCCTTACCAACCCACCGCAAACAGGCACAAGCTAGGAGTATCCTTACTTCCTTTCCTCAGAGCACTTGTAGCAGGTACCAGCCTGGTCTTCTCACTCTGCTCTATGGCATGGGGCCCTGAGGAAAGATGCTTCAGCCAGCTGAACTCTGTTGCTGCTCAGTAGTAGCCATGAGGCCCACAGAAGCCTGTGGTTGTGAGAGGTATCCTCACAGAAAACAGCTAGGTCAGGAAAAGAAAGGCCGAGCGTGCAGCTGCATTTCTCACAGATAAGTGTAGATGCCACACTTTCATGCACTTTCACACTTCTGAAGCAGAATGTCTACTGAGAAAGGTGAGAAACACAAGGGATAGATGATTGATAGATAGATAGATAGATAGATAGATAGATAGATAGATAGATAGATAGATAGATAGATAGATAATAGATACAGAGAGATAGGAGATATAGGTATTTAGGTATATAGTTAGATCCATAAATCTGGCCATATACAATTCTATATACATTTTGGGGGTTTAGAGTAACACAGCCTGCTCCACATCATTGTAAAATTGATGAGGAAGCCCAAGAAGGTTGAAATCTGCAACATTATCAGAAACCTCAAAACCAGAAGGGGTGAGGCACAAAGGTGATGGACTCTCGTGGTACAAGCTCTGCAGGAGAACTGATGCCCAGGATTGACATCCTAATGGGTCACAGGTCTTCCAGGAAGTAGCTCTCTCACTGGATTAGCCATCTGAGCATTTCATGTGTTGGCCTCAGTGGGTGAATGTGTCCAAGGTAACAGGTAGACAAGCAGGGTCAGATTGCACCTCCAGTACATATGTGCAAAGGTGTTGCTGCTGACAGATGGCCTGTGCTGTGTGGTCATTTGGAGAGGGGGAGGATGAGGTTTAGAAGAAAGATAGAAGAGAATACTGTCTGTTCTTTTTGATTCTCAGTATTGGAAATTGGAAGGCCCCAATATCCAAATCCTAGCTATTAACTACCACCTCCGGATTCAGCAGAAATAGAGTGGAGAAGTGCTGGCACCTGCAAATCAGTGTGGCTGGGGCGATGGATGCCAGCCAGCAGGCCTCCAAGGACTAGGACTCCCAGCCAAGAGGAGAGCATGCCAAGCAGAGGCTACCAGAGGGACTCAGCACCTTGGCGCTGGGGACGCCAAGCTGCTCCAGGCCATCTCTGTCAGCCAGCATGCGAATAAGCTCCGTCTGCAGCCGGTCTGTGGTAGAGCCTCTACCATGGCCTCGCTTGCTCACACCTAAACCACAGTTGCATGTAGCTCTGCTGTGACTCAGGGTCTTCACAGACTAATGATTCTCTCTGCTAAATGTCATTTCTCTGTTAGACTGTCAGATTTATCTCCAGTCAGCAACAGGTGGTTCTTGTGGGAAGTGTCCTGGTCAGTGCACAGTGCAGGTGGCGGTGGCCTAGGCAGCACCCTGTGTCCTGAGAAAGAATCTCTCATCCGAGTGTCACATGCGGCAGGTGACAGGTAGAGGTGAGGCAGTCAAAAACTGAGGAATCAGGGTTAAATTCTTAATTGATGGGTTAAACTTGAATGAGCCAGGCCTGAGCTGAGAGTCAGGAAAAGCAACAGCAGCCAGCAGAAGAGTTACAGAGTGGCAAGAGTGGCAAGGAGAGGGAAAAAGGAAAGGGTAACAGGGTGAAGGAGGACCAGAAGGTCACAGAGCAGGGAGTGAGGCATCCCTTGGAGTCTGTCTGTTCCCCAGGTCTCCGAGCCGGGCTAGCCAGCTCCCTGGAAAGAATTCTCCATCAGCCTCCATGCCGCTACATCTACATTTCCCCTGCTAGGCCAGTGACAAGCTCTTCCCAGCTTTTTTCTCCCATTCGGAGCCAAATTTTTAAAATGATTATTTTAGCCAAATAATGCAGACATGGTCTTGCTTGAATTAAAATTTTTAAAAAAGTAAAAAATAATCTAAAGCCATCTACTTGTCCAAACAAAATGCCAGGGCTATAAAATAGATAACGGATAAATAAGGCGCAATAGGGACCATGGGCTGGAAAGATGGCGCCACAGGTAGGAACACTTGTTGCTCTGGCACAGAACTCAGATACAATCAATCCCCAGCATGCCCAAGGCAGCTCACAAACATCTGTAACTCCAGTTTCAGCATATCTGACACCCTCTTCTGGCCTCTGAGGACACCAGGTATACATGTGATACAGACACATACATGCAGGCAAAACACACACATGAAATTAAAAAAAATTTTTTTTTAGATGTTTAAGGATGGAAACGTGGTAGCTTTCAGAGTGAACTGAGCTGATACAAAGTAAATGTACACAGTCATCTGACCAACGCTTTCTGAGGCCTTCCTAAATGGAAAATTTCCTACAGCCCATGGCTAAAGCCCTTGCCCCCTTCACTCTGTGTCTCTTCTGCCTGTTCAGTTGTTTTGCTCAGTTTTTTATGAACTCACTGCTGCAGTCCCTGCTCTGTAGCAGACACTGTGCTAAAGGAACAATGGGAAATGCAGTAAGACAAAGGGCCACAAGACACACTCAGGCTGGAGGCTTGGAAGGGTGGTCCAGGAAGGCTTGCTGGAGGCGGAGACATCTTAGTAGTTTGAAAGGCCACAGAAAGAGTAGAGGAACTCTGCCCAAAAAGGAACATCCCAGAGAGCCAGTTGTGTAGCTGCAGATACCTGAGGTTAGCTGACACATGGAACTGACCATAAAGGGCTGTGGAGGAAAGAGCTGTTGAGAAGCCAGCAGGAAGCAGACTCCACCGGCCTGGAATGTTGTCCTGGGGCTGGGCTTATCAAATAGCGGTGAGCCGAGCCAGGATTGGAATCCTATGAGTAACAGACTTATGCATAGAAAGCCGTCTGGCAATGTCACCTGCCCTTCATCACTTAAGGACAGCAGTGAGCTGCAAGGAGCGACGGCAACAGGGAACAAATGACAACAGCCACCACCAGAAGCCCCTCTGAAGCACACCTTGTGCTCGACATCCCTCATAATGGTCAGGGCGTACGGTGTTACTCATGCCTTAAAGATGAGCAGAGTGGGACTCGAGTGATTAAGCAACCGCTCCAGGGCAAGCAGCCATAGCTGGGGTCCAGCACTAGCCGGACACGTCTGAGCCTGTGCTCTTCCTCACAGCTCTCTAGAAGAGTTCCTTGGACTCTTTCTCCCTCCCTCACAGGCCCTCTAACCTACTTCACACACTGCCTCTGCTTCCTAGTGTTTGTTCCTACCTGATCCAGAGCAGGCCCCAGACACCCTCAGCTGTGGACTCAGAAGGCTGTCACCTCATGGGCCGTCAGCCATGGCTGTGAGCCCAGCATAGGACCTAACCAGATAGATTCCTTGGCTGCATTTGCTGCTCTTGGTGTTGATATCAACTGGATCTAAGTTTTTCAGACCTGACACTAAGATGTAAGCATCTTTGGCGATGCACTCCGTCGTCACTCCCTCCCCTCCCCTCAGCCAGAGAGGCATCCATTAAGTTTACATAGCATCTGAGGACCATGCGGTCTGGCAGTATGGCAGGGACTGGCAAGTCATGCTGATGAAGGAGAGTCTTCAGTATATTTGCCATTACTGGTCTCTTCTGCTTTACAGGGGTCTGAGGCTACTCGAAGTGTGTGTGTGTGTGTGTGTGTGTGTGTCAGATCTCCCCTAAAACTATATGAACCTATGTGTGTTTCTCTAGAAAATTCTGTGCTTACAAATGATTCTAAAGGAGATATGCAAACCTGTCACCAAATCCCAGTGAAGTAGTGGCCTGGAGTGGAGCCACACTTCCTGGGCTCTCAGGAGGGGAGCTTACATAATCCTGGTGACACTGCTGCAAGCTCACTGTTCTCTTTTTTCTGGACTGATGAGGTGGGTGAGTGAGGCTCCAAGGAAGGTGATTTTCCAGAGGGAATCTAGCAGCCAGCCATGGCCTGCAGCTCTGGCCTGGAAGCCACCATTGCCACCACCTACTTTGTATGATGCAACATGTGTCGCTTGAACCCACATGCTCGGGTGGCGAGGACATGCCATATTCATCACTGCCCTCAAACCTCCTCTGCGTAGATTTCAAGGGAAATGAGAAGCACAGATTTCAGTACATTTTTTTGGCCTTCCAAAAATATGGCTTCCTTGGCATTAGCCATGTGTTTCTTGATAGCTCTTTTCCAGAGTAAGTGTTTTAAAGGCACTGCTCTTGAAGAAGAGGGAACTCTTCAACGAGGTTGTTAAAAAGTTTTTTCAAAAAGAAAATGGAAATTCTAAAGTGTTTCTTTTCTACTCCCTCCTGGACCGTGCCCCTGCCCTGTTCAGCCTTGAGTTGGAGTACGGCCTCTGGTTTGCACCAATGAGCTACTTGACTTTGGAGTTGATTCCTTCGCTGACTTCATTACACCTGGATAACCGTGGGGCAGGCAAGAGGACAGGGTGGCGTCCTCCTGCACCTGTCCAGTGTAGCATGGTCCAGTGAAGCCCAATCATACCACACTCAGATGCTGGCCTATGGAATTCCTTCCTGGGACACCTCCCTGATTCCCATAGGCAGTTGGTTAGCAAGAGATGCTAGTGCCTGCCTGGGCAGCCCTCAGCTGGCCCTTACAAAGCATATCACGTACCCAGGCAAGTCCTGGAACAGGCTCTCTTGGTGTTCAGGAGGGAAATCGGCCTCCCATTGAAGTCCAGGCTGTGGGAAGAGTTGCCCAGAGTCACCCAGATGGACCCAAAGGCCCATGGACGAGGGGAGTGGGCATGAGCCTCACTTAGGACCCAGATCATAGAGGAGGGACCTGTGTCCTGTCTGCTTTTCTCCACACCGCTCATGCCTTGCCTCCCTCTGAGACCTTTCTTAACCCCTGGTAACTGACTTCCCTAACTGTCCTGTGCTTGCCCCTCCTGTCATAGGTGATGGTGCTGTCCACAAGACTCCTGAAGCCACTTAACATTCCTGAGCTGCTCTTTGCAACTGACCGGCTACATCCAGACCTTGGCTTCTGACACTAAGAGAAGATAAGACCTGTTTGAGCTAGAAATACCAATACCCATCGGTCACCACTCCAGATATGCCTCCAAAGCCAGTGTCCCCATTACTAATTATAGGTATGACTTAATTCTACCAGAGAGGTCTTCGTAACCGCGTAAAAGGGCAGTTTGTTTGACTGCTCCAGTTCTTCAAAAACAAAATAAAGACTTGTGTTCTCATTCTTCTAAAGGTGTCAAGCTGGCGTTAGCTGACTTCACCAGCCGTCGCTTTCATTTACCCTTAGCGGCTATTGCACTCTTCCCGAAGATCCCCGAAAGTTCTAGCTCTAGGTAAAAGCCTCTTGGCAAGTGGTGGCAGACATGAGCATTGTGGTGCCGTTAGCCAAGGAAAGGTTCAGAGTCCTTAGAATTCCCAGCTTGAAGAAGGCTACATTTTCCTTGTGACTATGGGAGTGGGGTAGGGATGTCACAGACAGGGCCTGAGACTTTGTTTCTCTTTGACTCCAAAACATTTCTGAAAGACAAGGAGGGGGTAGGGTGGCCTGGGTAGCACTGGGCTGGTGGCCTCCATGAGTGGTAAATCACCCCACGAGTGACAAAGGGCTGCTTTGTTCCAGCTGGTTCAAGGATCGGGGCAGTCGGCTACTTGGGACAGCAGTGGGAGGGACAAAGTGGGGTGACTGGAGAGCTGGCTTCCTTAATGCCAGTGGTTTCATGCTGTGCAGAGGAAGCCCGTGTAGCAGAGATCTCCTCCCGGGGACCCAGGTTATAACCACCAACCCCAAGATGGCCTTTGTGATTTCAAATTCCTACTGAAATAGAAAGCTTGCTTCTGGGAGTCTATATTTGCTTTTGGTCAGGGCAGAAAAAACCCAGACGCACCTAGTGAAATTATATGAGAACTCTAGGGAGAAAGAAAGAAAGAACTGCTCAGACGGCCAGTGCGTGGCCGGTGGCCGTTCCCGGCATGAATAATGGATGTCTGAAACAGGACAAAGCCGGAAAAACGGATTCTAGCATTGATTTAGCAGGAAGATGAAATAAAACGCAAACCAAGACATAGCTATACATTTTACTTCTCTATTAAATGCTGTCATCTTGGGAAGAAGGAAAAAAACAAGCCGAACTTGGGATCATTTTGAGATGCCGAAGCTGATGTTTGAGACCAGATGTTTGTGTTCGTGCCCAAGTCACTCTCTGCCTTCACCAGTGCTCTGATGGTGCGGAACTGTAAGGCAGCTCTGTTTTAAATCCCACGAATCTAAAAGTCTTACATTTGAATAAGGGAAAAAATGGAATTAGCTGCAAACAAATTCTATGTAAGCAGAGATAAGTACTTCCTAAAATAAAGAAGCTTAAAGTAACCTGCCATATGACGCAAAACTGTACTCATCCAACCATCCATTCTCAGATGTTGAGTGAGAACCTGTGGAGAACATTCCAGAGACCCTGAGACGCTGGAGCCAAGCTTGTTGCAAGCCAGCCACTAACTTGGCTCCGTGGCACCTACAGGGTGAGCAGCCTATGCCTTGCTCGTGCCTGGGTCCCCTGTGGATTTCTTCTCATGGTTAAGTGTCACATCATATGTTTATATGCAAAAGAAATCTGAAAACATAAAACCAAACTACTAACTAGTGGTTGCCTCTGGAAGACACATCAAGTGGAAAGCTAGGAAGCGGGATTAGCAAACCACCCCCCCATTACTTCTGTACTTTCAGCTTTTTACACCAAATATGTATTTGTGTATAGATTTTGTGAGGTTAATAGTTTTTATCTTGGCAAGTTGTTTCTTACCTAGTAAAAGAATATTCAGAAGTGTCTACTATTACCATAATAGGATAAAGTGACTGGTTATGCTAGCATTCTAGAATGTTCTAACACTGCAGTAAGTGTGGCCATAGCTAGTGTCTGGTTAGTTGAGAGAAGTGTGAGAAGTTGAGTTCATAATCACTCTTTTCCATATCTGTGGCTGCTGGTTGGAAGACCTGGGCCAACTGGAGAGTCAAATGATAGAACACGTGGGAGACAGGTGAGCTGGAGAAGTTGGTGATAACCAGAGATAACTGGTTTGAAGAAGACCTGAGAAACAAGAGAGAACCCCAGTCCTTGACATTAAACAGCAGGAACATAATACAAACTCGGTTTTGGTCCCACCAGTGGCCATGAACAAGTAAGAGAACAAGGACCACTCAGGCAGTGAAGCACTGGCCTGTGCAGTCTGGACACTCTCCAGGTTTGTGCTCATTTTCTAGATGAGGGAGGGATTAAGGAGGATGCTAAAAAGGCCCCTGCCCATGTGAAAGTCAGGTCTCTAGGGTTCTCCCTGACTTTATGTCCCAGTTACACCTCTCAGAGCACTGTAGTTATCCAAGCATGCACCAACGTTTGTAAAATAGATGATACTGGTGCCTCCTTCCCAGAGGGTGCTAGGGAGCCAGCTCTAATCGGATGGCTGCTACATGGATGGCTCTGGGAAGTGTGGACATTACTACTGAGGGCACCAGTCAGTTACCTCACAGAGTGACAAAGCATTAGCAGGACAAGGGGAGTAAGTGAAGAGTGATGTCAGAAGACATCTGCAAAGAAATAAAATGGAGAGGAAACAAAGTCTTCCTTCAGCCAAGGCCATCTAACCAGAAGGTCAGTCAGGAACACGTTCCCCAAATCTGGTAGTTCATTTGTCCAAGTCTTGGCTGAACATGAAATTAGATGCCAGTAGGCCATGCTACACTGGGTAATAGTATGAATTAAAAGAGTGATGACACATCTAATATTTAGAATACGGCTCAGGATATGCTGCTCAAGGAATGCCCCCTCAAAGCATGCCAGCCTTCTGTCACTGAGACAAAATATCTGAGCTCTCAGGAGGAAAACTGATTTTACCTCACAGTCTTGGAGGTGTCAATTCACAGACACTTGGCTCTGAAGTTTCTCTGCCCATGCTGAGGTGGAACAGCATACATGATAAAGAATACGTAGAAGGGAATATTGACTCATGACAGCCAGAAACTTGTGGAGGAGCTAGGAGCAGGGAGAAAATACATACTCTCGGGATATAGCCCAGTGACCTACTTCCTCTGAAAAGTTCAGTCTTCCAAAGTTCTCACTACATCTCAGTGTTACAGTAAGGAGGGAGTCTCTCATTTAATCCATTGATGAAATCAGACCACTCATAGTCCAGTTACCTCCTCCCCAGGACCCCTCCTCTGAGTGCTACTGCATTGAGGGCCCAGTTCTCAACCCATGAGCCTTTGGATGATGCTTCCTATCTAAGCATAACAATATCTAAGCATCATCACTACTCGTGTTGAATGCCTTTGCAGATCATCACTAATGCCATCCAGAAAACAGTTATGTGTTCTGGAGTTGACATCTACATTTACCATTCTCACAGTATCTAGGTGTAAGAGTTTTTAAGGGACCTCCCCTACACCCCTTATGGACGCCATAAGTGACATCACTGAAAGTGACACCAAGGCCCAGCTAAGCAGCTGAGCACTAGTGCCTCTCAGACCTGAGTATATTTACCACCTAAACCCAGCTGGCCAAAGCAAGCATACATAGGCCAGTCTCGAACCAAGGGCCCTGCAGCTACTTCTTATATACACAGTTGAGAGCTGGGTAAATGCTTTGTGGCAACGGAGGTCTGCATCTTTTGGAGTCCCGTCTCTGTAAACATAGAGCACAGTCAGTGGAAGTGCTTCACACAGAGGGTCAGGCCCCGTGCAGATAGCTGTTTGTGCCAAGGTCCCTACAGTTTCAGTGGTATTTCCCTAACAAAGATACCAGACCCCGTCCCCCAGACCACTAGTGTTTCTTCTTACCCTGGTTACCAGAAATGGAATCTCAACAACAAATAACCCAGTATTACAAATGCTGTCTGATGGCTTGCCCTAGAAACATCAAAACGCTCCAGCACTGCTCTTAAAGGAACTTCTGAAAACCAGATGGTAGAGGGCGTGCAGGCCATGTTAGAAGAGCAGGAGCGTGGCCTTCTAACCAACAACACTAGTCTCTGTTCTCATCTCCAGTTTGGGAACTAATGAGGGCAATAACTCACTGAAACTGTCTTTTTTTTAAGCTTCCAGAGGAGTGCCCAGACAGCTTTCTGGGTTCTTTAATGTAAGCAGGCAAGTGCCTCCTTGCTGGGCTGTTACCCTACCCAGAGGTTCTGGGAGTTTGCCACAACTGGGTGCTTGTCATCCCCCTCTGCTAAGCAAGACCATAGTGTGCCAACTGCTCTGTTGTGGGGATCTGCCCACAACCGTTCCCTTGTCCAGATTTATCTTTTCCCTCTTGTGGTAAAAGATTAATGCTGAAATCCCCCTCCCTTTATTTATTTATTTATTTATTTATTTATTTTATTTTGATAAATAAGGGGTTCTCTATAAACACAGCCAATGCCCCTAAAGCTTGGGGTTCTGAGCTGCTGGTCAGGCAAACCTTCTGGAGCTGGTTGAGGAAGGCAGGCAGTTTTACAGCCTCCCTCCCACCACCCCCACCACTCCTCCAATCTCCCCCCTCCCCCGTCACTGCACAACCAGGCCAGACCCAGCCTAGGGCTGCAAATGGTTTTCATTTGAGGCTGGGAGGGAAGGAAACTAGAGAGCCAGACATCAAGACAGCCGTGGGTTGGGCTCTGAGACAGACGGGCTGGGAGGCAGCCCCTCCAACCTGGGCATCTTTATTACCAAGGGGGGGTGGAGGCCAGAGCAGCCAGCAACCTCAGGCTAATGGCAACAACAGATGTGGACCGGTTGCCAGGAGCCCTGGGGCGCAGTAACCCAACCAGTAGCAGAAGGGAGGCGGAGGAAGCTGGGTTAGTGAGGCCAGGGAGGTCGGTTGATTGGTCTGAGAAGGCCCAGAGCTGCTACAGGGTCTGGGATGTGGGTGGGGCATAAACTCTGGCCTCGTTAGGGTCCAGGATTGGCCAGGATTGGTGCAGGAGCCCAGCCAATTCCTTCCCTGTGTATAGGATACTAAAGAGAGATGGTTGCGTTAGTGTGCAGAATGTCCTTGTTTCAAACATCTATTTCTGAGGCCCAGACGGTAAATGAAGTAGGGTGCTGTTACCACCCTAAGGTAGCATAATCTCAAGGCCTTGGTTTCCTCATCCTAAAATAGCAATGATACGGCCTCCCTCAAGAGTGTCCCAAAGATTAAAGGAGGCATGTGCAATCTGTATGTTGTAAATAATAAACCCTCATTCCTCTCCTCCTCTGCCTCGAGGGAGAGGAGATGTGTCTCAGGCCAGAGTTCGGAGACATCCACTGGGGGAGGGGTAAGTGGAGAGATGCTAGTATTGATAGCGATGAGATTAATGAAACATTAAGTCAAGCTCATGCTGAAAACACAGTTGTTCTAGAATTATGAATAGTCAATCCCACCGGAGACAGCGGCCTAGATTAGGTCTGGGGTGGTTCCTGCCTGAGATTCCCAGACATCACTTCCTCTGCCTTCCCTCCACTTCATCCTTCTGTAGCAGAAAGACCTGCCTAGGTGACATGGAGAGCAGAGTCTGCACAGAGGTCAGGAGGTGAGAGGCAGCCATTGGTGCCAAGGGCAGGAGATGAGAAGGCCCAGGGCACAGCCACCAGGCTGCAGAGGCTCGCCAGAGTCCTACAGAGATGCTTATGGTTCTGTGGTGGGGAAAGGGGGGCAGGAGGCAGTAAGAAATGAAGTCTAGTGCCTCTCGATCTTGTGCTACAAAAATCTGCCCTCTCCAGAGCTTATTGTCTTCCATTGCAGAACACAGGTGAGCCGAGGGTCAGTGAGCGAGAAAGACAAGCAGAGTGGGTAGAGATACCTGTCTCTGCCCTTGTACTATCTCTGTTGTCTGTAGGTACCATTTCCCACCCTGCTGCCAACACACACCCTTCTCAGGGGTGAGGTTAGGTTAGCTTTGAAGAGATTTAAAAAAAAAAAAAAAAAGTTCTATGTATAACAAAGCTTAACTGTCAGAATGTCACTGTCAAGAGCGGTCAGATGATCCCCTGGGAAAATGAGCTTAAATAGCCCAGTCCCTATCACCACAGACTCCCAGCACACCCCACGGCCTTACCTATGTAGCAGGATGCATCTTAGAGATGAGGCATGGTGAAGAAATAAGACTGAATACTCAAGACACCGATTGAGTTCCTTTATGGGAGCCTGAGGACCTCTCTCGAAACCTTTCTTTGTGAAATCGTGTTAGTCCTCGCCCACCCTCACCTCACAGGGTTACCTGAAGAATCAACCAAGAACAGTCTGGAAGGTGCTGTCTAGATGGAAGGATGATGCCCTTCCCATAGAGATGGAGATGAGAGTGAGTTTGTAGGCAATGTCTTCCGGGCTCCATAGCAGCAGAGGAGAGGCCAGCCAGCTGTGTGCACGTGTGTGACGACAGCTCCACCGGAACAGCTCCTCAATAGCTGCAGACCAATGGCTGTAAGCTCTTACTATGAGAATAAAGTGTAGCTTGGGGACACAGCATGCCTCAAAAAAGCTTCACTAAGTCCATCACGCATGAAGTAGCGCTGCTTTTGTGGAGGCATTCATCCCCTCAGTAGCTCTTCTGTGATGTGCAGACAGATGGCCATCGTAGGTCCACCCAGAAGACCATGAAGAAACTGAGACACAACCCTGGACTAGAAAGGCCAAATTACAAGTGACAATGTTGCAGGTTGTAGACTTCATGTTATCGAATTTGTTCTGCAAGGATGTTTTGTACTATGTAGAATGTGGGTAATAAAATGGACCTCACTGATCACATGTTGTGAGACATAAGAGATTAGCTCCTGGAAGGCGTATTCTCTGACTCAACTTGCTCAGTAAACACAGGATTCTAAAAATCGCTTCCTGGAGGAAGAAGGTAAACATTTCAATAAAGATCCAGTCAGATGTCTGCTCTTATCAAATGAGAGATTTATTGTACATAAAATAAATTATTACAGTTTGAGCCAAAGCATAAACGGCTTCTTAAAGTGCATCTGTGTAGGGGATTTGGCAGGTAGCCCTGCATCTGGTCACTCTTCAAGACAGCATTTCAGTATCTCAGCCACCCATAGCCACGACTCAGCCAGGCCCAGGAAGCAACCCAACATCATTGCCATGGGTCATTTATACAAACCACACCACCATCAATTAACACTTTTTTTCTGTACCTGATGCCACAGTTTAAAGAAAAAAAAAAAAATACACACAACTATACATCATCACAGTTGGGCAGCCCACGGCTGAGTTTTTTCACAGCTACTCAACACCTGTACCCATCCTGTGTCAGGAGATCCAGCACCTTCCTGCAGACCACAGCTCACAGGTGTCCGTACATGGAATATTTTGGTCTAAAACTTGACCCTTTATGGGGTGGGGAGAGTCCCTCCTTGATTCTTAAAGAAATCTGGATATCCTTCATGTCAGAAAGATATCCTGTAAAGAGAGCATGTTGGAATCACTGAGAAAAGAAAACCCTCCTCTTGGAGAAAACAACAAGGGAAAGAAAGCCTGTGAATGCTCTCTGTGTTTTCCCCACCCCATCCATGTATTTGGTGCACCTGACCATCACTTATAAGGCAGTGAGGAACAAAAGCACACCCACCCCCACTTTATGGATGGGGCAGATCAGTCCCATAGCCGTCCGTCTGCCCTCACTTCCTTAGTTGCAGAATTCCAAAGGCTCCTTAGGCCCCTCTGCCGCTGCTCTTTCTGGAACCATGAACTGCCATCAGCCTGCAATGGTCCCATCTAAGAAGAACCTCGGGCCCTCTGCCCAGAAGACCAAACCCCCTCCAGGAGTCATGCCTCAGACAGACGTGACAGTTCTCACTTTGGCAGACAGAGCTTGCTTAAACCTCCTCTTCAGGTCTTGCATGTTGGGTGACTTGGGTCTGGGAATGAGGGAGGTTCTGCGCTTCTCGGGGGTGCCGCTGGGCTGCTGTTTGGGGCTCACTTCTTTGCACAGGACATGGAAAGCATTGTAGACATCGTTGTAATTTTCACTGACAGATACTTCATAGAAGGAGCAACCGAGCATGCCAGCCAACTGCAGACCAAGCTGAGGGTCAACCTGCTTGACGTGTAAGAGGTCAGCCTTGTTGGCCACAACCACCACGGGCAGCCGAGTGCCAGGGTGGAGCTGCTGCACGTGCTGGTGGAGCTGGCTAATGAGTTCATAGCTCTTGTGGTCCGTGATGGAGAAAACGATGACGACGGCATCCGCCCAGCGAATGCAGCGATTCAACTGCTCGTTGCAGCTCAAGCCATTCTCGTGCACCTGAGGAGAAGGGGGAGAGCAGGGTGAACAGTGGGCGCTGCACAGAGCTCCGGCTCCGGCACAGCCTCACTTCAAAAGAACCCTTCATAGGGATGATGGGTCGTAAACAAGCTCTATCCCCACACACTTCGGTTTTCTTAACAATATGTTGATCCAGCTGCTCCGAGGGAATAAATAACAGGGCAGCTCACCACACTCAAGTGGAAAATGGACCTGCAGAGACCTCCACGCAGAGCGACTTTGTAGTTGCACAAAATGGGAAATTAACTGGCTAGACAGTAAGTCTGGGGAAGATAGAAGCTGGAAGCATTTAAACCTGGATAACTGCCCAGTTCAGGATGGAGAAGGGAAAAAAAAAAAAATCCTAGCAGAGCTCTTTTGTCTACAGAGAAACTTTCCACAACATAAAAGTGATTCCGGGTGTTGGAGACTGGACCCGAATATTTGGGTATTGATGCCAAAGGCACATAAATAAAAACCAAAGGAAGGAACTACTGCCAATCCCAAGGGTTGGTTTGGTTCCCCCTGCCCTAACGACCCCTCCTCCAGGAGGGGCTCCCCTTCCCCCCCCCAGTTCCCCAAACTAAACCAGGCTAAGGCTGACCTGCGGCCAGGTACAATTAAACTGTCACACCACAAGTAAAATCTAGACCTGACTCCCCATGTCTCCTGTCCCTTCGACTTAACAACAAGTGAACAATTCCACAGCCACCAGTGTCTGCTTTGGCCCAGTCAGCGTCAGCTTCTCACCTGGATGCCAGGAGTGTCCTGGACCTGAATGGCCAGGGTCTCTCCTTCTATGTGAACTTGTCTCGTGTAGAGATTACCTAAGGAGGACAAAGAAAGGACATTATGTTCCTCTTTCATGTGCAGCCTCAAGAAACATTATGGTGTTTGTTTTTAATATACCACAGCTTGCACCAATACACACAAGAAAAAGATGTCATTCACTTCTATTTAATTCAGATCTTGTTTAAAGGCCAAGTGCAGTCTGAAGCCCCTGCTGGTAGACTTATCAGAAGTAGGTCAAAGTTTGTGGGTTTTTAGAAACTTGCTGGTCTAATTTTAACTGAGCTTCCATATTTAGAGTAGTTTCTTGGAGGAAAGTTTCTGGTTCACTATATATAGGGTTTCTGTTTTTATTTTATCACAGTATCATTCTCTGAACAGTTAGATTTTGCCCGCTGGATATAACAGCTTCATAGGCAAACATGGTTAGTAGTAAATGCACAGTTAGCACCCCTGGCAAGAACATGCGCTGTGATTCCGATCAGCTCAATCAAAGCAGAAGGCCACCATCTTAGGATGGTTTACATGGCTCGTTTCAATTAATCCCCAACGGGTACTGCATGCAGTCTACTTACTTAAGCAATACGCTTAACAGGGCATAGAGAGTACTGAAGCCTTCTGGGACAGTGGCTATTTTCAATCATGGAGAATGAAATGTGTGTCTTCTCGTTGGTCAGGGCTTTCCCCCGCTAGAATCACAGCAGCTAGTTATTTTTCTTTGTTAAGGAAAGAACTTTAGGCTTACAACTGCTCTGCTTTGGCCTTTGCTTTAAAAGGTCGCCCCTGAAAGGAAGCCAGCAGAGGGAAGGGGGGAGGAGCTCGCGGCTGGGTTTTTTTGTTTGGTTGGGTTATTTTTTTTTTTTTTTATGACTTTTACAGGCATGTTTTTAAAGGAAAAGGCCTTGGAGTACAAAGGGTGCTTCCAACTGGGGTCCCTATAGTTAAAACATACCACAGGGAATACTTTCGGGCACTTGATAAAATGATGAATGGGTCAGGAATGGAATGAGGCCAGATGGCAGCTGGGGGTGGGGAGGGAGAGAGAGCGGGCAGAATTGGAAGTGGCAGAATCCTGATGCTAAACACTGTCACTCTGAAGGAAGTATCATTGAAGGTACTGAGACAGGAGGGCAGCAATCCCAACAGGCTTTGTCTCAGTGCGTCTCCTCACCTGCATTTCGTTCATAGTCCCCGATGAACCGTTTAGTGAGGAAGCGGACCACCAAAGCTGCAGTTCAGAAAAGAAACAGACCGATCGTTAACCCGCTAAGTTAGATGGGTCTCCGCCCCACCCCCACCTGGAAAACAACTCTTCCAAAGAAAGTCACAGCCGGCCTGGAGCTCCTTGACCCCTCTGCCAGACACGAGATGGTAGAAACCAGTGAATTACGGCTCTGCCAGCAGGAAGGGTCTAGAGGCCCAGCCCCTCCGGGGAGCCCAGCTGAGCCACACCTAAGCCTTGCAGCGGGCGAACTTCTTCCAAACCTTACGGAACTCCGGGAGGGGTTACAGTCACTAACTCCCCATTCCGGCCCAGATCCTGCCAGAAGCTCAAAGCCCCAAAGTTCTACTCTGGCCCGAAAGTCTGGCCGCTCTGGGGCCCAGTGGCCTCCTTCCGTCGAAGCAGGGACATGAAGGGGCGGAGGATCCCGCTGCAACGCCCACCTCTCTCAATTCCAGTCTGGGTGGGGGTCTCCCAGGTCCCGCCCCTCGACCAAGCGGGTTCCTCGCTTGGACTCACCGGTCTTGCCCACGCCGCTGGCCCCCACCACGGCGATCTTGACGAGCCGGCGGCCCGCAGCCCCCAGGCAGCAGTCGGCAGCGGTGCTGCCCGGGACGGGGTACTCTGCGATCGTACACATGTTCTGGATGAGGCGCATCGCCGCTACGGCCGGGCTGCACGGAGCGGGGAGGAAAGTCAGGACAGGAGACGGCTCGCGCTGCGAGGAGAGGAGGGGACGCGATCGGACGCCGCGCGAGCAGAGACTGGAAGGACTAGGAGAGAGCGCGAGGAGACGAGGGGCTCAGCGGTTCCGGCTCGCGGCTGGGATTCCAGCCGCCCGGGCGCGGGTTTTCTCCGGCCCAGGCCCCGCCTCCACTACAGCAGCCAATCCCCGGGCGCCCCGCTCGAGGCCCCGCCCACGGCCTGTACAACCAGGCTGCGCCCCCACAGGAGCCGAGAGCGAGTGCGGAGCCCCGTGAGATCCGAGGAAAACAGGGCGGCCGGCGCGAGGGTGGCAACGTGCGGGACCCAGCCGGCTCCCGCTGCGCTAGCACGCGGCCGCACCGGTGGCTGCGGGGTCACGGGGTCTCAGATCCGCGTAGGGGATCTGTCCATGTCTACTGGGTTTCAGGTCCGCGTGGAGAGGATCTGTCCTTGCCTTCGTAGGAAACCTGTCATGTCTGCGGGGTCTCAGATCTGTGGTGGGTTTCGGGGTACCCACCCTTGTCTGTCTACCTCGCCGCTGGGCCTCCGTAGGTCAGTCCCTAGGCATTCTCTGAATTGGGTCCCAGGTCCCCTAGCCTCTCTGATCACTGCCTACATCCGAATGCCTTCTCTGACCCCAAGGAACCTGCTGGAGACCCCACAGGCCCATAGTCACTGCCCTGTTTGGCCCTATCCTGTGCTCTGCTCGTGCGCTGGAGACACCATTGCACTGACTTGGCTACATTCAAAGTTTTATCCTGGATTATACATTTTCCCCATCGTTGTACTCGTAAACAAAGACACCCCTCCCTGACCTAAAATGTGGCATTTCTCTTTGGGCAAACTATCCATTTTGTTCTAGTGCTTGCCAACAGTGCAAGCTCAGGAGAAGACGCACAAAGTGGAAAGCACTCGCGCTGCACCCCTAGAGGCAAAGCCAAGCTATAAGTCTCTAGAACAAGCTTGCATGGCTAACCAGTCACGCCTCCTCCCAGGGCTGTGAAAGGTTAAAAAAAGCAGTCAGTGCAGCTGTGGATTGGACTCACCGGGAGGCAGAAGGGCCCCACGTTTAGTCTAGTCATAAGGCAAGAGTTAGTTAAAAGTGGCTTGAGGCCAAGGAAGATGAGGGGGTCTAGCACTCATTAAAAAAAAAACAAAAAACCTAGTACCCCAGTGTTCTCATCAGAGAAAACCGCAGCCAACTGCTGGCCAGATCCAATTTCAGCAACCTACTTTATCGCCACCGCTGCCCTTACAACCCTCAGAGACTTTTATCTTGGTGCCTAAGACAACAAAGCTGCACACCCTTATTAAAGGTAGAAAGGTAAAAGAACCTGATTCCAGTCTCTACACAGTTTCTTGTTTAATCACCTTCCATTCTGGACTGTATTCACCAGGTATTTGAAGAGAATTTACCATCCTATACTGGTCAAACCGTGACAAACTCTGTAGCTATTAACAGTTTGAGGGAGTGAAGAAATCAGAGAGGAACTAGGAAGACTATGTGGACTTGCCTTGTTAAGTCTCCTAGGATGATCAACAGAATCGGGGGCAAACAGACTGAGCAATGACCGCAGTAAAAGGCTGCCTTCTAGGGAGAACACTGGTCAGCCGTCTGAGTCAGGGACAAAGGGCATGTCCAATTTGCATCATGTCTTTCTGTGTGATTTAAATCATACTTGAGTTTTGCCGGTCTATAAAATCAAACTTAGTGAAGCTATAATTAAGGTAGCACTCATCTTTCAGTCCCCGGCCCTCTAGCCTGCAATTCTATAGTGTTTACATGGGAAATAATTATGTAGTCCACAGTATTTGTTTGGCTGCTCTTTGCACACACAGACGTGATAAAAGTTCTCAAAGGGAATTTTGCTTTAAATCGTTTTAGCTTCTGGTGCATCATTTTCGTTACCGCGGGACTAACCAGACCAGTGATTTTTCTGTCTGCATCATGAAGGCTGAATTTAGTATACTTACTTTAAGTCAAAATGAACTGGCTGTACTTAAAATACAGAGAGAGGTGGAGGAGGAAGGAGGGGGAGAGAGAGAGGCAGAGCAAGACAGTGAGAGAGAGAGCAAGAGGAGAAGAAAGAGAGAGAGGGAAAGAGAGAGGGAGAACGAGAGGGAGGGAGGAACCAGTGTTAGTTACTTAAAAAACATCCACCCAATAGCCCCCACCTGCATCTGGTTAACCTCAGATGATAGCGGCTATCACTTCTTGGGAACCCAAATTTGTAGGAAAAAAAAGAGACCAAATTAGAAGGAGGAAAAAAGAAGGGTGGATCAGGGCAGGAGGCATGATATTTTATTCCAGACTATAGGAAAGGAATTTCACTTTTTACATCTAAGGTTATCAAGAAAGTGACCACGCAATCCCTTCACTCCGAAGCCGGAAGCAGGATGGTTCTGCAATATCTCCATGATCTCTATTATATTCTGCAATAAGGCAGATACTGGCATCACTTCTAGGAGCCATTCCCCTGCTGCTCCATAAACCACCCCAGATTGGTTTATGGTCCTTGTCCAGACACAATGGCACAGTTCTTTCCTGGACTGTCTCCTGGTGACAGATGGCAGCCAAGTCAGGTATCATGAAGGTTCTGGCTGGCCATCCAGTGTGGCTTCTTCATTCACACATCTGCATTTCAATCGGAAGCAGCTCAGACTGCTTCAGAACACAATGACGTCTCCTAAGAGAACACTCTGAGGACAGGAAATAGGGCCGGATATGGCCCAGCACACTCACACAGACCCAAGTGGGAAGACAAGCACATCGGTCCTACCTCTAGATGGAAATAGTGCCAAAGAACCTGAGACCATCTTTTCTTTAAAAATGAGAGAACAAAGTTCCACATACATCTTCACAAAGATCACACGGCCCATAATGGACAGAACCACAAATCGGCAGGTGACCAGTGATATTTAAAACCAAGCGAATGAGGGCCAGGGAGATAGCTCATTGGTAAAGTGCTTTGTGAGTAAGCAAGGAGACCCAAGTTCAATCCCCAGCACCCATGTACAAAACAAAAGAGAAACCTAGGCACCGTGGCGCACAGCTTCAATTCAGGCCTTGGAGAGATGAGGACGGCGGAGCTCCGTCTTGGGGCTTGCTGGCCAAATAGTCCAACAGAATCAGCTGTATGTCCAGGGAGGAAATATATCTAAAAATAAGTGATATAGGGAATAATTGAGAAAGACATCCAACATAGACTTCTGACCTCCATGAGGTCGCTCAAACATGTGTGTACGCACTTGAGTGCACCCACACATAAACATGTTGCATGCACAAATAGCCTGATGATGCTATGTATCAAGTGATGGGTACACACTCTCTCCCTTCCTCTCCCTCCTCTCCCATTTCCAGTTCTTCAATAAAAATAAAGGGGTGGGAGATTAAAATGTGAGGGATGTGGGGGAATCAAGGCCAAAATATTTTGATAAGTTGTGATTTTGCCTCAACATCTGGAGTTTCTATCACCCTCTTTGATCTTTAAAGTCAATCTTTCATCCGAGAGCTTTTGGAGATAATTCAGTGTCTGGAAGTCCTTAGGATCCCAGTATGTAAGTTTAATAAGTATTTGTTTAGCATCTGGGCTGTGAGTAGAGCAGGCACTGTGTTGGAGCTTGGGCTCACTCGGGTGAGCACAGTCACATTTTAGTATGAGAAGTTGAGATTGTGGCCAAGCAATTTCGATACAATGTGCGAAAATGACTTGACAAAAGAAACTCAGGTGTTATAGGAGCACATAGTAGGACTAAAGACCTAGACTAGGAATAGGACCTAGTCAAGGAATAGCAAGGCTGGAGAGCTGCACAGCTCTGTGTTGTATACCCGCCCACATGTATGCATGCACATGTATGTGTAAGGATGTGTCAAGGGAAGGAGAGGTGGGTTAGGGAAGGCGCATTTGCCCCCTAGACAGAGAAAGCCGGAAATATCTGTGGGCTGTGAAATAAAAGAACCAGGACACAGGACAAAGGGCTCGCTCCCAGTGAGGATCAGAGACTCTGTATACAGAGAACAGCGCAGGAGAATTCCAAGGACTCTAGCACACACTGATAGAGTAAGAGAAGCTGGTGCTCCCCTCTTCCACGAGACATGTCCATAGTGGCCAGACGAGTGCTGCTTTCCCCGTATCACCAAGCGTTGCTCCCACATTGGTGTGTGTGGAAGTACGTGGGCCTTTGCTGAGAGTTGCGGTTTTGTTTGATCATTTATTTTGAGGCTTATTTCAACTCCCACAACCTATGGGAGTCAGAAAATAGACACATATTTGGCTATTGTAAGTGAAATATGATTTAACAAATTTTAAGAGAGAGGGAGAGATGGGAGAGGGAGAGAGGGGGGAAGAGGGAGAGAGAAAGAGGGAGGGAGCCCACATACTCTGGTTTCAATGTTATGGGATGGGAAGGGCTACAGTCAAGGGCCTGAACCTACAATATCTTCCCTCTCTTTCTCTTTCTCGTTCTTCCTCTCCCCCTCCCCCTCCCTCTTTATTGTAAGCTACTCTTTATTTTAAAGCTACTTTAAAAAAAGAAAAGTGTAGGGAAGAAATGGAGGTAAACATAGTCAAAGTACCAGTTATATGTAAATGAAGATGCTTGTATGAGCCCCATCACTGGGTAGATGGAGTATAGCCAGTAAATAAAATGCAAAGTAACGCCATCACAAAGGAACCCAGAAAGTCCATTCTCTCTTATTAGGGAATAAAAGGATATTATAGAGCGTGAGTCCCACTCCTGGCTGTTGGGTGGAATCTCTAATACTTTGTAAAATGCCTCCTGATTCCGACTGATTCTTGGAATCATCCTGGCATCCACAGCAGCCTGTTTACACTGACTTGGTGCCTTCCTGCCTGTAGCCCCCTCCTAGAAAGACAGAATTTGGCGAGCACTCACCAGCTTTCCGAATGTCTGGCCAGTCTTGCCTTTCATTTCCACATTGTTTGTGAAATCCTGCCACCCAGGAGCGGTGGCTCCCTGTGCCCTGGAATCCTGAAGGAGCAGCAAGTGGGGACGGGCATGTCTCCATCGCTAGGACTGAGACAGCATGATTCACAATCAGATTAAGGAGGTCAGGAAGTTTATCCTGCCACTTTGGAGCTTCTGAGAGATGTTTGGGCAAGCAAATAGGGACGGAACAGACACAATGAAGCAGGGGACGGGATTTTACCCAGGGATTCCACCAGGTTTGTGCAGACGCATACAAGCCTGTGCACCATACTGGATAGCTATGCTGGCACATGGGGAGGTATCAATGGGGACTTTCCCCTTTAAGACCCCAGCCTTCCTTTTGATTTAATCACAACTGAAAGACAGCCAGATTCCCTAGAGTGAAAAAAAAACAAAAACAAATTAGGGACAAAGGCAAAAGGGGATCTCAATTAAAGACAACGGGACTCGCCCTACATGCGTGCACAAGTATACGCATGTGCATCTCGTCCCAGAAAACTGTAACTTAAAAAAAAAGCAACCCACTGATGTCTTAAATTCTAAGTGCTATCACTGGCCTCAAGGAGGCTCTTCCCTCCACTCATACCTTGACTGGTTTCTATGGCAGCAGAATGAGCTGCGTTTTCCTCTTTAAATGGTATTCTGCGACTCCAATCTCTGGATGCACTGGCAGATTGTGTCTCTCTTCTGGGAGATTTTCTCTTCCTCTTCAATATGATGCTTGCATGGAAGGTAGAAGTAGTCCTTTTTGTTTAGGCATCTGAAATTTGTCTTCCACTCCACAGTGGCATCTGCCACCATGGCTCAAACCTTTTACCCCACCCCCAGCCCCAGCCCCACCCCCACCCCCACCCCCACCCCAGCCCCACCCCCAGCCCCAGCCCCCAGGAACAGAGAACGTCCATTTGACAAGCAGTGTGATGATAACAGTTGAAAATAAACTCAAGTTTTAAAGGTTACTTGGGACAGTGAGTTCCCACTGTGCTTTTGCGGGGGAGTAGGAGGAGTTTCCAAGACTGTGGGAGTATTCAGGACTGGGAACCCACGGACTACACTATTAACAGGGCCATTTTTAGGAGTTCCTGCCATGAATTGAAAAGGCCGATAACTCGGCACACAGAGTGACAGTGTGTTTTAGACCCTTTTCGTCTTCTCTCTGGCAGGAAGGATCCTTTGAGCATGTCCGTCCACCCTTGTCTCGCTAACACATCATTTATTTAGAAGATTATAAAACAAAAAGAAATGAGTGTCGGCCTTGGGTCCTTGGGAACAGGACACTTGACAGGATTTTAGGATCAGAATACACTCACAAGGGCAGAAAGATTCAGACAATTGGCGTGATTGTTGAACATACTCTGTTGGCTTCAAATCCCTAGGTGGATTGGACATACCTAATATTTGCCTTCTCCTACTCCTGGGGGTATGAACCACCTAAGACCTGTCAGGCATCCTTATGGTCTGTGCATAGAAACCAATGACCTCTCATCAGACTCTCAGCTCTTTTGTATCTGCCTGTGAGCCAGGGAAACAGCAAGCATCCTGTGCCCACTTCTCGTGCCATCTGAGGAATGAACTGGTAAGCTGTGTTGGGGCTCCAGGCGCTGACTCTTACTGCATCATCAAGATTATAGTTCCCCGCAAACTCCAAATCCTCTCTCGTAGCGCTACCTCAGTCCATTCCAACATGCCTGAAGTATGCCTGAAGTTCAAAGTATGAAGTCGCAGTATGAGCTGATAGCCAAATTAACAGGAGCACAGGAGTTATCTAGTTGGTGATGATGTAAATAGAGATGTGAGAAGCGTAAGATTCAGTCCCCTCAAGGAGTCGTGTTCTTCTTCCTAGTCCCAGAACATTTCAGCTTTTCACCAGGATGTCTTCATTACCGATGCATTTTTCTCCTGATTACAAGAGAAAATGGCTAGCAGACAAGAGGAGTGTGATGGGGTGGGTTTTTAGGAAACGTACAAATGACTCATGTACTGGATTTAACAAGGGCAGCGCTTCTATATAAAGAAACAGCCTAGCTCCACGGTGGAAGCTGTGCACAGCAGAACGGAGCTGGGAGAAGAACCGTACATTCCGAGGAGTATGAAGGCTGGCACGCTGCTCTGTCTCTGCCGGGAACTCCGTGTGCCGATTTATTCTTATTAATTCACCGGGAATGTGACACTACCCTAGACTTCCAGTGTTACACAGTAGGAAAACTCCAGGATTGTTCAAGCTGATTCTTGACTGTGCCCCAAAGCAAGCAAAAACCAAACTTCTATTTTTAATGAAGGTGTAACCCCATGTGCTGTCTGGAAGATGTCTTTGTAACTTGATGGTAAGTTATGGCTGACTTAGCATGACAATAATATGTCTAATATCTAGTGAGACCACTGTATAAAAGAGACTGACAAAATGTGTGTGTGTTTAACATTCTTGTATTTTCATGATGAGGGTGAGACAGGCAGCAGTTCATCAAGCCTGTATTGTCCTGTTATCGGTGGTTGAGACGGGATTATTTATAACTTGTCAAATTATCTCCCAGATTCCTCATTACCTGGGCTCAGATAAAGAGATAGAAGGAAAGCTCGCACTGAAGCCTTTCTTGTATTCAATGGCCAAAGCTGCAGTGCAGCCAAGAGTCAAGGCATTCCTCTGTTCACTGTCCCCAATCTCAAGATGGGAAGATTGCCTTTGGATGGCTATTGCGTTGGACTGTCAAGCAGACCTTTTGTGAGTTAAGGGCTGGCTTCTTGCAGATACAGCACGTGCCAGCCTACAGAGAACAATGTCCCGACTGTTACGAGATTCAGCAGGGGCCCTAGAAGTTTCTCAGGGGCTTATCCCAGCGAGAGGGCCCTCAGCACCTTCTCTCTCACATAACGAAATAGCCTGAACCACGAGTAGCCCCTTTCCGTGGCACGACTTAGCTTTCTCCATCCTTTGTCCACAGTTCAGTTCCATTCCCAAGAATCACTTAGATTCATGGCCCAAGCTTGTTGTCTTTCTGGCCCCTCAGCATCTGCAGGTCCAGGATGCCTCATACACTCCCCAATCCCTTAGCCATTGAAGTCTCTTATGTGAAATGGTCTGTCATTTGCATATAACCTACGTGTACCTTCTCACAGACTTTCAGTCATCTGTAGATTACTGACAATCCCTAAAAGAATATCAATACAGTGTAACTAGTTGCTTAACTGTACTATTATTTAGGCAATAGTGACCCAAAAAGGTCTGAATATCTTTAGTTGGAGGCATTTTTTTTTCCTGAGTATTTTCAATGCTTGGTTACTTGACCCCTCAGCTGCGAGACTTCACCCCACTGATCACCGTGTACCACATTCTATTCAGTTGCTTATCGTGGGCACTCAGCTCTAGAGTGTAAGCTCTGTGAGCTCACTGCTCTATCCCCAAACCCAGGGACATGCTGGCCACAGAGCCCATGCTATCCTATAATGGCTATATTTATGGCTGGGTGGGCAGATGGGCAGATGGAGCTGTACATTTTAAGTATACTGAGGAAAAAAAGACATTCAGATAGAGTCTGAGGAAGTTAGACTCGTGGGAATGGGCGACAGACAAGGGGGTGACAGATGACAGACCTGTAGAGACTGGCTCTGAGGTGAGTCAGGCCCCCAGCCACTCCAGTCAGGTACTCAGCCTCGGCTCACTCTGCCCTCCTTCCACAAGGAGGAAGAGGGTGGTTTGAAGTCTGAGAAAGATTGGGAGAGTCCTGACGACAGCCAGCTTGGGTCTCAGGGAGGGGATCAAGGTTACTTATGCAGAATGGGGGACAGAAGAAATGATTGGCCGGGCGACTGGAGAAACAGGCAGGTGGGCAGCACCTGCTAAAACCACTACAGCAAAAAACCGAGGTCGTGGAAAGCAGACAATGAGAGGACAGGGTGTGTGGTTTTCCACAGGGTTAAAAAGAAGCCCAGAAACTAGAGCATTCCAGACAGCCAAGGGGTGACACCCACTAATCAGTGGCAGATGCAAAGTGCTGTTCCCGTCATGACTTTCTCTTCTGTACTTTCTCCTGGGTTTCTTGTCCCAAGTCCTTACAGGACTTACCAGCCTCTACCTGCAGTAGTAACTCAGCAGCTGAGCACAGGTCGGTGTGCCAGCACTGCTCCATGGAGTCCAGGCGTCTTAACTCATGACACCGTTACAAACCCACATGGCAAGGTCGATGCTGATTAGATGTCCCCCCTGTTAACAGATCTAGGCTGGCAGAGTGAGGCGGTCCACCCAAGGTGACACAGCTAGGACACAGGAAAGACAGCAGCTTCTGGATGCAGACAGTTTGGTTCCAGAGACTCACAACTCAGAACCTGTGGCCCACCTCTCAATAGACTCCACTGTCTAGCCTCCCAGGGCAAAGTGCCCTTTATCCACAGCGTTTATCTTCCCTTTTTATCTTTTCTTCAGCTCAGGGGTTAGAGGAGGCATGTATCTGGAATGGAATGTGTGAAATGTAAGGATGAAAGATAGGTTAGGGAAAGGGCAGGGGACTTTGTGTGTGTGTGTGCGTGTGTGTGTGTGTCTGTCTGTCTATATCTGATGAATAAGTCTGTGTGTCTGAGTATGTCTGTGTGTCTGAATATGTCTATGTGTCTGTGTATGTGCATATGTCTATGTATTTCTCTGTGTGTGTGCCTATGTGCATCTAAGTATGTCTGTGTGTGTCTGTGTTTGAGTATGTCTGTGTGTCTGAGAATGTCTGTGTGTCTGTGTCTGAGTATGTCTGTGTCTATGTCTGTGTGTGTCAGTGTATGTGCATATGTCTGTGTGTACCTATGTGTGGGGGTGTCATCTGTGTGTGTCTGTTTCTGTGTGCCTAAATATGTCTATGTGTCTATGTCTGTGTATGTGTCTGTGTGTGTATCTGTCTATGTGTATCTGTGTGTGTCTGTGTGTCTGAGTATATCTCTGTGAGTGTGTGTGTGTGTGTGTGTGTGTGTGTGTTTGTGTGTAGCATAGGCTGCAGCTATTTTTTAAGAAAAGGCTTCTCATATATTTCCTCCTTGAGCCATGTGGACCCAAAACAGAGTGTTAGCCATATTGTTATTTCTACTTGTCAAGGCTCACGGTATACACACTTTAGCATAGGCTAGAGCTAATGAGATGGAGCAATTGATAGAGGATTTGCCTGCAAACAGGAAGGTCTGTTAGAAAACCTGCAAGTAAAAAAAAAAAAAAAAAAAAAAAAAAAAATTGTAAAAAAAAAAAAGCCGGGCGGTGGTGGCGCACGCCTTTAGTCCCAGCACTTGGGAGGCAGAGACAGGCGGATTTCTGAGTTCGAAGCCAGCCTGGTCTACAGAGTGAGTTCCAGGACAGCCAGAGCTACACAGAGAAACCCTGTCTCGAAAAACCAAAAAAAAAAAAAAAAAAAAAAAGAAAACCTGCAAGTTCCAAGCCAGTGAGGAGCCTGCCTCACACAAGAAGGGCAGTGGTCCTGAGGACCAGCGTCAACAGTGACCTTTCACCTCTGCACACATATGAAAACATACATCCAAACATACATTTTCATAAAGAATATAATCTCTTGTATGTAACTTAAACAGTTGTTTGGTTCCTCCTTTTGTGCTAAAATCCCAAGGTCTGAAAAGGCTCCGGCTCAGGGCTGAGTCTGAGGAACGGAATTCAATTTATTCCAACTCCTAGCCAGGCACTCAATAAGGTCCTTCAAAAGGGAAAGGTGGCATTAATCTATTTCTTGTTTTGCTGTTTTGCGCCTTCTGTCCTTCTGTTACGTAATGCCAGCCCCATTCAGAATAGAATAATGCTTCACAATGGGGCCGGTGCCCAGTGACGTGGAGCACATTTCCTGAACACTGGTGGCTACTGACAAATGCCACAGCTGCGCTTGAGTTTTTAATCATCAACAGAACCTTTGATTGCTTCATATGTCCTGCCCATGTGATGAAGTATGTACAGTCAGCAGGCTGCATCAGCACGGGGAGGGCAGAAATCTGTCTCCGTTTCTACTCCTACTTCTTGGGAAGCAAGTTATTATACTGTTTGGGGCAGAAAGTTCATGTCCTGGTAAACATGTTTTTCTACAAGTGTCCTCATCAATATTATCCTCCAAAGTTGAAAGGTTGCTGACTCTCAAATATTAAAAAAATTTAATTTCCCCAAATACTATGTATTTAACTATGATGTAGAGTCAGTAAGCTTTTGTGTTTAAATTGCTGTGTACCTGGTATGCCAAATACGCAGGTCACTGAAAAACAAACAAACTAACAAAAACTTGGCAGGCTGCCTGTCCCTAAGGAATTTACAGTGTGAGGCAGGCAAGAATTTACATAGGAAGAATCAGTGATACACACTGTGATTCATAAAACAAGACGTAGGGAGTGATAACGGTCAACAGTGCTGCGGTGACCACAGAATTTTTTTCAAGGATCTAGAAAATGAACGGAAAGCTGGAAAGACTCAGTTGCCAAGGGCATGTGCTGCTTTTCCAGGGATCTGAGCTGGGCTCCCAGTGTCCATGTTACAACCACCTATAGATCCAGTTCTAGGAGCCCAACACTCTCCACAGGCACCTGAGCACCAGCGGCAAACATTCATACAGAGCACATATGCATGGGCATACATAAAAATAAATCTTTCTTTAAAAAATCAAACTGGACCCTGAAGGGTTGTAAGGTTTGGGTGGGAGGAAGTATTTGAAGGATGTGTGGGGCAGAGTAATTGTGTTAGATGGAACGGGACCTTCGGACCCAATACCTCTGGTATTACACCGTATGGAAGGATCTGGTAAAAAGCGGTTCAGACTGGAACCTTGGTGCTTACTGTTACTCAGACAGAGTTGGACACCCCAAGATTCCAACCCATGGGAAAGACTTCACTCTTCTGGAGCCAGTAGGCAAGACAGATCCACTTCAGAGTGCATTAGAAGTATCAAGTGTTAAAGAGCACACCTTTAATCCCAGCGCTCAGAAGACAGAGGTAGGCTAATCTCTGTGGGTTCAAAGCCAGACTGGTCTATGTAGTCAAAGCCTGTCTTAAAACCAAAAACAAAGTCTGCTTGAACTAGAAAGTGAGAAGGGCCAAATAGTCAGAAAGGAAACGCTGTGGTCCTGCCAAGCAGCATGATCCAGGAGAGACATAAAATAATGTTTATTCACAACAAATAGAGCATCAATAACAGACCAAAGAAATGATGGCACCCAAGTCTGCCTGAGACGTTGAAGGGTGTAGTGTAGCAATTCTCAAGGGCCTCATGATGCTTCATCATGGTGTGATGCCCTGCTGTCGATGATGCCAATGGATGCCAAGAATGAGAAGTCCTGTGAGACAGATACCCATCCCTCCCGATTACCCAAGTCTCCCTTCAAGCCTCCACCTCTTCCACGCTCTCAACCCACCACACTTGGAACGCAATCAACAGGAGCTTCAAAAGGCACAAGCCACAGGTTATTCCAGAAACAGAAGTCCTGTGTGGGATCCAGCAGAGCAAGGAGAGAGATAGGTGAGAAGGTGAAGAACCAAACGTAGGTGACCACAGATCTGAAGGAAGAAGGAAGGGAAGGAACGCTAAAAAAACTGTCTCTTTGAGCATATTGTATCTACAAGCTAGATTAAGTATAAAATTTGCCCAGATAGGAAGTAGATAGACATGGGAATAAAATTAATCCAGAGGTCAGTACAAGTCCAGGCAATATCTGTGGACTACCAGCCACGTGCTACATTTATGCTAGGAAAAGACAGGTCACAGAAAAGGAGAAATCTGAATTACACGGAGAGAAAGCACATTCAGGATTGCCTAGACTGACTCATTCATTCATCTCATTCATATCATTTTCATGTGCCCGTTTATTCACAAAATCACCAGGTGCCCTCAATTATACTGTTTTCTCGATAAAGGATCGTTCTGGTGCACCACGTAGAATAGACATGAGTAGGGTTTTTGAAGCTGTATTTCAAAATGGCCCAGAGTAGGCATATGAACCCATATGTTATGATACAGTTGAGTATAGGTTCAGCTGAGTTCAGGGCTAAGAGATAGACAATGGGCAAGGTTGGGAGGTGAACGCTTTTTAGAAAAAAACAAAGAATGAGACATGCATGCACAAGGTCCCCAAATTTGACAGCCACCAGGGACCTGGTTTGTACTTATGTAGGGCTTTTATATTGGCAGGGAGCTAGAAACTGAAGTACAGGTAGAGGCTGAGAGTTGGTTTACAGAGTATCCTTGTACACTCTAGGGTGGGTGGTATGCCATCCACAAGAAAAGATTGTCCCTTTTGGAGACAAGCTGGACATCTGAAGTGGCTGAGATTCAGAACCTTGTGTGAAGGAATATATAAATAAATTGCTGTGCTCTCTCTGGAAAATTGGCAGCAGAGAATAATTTCACAACTGTGCTGACACCTTCTGCTGGACCTCACTCAACACTTACTTGGGTGAGAAGGGTGAAATCAGTAAGAATTTTTAGACTGCCTTGCCCCAAATTCTGTACTAGTTTGTCTTATTGTGTGCACGACATACGGAACAGGATAGAACGGTTACACCCATGAAGCCCCAGTGAGCACAGGGTGCTTTGGGGAAGTCACTATTAATGTCAGTCACGTCAGTGGCTTTATGGCGTTAAACTGTCCATGACGCACAGCAGATGTCTAACTGTTTAAGAAGATGAATAGCTGTTTCCATGGAAAGGCTGAATCAGACAGCAGCTCTTCTCACTGTCGTCTCTCACTCAAACTTAAATCCCTAAATCCGAGGTCATTGTTGGAGACAGTGTGGGCCACTGTGTCAGCCTTTGATGCTTAACACTAATGCATAGTTCCATGAGCTAAGAGAGAAGGCTGACTGGAGCAATTTCCATTTTACCAAGTAGACAAATGGCTCCCTAGGAAAGACAGGAACAAAGTCTCCTTTCAAATGAAACGAGATACTTCTGGGAGTGGGGTGGGAGTGACAGACACCTAACTAGACGTGAGTTGAGGATCAAGATGATGAATCTCTGGGCTTGTTTAATGGGAAAGGTGGAGTTGTTGGCTTCAGACATGGCTGGATCTACAAACCACAGTGACATCCACAGGTCTACAGGCCTTCAGTCTGTTTACTTTTTATCTCTTTTCCTCTAGTTGAGTTATTTCCCTGGAAGCTCCGTGATTGTATCAGACTCAGAGGCAACAATCCCCAACCCAGTTGCTCCACCAATCTGGTTAGCTCTGCTTGGGTGGTATGTACAGTCCCAAATAAAGACAATTTTTTTGGCCAACAGGATAGAAAATTTCTGTTGGCCAGGCCTACATCACAAGTCTTGGAGCAGAGCAGGTCACTTTCAAGCTCAAAGATCCATCCAATGAGCAACTTTCCCAAACATCTGATTTCCACATCCAGAACAGACATGGTAGAGACCCTTGAAGGTGTTATAAACAAAGAATGATCTTTGTGTTGTACAAAGGAACACACAAAGGAAAAAGTAACTCAGCAAGGCAATTTCTTTTGATGTGGCAGAACTCAAACCAGGCAAGGGAGCACATCAGGGCAGGAAGTTCACCTGGTTTTTATTCTAACCCCAGTGATAGTGACTGCTTCTTTTCCACATTGGCTGGGGTGCAACCTCACAGACTTTCAAGATTGGCTAACGACAAAAAAAAAAAAAAAAAAAAAAGTAAAGGGGAAAGGAGTTGGTTGTTTCAGGTCATCAGGTAGGTGAGGGGGGAGCTTTGTGTAAAGGAGAGTATTTGTAAGATGGGGCAGGTTTATGGAACATGGTCTCTAGACTACATGTGCCTTCAATAGGAAAGACTTCCTAGCCTCGCTTCCCAAGTGGCTAAAAACACCTTTCTAGACAACAAAACAGAACCAAGTGGACATTAGCTGAGAAGAGGATTTGGCTTCCATAGCCAGTGCTGCCCTACTACGAGGCAAGGTCAGTGTGGGTACACTGAGGCAAGAAGGAGGGCGGGCATGCTGGGAAGCTGTGGCGTTTCTCACCATTGCCTCACTCACTAGAGCCAGTGACTGAGCTGGGGACAGGAAAGGTATTAGGGGCATACACTGAGATCATGAGGCCTCTTCACGACTGAGCTGATAGTGGTGGCAAAAGAGCAAAATGAGGCCGACTCCAGAACTGGGTTCTGTCCTCTGTGTCCGCCTGCAGGTATTCACGGGACCAGACGAGTAGTTTTGTGTTCTTCCTGGAAAGCATAGTCAGAAGAGGACAAGAGATAAAGAAGTGGAAATTCTTTGCAAAGAAGAGATTCTAGACAACGGTTCCTTGAGGTGAGAGGGCTGGGTCAGAAGGAGATCTAGAACTAGCCTTGATGGATTTTATTGGCCAGGGCTGCAGGATACCTTGAGTTGGCTCCTAAAGGCTGTGGATTGAGAAAGCCGAAAGGCACGAGTGTGAGGAAGCCGGGTCTAAGTCGGAATGCAGATGTTGCAGATGTAATTATGACGTAAAGTATCATGATGATTATCAGATGATGATAAGAATGCGGAAGGCTCAGTAGACAATGGGGGCCAAAGTGTCTCTGCTACTTGGATGGAGATAACAGACCTGAGGCCAGAACCTCCGCGGTCCTCTCCTTCTGTTGCCTGCACACTTGCCCGTTAAAGGCAGTCATTGGAGCGAGGCGATACCTAACCTCATAGTTATCTTCTTCCTTCCCTATCCCCAGGGGTAATCTCCATGCCTGGAAGTCTTAAGAAACCAGAGAAGCCATACAAGCAAGGTAGAAGGGTCACTGTGAAGTGGTGACTTAAGTCACAGAAGAGATAGGGGCTTGGTAATGAGACCAGTGGCTCTCTGGCTCTGGGGGACTGTGATCTGAGACTGAGATCCAAGATCCAGGGACCTGGAGATCCCTTCCCTTTGCTTAGCCTGGGGAAAGCACTAGTGGAGGGAAAACTAAAGCACAAAGATTACAGGGCCATAGTTTGAGAGCCTGGCAATGTGTTATGTCCATAGTCAAGATTGCCCAGCCAGCCAGAGCTGGACAAACCATTCATTAATGTTAGACATAGCTTTGCACAAGAAAAGTCTTGCAATGGAAGACTCAGGCTGCGGTCAGGGTGTACACAATGTTGTCAGGACCTGGCTCCATTTACATACAGCAGAGCTAAGTGTGACTCCTAATCTCGTAATGTTATTTAGAGCAAGCTTAACGATAGCTGGACTGACTCACACCTGTAATCACAGAGCTCAGAACGCTACGGCAGGAGGATGATGAGTCTAGATCAGACTGAGCTGAATAGCAAGATCGTATCTCAAAAAAAAAAACAAAAAAAAAAAAAACAAAAAAACAAAAAGCAAAAACACATACACAATTAAAAGTGTGCTTAACCTTTCTGGGTTCAGCTTCCTGGTTTGAAAAATGGGGTAATTACAACATTTTCCTTCATGGGGCAAACAAGCAAATGAATTAAGATAAGTATTGTATATGCTATACTGATGTGATAACTGTCAGCTGCTCTTCCTGGCTTTGTTCAGAAATAGTACAGCGCTAATGTATGGTTGGCTCTCAAGAAATAGCTGTCAAATGAAAATTATCACCAGGCTAAGAAGATAACATTAAATGGACACAGTAGGACATTGAGAGAGAGAGAGAGAGAGAGAGAGAGAGAGAGAGAGAGAGAGAGAGAGAGAGAGAGAAGTATGGAGCGATAGATAAGGAATTGAGAGGAATGAATTGAATTTGAATACATTGTAGCCATGTATAAATATTTGTTAAAATACCTTTGAGGGTGGAAAGGTCAATAGCAGTATCCTGAGCTTGCTTTCTGACCTCCACATGTGTGCTGTGCATACCTGTACCTCCCCACACACACGCACATAGAGGAACACAACTCAATACATGTCATTACAGTCTCAGCTACATTGTGCACCCACGCCCCGTCAGAAGGCCACTCTGTGCAACACCTCGAAAGAACTGATTTGTTAACCCATCTCGTTTCCGGCCAGCTAAGCTAGAGCGTACTTATTGAAGGGCAGCTAATGGAACGATCAGTCCACACTGGCTCACCAGAGCCTGTGGACTCCCAGTGCTGCCACCTACCCCAGACCAGACGCTGCTAATGGCTTTTGTCCATCTGCCAAATTCTTCTGCCTCTCTGACCTCCTCTGGGAAGAAAGCTCAGACATGACTGAGTCTTCTGGAGGCCAGAACATACCAGATGCTGGAAGCCTTGGAAGGCAAGCAAGGAGGTAGCCACCAAAGGGGACAGATCTCGGGGATCGTGCACAGCCCCGGAGGTATCTTACTTCCTTTGTACCTCAGTTACCTCTGCAGTTGCAACCCTGGCCTACAGATTGCCTGCACTTCCTTTCCTCCAGAGGAGCTGTTGCAGAGAAAGCTCACAGGAGTCAAAACAGCTAAGCCTGGTGATATGAAAACCATATGTAAACTTGGCAGGGCTGCCTTTTAGCCTAATGGGCCTCCCAGACATGTGGGCCCGCAGACACTGGCCTTTTGTGAGGCGGGAGACCTGGCTCCCCCTCCCTCTCTCCCATTCTGTGGAGACAAAATGAAAAAGGAAAGAGACAAGGAAGGCAGCCAGCCTTTTCCCGACAGCCATGTGTTTCCTCGGGCTCGGGGCTGTGTGGCACTAGGCTCCGTGAGGGATGAGCATCCAGTGGGCGTCTGCTGCCAGTCTTTTTCCCAGAACCTTCATTTCGATCACTTGGTCCTCATGACAAACCTTACGCCCATTTCACAGATGAGGTCACTGAGGCTGATGGAGTGTCGAGGCACTCCTGAAAGCTGGTTTTTCCACCAGTAAAGTATCGAATTCAAGAAAATATAAATGAACACCTTGATCTTTATCATTCCAAAGCTGCCTCCCAGGTAACCTCTGGACCGTTTCAAACAAATTTAGTAACATTCAAAATTTTGCCTGCAGCTTACTTTCCCATTATAGAGAGAAACTGAGACATAACCCTCCCTTTGTGACGTTGCGATGTGATGGATAATATTCTAGTGTGTCATTGTTGTTCCTACCTGAAATTACTGTATAGTTCAAGGCCCGCGGGTTGTGGAGGACGACATGTTCCAGATGATCATCACTGTGGTGCTAAAGAAACATTATTTTTAAAGAATGGCTTTTAAAAAAAAATGAAAGAAAAAGAGGAATCCGATAAATGATAGATAGGGCTTTGTAGTTACAGTGGCTTATCCTGTGTTTCCAAAGACTGAAAAGAGCATGCTCAGTAGGCAAAGCTTCTGCAAACCAGCCTGTGTCTGTAACCTATGAATCAAGACTCATCTGGAATGGTTTCTAGAAACCCCCAACAACACCTGAAGAGCATATGCAAACTCAGTGAGCACTGGTGCGGCCAGCGCCCACGGGCTCAAGTGTGCTGACATGCGTTCTTCTTTTATGGACTTCAAGGCTCCCATCTGGGCTCAGTCTGCCACAAGGTGCTTCCTGAGTTGCTTCAGAGCTCTGAAGGAGCTGTCTAGTGATGAGGTGGAGGGGTGTGCTCTCTCACTTACAGAGGCGAGATGAAACCCTTAGCGTCCCTTAGATAAGAGAAAAGCAGCAGCAAATGAGAGAAGGCAGCCCAAGGGCAGGGAGCAAAGTCCCCTCATAGACAATGGTCATAGTCAATGAGTCACTTGGTACCCACACCAAATGGCACTAAGAAAAAGCTGTGTCCCCATTTTTATTATTATGTTTTGATTTATGATATATGTTGTCAGTGTGGAGCAGGGTGTGACAGTCTCTTCCCAATGTGGAAAATACATTTCCAGACCTTCCGTACTACACTATGGTGTGTACTATAATATATAATATATGTTATAATAATATAGTACTATAGTAATATAGACCCTAAATTTACTAAGTTTTCCTAGTCCAGATAAAGTCTAGTTTATAAATTATGCATAGTAAGAGATTAACGACAACAGCTTATGATAAAAAGAACTGTTATAACATGCTATGATAAATGTGGTTAAATGTATGAATTATTTAGTTGGGGGAGTATTTTTTCCACTTAATATTTTCAGATAAAAGTCGACCATGGGAAACGGAAACTGTGGAAATGAAAACTCCAGATGGGGAACAAGTGTATCATACGTGTGCACGACTTTTTCAGAGTAAGCAGTCTTTCAGATAGGCTGGCCTGGTTCCGAATGATGTGCCGAGGGGGATGGGCTGCAGAGCACTTGGGGGGAGAGAGGTGGGAATGGAAAGGTCTCTGTAACCAGTGTCTGGGCTCCCTAACTCCTCCCACAGCCTTTGATTCCCATTATTTTGGTGCTCATTTTAAAATATACAAATTAACATTTACCTTAAGCCTCTTTGGTATGATTTTGCAACCCTTGCTAGATATAGCCAGGCACAGGGAGAAACTAAGCAGTAATCAGTCCCATCTCCAATAGATGGATGAAATAGAAACGACTCCACACCATTTTCCACACCAGGTTAAGGCAGCACATTGCCTTGTCTAAACGGGCCCACGCTATATGGTGTGCTCTCCAAAGTCACCAGACCCGTGAATGAAGGATGGCTCTCCACCCACCAACCCCATAGTCCTCTTCTTCATTCAACACAGTGCTAACCGCCCTGTGAACAGAGAGCTCCTCTCCAGAGAATGCAATTTAAGTGGAGGAATATCCAAACGTGATTTTTAAGAGAATCAAGCTGGTCCAGGAACTGATAGCATTTCCAGAGCCAAGTCTCAGAAGGCCTGCCGAGCAAATGGAGACCGTTTCAATGGCATTGGCGGAGGATGTGACTTGTCAGGGCAGATTTGCTAACAGGAAAGGGAGCAGAGACCGTTCTTGTCTAGACGTCTGATTAGCGGTGGAACTGTAGGATTAGGAGAGTACGGGGTTTTCTGGCTGCCATTCGAAGGAGGCTGGGCTTTCTGTGAAGAGGGCTGGATGAGAGTAACATTTGTTTCCACTGAAAACGCTGACTGCTCTTAATCCTGCTTGGACCGCACACACCACCATGCCAGACCAAGGGACTAAAACCCACCGAGCCGCTGTTTTGGATAAATGAATGATGCGTAAACTTTAACTCAGGTTCATTTGGAGTGTGATGTTTTTACTCATTTGCAAGATTTTTAATAATAAAGTTAATTTTAAAATTAGAATTTTTGTTTGTTTTTGGTTTTTTGTTTGTTTGTTTGTTTTTGAGATAGGGTTTCTCTGTGTGTAGGTAGCCCTGCCTGACTTGGAAGTCACTCTATAGACCAGGCCGGCCTTGAACTCTTAGAGATCTACCTTCCTCAGCCTCCCAAATGCTAGAATTACAGGCATGCGCTATATAATGAGAGATGGACCATCAGGGTCTTGGCCTCAGAGACGGAAGAGTCTCTGGGGATAGGGTAGCTTTGGGACTGTTTTTTCCTCCTCTGGTCCTCCCATTTCAGCCTCGGCTTTCTACCTAAGCACTCTGATGCTCACGCCCCAGGTTGGAAAATCTGTTTACATGTTAGAACAGCCCACCTATGGCCCTCCGGAAGCCACAGCACTTCAGGGACGCAAACTACGGTAGGGGTCGGGGCAAGAGTAGACCTTCTTCCTAGGGTGGCCCTGAAGCGAGGTGACCATGGAGTAGGGGACTCCTAGGTGGGACTCGGGGATGACAGGCCAGCGCTGAAAAGAAATGAGCTCAGAAACATGAGCTTCTTAAAGAACGTCCTCTTTCAAAAGTTCTCCGTTTCATTATCCTTCTTGAGTCCCCTGTGTTTCATGTTGTCAGCCACCGCTGCCTTCAGCCCTAGGCTAATATTTTTACCATGACCTAAGACAGGGAACAGCTAGACACTGTCTGTTAGGAGGTCACAGCCCAGCTCAGTCACAGAACAAGCCACTGGCAAAGGCAGTGGTTGGGGTTTGAAAAAGCAAAGGGTGATTACAGCCACCCCAGGCCAACTAGGGAAACAGAGTGGGCTGAATTTTAAACAGGGAATCTGATCGGGGACTGTGACCAGATGATAAAAGAGCTAGAACGTGAACAAGATGGTAGGACAACCTGAACAACACTGGAAGGACAAAAAAAAAACAAACAAAAAAAAAAAACAAACCGGATCCGGTCCAAGCAGGCCTCAGGCCATCCGGCACTGGCACGACTGGGAATGAATAGACCTTTGCTTTTCTCTCTTTGCTCCGCCTTCCAGTGGCCAGTCAGTGACTCCCATTGGTGGAGCCCATAGGCTGAATCACGTGACTGCTGTAGGCACCTGGGAAACTGGCTGGTCTGTCCACCTGTCTGGACACGATGGGGCAAGTGATCCAGAGAGATCTGTCCACGAATTCTATAAAACACTGCCTGCCACTCCTCAGCAGTAACAGGAATCACATCAGAGGATGAAATATTTTTAGGATGACTATTTGTTTAATATTTCTTTTCGGTCCCAACTATCTATCCCCTCAGCCCTGAAAACGCTATGTCCCATTAGAACAGGGATGGTGCCCCTTGATTTACTGATGATCCTTTAGGAATCTTTGTTTAAAGGGCTGGGATGAAACTCAGTGGTAAGGCGCTTGCCCAGCATGTGCCAAGTCCTGGGCTCCATCCCCGGCACAATGCAAAATGAAGCAAGTAGAGTGTGTACGTAGAAATATTGGTTGAAAATAATTGAATGGGGCAGTGGGGGCAAGAATGGCTTGTTAGGCAATGCCCTTGCTGTGCAAGCATGAAGACCTAAGTTTGAATTCCCAGTACCTAAATAAAAAGCCAGAAATGGCCACACCACACCACACACACCACACCACACACACACACACACACACAACACACACACACACACACACACACACACACACAACACACATCTGCAATTCTAATGTTACAGGTTTGGAGCCTGGGCCAGGTGTTTCCAGATTCTCAACCATTTTTTAAGGAATTGAAACAAAGGCTCACACAGATTTGCAAAGGTAGTGAAGGGAATATTCAAAGCAAAGCTATAGACAAAATATGCTGCAAGAGAGCAATGGACCACATCGTGGAAGATACCCAAGCACCCCGATTATTTTGAGGATTCAAGAGAAGAAGTTTGGTTTCTAAAGGGCATAGTAACAATGGTTGTTTTGATTGGTAGGTTAGATCATGTGATCCTTTTGCTGCTATATCCGTTCTTCCCATAATGCATCAGATTTTAATCATAGGCATACCTAACGTGTCCAAATAAGATCGTAAATAGGGGAGTCCTCCTAAAAGTGCACTTGCGGACATGATTTTCCCTTACTGACCACGCACCCAAAACCAGTTCAGACAAGATCAGCCCTCCTACCCTCTGACCAGGATATACTGAGAACTTGTTTGAATAAAAGTCATCAAGTTTGATTGTCCTTAAGGGGAAGAGAACTTTATTCCACTGTTCAGGAGACAGTGTGGGTACAGCTGATGCAGTAGAAGTTTTAGGGCAGCAAATAGATTGCTAGGTGCATCGTTCTAAAAGAAGCGTGTGTGCACAGCCCAAGCCAAGTGGAGTTCTAAGTTGCTAAACTATTCTCTATGCTTTCCTGCCTCATCCATTCTGTAGGGCCAGAAGCAGAAGGATTGCTGGGATTTTTGACAGGTGATCAAGCTTGAGATTTGTTAAGATAACCTGTCTTAAGGAGAATAAGGCAGAGAGTGATAGCGTAGGACCCCTGACCTTCTCCTCTGCACTCCACGTGCACATACATAGGTTCTTACGCCTATAACATGCATGCATATACACAATACGCAGAGGGGAAAATGATTAACTGTGTACTGCCCTTCTTGCAAGCAACTGACTCTCTTAGTGGGACATGTTGGAGTTGGGATCTAGGGAGAACAGGAGATAAGCCGGGATCTTCTACAAGCGATGCTTTATGCAACCACAGTAGCATCTTAGAATTTAAACAGATTTTGCCTGATGACCAGGGCAGGATTCTGCCACTTGATAATATATGAAAGTATTTTGTCAACTACAAAATGATATATTCGTGTTAGAGATTATGGTAGTGATTATTATACTCGGCTCAGATGAGCTCATCTGCATCCACTCATAGTGGCAGGAGAGGATCATGGGATCCATCCTTTGCATGGCCTCTTCACATCTGGGCACGGGTCAGATTTACAGGTGACTGTGTAAGCTGTTGAATCGCAGGAAGAAAAACCTGAAGATGACAAAGAATCACACAGAAGGAAGAAAAGACATCATGAGGCAGCTGTTGAGTCCTCAGAAGAGAGAGAGCAGAAGGGGACAGGCCAGAGGGAGACCGGGGAAGAACTGGAGACCCCTGGTCAGGAGCCAGAATGGCCATTGAGCTTGCCAGGTACATTTTCTGAGCCCAGAAGGCAAGCAACCACAAGTTAACTATAGTAGACAACCTCAACAGTTACCATCTGTTTCTTGCTTATGATGGGAAAAGTGTCCAGCCAAGACAATCCTGTGAAATAGACAGTATTATTTTCTATTTTAGTTGCAGAAAACTAGTAGATGCCCATCCCCTCTGTGTGTGTGTGTGCATGTGTGTGTGCATGTGTGTGCTTTTCATCTACCCAGCTACTTTCTAGGTTCCTTTAGGGGAATGTGGAACTGGGGTTCTAAGTTAGACCTCAATGAACATCTATTTTATATCCCATCCACATAAAATAGCAGTGACTTAGATAACAAAAAGAGCTTGAAGAATTAAGGTATATATCTTAAGAACTAAGGAGGTATCTACTTGCCTTCCTTTGGACTGCTCCTACTGAGAAGGCTGTCCTGTCAGAAGGATCTCAAGAAACCTATGCAGAAATGGAGCAGAGGCCTCTGGCTGACAGCCAGCAGCATATGGGGGAAGCTTTAAAGCAGACAGCACTGGAAGCAAAGGACGAAGGAAGTAGCAAGAAGCCCAGTCAAGCCTCCAGTAACTGTGGCTACAGTGAGCAGCTTGTGACCTCACAGGAGGCTCAAGCCCAGAATCCTTCAGCCAAGCAGTTCTAAGTCCCTGAACCATGCAAGCCATCACAGTAGTATTTGCTTTCTTCTTAAGAAACTACATTTTGGTATATATTGTTAAACACAAATAGAGAAATACAAGGAGTTACTTCTCTTGGGTTGCCAAGAGACATGTGATGAGAGCTGAGCCAATCAAAGTGAGAAGGCACAAGCTTCTCTGTGGCAGCTGTGGCTCTGTGATCTGCAAGGCTCAGGCTGCTCTGTTCTTGGTCCTACCTGTTTTGGAGTTTCATGCTACTGGGTCCCAAGAAGTGGGAAACCACCAAACATCCTTCAGGAAGGTTCCCTTTGCTTCTGTAAAGCACATATTAGGGGTGAGAAGACTGGATCCAAAGCCTAGCCCACCCCTTAAATAGTTTTGGGGTGCTGAGCAAATTTCTGAAGGCCCCCATCCCCATCTTTCCTCCTCTGTGGAAGTGTATATAACCTAGCAGGTTGCATGAAGTCATGTCATCGAGTCTTGTGGAGAAGCTGGGTTCTCGGTGTTTAAAGTGCAGTATAAAGAACTGACTATTCCTGACAGCCAGCCTATATGCAGAGGTCAGGGAACTCTGGGAGACTGTTCTCTCTCTCCACTGTGGGTTCCAGTGTGGAACTAAGTGGTCAGGCTTGTGTAGCAAGGATGTCTACATGCTCAGCCAGCTAACCAGCTCTCAATAGTCTGCAAGGGTTTGGCTCTGTCTGTGTGTGGTCTAACCCCACATCTCTAGCCCCAAGTGATTTGGTCCAGCCCTCCTGGAGGCAGCCGTACGACACATGATGAACCTTGTGGAGCAAAGCCAGCCTTAAGTATGAGTCATGCAATAGTCTTTTTTTTTTCCTTTGTTAGGGTACAACTGAAAAAAAAAAAAAGGATTTTCCTTGTCTGTGACCATCCCTGTCTTTATCATCTATACTCATCTGAGCACCGCTGGGAAGTGAGCCTCCTGTACATTCCATCCCCTACTCTTCCTTGTTTGCACATCATACCTGATTAAAGACAGAGCCCACTGCTCGCTTTACCAGCTCACTGAGCCTGGGTGTGCAGGACAAGTATCCAAGGAAGCTGGTGCTTTTGAACAAACAAGCAGGTACTTTGTGTTCCTGGGAAATGACCCAGGACACAGAAGAGCGGATGACAGGGAGCAGAGGCAACCTCGATGGACTGGAAGAAATGGAAGAGGAGGCTGGTGTGTTTGTCAGCAACAGGGTTAGGAATCTAGGACCCCAGCCCCACCAACAAAATCAGAATCTACACGAACCACAGGACTCCAAGGGATGAACTCCCATTCATTATTTTAATATTTTTTTAAATTATAATTATATCACTGTCCCTTTCTGTTTCCTTCCTCTAGCCCATCCTATAGATCTTGATCTTAAATTCATGGCCTCCTTTTCCTCAGTCATTCACACACACACACACACACACACACACACACACACACACAGAGAGAGAGAGAGAGAGAGAGAGAGAGAGAGAGAGAGAGAGATATCTAAAATATATTTTGAAACACAGATTTGCTGAGCACCTACTATATAATCAAATATCGAGAATGCTACAATAAACAGACCAGTGGCTGGGATTTTAGTGGGAGAGATGGACAAAGTCAACACTATGTATTATATTCGGCAAGGCACTAAAAAAGAAAAAAATAACAACCAAGGAGTTTTCAGTTATGTGCTGCAGAAACAGCGCTTCAGGTAAGGATTCCATACCAATGTTTTTTTATTTGATTTTTGTTCATTTTGTCTGCATGCAAGAATTCTCAAATGACAGGGAATAAAAGAAAACTTCAATGAAAAAAAAAAGTAAAGCAAGAAGTAGACTTAGGTCTGAGTTGAAGGAGATTCTGGAATGTTCTGTAGATTTGCTAAATTTACCCCACTTTGAGGCAAAGAAGTCAACCTTTTGTGTCCCCATACCTTTCAGACTCGTGAGGAAGGGAATATGATTTCTCAACTGACCAGACAGTGTTTCTGAGTCAGGGTCAGTTCTCTAGGTTAGTGGGGTGTTGGAGGTATGGCTAGCAGACAGACACAGAAATCAGAGTGGATATATTGACTGGAATATAATCTAGAAAGATCACCAGCTATGTCTACTTTGGGAGGAAGGGATATAGAGAGATGGCAGGAAGTGATGTTTTGGTTAGAGTGCCCAGGGAAATCTAACAGAGACTGTGGCTCTTCAGAAATCATGTAGAGGAAGTGAGGGGCTGCTTGGGTGACCGAGGGAGGGAGAGGACATGGGGGTGGAATCAGGAAGTGGAAATGGCAGGTGTGGAATCTTAGCCATGGTACAGGTTTGATACATACAGGAAAAGCAAAGAGTCGGGGCTGGGAGATGGATCCGTGGTTAAGAGTCTGGTTGCTATTACAAGGGACCAGGTTCCGCTCTCAGTACCTACATGGCAGCACACAACCATTAGTAACTACAGCCCTAGGGTGCCCAGTGCCCTCTTCTGACCTCTGTGGACACAAAACACACATACAGTGCGTATACACACATGCAAGCAAAACATACATGCACATAAAAGAAACATTTTTTAATATTAATAGAGACAGAGGGAGAGAGGGGCGAGAGAGAGAGGCTGGTGTGAGCAGATCAAGGAGTTCTGCAGGAGACAGAAGATGAAGTAGGCAATGCAGTAGGATAGAATGGTGTCACTAGCATAGATCTTGTAACCAGGAGTGTGATGAATCCACTGGAAGGTTCTGGGCAGAGAGCTGACATAATCTTTGATTTCACATGGTCTTGTAGTTCCAAGAGTGGATGTTTGCAGTCAGCACTGTGACAAGGAGTGACCAAGATCAAGGAATGGTCATGTGCTGGATACATGGTGAAAGTTAAGCTCACAGGATCTCCTGAGTGTCTAATGTTGAGTATGAGTAAAAGAAATTATAGATGGCTTCAAGGACTGGGGCTTGAGGCTGAGAAGGATGATGACAAGAAAGCTAGAAGTTTGGGCGTGCTTAGAAGCTCCATTTGGATCTGGTAAGCTTGAGACACTCATGGAGCATCCAAGTGAAATGCCAAGAGGCATCTGAATGTGTGAGATTAGAAAACAGGCCCAGTTGAGAATCTGAGAACATTCAATGAGTGGATAGACATTATAAAGACAGAGGGAAATGGTAGATACCATAGTGCAAAGATGGAATGGACAACCCACCAGCCATGAGGACATCTTCCTGTTGGCCTTTCCAGATCCTCCTCTGTGTCCCCAGAGCCTTTGAGAACTGATGATGTTATGTCAGATAGAAAGCACCCCTAGCTTTCTATCAACACAGCATATGTGCATGTTTAAACAAGAGCTGTGTGAGATCATGGGCAAGGATGAGGGAGGACAGGTCACAGTGAGGTTTGGAAGTGAGTCTCCATGGACCCATCACGAGCTGGGCTTCACATGTGGCCATTTGGGCTTTTCATCAGGATCCAGCTTGCAGGACTCAGGCCTGGCTTTCTATCAATGTACCTGATGCTTACAGTTTCACCTGTCTTTGATTGAAATGCCCAGACTCATCTACTCACACCCCACCTCTTCCATCCCCAGAGATGTGTCCCTGCCCTGGAAATAGGTGGAGATGGTGGAAGGGAAGGAAAAGGGAGGGAGGAGAGAGGGAGGGAGGAGGAGGGAGGAGGAGGAGGCAAGAGGAAGGGAGGGAGCAGGGAGGAAGGAAGGAGGGAGGGAGGGAGGAAGGGAGGAGGGAGGCATCTCTGCTCCTAGAACCACATGCTCCAACTGTGTATATGACTTCAGCCAGACATTGACACTTTTCCCCTCTGATGACATGCAGAAAGGAGGAGCCTTCCCAGAAAGACATGAAAGATAAACCATGTCCTTTCAAAAAGATTCCCAATGAGTGCTATGACCCTGAAGTGACTTTGAGCATGAGTTTAACCTACATGTGCCTTGGTCTCTTCACTTACAACATGAGGTTGGAATGACGGAAAGGTCGTCCTGGTGGCAGAAGAGCTGGGTGTGTAATCTACAGAGAGTGTCTGTGACAAAGTTAAGGTTCTTTTGCAGTAAGGATACAGTGGCTTTCTTAGCTGTTACTGTTATTGCTACAAATTGTTACAGAATAGTCTCTGGACCTCGGAGGTGGTGGTGCCTGCCCTCTGAAGTGCTTCAGTGGAATCATGATTCGTGAGCAGAGTGCCTTTTCTGCTTCTGACTTGAAGATGGGACACAAACCTACAGGAGCCTGTTCCGGAGGCCACAGCCACTGACAATAGAAAAGGCCAATGAGAGGCAGGATGGCACGGTCAGAAGTAGACTGTGGTAGAAGAACTGGCCTTTTCTTCTTCTGCCCCATGATCTTCTCTCCAAGGAAGAGCTATACCATCTTAGATCCTAGAGAACTGTACAGAGAGTGCTCTGAACACTCTATACTGCTAGCATCTGTGGGTAGAATTTCAAGAAAACCATCACGTTTCATTAACTTTTTCTAGGAACAAGTTCCAGATCAAGCACAAATGGCCACACTTCTGAGAAGGACTGTCTGTGCATCCAGCAGCATTAGGGTCTTGCTTAGCTTTGAATCCCCTGTACCAGTCACTGTGCAGGGCTGGGTACATCTTGTCAACAGGGAGGCAGGGGCTAATAAGCAGCTTGCAGGGGACATTGGGTGCCCTGGCTATGCCAACACAGGAAGAGAGAAGGTGAGAAAAAAGAAGGAAAACAAGAGACTTGGGTTAAGGGTCAAGAATAGATCCCCATCCCTGCATTTAAGACCCCAGGCAAGCTACTCACTTGGCCCTTGAGCTAGGGGGTTGTATTTAGTTGCTAATATAAAAATTATACCTGTGGTATCTTCAGTGGGAGATTTATTCTCCCAATCCTCCCAAAATAATCTAGAATTTTTCTATAAATTCATCAGGGAACCAAGCTCTCCTTTCAGTTCTCTGATCTGTAATCTTTTCATTTCTTTTAGCTCTCAAAGTTGCCTCCTGAACCAACATGGCGGTCAGAAACTCCTCCCACCACATTGACATTCCAGGTAACATGAAAGTGGTGCAGGGGAAAATGCAGAAGGGGTTCATGCCTTTTATCCTCTGTAGAGTCCCATAGTTCTATGACAAAAGTTCTGACATGTAGCATTTATTTTCTGAGAAGACTAAGCAAGCGTGGGGATGCCAAGAGGGATCTGAGATAGGGGAGGGGACTCTTGGCATATCAGGAGCAGTATGGGCTCCATGTTGCTGTCCTGAACAATTCTGCTCTGGTCCTAAGCCTTCTTGTGCCCTCTAAAAGAAGAAGAAAAGGAAGAGAAAGAAGAAGCAGAAGCAAGAAGAAGAAGAAGAGGAGAGGAGGAGGAGGAAGTGGAGGAAGAGGAGGAGGAGAGGAGGAGGAGGAGGAGGAAGAGGAAGAGGAAAGGAAGAGGAAGAAGAAGAAGAAGAAGAAGAAGAAGAAGAAGAAGAAGAAGAAGAAGAAGAAGAAGAAGAAGAAATAATACCTTGTATGGCCATGTGTTCATTAGCTTCTATTACTAAAATGCTGAAAGATCCACCCTTAGTTTCTTCAACTGGAGGTTGCCCATGTTGCTGATGATACATTCTTCACCCATGTTCACACAATCGTAATTAAACTCAACATGTGACAAAAAGAAAAGAAAAGAAAAGAAAAGAAAAGAAAAATATAGGAAAATAGGAGGGGCCTTGTTGAAAAGAAGGGAATAACAGAGGGTAACGGTGTGATTATGATCAACTACATCTCCCACAGTGATGTATCATAGTCCCTTTAGGGGACATTCTGGCAGAGTGTCATGGTGGCACATTTCCAAGGGTGCTCTACCTTCACCATGGAGTCCAAAGTCTCCAAAAGGCTGGTGGTCTGGGCAGTTCCTGTCTGAACCACTCACATTTGCCTCTGACTTTAAGATGAAGCTTCTATTCTCAGAGGGGCACTGTCTTTCAGATCCTTTATTTATTCAGCAAGAACTTGTCCTGCATCTGGCCTGTCCAAACCGCTGCTCCCTCATCATCCCAAGGTCAGATCCCATTGTTGTCTTGTAGAGATCATTGGAATTTCGTGTTCGCAGTGGAAGGGTGAGGTTCCTCGGCAGTTCATTGGTAGGTCCTTGACCTACAAGTTGAGAGCTGAAAGTCAAGTGGAACTTACTCAGATGGGAAGAAATCTAAGAAAATTCTGGCTCCGGTACAGAGCATGCACTGTAGATGGGGGGAATGGGGTACAGGCAGGCCCCAAGGAAACTTGCTTTCCCCCAGGAAAGCAGAAGGCAGTTTGTGTAGGGAGAAGGAAATGCACATAGGGTTAGCATAAAGATCGTAAGGGAGGGCTGGAGACATGGCTCAGCAGTTAAGAGCACGACTACTCTTTCAGAGGTCCTAAGTACAATTCCCAGCAACCACATGATGGCTCACAGCCATCTGTAATGGGATCTGATGCCCTCTTCTGGTGTGTCTGAAATAGCAACAGTGTTACATTAAACAAATAAATAAATATTAAATATTTAAAAAGAAAAAAAAAAAAAAGATCGTAAGGGAACTTGGTGCCTGAGTAGCCAATATGGAGGCTGGTTTCTGGCTTGGTAACTGTATGGTGAGGTATCATGAAGAAGCACTAGGCAGGAAAATAGACCAAAACTGAAGAGTTTGGCCCTGAAAGTGACCAGTTAGTTCAAAGCCAAGCTGTCTACCTGAGCCTGGCACAGGGCTCTCCAACCTGCACAGGCCTACACAAGGACCTCTGCCATGGATGGCTTATGGACAGATACCCAGTAGAGGCATGGAATTCTGGGTCCTGGGGTAGAAGCCTGATTTCTGGGACAATATGGGCATTGGAAGGAGCTGCCACTGTGGGGAGGACCAGAAACCAAAGACATAGGAGTGGGTATCTCCGGGTGCCCCAACCAGGATGGACCCTCAGATCTAAGAGCAGCACTGTTGGATAAGGCAGACTCAAGAGAGGCATCCTGTATGGTCGGGATGCTATTCATGGACGAGGGAAGATGAGAGACGCCACGGTACATAGCAAGGGTGAGGTAGACGGATGCTATTGCTGCTTCAAGAACTCCTCCACATCCTCCCAGGGTCCTCAACTGGTGCACCATCACGTGACGACGAAGCCTATGGGAGGCTATCCCAAAGACACAGTCTAGCCCAAATGCCAGCCAAAGGCTTGTAATCAGTTTAGTTACACGACAAAATCCAGATCAGAGAGAGGATTAGGATATGTGGCTTGTGAGCGGGTGCTTTGAACTTCACTATGGAAGCACCTCCCCGAGCGAACAAAGAATGCCTGAGGTATTCACCGTGACACAAACACATGGCTACCCTGGCTTCCCTGAAGCGAGGAGACCCTCAGCCAGCTGGGTGATCAGTTGGCATCCCAAATTGCCTCCCTGCAGCGTTCCACTCAGGTCTCCCAGAGGAGAAATGGACCATGTCGCAGCCCGCTGCTCCTGGAATGGCAAGCATCCGACAGGCTGCCCTGCTCCGCAGTCCCCAGGACTCAGGAGACTGCAGGAGAGGCAAGCTCCCTTCTTGAGCTCACCATGTTAGAGTCACGGCTGGGGAAGGTGGTAGGGGGAGGGGCAGGGAGCAGCCCCTGCCCAGGCCGAGCGTGCAGCTTGGGTTATTGTTCCCAGATGGGGACTGTCAACCCCTGTCAGCTTCAGATATGCGCTGAGAGTTCTACATCCGCATTCCTGGGATGCGTGGCGGCCTAGAGTTCACCTCTTGCACCAGGATTCAATAACATGTCAAATCCCTTCAGTCTCACTGGGAGTTAAAACCCTCTCAACTCTCTTGCTGCCTCTGCACACATGCCTTGCTCCTGTCCAAATATTGAAGCGGGTTGAGTGCAGCCATGTTTGGCCTGGGTTCAATTGGACTCCACCTGCCAAAAACCAGCTCCACGTGTGAGAGTCAAGAGTCCTTGAATATATACAGCGGGCCTTGGAACTTGTCCAGGGTACTATCCCGGGGTATGGTAGCTTGGGAAACTGGGAAAAGGAACTGGGTAATCGGTCTGGCTGTTCTTAAGTCTGTCTATAGCCTAGTTATATGCTAAAGTCAAGTTCTGCCTGTAACTCCAGTACTGAGGGGCTTAGGCAGTGAGGTATTTCCCTTAATTCAGTCTCAGTATTTCAGAGACTAAAGAGATGGGAACAGCATTGAGTCTACAGGCCTGAAGCTTCCTGCAGGGACAGTGGCACTTACTTAAGAGCCCACAGTTGATAGTGGTTGGTGATCACACAGAATCAGTGAAGTACTTGGATATACGATTCCATATTTTTTTCCCCTTGTTTTAAAAAAAAAAATAGATCTCACTATGTGGCCCTAGCCTGCCTGGATCTGGCTACGTAAAATGGCTTGCCTTGAATTCACAGAGATCTGCCTGCCTCTGCCGCCCCAGTGCTGGGAGTAAAAAACATATGCCGTCATACCCAGCCAACTCAAAAATATTTACTAATTTTTATGTTTTATTATTTCTCCCCCAAAGATATGAGAAAGTCCTACCCCCTACCTCTTTCAGACATGACCTATAACTATGGTTAGCGTAGATACCATAATGTCAAGATGAAGCTATTAGGGTTGGGCCCTAAAAAGCTAGTGTTCTTACAAAAAGGGAGACGTCAAGAGAACGAAAGGACAGAGATCAATCACACAGCCAAGGGCCATCTAGATAAAACTACTTTCATCTGAAGGTGTTAAGAAAAGTTTCCTTGGAGGGACCTACCAGCATCTTGACGTCACATTCCTAGCCTCTAGATCCAAGAAAAGCCTCTGTGGTTTGGAGGCTCACCACCCACGCTGTGTGAGCACAATCTTAGGAAACTCATATGCCACCCAATAGTGTTACTGACAAAATCCTGGGTGGAACTGATACAAAAATACTGGTTGGGGCAATGAGGAGAGGTGGCTTGTGACAGCCTGGGAATTCAGGCCACTTCCCTGGTCCTGGTTAGTGCATATGTCACCTTTAAAAGGGACCCAGTGTTCTGTACCTCCTCTCGCCTGGAGAAAAACCCTCTACCACAGACTTCTTATCAACTTTTAAACTTTCATTTATGGATTGATGGAAAGCCAGCACAATTTTCACTTTATCCCTCTTTAGGTGCCCCCCCCCCAGGCTTGCATGGAAGTGCCATTCTCTCTCAGTGAGGCTTGACAGCATGGAAATTCTACCCTTCAGCGTAGCCTCTGAAGTTAGGAATTCCTGGTTAACATCTGCCCTGTGACCTCACCCTGTCGCAATGACTCCATTAAACTGAGTCATTTAGTCCTGTGGACTCCGTACAGATGATAAGGGCTGGCACAGAAAACACCCTCTCAAGCTCTGGGCCGACTGTGGGCTGTGGGTTTGAGCAAATGGATGCTTTGCATTGACCTCAGTGTTTATCCCGGTGCTCAAGAGATGGAGATTGTGTGCTGGCGATTTTCTGAGACTCCGTTAGCAATTCCTGACTCTAAGATAGTGTTTGTTACGAGGCTGCTAGGCGTTTTTACATCTAGAAATGGGGCTGTGCTTGTGCCTTAACATCAAATAAGGCCAGCCCATGGGACAACCACATACACACACAGACACACATAGACACACAACACACATAGACACACAGAGATACACACAGATACACACACAGAGACACACAGAGATACACACAGACACACATACAGACACACACACACACATAGATACACACAGACACACACATACACACACACACAGAGACACGGACGCACACACAGACACACATACAGAGACACACACACAGACACACGGAGATACACACAGACACACAGACACACAGACACACAATACAGACACACACTAAATACACACAGACACACACATACACAGACACACACACACAGAGAGACACACACAGACACACACAGAGACACACATACAGAGACACACACACAGATACACACACAGACATACACACACAGACACACACACGCACACACACAAAACCCTGTTGTCGGTTGGGCGGTGGTGGCGCCACGCCTTTAATCCCAGCACTTGGGAGGCAGAGGCAGGTGGATTTCTGAGTTCAAGGCCAGCCTGGTCTACCGAGTGAGTTCCAGGACAGCCAGGGCTACACAGAGAAACCCTGTCTCGAAACAAAACAAAACAAAACTCTGTTGTCTTCTGTTGGCCTCACACATCAGTAGAGGCTGGTTTCCAAAACCCATGTCTCTTGCTTGCATAACTCTGGGAATAACTGTTCCTATAACTGTTCCACACTTTCTTGCCTCACAGCTTTTTGCTAAAGCTTCTTGTTTACTATGAAAAAGCTAAGAGTTTAAACATGTTGCGAGTCGGCTCTTCCTGCCCCCCCAAGGCATGAGTTGAACTAAGTAGAACCATACCTTAGCTGTCTTTCCAAACCAACCACGGGGAACCAATTTACAACCTAGTGATCACACAAGTGCGTGTGCAGAAATTCCCCTGCATGTCATGCTCCTACCGTGAAGGACACACAGTTATTGCCTGTGTTCTATCCTCCAAAGGGCTGTAGATCTAAACAACTGACCATTGCCGAACCCATACAGCACAGTCGTACAATGCACTCTATGTAACCACAGAAAGTCAGGGTTGAGAAACAAATTTCACAACATGGGAAAGTGTTTATGGTTTGCTATTAAATGGAGGAGGAGGGCTGCTTCCAAAACTGAGTGTACCATATGAAAACAATTATGCAAAAATTATGTATATATCCATAGAAAATCTGGAAGGCTTTTCTCCAAAATGTAAACACTGAGGGAACCCTCGGGGGCTTAAGCATTCAATGCTCAGTTTGTGCACAGCACATGGGCATCTTGGAGAGAAGGGGGGTGGCAGGCATTTTGGCACAGGCTCCCTTCCTGAAATAAGTCTCTGTTTTTTTCCTGTTTATGAAATGGCATCATATAGGCTGGCAACAGCCCCAGCAATGTGGCTGACTCTGATTCCTGTTCTATGTGTTTTCCTGCATTTTCCAGAGGGTATGTACTCCGATTGTGTTAATATTTAAAAGTCTCATAAAAATAAGCCATTTTCCAAAGAGAAGCACTAGAAAACTGGGGAGGACTGACTCTTTGATGCTATTAGGGGATTGGTTTTATTTTTAAGTTTGCTGATGGTCCTGTGGTTGTTTTTAAGTCATCCAGAGATGCACACTGAGATGTGTCTGGATGAAGTGGTGGCATGTCTAGGGTTGTCTTAAAAATAATACAGGAGGTAATTAAGCGGGTAGACACATATCATAAAAATGCAAGGGCATAGGTTAATTATCACTGAAGCTAAGCACCTAAAATGTAAGGGTCTATATTACTTTGTCTATTTCAGTATCATTTACAAATTGCCACAATACAGAGTCTTGAAAAACATAAAATTAGTTTATATCATTGTAATTGTCAAGATTTTCCAGAGAAACAAAATATACATATAAAGTAGACTTCCTTATCCATGCTTTTTCCAAAGACTGAGTTACCCACAAGTTCACTGTGGTACAAAAATAGGAAATGAACAATTCATGAAATAAATAATTCTTCAGTTGACAATTATACACTGCCTGAAATTTCACTGTTCTCTTTTTAGCCCAGGACATGAATTGTCTCACCGTCCATTGTATCCATATTGTATGTGCTAACCACCTGTCAGCCATCTTGGTCATCAGAGCAATTGTCACAGTGCTACATTTAAGCAGCCTTTACATACTAGCCTATCGCTACTGACAATGTCTCCATTATCTGCCTCACTCTGTCTAATGTAGATATTATATCATTTTACATCATCACGGAAAAAAAAGATGATCACACCGCAAAAGGATATTTTTAGAGAAAAGCCATATTCATACAACTTCTATTATAGTTTTCTATAATGATGCTGTTTAATTGTTATATTAATATATTATATTAATATATATATTAATACACTTGCCTTACATATAAAGTTTATCATATGCATACATACACATACATATGTAAAACCATCAGGCATTTTTTTTCCAGTTGACTCATTATTTTAACAAGTCTCACACCCAAAGCTTCAACCAACTGGAGTTTTAAAAAATTTTGGGTGTGTGTGGGAGAATTCTGTCTGCACTAAATTTGTACACTTTTTGTTATTTCCTAAATAATATAGTACAACAACTGTTTACACAGGATTTACTTTGGGCATTATAAGGACTTTAGAGATGATTTAAACTACACAGGAAGATGTCCATAGGTTGTGTATAAATGGCATCATTTTATATAAAGGACACAGAATAGACAACTTTTAATGTCCACGGGGGTCCTGGAAGGAATCCACTTTGAACACCGAGGCAAACATGCACGCACAACGTTCAATTTTCTCCCATGTTCCACTGGGAGTCTCGGAATACAACCTCAGCCTGTAAAGGCATGGGAGTTATAAAGTATGTGTAGGAAGGGAAGACACAGAGATCACACAACCGCAGAGACTGGGTATTTCCAATGTGCAGGATGCGCTAGCAAGCTGGAGGATTGGAAAGAAACCAAACGTGCAGTTCAAATTTGAAGACCATCAGAGAAGTCCCTCTCGTTTGCAGGGACCAGTCTTTGTTTTATGCAGGCCCTCCATTAATTGGGTGAGACTCACATTAGGGAGCACTTTATCAAAAGTCTAGGGACTAATCTCAGCTTAGAGCACCCTCACAGAGACTTCCAGAACAATATTTATCTGTATTGCCAAGGCACAGTCATTGTGGCTAAGGTAGCTGTTTGTGCCTTTGCTTCTGGAGGAATGAGTAATGCCACAAGCTGCCTGAGAGCCCCCTGTGTGGTAACCAGTAGACCATGGTTAATGTTCTGTTCAGTGAGGCAAATGAGAACCACAGAGGTGGGCAGATCTCTGTGGGTTCCAGGCCACCCAAGGATACACAGAGAGACTCTAACCAAAAAGATGTAAATAGATAAGTTAATAAAAATGCAAACAGCAAAGCACATGTCACTTCCTACTTCCTCCAGTGATAGCTACTAATCCCTATTCTTGGCCCTGGAGACTACACAAAGCCTTGGTAGGGGACAGTAACATTGCTACCATCACACAGCTAAAGACCAGTAAATGTATCCCCTAAGATGGAGGATGGGTAGCCAAAGTTCGACAAGAGCCACAATCACATATTTGTATCAGGAAGGGTAAATACGTATGCTTGAATGTATTGAATGTAGTTGGAGGTTCGTTTTTAGGGCTAATGGTGTTTTTAATTTATTTAGGGGGGATGTTAGTTGTGTTTGGCTATACAACTGCTATGGCTACTGAGGAATATCCTGAGACTTGAGGTTCAAATTGACTTGTTTTTGGATTTTTGATTATGGGATTTTTTATAGAATTATTTTTGGTTTATTTGCTTGATTATTATGATGAGGTTGAGTTGGTTGCTTTGGGTGGTTTAGGTGATTTAGTAATATATGAGATTGATGATGTTGGAGTAATATTAGAGGGTGGAATTGGAGTTGCAGCAATATATAGTTGTGCGACTTGAATGATGGTGGTGGCTGAGTGGTCTTTGTTTGCTGGAATTTTTATTATTATGAGATTACTCGTGACTAATGATATATAAATTAGTAATAATATTAGGGAAATTAGGAATGACATGAAGTAAAGTTTAACTATACCTTTTTGATTGATGTTAATACTTCAGAGATAATAAATAGAATTATCCATATCATAGTCCTTTTTGTACAATAAGAGTATGATGGCCTTGGTATGTTCCTTCTTGAATGATATCACGTCATCATTGATATATTGTTAAAATATTTGCTAGTAGTCCTATGGTTAATAGGGTGGTTGAGATGTAGTTCTTGGGAACATTTAGAACAGCAAGGGACTCAATATAGAGTCACTGTATTGCCTAGGAATACTTCCAGGTATGAGTAACTTTAAAAGCTAGCCCCCCACCCCACTTCCGGCCTTTGATGGTCGCTGGGGAAGTATGTTCATGCTGCTGCTGCTTTCAGTGATGTCCTTCACTTACATCAGAATCTAGCCTGCTCAGCCTTCGATATGAACTGAAGACCCGGGAACCCTCCAGGGCTTCAGCCACAGACTGGGACTGGCTGAGGTGCCCAGCTTCATGAACTGAGCGGCTGCCAGGTTCTCAACCTCTCCAGTGTGCAGAAACCATTGCTGCACTAGTGGGTAACATTCAAGCCAATCCAAGATATGTATCTTAGGACCTCGTTCAGTGACCCCTAATCAAGGCCTGCTCTAACGACCTGTCTCCTCTAGTCATTCCCATCTGGCCTTTCCTAGCTTCGGCTGCTCTCTCCACCCTGGGCAGGTGGGCACTAAAAACAAGCCCTGTGTGCATTGTTGGTCAGTTAACAAACCACAACTCATGGGAGTCTTGGGGTTAGTTTGAGATGGATGACGACATCTGGAAGCCACCTTTGCTCGCCATTTTCCAAATGGAAAGGAATTCAAATCGGTTTTCACAAACGGGAACGGTCACTTATGCTTGCAGTTATAATGTCTGTGTCTGTGAGCCTTGTTTGTCGGTGAGGTGTACATGGTAGGTTCACATACCTGGCCAAGCTAGGAAGTAGCAACTGAAATTCACACTGAGACTGCTTAGAAACAGAGGTCCAGCTCAAGGCACCAGATCCAACTGACATTGTGCCGTGAGGAACGTTAAGTGTTTCTGTTGTGCCTGTTTCGTGAACCCAAAAAGAAAAAAGAAAAAAAAAATTCCACCAAAGAGCCGATTCTGATGTGATTGCACTCAGTAGGGTCTCTGTTTTACAAGCTCAAGTTTGATACAGGAGAGTGGGAGGGTGGAGCCCGAGCTCTCAGTGGGACAAGGTTTTATAGGAAATGGTAAGCAAATGAGGGGGTTTCTAGCCTGGCACACATCTGATTGGGGAGCCATTACAGAATTTTGTTGCCCTTTAAAATCATTGACTGGTACTTGGATCCAAACCATAAACTTCACTTCTCTTTCCTCCTGATTGATACGTGTTAGGAAGTGAAGTGCCAGGGGCAGCTTGTAACCTAGAGGCACAGGTTTGTTGAGGAGTAACCTGGATATTGGTGTTACACCCAAGTTGTTGGGGGTAACCTGGAAACTGATGCTAGATACTGGCTTGTTAGTTAACTCGAGTCCGACCTTAAGTCAGGTTCTCTAAGACGGAGTCTGAACCCAAGATCTGATCTCTCAAGTTCACCAGCTGTCTTTGAAAACTAGCTGAGATGGGTAGGGGGAGGACCGCCACATCCTGTATTAGATATGGAACAGAAGCCCAATAATTCCGCTCCGCAAGCACTCCACCCGAGAGGCCCCGCACATCTGGCGCTTCCTCTCATACCTCCTTCTGTACTTCTATGTCCTGGCTCCTCTGCTCCAGCCATGCCTGCCTATCACACACCGTTCCTCTCACAGGATCACATACCACTGTGACCCATGTAAGACTTTGTCCAGTGATCACTGCTGTGTAAAGCCTGCTGACAGCTGCCTCAGTTTCCCATGGTTCCAGAGGTAAAAAAAAACAAACAAAACAAAAACAAACAACAACAACAAACCCACCATAAAAACCAACCAACCACCACCACCACCAACAAACCCCCCCCCCCCCCCCCCCGCTCACAACGGTGCTTCCAATTGGTCCGAACAATTCAGGAAAGGGAAGGCTGAAGGTGCCAGCAGAGCCACATGGCTCAGGACTCCAGTTCCTGCCCATCTTCCCACCTGGATCCCTGTCTCACTCTCCTCTGCCTTTTCTCTAGGAAGGACAATTGTCATTGGACGTAGAGACAGTTGGATGATTCAAGATGACTCATTTTCAGAACTTTGATTGGGTCTACCAGAACCCTACTTCCAAATAAAGTCACCTGTACAGGCTCCAGGGATCAAGACTGGGCATATCTTTTTTTTTTTAGCAGTGGGAGGATGGGAGGCAGTTACACACACACACACACACACACACACACACACACACACACACCACCTATCCTGTCCTAGTCAGTTATGATTCCCATAGCTTTTGGCACTTGCTCTACCTGGCTTCTCATGAGGGTCTATTGTTATTTTATGTCCCATTAGGACATAAGCTTTGTTTTCTGCCTGGCCTCACACAAGAATCAGTTCACCTAGAACAATGGTAGGTGAATTCACTACGTTCTTGCTGACTGGATTAGTGCCCTGTGTTACAGAGGTTCCAGGCCCAAAAGGCTCCTGACAGAAGATAGAAGTCAAGAACATCTGGTGAATCACATGACATTACAGGGTTGTCAGCACACCTTTGAGATCTCCCCATTGGAGACATAGAGTTATTCCTTCCCAGGTACCTCCTGGTTTTGTTTTTCTCTCTTTCTCCCTCACCCCCATCGGATTTCCAATTCTGAGTTGCCCACATTAGGAGCATGGTGATGGTTGATTTGGTGTCAAGTAGTTCCTAAGCTTGCAGAGATAAAATTTCTTCCTCCAAATTAAAATGCTTACTCTTGCACAGAATTCACACTGGCCTCTTAATGAGGCCTAATTAATCATATCAATAAAGGTGCTTACAAACGACCTCTAAAGAGCAGCTTAATGCTGACAGCTATTCACCAGAGGGCGGTGAGCAGAAGATACTGTAGGTATAAGCAGAGATGGGAGCCCTGACTGGCAGACAGATGCCAGCCCCTGCTGATGCCTAATGTGGTACTTTATATGTTCATTTGCCAGCAAATTCTTGGGGTACAGGATTCCTCTCCTCCTATTCCCCTCCCCCTCCCTCTCCCTCTCCCTCTTTTTCTCCCTCCCCCACTTCTTAAAATGTTAGACTTCAGGATTGAATAATCCTTGTAGGAGTCTTAAACCTGTAATCTCAGAATTTAGGAGGCTGAGGCAGGAGAGAACACCAGGAACTTAAGGATAGCTTGACCACATAAGCTCAAAATAAAAATACAAATAAAAAAAAGTGACTGGGGAAGGTAAATTCAATAGTTCCAACGGACTTTAGGGCTTACAATGTGTCTTCCAGGGTTCTCCCTTGTTTGATTTCACAGCCCGGGCTGCAAAGTGAGACCCTGTTCCCACATCCCCTCCTCCAAATAAAAATTGATAAAACTAGTGAAAATGTCATCTGTAAATTTTTTAATTCTTTCATGTTAACTAAAAGAGAATTTTCTGTATGTATGGGATGTCCTGCCATGCCATAAGGATGGGTGGTGGGACAGTAAACAGTCCAAGTGCCTTCCTATCACTTTCCATATTTGATGTTTCTCTGTTAGAACATTAAATCTACCTTTGGGCATCTTGAAATGTACAGTGAGATAGTTACTCTCATGGTGTGTTCTCTCTCGAAAGCTTACTTCTACATCTCCCTCCTCTGTCTCACTCCTCCATCTTGCTCTGAAGGAACCATTTGGTCCCTCTTACCCTCATCCCCATCACCAGCCCTCATGACACGACAGCTCCTCTCTGCTGCTGGGAATTTGATTCTCTTAGATCCACGTGTGAGCATTCTCCGGGGCCTGGCTGGTTTTCCTAAGCACAGTGTCTGCCAGGTTCATCTGTATTCAAAGTCACAGAAACCCTTCCTCCTGGATGACTGCCCAGTACTCATTAGTATGAATCTATATCATATTTTTTTTTACCATTTACCTATTGATATACACAGATTAGATTGTTTCCACACTTTGGTTACGATGAATTCTTTCACAATGGACATAGAATGCAGACATCCAGAACGTATTGCTAAATAGAATATTGATTTCATGATCAGTGTCTCAAGTTGCACGGTAAGCCACACGAAACCTTACTCCTATCTGGGTAATTTTGCTCATTTGTGTAACTTCTCTTGGGTCCCAGGTCCTGTCTAGAGGAAAACATCCTCTCCATCTCATCAGCAGGTTTTGAACTGATAAACTAAAGATGATACAAAGCCATTAGCCGGGGTGGAGGTTAATCATTCTTTTTGTGAAATGGTTCGTCTTAAGAGCAATTCAGGGATTTGGAAGTACCGAGAAACATCAAACTCTTTTCTATGTTCCCCCTGTAACATGGCAAGCAGCCGCAAGGGGATACATCATGGATACTGTCCTCTGGGTTTCAGTGGATAGACAGGACTGGTGTTATCCAAAGTATCAGGGATGCCACTATTACACAGGTCCTCGCACTGACTGGCTCTTGTGTATGGACACCCGCCTAAGTTAAGTGGTACTGATTAAAGCCTTTGGTTTCTGAATCAATGCTCCAAAGCCTGAATGGGTGGGTGTTTAGATGAGGAAACAGAGTCTCCAGAGTTCATAGTTACTCCAGGTTGGTGGCAGGATTCAATCCTAAGTGTGATTCCCTTGCCCTTGAATATGACTCGATTATATTTTGCCTCCACCTGCCCCAAACCTTCAACACCTCATTTCCAGAACAGATCATGGCTCTTAAACACCTACTGCACCTCGGGCTGTGGACTGAATGGTGATCAGTATGAGGACAAGGAACTCAAAGGCTCCTGGAAAGATGCGAAAATAACTCAAGCTGGCCATGTGGCTAGCAGGCTGAGGCATGCTGAGCAAGGAAGACCCGCCCTTTCCAGACATGGTTCCAGAAGCAATCAGAGAAGGCTCAGAGGAGACGCTGCTGAGCAGAATCCAATGGCCCTGGTTCACAGCCATGGGGGTGTGACCATGAATGGCAAGCACACATCACACAAATGCATGTGGCTTCTGAGCCATCCGTAGAACCCTCCCAATTACAGCTCCTGTTGCCCTTGTATCAATGGTTGGCTGGGCCTTCCAGAACTTCAATCCATCTGTCTTACGGTTAAAGTGTCTCAGGGTGTCTGGAATTGTATGTAAGCACACAAGCACTGGGGTATGAGGAAGACCAGTGGCACCACTATTGCCATCCCCTGGTGGTACCAAGTCTGTTCTGCTTCCCTGCAGGCCTTCAGGGACCGTCATCCTCTCCTTCTTGTTATGCTCACACAAGTTATTTTTGCAAAGAGCCACGGGTCACATTTGTATTCTCTTGGAAAATTTAAGGCTTGACACTGAAAAGAAGAAAGAAAGAAGGGAAGAAAGAAAAAAAAGAAAGAAGAAAGGAAGGAAGGAAGGAAGGAAGGAAGGAAGGAAGGAAGGAAGGAAGGAAGGAAGGAAATCACAGCATGTGTTCCATTTCTGGTCTCTTTCCATAGTCCTCGGGTGGAAGGTCCACATCCCATATCCATCACGACCTTCTTGCTCTTTCTCTTTGTGGAGAGTAAGAAGGAAGGGAAGCCAGGGTATCTACCCATGCATGGCAAAGACCCAGAAGCACAGGATGGGAGAGGACAGCCAGGGCTGCTGTCTTCAGTGACCTGACACATCAGATATTTAGATGAGTCTCGACACATGTATACAGACTGCCTCTGTCTAGATGTAGAACTTCCTCAAGTATATCACTACCTACAGGCTGATCAAAGGCTAAAGTAAGCACCCAGGAAACCAGTAGTGATGAGATAAATAAAAATCTTCTTGTACACATCAAAAGATATAGCTGGCTGGATAGCAAGGGGTGGGGCTAGAGTTTTGCCTTAAACTGGAAGAAAAGATAGAGATAGGACCAGAGAAGAAGAGAGAGGGTGGGAAAGGAGAAAGATAAGCTACACAGAAAGAGGAAACCTAAGAAAAAAGGTTCCTAAAGGCGATTTTTGTCACAAGTTCTCACCGCCATTTTAAAGGTCTAATGTAAATAAATCCACAGTTGGTGAGAATGTTTAAGTATTGAGTCTGGGAGCCACCCTGCTGAATTATGGTGCAGTTAAAAGAATCTGCACTTCAGGGATTTTAGATTGTGTTGCTGCCATGTCTTAACCATGAGGTCAAAGACAAGCCTTGGATTACTCCTGTGTAGGAATGGGTATGAGGTAAAAATACCTCACCTCCAGAGTAGGCTCCAACTAAGTGCTGTCCAGGACACCTGCTAGGCCTTCTGTCCCCCATGGGATTAGAAAATGATGGCCTGGCTCAATAGCTCCCAGGACACAATGGGAAAAAGGCATGTTACTGCTGACGGAGGGCCAAAGAGACTGGCCCAAGTCTTGAGGGAGCTGGGATTGGTGAGAAAGTATACATGAGAAGAGTTTCAGAGGGAGGCCATTGGTTGTTCATGTGGATAAACACTTTGCTGGTAATTACGGGCTGCTTTAGTCAGTCTCATCCTCTATCTGTACACATCAGTTACTGCTGTGACAAAATAGCCGGTGAAAGTGATTTGAGGAAGGCAGGGTTTGTTTTGGCTCTCAGTTCAAGGGTATAGTGCATCACAGAGGAGAAGGTAAGATGACAGGAGTGAGAGACTGCTAGTCACATGACACCTGCAGTCAGGAAGCAGAGAGAAATGGATGCCAGAACTTAGTTCTTTTCTCCTTCTAATTCAGTCCTGGACTCCATAGGGATTGCCACTCACATCCAGGATGCATTTTCCTTTCTCCATTAAACCTCTCTAGAAATACCTTTAGACACACCCAAAACTGTGTCTGCTACATGATTGTAAATCCTGTTGAGATGACAATGAAGAGTACCATACTGTGCTACACCCCTATGCCACCCTGGAAGGCAATGCACTTCTTCATCACATATATATGGTGGAAATAAAATTCAGGTCTATGCCATTTAAGTGGATAGTTCTTGCATTATGTCTTCAGCCTCCACCACCTTCTCTGTGCTGAGCTCACTTCTGTGACCAAAAAGATCCCTCATGGTTTGCATGGGGCCCAGGTTGTTGCAGGGCCTTCAAGAACAACTGGGTGAGCACACGCACTCTGATCACTTGTATGCCTGAGTGTGTTTTGGTGAGCATGCATAAGTGTGTGCCTGCACGCTCCCCTCCCATGTGTGCATTGCCTCTGCCAGCTCTGCGTTCTCCCTGAATCCTGTCTGTGAATAAACTTATCCCCAGTCTTTAAAAACATGTCTTCCTTTTAAAGGTTGTATTTTAACTTCTAGTGTGTGAGTGTGTGTGTGTGTGTGTGTGTGTGTGTGTGTGTGCCCACATACACATATGAGAGCAGGGTTCTGAGGAGGCCAGAAGGAGGTGGACGGCTCCCCTATCCTGGAGTTTCGCATGATTGTAAGCAACCCAACAAGGGCCTTGTGCAAGCAAAAATAGTACATGCTCTTAGCTACTGAACTCTCTCTGGCCTAGAAGCATTTCTCCTTTAAACCCACAAGAATGTGCTGTAAGATTCTATCTGGACTTGAGGAATTACACACTTTAGAAGCCACTTCAGGACCATCAATCTAGGAGCACTGACCTTTTGAATCTGCCAAGTTGTTCCATGGGCAAAGTTAAATGTGTCCTGTTCTTTCTTTGTTTAGTAAGTTAACTAATCTTTATGACATTGTCCTTATTTTGGATGTGCAGAAGAAACCCCCACGGTATTTATTTGTGCCACGTAGGTTTCTGACAGTTCTCAGAAAGGCTTCTAATCAGGAGTTTAGAAAAAAAAAAAAAAAAGTAGTGTTTTCCAAGTAAAGAAGATAATTCTCCAGGAATGGAGTTAAAAGAGAAACCTAATGTAAGTGATTGCTTAGGAATGCGCCACTTAACAGTAACTTCTCAGTGCGGTGACACGGTGTAAATGGATCTTATTTGCAGTGTTCTTCAAACAACTTCTGGGGTACTCTGTGCTGTGGAATGAGATATTTGCTCCCTCATTAAGAGAACCAAACATCATGTGCTCCAAATGAAAGTAGAACTTAACAACTACTTTGGGCATATCCAGGACCTCGGTCTATTGAATGTGCCACCCACACTCAGAGTAGGCCCGCCCCCTCAGTTATGGCTCACATGTCAATCAGCTCTTCATATCTTCACAGACAGACTCCCAATTGTGCTTGATGAATCTCCTAGGCATAATTCAACCCGACAATGGAGACTAAGCCCTACAGCTAGACACGGGGGCACGCACCTGTGAGCCCAGTTATTGGAGAGGCAGTTTGAGTCACACTTGGATAACTTAGTGAGACTGTTCAAATCACAAATTTAAAAGAGGCTGTGGGTGTTTCTCAGTGACACAGAACTTGCTAGAAAGGATGTAAGGCCATAGGCTCTCCTCTAAGTAGCACTACCACCACAACAAAAAGAGCAAACAGCATAGATGTCTTGACAGATGTATATGTGCAGCCATATTAGTTCCTCTGGACTAAAATGTATGAACGTCTCTACCTGCAGAACACCCAAGCATTCAGGGGCACAGGTGGTCTTTAAGATGGACAATCAGAAGAGGTGCCGGTATGAATTGGGGAAAGAGTACTAGGTAGCCAGAGGCCAGTAAGCAGGGCTGAGCCTAGAGCCTCAAAGGCAGGCAGGGACAGTGGGGCCAGAGCAAGGGTGCAGGCAGAGGGGAGACAGGTGGTGAACCTCTGGGGGTCACAAGGACTTTGCAGGTAGAGGAGAGAACCAAACACATGGAGGGAAAACAGAACAGAACACTGAGGAGCGCTCCCGAAGATCTGAGCAGATGAGTAGCATGACCTGACTTAGGTTCTCTGAGACTCCCTCTGGCTACAATAGACTGCAGGAAGCAAGGGTAGGAACTGAGAGCCAGGCCAGTGGCCTCCATGAGGAAGGGGACGGTGGCACAACTGAGGCGGGTCTGTGAAGATGGCGAAAGCAGTCTCATGCCAGCTGTGTTCTGGAGTAGCTTCAGTAGGATTTCTGTGAACATGAAGCAGATGTGGGTGTGAGAGGAGCAGGGGTCTGGGAGTTGCCTTGAGTGTGCGCACATGCGTGTGTGTGTGTGTGTGTGTGTGTGTGTGTGTGTGCGTGTGTGTCAGGGTCCCACGATGTACCCTGGCTGGCTTCAAACTCACAGAGATCTGCCTCCTTAGTGCTGGGACTAAAGTTGTACCTCACCATGCCTGACTCCAGACACTTGACATGTTCCCCTCAGCTTAAGACTCTGAACACTTGATCCTCAGGTGGTTAGCACTGTCTTGAGAGGTTGTGGACTCTTTCTTTTGGTGGGGGGTACCAGCTGGAGAACGTGGGAAGTAGGTCATGCAGGTTGGACAGGGTGGTTGTTCCCGTCTCTGCTACCTGACTTCTGTCTATACACGTCTGTCCATCCCGCATCCTCTCCAGTCTCCAGGATGTACTGTACCCCCTACACTGAATGCCACACCAAACCATTTGTTACATCGTTTCTCTCCCAGATACAGGGATCATGAGGAAGGAGGTGTGTCTACCAGACACTCACATAGGGCATCTAGGAGGCAGTCAGGTAGATGACAAGTCTCCTAGAGTCTGTGACAGGGTTCGAATGAAGTCACAGCTTCCGTCATCCCTATGACGGTGCCCTGTGAAGACTGCATAGGCATGGCTGTTTGAAATCTGTGAGGCTCAATGTCCTCAGGTTGCTATGGTAAAATGCCTCACAGCAGATCACGAACGACATAATGCCATTTTCCTCACATAGTTGACAATGGAAGTTCGAGATCAAGGTATCAGCAGATGGCATGCTTGCTACCTTCACGGACATCTTACAGTGACTCCATGTAGCAGAAGGGAGCTGGAGAGCTGCTGATGTGGGGAACGGTTGGAACCTGTGTTCCCCATAGGTTGTATAGAGAGGTGATGGGGTCCTTAAAGGCAGAGCCTGGTGTAAGGGTCGTGCAGGCCCTGAACCTGGAAGGGATTAATGCTGACCTTGCAGAGTTAATTTTTCCTGCAGGAATGGCTAGTTACTTAAAAGAGGGTGGGATCTGAGCCCCTCTTGGGTCTTTTCCTTTCTGTCTCATCACGTGATCTCTTCTTCATCAGCTGCCACTGCAGAGGTGCCGCCCACCTGAGGCCCTCAGCACAGCCAGGCAGATCTTGCTATATTAAGATGTGGCTTCACAGAGCATTTGAATACCAGCATGCGGCAAGTGTAATAAAGGACTCTGTAAATGACTTCTGGCTGTCCGATGTTCTCCTGTCCTCTGAGCTGCCAGTGAGCCCGTGCCAGCTTCTCTCTGGCTTTCATGTGACTTTGCTTGTCTGGGGCAGCGATAGCTCAGAACTGCTGCTAGAGTGACTAGGTTTCACATGACAAGAGCAATGAATGGCAATGTGGATCCTGAAGGGTACATGGCTCTCGAAAGAACTCTCAGCGTATGTGGGCCCTTCCCAGGGTCAAGAATCTGAAGCAGTTGCCCCATCATCTATTCCTGAACACTGGTAGAGTTTTGTACTAAAAATAGCTAGTCTAAAATAAAAATTCCAGTACTTATCTGAGATTTGTCAACTGAACTGATGTCTACTTCTACATATTTGGACACATCAGTACAAGCGCTCGGACCTTTGGAGACATCGGAAACCTTGGTTTCATCTGGCTTTATGTATACTCCTTATGGAGATATTTGGTTTTGCGTGGACATAATCAGGCGGTGTGTGAATGGCTTGTTTGAAATAAAGCCTTTGTGCACAGCATTCTGGTCCAGTTACCACACAGACACTCACAGAACAACTCAGAGCATGAGCCACGAGAAACCAGGAGTGTCTGCCATTTCACAGTTAGCTAATTCCCAAGCAATTAAGCTATTTTGATTTTGCAAGTAATTACAAGCCCCCATCCCAATACTCTTGTTTTTTTTTTTTTTTCTTTTCCTTTTTAAAGAAGTGGTCTTAGTCTATAGCTACCTTAGAACTTGCTATGTAGCTCAGGCTAGCCTTAGATTCATGACTCTTCTGCCCGATTGTTGATGCCACAGGTGTGTGCCTCTATACAGCCTACTAAGTCCTTCCCCAGAGCTAACGTGCTTGCTTCCGGGTCTTATCAAACCTCGTGGTTCATGCAGCTGCCTCTCAATACCTCTAGACTGAGCTACTCTAATTCATTTTGAGTTGATGGATTAGGTATATAGCCATGCTCACTGGAAATTAAGCCCAGAGAACCACTCAGCTTTTCTAAAACCCTGTGATTTCTGATAGGCTATGCACCATTCAGTTCAGCTTCCTTTATTATAAGGTATCATGATGAAGGGTGGGCTGGTCTTTTATTCAGCCTCTTTATGCCCTTATGAGTATTTAGCAATCTGACATCCCATGCTAATACATAAGTGTTGTACATAAAATACTACTCAGTTCAAGGAAAGCAAAATTCTTAGCAGTTTGTCCCCAAATCTTTCTCTATAATAATAATATAACAGTAATATAATATAATAATAAAATAACAGTAATAATGTAGGTGTGTTCAGGTGATGTTTTACACTGGTCTTATTCTGTCATAAATGGAAATGCTGTGAGGTAGCTTGTCAGTTGACCAGCCTTTTCTCCTCTGTAGAGTTCTGCATATTTCTGTAGGTCTTGGAGACTTGAGAAATTCTAACGCAGTAAAGAAGCTTCTTTACTCCTGACTTCTACAGATGTTATTATATTATTTAATTAAATCACACTATAAGCTATAAGAAGGAAACCTAGGTGCACATCACTGGTGCTAGGTGGGGTAACTGTGGTGGTTTGAATAGGAATGGTCTCCACAGCCTCATGTGTTTGAATGCTTGGCCCATAGGGAGTGGCACTGTTAAGAAGTGTGTCACTGTGGGGTCAGGCTTTGAGGTCTCCTATGAATAAACTGTGACCAGTGTGCCCTCAGATCAAGATGTAAAACTCTCAGCTCCTTCTCCAGCACCATGCCTGCCTGGATGCTGCCATGTTTCCTGCCATGATGATAACGGACTGAACCTCTGAAACTGTAAGCCAGCCCCAATTAAATAATGTTATCCTTTATAAGAGTTGCTTTGGTCATGGTGTCTGTTCACAACAATGGAAAACACCTCACAAAAAAAAAGATAGTAATACTAGAGGCTGTGACATCCCAATTTCTATGACATGGCACAGCAGAGTTCATATCTCACTTGTGCACATGCTGTCATGCAGTTTCCCCACTAACTGGGGTCCCAGAAGAACACAAAGGTACGCATGTCCTTTCTTAGAAGCCTTATTCTAGAAGTGGCACTGCTAGTTGTGCTCATATTCTATTGGTATCAACCAAGTGTCCCCAACCAAATGTCCCTATCTAGACACTGGCTAGCTTGTCCATGATTGGGCAACTATGTCTAAGTTGTAACTCCAGGCTCAGAAGTGGAGAACTGTGAATTTTAGCTTATTACATTTACATGCTAATGCCAAATCATATAATGGAATCCATTTAAACATATACATTTTGAGTTGAGTATAAAGACACAGGCCTGTAATATCAATACTTGGTTTGCAAACTAGAAAGTACCAAGTTCAAGGCCAGACTGGGTTACATAGTGAGGACCTGTCTCAAACAAACAGAAAGAAAAAAAAAAAAAAACCAACAGAATTGACCTTTGGATTATAACTAATAAATAGAATCATACTATAAATGGCACTTAACTAAAGAAGTGTTGCTTGATTAACACGGTATTGAAACACACACGTCATCTGTATCATTTGTGTGGACAAATTGTGTGGACATGGTGGCTCTTGTTGTCACTTTGGGTATTTCTATGATGTGTCCATAGCTTTGGGCATTTCTGAGATATGTCCGTTTCTGGCTGCTACCACACAGACAGACAGAGAAGTCTCAGTTGTTTCTCTTACCAGCTGCTGCCAAGCCTCCACTGCAGCATCCTAGACTCTAACCCTCTGGAACTGTAAGCCCAATTAAAATCTTAGAAGTTGCCTTGGTCATGGTGTTTTATCACAGCAATAGAAAAGTCACTAATACTGGTGTGTAGAAAGTATCTGAACAGTATCCGGTTTCTACTGGAGCAGTGGACTCTTTCTCACCAGCCTTAATCACGGTTCTCCTCTTAAGCACTTATCTGATGACTCTGTCTGCAACAACGATACCACATTCTTTGAATGTCAAACGCTCAAAGAGTGAGCACAACAAACAAAATGTAACATTTTGGTACATGAACAATGCATATTTGCATATTTGGCAATATTTATCTTAAGGACAAGATCCAGCTGCCTCCGAGATAAAAACCAAATAGAACCAGTAGCCTACAAAGTAAAAAACTCATTTGTACAAAGTCAGTAGGGAACTAGGCCAGACGAACAAGGTAGTTGCATTCTTACCAAGAACTCACACTAAGGGGTGATGGCTGGTGCTGAAACCCTTGGTGTGGATGCATGAGGACCTGAGTTCAGATCCCAGAACCCGTGTAAAAACCCACGGTGGCCAGGACAAGGGTCTATAACCTGGGATGGGGTCTATAACCCTGGAATAGGGATCACTCAGGGACCAGCAGATTCCCAGAATTCCCGGACTCCTGTCTAACCAGCTGTTGTATGAGCTATTATAAGTAATTGAGAGAAGACTAGACACATACCTGCAGGTTTATACACCAATATTTTTTCCAATTTTTTCATAAGGAAAGTTCTGCTATCCACAGGGCCCTGGAACCAAAGCCCTTGGCTATGAAGGACCACCATTCCTACAATTACCCAACCATGCGTGTTTGTGCACCACAAACAAGTGCTCCGCAGCCGTGCTGCTCTCTGAGCCCTGTGCTGAGCAGTTTTTGAGGCTGGCCTAAGATAACGATAAAAAGTGTCATCCAGTTAAAGAAAAGCCAGTGGGCTATCAATCCTTTCAAAGTGTACCGCCCAGCCACAAACCACAGCAAGGCCCTGTGTGGGAGAAAGAAGAAACCCAGCTAGGCATAGATAAGGAATCAATGACCCAAGCAGAGAAGGGAGGTGCCGACCCAAGTGTAAACTAGATAGAAGCTAGGCTCACTGCTGAATTAAGCATTAAACAGATCCAAAGAAAAAGTTAAAAAAAAAAATAGTAGTTAAAAATTAATCTCGTCATGATTTGTATGTCGGAGAGTGTAAGGAGATCTGGTATACGCCCTGTGTGGCTGTTTCTCTGTGGTCTCGGGCTCCTAACGTGTGAACATTACTTCAGTTTTTCTGGATCTGAACCTAGGTGCTTTTCATTCTGTTTTCTACTTTCCCCTTTCTACCCAGCCATTCAAACCCATTTTGAATAACAAAGCTTCTTAGAGCCAGAGAAATAAATAAATAAATAAATCTTTTTAAAATTTGAATAAAATAAATACATTTTAAAAATTCTTGATACGACATTATTTTCTCTGTGTGTATAAGGAAGTGGCATAAATGGTATGGCATGGGTATGGGAGTTTGTTCTCTCCTTCTTCCGTATGGATCCCAGAAATTGAACTCAGATCACCGGACTTGGCAGCAGGCAGTTTTACAATGAACAAAAATACCTTCTAAAAACCACCTAAAGCACATGTCCATAGTCCAAAGCAGTAAAGAGTAACTATAGGAGGTAAACATGAAATGATCTTTCACAGCCACGGATGAGCCTGTTTAGTCAGGTGAAGTCTGGATTAAAGGCTCCCTTTCCAGCCCTGCAGAGGCTGAGTGTGAGTCCATATTGCATAGAACAAAGGCAACAGGAAGTAACAGTTATGTCAGGAATGGAAACACGCACCCAGACCAAGTAACTTAAATCAGCAAGAGCAGGACGCAAGCCCAGCGCTTGTTTTAGAAAAGACGCATAGCTAGAATAGGCCCACAGAAGCATGGATTTTAAAAAGCATAAATAAGAAATACTGGGCTAAGAAGCCATCCTAAATATAGCCACACTGGATGGGGCTGGGGAGTATTCTGTGAACAGAGTTGTATCCAATAAACCAGAACACTTGTGTGATGCGGGATAGGTTTTCTAGAGAACATGAAGAACTAAAATTTACCTGGAAGCCCCTGGCCTCTACTCTAGTTAAGGTACTGAAAATAAGCTTTAAACTCAGCTGACACTTCCTGGAGACTCATCTTTTTATGGGCCTCCCACATCTGAATGTATACTTAAAATGTTTACCTCTTTCCAAAATGAGACGTACCCAGCACAGAAGTCCACACAGTGCACTCTACACTGGCCATGGGTCTTCTGCTGAATCATCAGTACTTGGGCTTCTCTCACAAACCCAGAAAACATCACAGTGCGTGAAGACTTACTGATCTGTGGGATCGGTCGGTCCTGTTCTCAGGCCCACACTGAGGCTGCTGTATCAAGAGTGAGTTAGTTACCCCAGGGGTGGCTGTATGATATTAAAGGGGAGGGTAGCCTAATTTCTTCTAAGTGTGCCTCACATGTCCTTCATTGTCCCTGTGCCCAGTTATGCTGCAGCATGAAGGATCTTGCCATATACTGATGCCATGGTCCTGGACTTTTCATCCTCAGAAACCGTGTACCAAATAAACTTGTGTCATTTCTAAACCACCCAGGCTGGGACAGTCTGTTGGGGCTCCATAAAAATGACCGAAAGCATCAGTTGTCTGATGAACATATATGCAAGCAGACAAAATAATGACCAGTGAGCTTATGGAAGGAAGGGGTAACTTTTGTAACTGTCGAAGTAAGATGATGTCATAACTGGAGGACACTATGAAGCCACTAGACACTGTTGTCTCGCAATGCTATTTCTTACAATGTCACTTGGCGTAAAAATGGAACCAAACACAAGAATCTAAAATGTTCTTGAGTCTCTGTTATTATGCTCCAGCCTTAAAACTTTAGGAGAGAAAATCCCATTAGCTGAGCCAAAGCTGACAGAACATTCCCGTGTGCTGAGCACTCAGGCCAGCAGAGACAACTACATGTGATCTTTACTGTCACCATAGTGGAACATAGGCTCTACTGTGGACCATGAGTCATAAAAGAAGGAATTCCCCAAACAGGAAGGTGGTTTAGATTCTGGACAATAAAACACAGGGCAAAATTCACCATGACCTATAAATATTGAGTTTTTAAAATCTCTCCTGGGGCAGGAGAGATGGCTCGGCAGTTATGAGTACTGTCCCTGTACCTACACAGTGGCTCACAACTCTGACACATGCCACAAGCATGGTGGCTCACCTAACCTGGCCTCCATGAACACCACGTAGTCAGTCACACAGCACACACACATACAAGCAAGCGAAACACTCAGACATACACATACAATAGGTAATCTTTTTAAAAAAAAAAATTTAAAAATCTTTGTCTTCCACAAAAAGCATCATGTTCAAATGTCTCTATGGACAATTTTTGCCAAAACTTCAATTATACCATTTTTCTGAGGGTTTCTGTTTACTACGTTGATCTATATGATCAGTATCATCTCAGTCTCACTACTAATAAGGCTTTCTGGGGAAGCTGGAAGACAATTCATCCATACACACACACACATGCACACACATTCACACACACAGATACTCAAACACACATACACAAACACCACACACACATACCACACAAATACACATACCCCAACTATACACACACACACACACTCACACATACATACACAGACACCACACACATATACCACACAAACACACACACATATACACACCATACATACACACACACCATGAGTCAGAAGAATTGCTTCAAGTTAAAGATTAGCCAGGGCACATGGAATTACAGGTCAGTCTAGGAAACATAGCAGACTGTCTCAAAGAAAAAAAGAAAAAGAATTACCTCTAACATGAATCCACTAAGCTTTCCTAGAAAATTCTTCCCATATATAGACAGAGATATATAGATATATAGATATGTAATTTGAAAGAACAACTCTGACTTTTTTCCTGTTAAATAATAAGAGTTTTATATATACCAATATATACAGGCATAGTATAAAACTCTGGTTATTTGCTCCACCACATAAATACAAAGCAAAAATTGGCCAAGCATGGTGGCTCACACCTTTAATCCTAACAGCAGGTAGAGAGACAAGAGGATCTCTGTTAGTTCAAGGCCAACCTGGTCTACATATTGAGTTTGAGTTCAAGGACAGGCGGGGCTACATAAAGTTTCTCTCTCTCTCTCTCTCTCTCTCTCTCTCTCTCTCTCTCTCTCTCTCTCCTCCCCAAACAACAAAGTAAAAATACCACCTAATTAAAAATGAATAATGATTCACTGAAACCCTTGGTAGAGTGTGTATCACGGTAAGACACACTTATGGTCTCACCAGAATACACTAAGTAAATGAAGACACCAATGTAGAGTAAAGAAAATTAACAATGACCCATAAAAACAAGAGAGGTCAGAATGAATGCCAAGTTCTTAAAACTTAGAGCCAAGGAACACACAGTATGTAGATGAGATCTCTGATGTGAGCTAGGAACCCATCCAGGAATTTCACAGGGAAATCCTATTAAGGAAATTTTGACGTTGGAAGCTCCTTAGTAAATGACAGGCCTTGCTTCGTGGAGGAGAGGAGGCTCACAACACCAGAAAAAGGCATGTCTCCACACTGACATCTGTGTAACCTCCTCTAGTAAATACCACTGCAGTAGCCTTCTCATTTTCAAGTGGTCTTAGTGGGAGTCACAGCCAGAGGATTTCCTTATACTGTGTTATTCAGCTCGCATGGGGGGCTGGGCTCTAGCTCTCTTGGAGTGCCTGAAGATCTCCCTGAGTTCAGCCTCTAGTACCACAAAAAATAAGTAAATAAAACAAAGAAAAAGAAAGCAATGTTTTGCTAAATTACTCATTGCTAAAACAAAGAAAAAAGTTAATAAAGACAGCTGCGTCATAAATGAGCAAACCAGGGGAGGCAGTCTTTCTTTAAAGTTGTTTACACTTACGTGTTCCTTCCAGGGAGGGACGGGAAGATGCAGAGGTCAGAGGGAATCTTGGCAAGTCGGTGCCCACTCTACCATGTGGGTTCTGGGGATTGAACTTGGGCTGTCGGGCTTTACAGCAAATGCCCTTACCCACTGAGACAGCTCATTGACCCCAAAGGATGATCTATTGTGAGATATTAAATCTATATGATCCTGCTCCCCAAATCCTTGGCTGTCAGATGCTCCACAGTTCTTCCCCAACCCCTAGAAAGCAACGCCCCCCTACACACACACACATGCACATACACACATGCACATACACACATGCACACACACACACACACACACACACACACACACACACACACATGCACACTGCTTCCTGGGAGAGAATAAATTTGATTCAGAACAGTGACGTATACCAAATCAACTTTTAAAATGTAATCCACAGATAGTAATTTTCCAAGGGTTTGATATTATGTCTTCTTAGCCCCTTTCCCCTCCTACCCTACCCTTGTGGCTGTGATAAAACATCCTAACAAAAACCAACTTGTTTGGCTTATAATTCCAAGTCACAGTCCATTGTTGCAGAGATGTCAGAGTGCCTGGAGCTCGAAGCCATTGGTCGTACATTACATCCACACTCAATAGCAAAGAGTGGTAGATGAATCCACGAAAACTAGTACCCAGCTTACCTCTCCTTCCCATTCGGTCCAGTGCCAGCCCATTAGATGTCACTACTCAAACTTAGAGTGGGTCTTCCAACTTCAATTAGCCCAGCTAAAAAAATCCCTCACAGGCAGGGCCACAAACCAACCTAATCTCTGTATTTCCTCATTGAAACTTCCTTCCCGGGGCTGGAGAGATGGATCAGTGGTTAAGTGCACACTGACTGCTCTTCCAGAGGTCCTGAGTTCAATTCCCAGCAACCACACGGTGGCTCACAACCATCTGTAATAGGGTCTGATACCCTCTTCTGGTGTGTCTGAAGAGAGAAACGGTGAATACATAACATAAATAAATACATCTTTAAAGAAAGAAAGAAACTTCCTTCCCCATTGATTCAAGATTGAACCAAGTTGCCAATCAAAACTAACCACACAAGTCAAGAGAAAGCACGCTTATGCTGCAGTCATGATAAAACCTCAATATGTATTGAATGCTAATGACGTGCTGGACCCTGCCCTGAGCATCTTCCGTGTGATTCAGGCCATAAATTTAATGTTATATGTCCCATTAGCAGATGTAACTGCTATTCTTCATGTTCTGTAGATAAACAGCAGAAGCCACGTAGCATTAGTGGAGCCTGCCCAGATCCATCGAGAATCATCAACTTGTAGCTTCTGGAAATATTCATTGGGAAGCCACAGTCCTGAAGGAGCTCTGGGACCTTGGGTTTCTGCAGTGTGTGATAGTGGAGGAACTTCAATTAAGATTAATAATACCTCCATAAGACTGAGCTGTAGGCAAGCCTGCCGGGCATTGTCTTAATTAGTGATTGATGGAGGAGGGCCCAGTGCATTGTGGGTGGGGCCATCCTTGGGCTGGTGGTTCTGGGTTGAGCAGGTTGAGCAAGGATGAAGAACAAGCCAGTTAGCGGCACCCCTCCATGGCTTCTCCATCAGCTCCTGTCTCCAAGTCCCAGCCTTGCTCGAGTTCCTGTCCTGACTCCCTTTGAAGATGAACTGTGATGTGGAAGTGTAAGTCAAATAAACCCTTGCCTCCCCAACTTGCTTTGGTCACGGTGTTTCATCACAGCAATAGTGACCTAACACATCTGCTGAAGTGAACCAAGCCCAATGGTTATTTTACCACTACCAGTGTTAACAGTAAAATAAAGTTTAAGCTTAACTATATCACTTGCCACCTCCCCTCAGCACATGCCCTGCCAGGTGGAAGGAACACTGAAACCCCTTCTGTCCAGAGAGGCACTGTCCGTGAATCTTTATCTGCTCAGATACAGTCTTTTAAACATCTAACAAAACCCGGGCGATCTGGCTACTGAGCTAACAGACTTATCTAAGTTCATGAACTTGGCATCTGCCCAGGTTCAAAGGCGTAGATATGGTGGGTAAACACAGAAAGAATTTTAAGATACGGCTCACCACTCACGAGCTTAAGTTGCTTTTGCAGAGGCTCAAAGTTCAGTTCCCAGCACCCACGGTGGAGGACTCAGGGCTGCCTGTAACTCCAGCTCCTGAGGATCCAATACACACATACACGCCCATGGAAATGTACACACCACACACACACACACACACACACACCACACAATTATAGCAAAACAGGGTAATGAACAAAAGAAAGAAATCTGAAAAAGAAAGAATGAATGAAAGAGAGAGAGAGGGAGGGAGAAAGAGAGAGAGAGAGAGAGAGAGAAAGAACTGAGAGAATGGTCCTCACGTCTACCACACTAGCCATGCATATAGTTGATATTGCATGTCCCAGTCGTGACCTACATTGCACTCTGCCATCAAAACCAGCAGTCCTTTCGATGAGGGCCACTTATATGGTCACTCATCAACCAGCCCTGGGTCATACCAGTACTGAAACAAAGAGCAAGCACTTAGAAACTTGATGACTGTTTGAGATCTCTGTGACAGCTCTGTGGGCAAATCTCAGTGACCTCAGTCTAGACCAGTTCAAAAGTTGTCAGACCTGCTTGGTAAGCCAAGTGCAGTATCCAGTTCTGGGTGTGCACCCCAGGGGGAGCCGAGAGCCTGGGAGGTTTTAAAGTTAGTTTGTCAACTATGATTGGATTTTAATATGAGTCTTCATTTGTTTTGATTACATTTATGTGTCATGTGTGTATGTGCACTCATACATGGTAGATTTCAAGAGAGGGTTCTCTCCTACCTTGTGGGTCCTGGGATCAAGGAAACTTGGGTCACCGGGCTTGGCAGTAGGCTTTAATCTGCTGGGCTGTCTCATCAGTAGTCATTAGTTTTCATAAGTCATTATTTTGATGGCATTCCAAGGCCTGCTTTTTAATTTATTTTTAATTTTTTAAGAATTTACTATGTGTGTGTACATACTCAGACAGGACCCTGTAGGGAGAGCTCAGAGGGACACAGGAAGCTGCTCCCTATGAGTAGGCCTACAGAGAGACTAGAGGTCAGCAGGGCTGAGTATCAAATCAGGAGCTAGAAGCAGAGCAAAGAGCAAAGGAAAAAACAGAATCTCCTAGATACCTCTGAGATTGTTGGACATTGCAGCTAACCACCAAGACCAAAATGAATGGCAGTAGCTTTGTTTAAAATGAAAAAAAAAAAAAAAAAAGCTGGCACCAGCCTGAAGATTCACTGATATGTGAATAGATAAAGCCATATAGTGTGTTCATATAGTGAAGTTCCACTCAGCAATCAAATGAAGCCACTGGCTGAGTATGCTGGTATAGACCTGTAATCCCTGCAGCACTTAAGAGAGGGGGCAGGAAGATCAGAATCTCAAAGCTATTCTTGGCTACATAGTGAGTTTGCAGCCAACCTGGGCTATGTGACATTCTGTCGGGGGAGGGGGGGGAAGGGAGATAGAGAGACAGGGTATCACAGAGAGAGACAGAGAGAGAAAGACAGAGACAGACAGAGACACATACACAGACAGACAGAGAGTCAGAGACAGAGAGACAGAAACAGAGAGAAGGGCACTTGTGTGTGTGTTTGGGGGAGGGCTGAAGGGATGGGTGGTTAAGAGTACATACCTGCTCTTACAGAGGACTCAGGACTCAAGTTGGGTGGCTCACAACCACCTGTAAATCCAGCTCCAAGGGCTCTAAAGTCCTTTTTGGGGGCTCTGTAGGCACCTACACTCACATATGCACACACCCACACACAGACACATGCATATATACCTCATTTTAAAAAGTATCTTAAGGACTGGAGAGATGGCTCAGCAGTTAAGAGCACTAACTACTCTTCCAGAGGTCCTGAGTTCAATTTCCAGCAACCCCCATGGTGGCTCACAACCATCTGTAATGGCATCCAATGCCCTCTTCTGGTGTGTCTGAAGACAGCGACAGTGTACCTACATACATGAAATAAATAAATAAATCTTTTTTTAAAAAAAAGAAAAAGAACTGATAGGCTAGGGTGTAGAAATAATGGGCCAAATAAATATTCGTGGATTAAGAATTAAGACAAGAGTGGTGCTGGAGAGATACCTATGAACTGAGAGAGAAAATGCTTTAGCATGAAGAACAAACAGACTCTGGATGGAGTAGAAGACATTGTATTAGGCCATCTTCTGCAGCTATAAGAAATTGCAGAAGGCTGAACGCTTAATCACCGTGGTACAGGCTCTGAGGAAGGTCTCCCTGACTGGGTTACAACATGGTGGATGGCATTACAGGAGGGACACTCATGAGAGGGAGTGGTCACAGGACCAAGACATCAGAAAGCAGAAGGCGCAGTCAGGCTCACGGATGTAACATCTCTTTCTTTTGAGAACCAGCCAAGATCCCAGGAGATCCACCTTAATCGTTTCCTTAAGTGATGCTTCCAGTAACCCAAACACCAGACACATATCTACAAGCTCAGAGGGAGAAGAAGCAACAGGAAAAAGGACATGAAGCGTGCACGTCATAGTGCACATGTAAAGGTCAGATGATAACTTTGTGGAGGTTTTTCCTTCCACCATATGGACTCAGGACCAACCCCAGGACTTGAGGCCGGCATGGTGTGGCGGTTTGAATAAGAATGGGCTCCCTGTGCTTGTATGTTTGGATACTTGGTTCCCAGTTGGTAGGACTGTCTGGGCCTTGTTGGGGGAGGTGTGTCACCGGGAGTGGGCTTTGAAGTTTCAAAAGTCCGTGCTATTCTTAGTTAACTCTCTCTCTCTCTCTCTCTCTCTCTCTCTCTCTCTCTCTCTCTCTCTCTCTCTCTCTCTCTCTCTTTCTCTCTCTGCCTCTTGGCTATTGTTTCAAGATGGGAGCTCTCAGCTACTGCTTCAGTGCCTGCCAGTCTGCCACCATGTTCCCTGACACGGTAATGAACTCACCCCCTGAGTCGGGAAACCTCCATTAAATGTGTTCTTCTGTAAGTTGCCTTGGCCATGGTGTCTTATCACAGCAGCAGAAAAGTAACTGAGACACAAGACAAGAGCTTTTCCCTTGAGACAGTTCACTGGCCTGGTATGTGTACCCTTTGTTAACATGTTTTTTGTTCTGACTTTCACTCATAAAAGGGCATTTTCTTGTGTTTGCTAATGTTTGATAGTTTGTCCCTAGTCTGTTATAGTTGATTCTCAGAAACCCTGTCTGACCAGAGTTGGATGTTTTTCCTCCTGAGCAACTTCGGTTTTTTACCAAGAGCCAGAGACATTTAGAGTGTGACCAGTGTGAACTATTTTAAACATTCAACTTGGATTTGCCCTAGTTACACAAATTTCCATTTCAGAGCCATGAGTTGAAGTGCTGTAATTTTTACTTAAGGAAAATGTTTTCCCACTCAATACAGTGTTAGAAACAAATAACTTTCCTTGCAGTCTCAGCCCCAAGATGTTAGTCCCTATCTTCAATAGTTTGCAGTTTTTGAGGTTCCTGACTTTGCTTATCATGTGATTTTACTCCTGGAGAGAAACAGAAGGAGGCATAACAAATGTAACCATGGGGCAGGGCTCAATTCCCAGCAACCCCATGGTGGCTCACAACCATCCGTAATGGAAACCGATGGCCTCTTCTGGTGTGGCTGAAGACAGTGGCAATATACTCCTATCCATAAAACAAATAAATAATTCTTTTTAAAAAATGTACAGCACCAAAAAAATTAATCCTGGTAAGTCACTTGCTTCTGCAAGTATTACATGATCATAGTGATCTCGCTGCAATCGGGTATGTACTAAGGTATATAAATAAGATTAGAAATAAATGTTGAATATGTATTTGTGATTATATAATATATAACTTGTATAAACATTGTTGTGATGAAACTTTATTGGAAATAAAAGCACAGAAATAGAAAAGGTATTTGGTGGTTTTAGTGCAACACCTGTCATTGATAGGCCAGGAAGTAGGTAAAAGTTTTCAGCAGGAGATTGGTTGGACCTGTTGCTTTGGACATATGACAGCACATGGGCAAGACACTGGCAGAACTAAACCACTCCTGTGATGCTGGGAAGTTCTCCTTCAAGTTCATACTCCCAATGACCTTGAAGTCCTCTCTAAATGAAGCCCTACCTCCTGCAGGATTCACCGTCTCCCAATAGCACAACTCTGGCATCACGCCTTTAACCGAATGAGCCTTTGTGGGGAAACACTTAAAAACTAAGCAAATCACTGAAAGGGCTGAAGCCATGGGTTCCGAGTGGACCTCCAGCAGTGACTTGAGAAACGGTAGCCCCGCCTCACCAGTAGGGGCACTGCTGAACGTTAACCTTCCTTTTTTGTAGATCTGTAAGCTGTAAACTCTGAGGACAAGTCTCTGTTTAACACTGAGATTTCATTGCTTAGCTTCAAGAAAGGATGGGTGGATGGATACATGAGTGGGTGGATGGGTGGATGAGTGGATGCATGGGTTTGCAGGACTAGGAATTAGACAGATCCCTGGTAGACAGTGAAGGCAAATAGATAATAAGACAGGCAAACTTCTGGCTTCTTCCTCACACTCCTGATCTGAGATAAAGGCCTGACAGGCTTTTTCTCCAAGTAGGGCCCCTTGCCAATGGGCCTGTTCACACACGTTCAAGGCAGGTTACATGCATATCAGCCACAAAGCTGTAGACCCATCAGTTTACTTGTCTCTGTTCAAACTGCCCAAACATCATCCCTCAAACACCTTTAAAACACCAGTCCTGGAGGACAGACTGAGCTCTGGGCTCCTGGGCCCTCCACTCTGCTTTTTGGAGGTCTTTCTCTGTGTGCTTTGCCATGTGTTCCTTCACCCTAGTGAATGTCTTTCTTCACTGTCCGAGTCTATTTTCTGCATCTGACATTTCCCTACTGCTAAGAGTTGCACAACTAGATTTATCCTGCTTTTTAATTCGTTAACTGTCAAAAAGACACAGACCTCATCAAGATCCCTAGACTGTAACAGGTGGGTCAGTGGGTGGATGGAGACATGTACGGGGGGTGGATGGGCAGATGGATGAGTGGCTGGGTAGATGATGGGTAGATAGGTAGATGGATGGACCTGGTTGTTCAAGTGGAGCAAGCATAGGCTTCCCTACTTAATCAATCAACATTTTCCTCCCTACAGAAGCTTTATGGCACAGTAGGATCTCCTACACATTGAAGGTCATATCACTAGTTAAATTATAGCTCTAGTTTTGCATCCTTTTATGTAGAGTATGTTATATGAATCAAGGAGACGTAGCCAGCCGTAACCACAGCAACTACAGGTTGCTGTAGTAATAGAAGTGGGAGACTTGTAGCCTTGGATGCTTTTCTCTGCTTTCCTATTGTATCTCATAGGTATCCTTTGGTAAGTCAGGCAACAGGGGCTGTGTGTGTGTGTATGTGGTGTTTGTGTGTACTGAAAATTCATCTGGTTTGAGCAGGGCAGCTCTGTAGTCCCAGCTACTTGTGAGGGTAAAGCAGGAGAATCAAATTCAAGTCCTGTCAAGTCCTGTTTGGGCTACAGAGTGAGTTCAAAGCCAGTCTGGTAAACTTGGAAAGCAAGACTGGGTAAATCTCGGTGGTACAGAGCTTCTGAGCCCTAGATTCCATCTCCAGTAGCAAAATAAACCAACACATAAATACATATTAATAAAGAGAGCAAAACTTAAACCTTTTCATTTGAGACTTCGTAGTGATTTTAAGAACTGAGGGTTTCACTCAAGATTAATATTATATCTACAGTCCACTTACATATTGGGCACCTTAAATATGCGATCCTGCTTCACCTTAATACGAATATGATTATCCTCTTTTCATTTACAAAGAGGCTCAGAAGGACAAAGTGTGTTTGAGGCACACAGACAACACCAAAGTCAGGATTCAAAGCTGAGCCCATGCATTTCCAAGCCCCAGGCTTATCCCAGCTCCCACTCCAGCCTAAGGCAAGTGCTTTGATTGGCAGCTGGATATACGAATTTGCAGTCTTTTACTAAATGATGTGAATGAATCAGATCCAGAGCTAGCTTCCGTCCAGAAATCCCATGGGCATTTCACAAGTCAGCATTAACAAACTGTGCTCTCCCTTACAAAACTCCCACCCCATGAAACTCCCATGAAATCATGGTACGTGTTGGCTTTACCCCTTGGCTGTGAACAGTAGCTTCACAAATACATCAAAGTTTTTTGGGTGACAAAGAAGGCACCTCTGATCTGTACTTCAAAGCCACCAAAGAAAAACACCTTCCCAGCCATAGTTTGAGATTAATGTCAATCAGGCTTTTTCCTCAACCTGTCTAAACAGGTGTGTGCTTTGTGATGCTGAAACTTGTGAGGAAACCACAGGTCTCCTCTAAAGTAACATAAAAATACTTGCAGCACACACACAACACACCAACACACACACACACACACACACACCATTTCTGTCCTGCTGTGTTATAAGAAATTTTAGGTAATGAACACCCCACCCCATCCCCACCCTGCCACCACCACCAGGATTTCCTCAGATTTTAAAGAGATGCTGAAGCTGAATCCCGACCAGCATCCAAATGATGTTTCTCTGCTTGTCATCACTTGATTTCCTTTGTGATGTCTGAAGAACTGTCCTTCCTCTCCAGACCCCTAATGGAACTCCCCTGGTCCCACTCCATCTCTGCCTCTCCCAGGAATGGGTCATCTTTGCAAAGTCTCAGTCTAAGACTTGCTGATATTCTTCTAGAACTCAGCAACCCAGGGAAGGTAGCCTTACTCCTGGACCTGTCACAAGCTAGCCTGAGGCCTCATTTCTGTGTCCCACAGTGCTTGGTGCCACCTTACTATGAAGGCAGGGTCAGCAGACTTGGGCTGTCTGGGAGCTGGGACTCTGCCTCTGTAATCTGATTAAGGTCTCGATGAAATGGCTTTAAATGACTTGTGAAGCTGGGTGCGGTATGTCTGCCTTTAAGCCCAGCACTCTGGAGGCAGAGGCAGGTGGATCTCTGTGAGTTCATGGCCAGCCTTGTCTACTGTTAGGGCTACAGAAGCTCCATTTTATGCTAGGCATCCATCTTGGTACCCACTAGTCTTACTCCAGTCTCTGGAAGACAAGCGTCCAGTAACTGTGATTCAGTGACCACTAAAACTGTACCATCGTGACTTCCTACTAGTTATGATATTATGATATAACTAACTTCCTTTTTTTTTTTTTTTTTGCTTCTATAACTTGCGTATGCAGATACTTAAAGATTGTTTTGAGTTGTCTTAACCGCTTCACTTGGCAGAACAGAACAGTTTCTCCTTGCTTGCCCAGAATTGAAGGTCTTCATGTGGGTTTCCCTTTAAAAGTCCTTCCCCATACCCTTCCTGCTTGGCAGTCTCAAATTTGGCTCAGAGACTGTTCTTCCTGCTAGCAGCTAATCAACAGATATTTTATTTATAATTGGATTTAGTCTATGGTCTTTTCCCAGGGGTCACAAACTCCTAACACTATGGTGAATTCCAGGTCATCTATGGCTACACAGTGAGAACCTGTCTCAAAAAAATAAAAATAAATGATTATTTGTTATTTAAAGTTGAATTAAATAATTCAGAACCAACACATATTTGTTAAGTTCCAAACAGCCCACTTTTCCATTCAGTCTGACCTCTGAAGCATTGCTACCTAGAGTGCAGAGGAACCGTGAAACAAGAGGATCATTAGTCTGAGGCTAGCCTGGCCTACAAGGAGAGAATCTGTCTTTAAAAGTATTGAGTCTGGGCAGCAGTGGCATATGCCTTTGATAGCACTAGAGAGGCAGAGACAGAAAGATCTCTGAGTTCGAGGCTACCCTGATCTATAGATAGAGTTCCGGGACAGCCAGGACTACAGAGAAACTCTCTGTCTCAAAAATATAATAATAATAATAATAATAATAATAATAATAATAAAATAATAATAATAGCAACAACAACAAAAGTATGGGAGAATGTAAGCAAGAGAAAAAGACAGATACTTGTTTCTCCAATTTCATCTGAATTCCAGCATACAGGAAAGGGTGATTTTCCTTCTGTGTCAATGAATAAACGTGTGTTGATTTGAGGAACTGTATGAATACAGATCACCTTCACTCTTTCTAAAACTTTATTTTATGCATATGCATGTTTCGCCTGCATGTGTGTGCAGTATATGCAGCATGTCCATGCTCTGTGCTCTTGAAGGTGAGTGGAGGGCATCAGAGCCCCTGGAACTGGAATTATGGGTAGTTGTGAGCCACTGTGAGTGTGCTGGGAACCCAATTCAGGTCTCCTGTAAGAACAACAGATGCTCTTAACCATTGAGCCATCTCCACAGCCTCGTCTTCATTCTGTATAAACTGCATCCCAGGGTCCAAACCATAAATGCTAACAGCATCACGGCCATGGCAGGGCATCAAACAGGTACACGAGAAGGCTCTGTCTGATGCAGAGAACAAACATACTAGCTCTTCCAGGTTAGCAGTCCCAGAGATGGGAAGGAGGCTGCCTCCTGCTCTGCTCCTTCTTCAGACTCCCCAGAGGGGTTCTCCTCCTCCCTGAGGGAAGAAGCTGGAAGGATTCAGAGGAATACTTGCTCCTGCTCGAATCCACTCTTGAAATCCACACAGGTGTGGAGAGTGGTACCACCCACTTACTCGTTCAAATATTTAAATTGTCTTCTTTAGAAGCCAATCTGTATGTGTATCATATGCTTGGCTGGATCCTCTGGGACCAGAGTTATGGATAATTTTGAGCTACCGTGTAGGTACTGGGAACAGAACCCAGGTCCTCTGAAAGAGCAGCAAGTGCTCTTAACCACTGAGCCATCTCTCCAGCTCTGCAACTCAATACTCAACATTTTATAGGACTTGATGTCATCCCTTTAGAGTCTGACCTAGACCATCTTTCAAAAAACAAGTAAGCTTACCTTGTGTGTCACACCACACAGGTGACATAATGGTGGAACTTCCCTCGCCAATATGGCCATCAGTCACTTGGAATATTTCTTCTTGAGCTCTACCACAGTCATGTGGGAAATGGACTGATGGTATTGGACTGATGGACCAATGGCCTGATGGTATTCTTTGGGTGGTCTGGTTAGAGGCAGTACTCTCAGGAATGGATTAAAGTCTTTATCTAGAGACTGACTTAGAGTCTAGGATGGTGGTGAATTCGTGGTGAATGTTATTAATCTCAGCACTGAGAAGGCAGAAGCAGATGGATCTCTGGGAGTTTGAAGTCAACCTGGTGTACACAGGAGAGGAAATGGGGGATGAGTGTGTGTGTGTGTGTGTGTGTGTGTGGTTGTAAGGATGCTTACTGTTCATGTCAGATAGCTCACTGTTAACTCCATTGCCAGGGCATTTGATTCCTCTTCTGGCCTCCAAGGGCACAAACATGTGGCAGGGATCCACACAGAGACACATGCACATAACTTGTAAGACCCTTTAAAGGAGAGACTGAGTTAGCTATCTCCAAAGCATCCTTCCTCAGGGCATCAGTTGCATTCATGCTCGGATACCCTGTGCCCTCACCCACTTCCCTGCACCACAAAGGAAGCAGAGTGGTGCTCCCACCAGAAGCTGAGCAAACATTGGTGCCTTTCTAGACTCCAGAACCAAGAACCAGTCAAGCCCTGTAAAATGACTCAATTTAAGAACATTTCTTCTTCCTGTGCCCAGATCCTCAGCATCAGAATTAAGGATGATTTTTTTTTTCAGAACTGAAGCTCATTAAAATACATATTTAAGCACATTTAAGAACAAAGGCTGGGTGTGACAGTGCACGTCTTTAATCCCAACATTGAGAGGCAGAGGCAGGAGGGTCTCTGAGTCTGAGGCTAGCCTGGTTTAAAGAATAAGTAACAAGACAGCCAGGGCTATGCAGAGAGATCCTATCTAAAAAATAAGCAATCAGACAACATCAAAAACAGCCCGAGGGTTGAGAGGTACTCCAGGGAAGAATGAGATATACCTGAAGATGGGTTTGTCTTCTCAGGGGAGGGTTGCCATTGTGGTGGTGGTTGTTGTTGTTTGAGGTGGGTCTCACTCTATAGCCCACTCTGGGCTGGAAATGACTCTAGATCTCAGGCTAGCTCAGAACTCACGTGATCCTCTACCACAGCTTAGACTGTAGTCTTGTGTGTTACTACCCACTTCAGGACTCGGATTGCTGAGGAGATCTCAGGGGGATTGAGCCATCCTAAAACACATTGCCACAGGCTTCTCAGATAACTTTCTTTCTTTCTGATACAGAGGCTCTCTATGTAGCCCTGGCTGGCCTGGAACTCACTAAGTAGACCAGGCTGGCCTCAAACTCATAGAGGTCTGCCTGCCTCTGCCTCCCAAGTGCTGAGATGAGAAACTGACTTCCTAACTTCCATGTACCTCCCTGTGGACACAGAAATTCACGCTGACATTAATTTTTTTCCAGCAAGTCAGCCTCATTTGATTTAAAGTTTAATAATGTATTTCAGATGCTCTTACTAATCTTACTGAAAATAGAACACGTTCCCCAAACAAGATGACCACAAGTTAGAAGGCGTCTTTTTACCTCCTTTCTTAGTTTCATTACTTGAAAGATATATTTATCTTTCTTATTCAAATTTGGAAACTGGAATTTTAAAGAGCAGCTGGTCTAGATTTTAAAGATTTAGCTTCATATTAACTTGTCAGACCCCCCCCCTTGTGAGATTATTTTCATTTCTTGTGAAATTACAGGAATAAAGATGCATTCGCAGTTACAAAATAGGTCAAGGTCATTCATGGTACTCATTTGTTCTTTATCTCCATGAAAGAGCTAAAAGCATTGTCTGCATTTTGCAGATGAAAAAGAGCTAACAGGTTCTATCTTGCTCTGGGTATAACAGCAAAATCTGCAGTGGAGCCAGAAATAGAACCCCAGGGGATTTATGTTCCTTGTTTGATGCAGAACAGCTCTCAACTCAAGCAGCCTCATTAAATCATGTTATAGAAGAATCAGATCTCTCCTGTCACTCGGTTTTCTTTAATAGAATTAAGCAGTTTGGCCAGGTGTGTGCTGGTGCATGTCTATGATCCCAGCATTGAGTGGAGGAAGTAAGGTCGGGAGTTCAAGGCCATCTTCAGCTATGTAGTAAGTGTCAGTTTTACCTATTTATCAGACTCTCTTCTCAAAACAACAACAAAAAGGTTTATGTCTAGTCAAAGTTATTTTATGCTTATTAGTATACCATATAGACAGCCAAATATAGCTTATAATGCCACAGAGTATATTGGATGCTAGGCATATTGGATAGTCTGTAATAATTTGGGGGAAATCCTCAAAAACATAAACAAGATTTAAATCCAATATATTTGAACACTTAAGAGAGGAAACGGTGTGACTTAATGTCCATCTGGTCAACTAGCAGCTTCTAACATAGCTACCCTCATAGAATTCTTAATTTTAGGGGATTCTAATTCCTACCCTACAATCACCCTTAGAAAAATCAACCTTGGAAAAATCATTTGAATGAGATGTCTGTCCTCCCCCCCCCCCCCCCACCCCCGCCACAAGTTCCAGGTATTTGGCTATGTGGTTCCCAGTGGGAAGCTTAGGAGGTGTGACCCTGCTGAAGTGTGTCACTGGGGGACAGGTTTCCAGGTTTCAACGTACTTGTGCTATTTTGAATGCCTTCTCTCTGCTTCCTGTTTGTGGTTCAAGATGTGAGCTCTCAGTTGCCATGGCAGCCACCACACCTGTCTGTCACCTGCTACCTCCACTCCACCATCATGGATCTTACCTTCTGCGTCCGTAAGCCCCAAATGAACTTTTCTATAAGTTGCCTCGGTCACAGCATTGGATCGCAACAACAGAAAAGTGATGGCATATATCAATACAGATAATATAAGAGTGGAAATTTCCATGCTGTCTGCCTTCTACCTTATATCTACCTTCTTGCCATTGCAGGGTTCCTGAGCCCATTTTTTTGTGCACATGAGCGTGCAAGTGTAAAGGTGAGGCCAGAGTGACCAGCTGCTTCGCTAAACCGGGTAGTCGGATAGCTTCCCCAAAATATTAGCAGTGCGCGGGTCCTCAGGTTCAGTGGGGGAGCCTGAGTATCTTGCTGGCAAGAGGAATAAGCGGGATCAGCATTGGGTGTTTCGCTTTTGCTTCGTTGTGAAGCAAGGGCTCTTGTAGCCCAGGCTGACCTGAAAGCTGGAAGATGACTTTGAGTTCCGGCTCCTGCTTCCATCCAGCAGGTCTCACAAGGATTACAGGCACATGCACTGCACTGCACTGGAGTTTTGCTGTTGATTGAGAACATTTTTCATCAAGGACCTTAGAGTGGCTTAGAACTCTCTATTCTCCCCATGACGTCTTCATAACCGCTAGGTTCGTGTTTGACACCAGGCCCGGCTCCAGTGCCTCTGCATAGAACAACCACAGAGTGTAGTAAATATGCAATAAAGGTCAGCTACTATTATCTAACATATATGCCTGAACATATGCTGGGCATGCCATGTAAATACCAATGCTTTATTGATCTGCATGTATGCCTCACGCTGTGATTTAAGGGCATTTTGTTGTTTTGTTTGAAGCAGAGCCTCAGATTGTAGCCCTGGCTGACTGAGAACTCCTTGGGTAGACCAGGCTGGCCTGAACTATTATCAGTCCTACTATCTCAGCCTCTCAAGGGATGGGATTTCATGAGGAGGGGTTCAGCCACGGCCAGCTTTGTTTCAGAAGATTTTTAAATATGCTCAACTGTGTCGAGGCTGGTCTCAGAAATTGCAGCAGCTTCTGTTTCTGCAGCCTGGTTGATATCATCACACTACATCACATCTCAGTCTCTCTAGCCCTTGGCTGTTGGCACAGAAGTTCCAGGAGCTGCTCTATACCTCCAAGAATGCACAGGAACTCCTTCCTGGAGCATGCTCTGTGTTGGTCTTCCCTCTATGGGAGAAGAGATTCCCAGGCTCTTCTCTTTTGCCTCAAAGATGGATCTTCCGTTTTGCACTTTGTCATCTCTTCCTCAGCCTCATGGTAGTGTCACTGACCTTCACTATGATACCTCTTAACAAATATTTATCTTATGTAAGTGTTTTGCCTCCATGTATATGTATGTATCTGAACACTATGTGAGTGCCTGATACCAGGGGTGGCCAGTAGAGGGCAGTAGATCCTGAGACTAGAGTAATTGATGGTTGTGAGCAGCCTTGTGGGTGCTGGGAAATGAACCCAGAGATGGCTTAGCCATTAAAACTAGGCTTACAATCAAAAAGACAAGCAACAGCATCTCTCATTTGAACTCGGAGCTCACTGATTTAAATAGTCAAGCCAGCTAGTTGCCTTAAGGACCTGTCTCTGCCTCCCAAGCACCAGGATTGTGGGTAGGTTGTCATGCCTATGTCTCACTGAATCATGTACACACACACACACACACACACACACACACACACACGCAAGCAAGTGCGCGCTACACTCACCTTTCTGACACAGGACCTCACGCATCATAGTCTGGTCTCAACTAGCTAGGTAGTCATTTTTAAACCAGGCTCTCCCATTGAATGCTGGGGGAATGCTGAGGTTACTGGCTTGCACCACTACCACTAGTTTATGTGATGTTGGGGATGGAACCCAGAGCTTTGCGGGCTAAGAAACAGTAGCTCTGAAAGCAAAAAAGCCGGGACTCAAAGCCTTCCCCGACGCACAAGTACACAACAATCGCGAAGATCCACGGAGAGCCTCAGATCCTCAGCACCAAGCATGGGGTTGCGGGTTGGGTTTGGTTTGTGACCTGGCATCCGGAAAAGGGCACTCCAGATACTCCTGGACTGCTTCCAGATCCAGAGCTGGAAGGGGCCAGACGGGCTGAACAACCCTGTCAGCCAATAGTCCGGCCTGGGAACTGGCTACAAAAACTGCAGGCCCCGCCCCCAGGTCTTCTCTGGGATTGGCTGGCTGCTCGCGGCTCTCTACCTTGATTGGTTGTCTTTTTACGGCCCGCCCTACAGCCCTGCCAGGCTTCGGGTCATAGTGTGGCTGTGGCCTGGGTTTAGGGTCCTGGTCCTGGCAGGGAGTATCCCCTAGTTTGGGCAACAGAACGGCCCTATGTCCCCTCGAGCTTTGCTCGCCCGGAGCAGAGCTTTGCAGTCAGAACGAAGGAGCAGGGCATCCTTGGCACGCTGACCGCTGCGCTCGGCCACCGGTAGGGCGGATCTCCGAGGGTTGGTCCTTGATGTCACAGCAGGCTCCAAGGAGCAGGTATATTTCTGGCCTAGAGCGAATGAAATGGCCCAAGCCACGAGCATGAGTGGACACCGATACATCTGGAGGGTTTCTGAGCACGCCTGCTACAGCGGCTGGAGCTGACATTTGCTTAAAAAGAAACCAAAGAAAAACACCCCCAATAGGACAGTGGTGGTACAGGCACCCCTTTAATCCCAGCACTCAGGAGGCAAAGGCAGGCAGATCCCTGTGAGTTCGGGCCAGGTTGGTCTGAAGAGTGAGTTCCAGGATAACCAGGGCTACATGGAGAAAACCTGTTTACAAAGACAAAACCCAAACAAACGAAAAGAAAAACACCCAAATCACCTGTTCCTATACCCCTTAAGGCTGACACAAAAAATCCTTAAAAACCATTGCAATTTTTTTTTTGGAAGAAGTTACAGCTGAACCAAGAAACTTCCATCTAATGCAAGCACTCTTGTGATGTTTTTCCCCCTGCAGTCATAGCACAAGTGATGACTTCACACTTGCCCAACCACCAGAACCATATAAAAAATACCGTTTTGTACTCTGTAATCATCGGGTATCTAGGCACTCGCTGACTGAGATAGTGGGTGTGCTTAGCTCTTCATGAGGGTGTAAAATAGCTCAGGGAATTCATACCCCCTATATACCTCAAGACAAGTTGTTCACCCCTTTCTCCAAGAACAAAAAATTGTACAAACTTACAGCCAATGGAGTCCCAACTTAGCTCTTCCAGTGATGGCCGTGGAAGCCTCTCTGGTGTATTGGCCTCTTTTAAAACACTGAAGCTGGCACTGGCCAGTTCCATTTCTGACCTCCACGCTCAGTATACCAAATTTGGTGAGGCAAAGAATCTCCATCTCCTCTACTTTCCTTAATCCTTGGACAAAGGAAACAAAAAGAACTCTGGGGAAAACAAATACTATATCGCTAAGGCTGTCAGCATGAACTTTATCTCTTAAATCTAGTCAGGCAACAGTTTCACATGCCTTTAATCCTAGCACTCAGGAGGCAAAGGCAGGCAGATTCCTGTGAGTTCGAGGCCAGCATGGTCTGCAGAGTGAGTTCCAGAATAGCTATGCCAGATAGCCAGATAGCCAGATAGCCAGATAATAGCCAGATAGCCAGGGCTATACAGAGGAACCCTGTCTCAACTCCCTCCAAATCTAGATGTTCCCATAGAAACAGTGATATTTGAGGTTTTTTGTTTAACTTTTTTTTTTTTTTTTTTTTTTGAGACAGGAGGGTCTTATGTACCCAGGCTAGCTTTGAACCCCCAATCTTTTGGCCGTCACCTTCCAAGTACTGGAATTAGAGACGTATACCACCACTCCCAGCAGAACATTGCTTTTTAAAGTAAGTTTTGGAAGGCAAGAGTAGTACCACATGCTTGTCCTCCCAGCCCTGGGGAAAGTCAGACAGGAGATTGCTGCAAATTTGAGACTAAGCTCAGTTACCTATTGAGTTCAAGACTATCCTGGGCTACGTATGGTAACATGAGCAAATAGTGCCACATAATAGCCTGCTGTATGAAGGGATTTTGCTGAGGGTGTGCTCAGTGGCAGAGCACTCACATAACCTGTATAAGCTAGCTCTGGGTTTGGTCCCAGCACCAAACAAACGAAAAGTTATGAAGTGTTACTATACTTGAAGCATCCCTTCAATGTGTGGTCTTCACTCACTGTCCCTGCCGTCTGTTTCCACCAAAGGCTCAAGTGGCATCCATTGCTGTCTTGAAGAACACACATTGTCACCAATGAGGTAGGCCTTTTACAAGGTATTGCTAAGCACCTACACAGCCATCAAAATGAAACCCCTGGACTCAGGACAGCCAAGCAGATCCAGGTCATCCTATGATAACCACAAGGTAATTCCCATGGATTACCTCAAACCAAAACTTTCTAGAGTCTTCTCACAGACTCCAGTAGTTAATTACACCATGAAACTTGGACTAAGAACTTCATCTCCATATAGCTGTAGGAAGTCCCTTCCCGACCTTGAAATTTCTTTGACACCTGTTTCTACAGCTGTCACTCTGAAGCATATTGGCTAGGTTTTCTGTTTTTTTTGTTTTGTTTTGTTTTTTTGTCAATTTCACATCTGGCAAAAGAGAAACAACTCCATCAAATTGGCCTGTAGACAATCTGTGAGACATTTTATAGATTAATGTTTATTGTGGGAAGGCCTGTTCCACTGTGGGCAGTACCATTCCCTGGGCAAGTGGCCTCCTCCTCGTTGTTTTTTTTCTGTTACTTTTCTGGTGCTGTGAAGAGACACCATAACCAAAGAAACTTATAAAGAAAGAGTTTATTGGAAGCTTGCTTACAGTTTCAGAGAATTAATTCACAAATATCATGTCAAAGAACATGACAGCGGGGTCAAGCACGGTTGCTGAAGCAGTAGCTAGGAGCTTACAACCTGATCTTTGAGCTGAGAGAGGGAGGGAGAGGGAACACCAACTGGGAAAAACATGGGCTTTTGAAACCTCAAAGCCACTCCCAGTGACACACCTCTTCCAACAAGGCCACACCTGCTAATCCTTCTCAAGTATTTCTACCTACTTTGCAACAAGTATTCAAACATTCGAGCCTATAGGGGCCATTCTCAGTCAAATCACCATAGTTGTTTTCAAAGTGATGATGAATGATGGTGATGATGGTGATGAAGATGAGAAGACAATGATGACATCAAGCTGACTGAGCAATGGGAAGCAAGTTAGTAAACAGTATTCCACCACAGTTCTTGTCTCCAGACTCCTGCCATTCTTGAATGCCTGCTTCTGTCAGTGTTGGATTATGATAGGGATGTAAAAGCCAAACAAACCTTTCCCTCCATGTTGCCTTTGGTCACAGTCTTTATCACAGTAACAGCAAAGTAGGACAGCCATGGATTTCCCTATGAATTTTGCCTGGTTTTGGTCTTAGAGGCTAACAGAGGCACATGGGGAACAGAGATGCGTGAAGTCCAACATAACTAGTAACAAAAGTCACAGAGGCATCGTATCCCAACCTGTGTCTCTCAGGTTCCGCTCTGACTTTGTCTGAAAATGGCCCTGGTCTCTTTAATTTCTGTATGAAGCATTATATAAAGAACCAATGGTCAAGATAATGTGGATTTGGCTAGGTGGGAACTTCCTAGCAACCATCCCTGTAGGAGAGAATGCACACATGACCTGGTGGCCAGCCTAGCTGGCCCACAGCACTGCTGAGTACGAAGCATGGTGCACCACACTCTGAGTATTCCCAGAAGTCCGAGCACTGACTGCTGAAGCAGTATGAGGTGCTGGCCTGCTGACGGTCTGCACTCTCCATGGCTCCTTTTATGTGTTTCTGCCACAGAGACCTTGGTGGTGCCCACTGTCCAATTTAAGGTCATGTGCTAACCAATCACAGTTGATAGGCTTCCACGCTATAAATAGCTGTTCACGTGCAATACTCGGAAGTGGCTCCTCTCCTCACCCTTTACTGATCCACGGGCATTGCAGTCCTGTCTGAGATCTCACCTCACTGTGAAGCAGATTGCAAACTTGAGGTCCTTCCTGGAACACCACTTAGATGCGACCAACAACTCATGGACAGTCTACCCAAATACCACAGACTCATTTAGCCATGTAGACCCTTTGCTCAAGTTTGAGAACTTACCCTCTAGAAAAAGCAGATCTGAGTCTTTCCAAATGGCAGGGGCAACACATCCCTGCCATTATGTGGTGCTGCCTCTGAACTCCCAAACTCTGTCCCGCATACACTGAGCAGACAACTGACAAATGCTTATGCAACGGTTGGCAAGCCCCACTGCCTCTAAGTAAATAAGAAGTAATGTCTGATCTAGGGTGTAGACGTGAGCAGGTCAATGCCCAACATCAAATAAAGGCAGTGCCAGCATTTAATTGGACTGGCCTGCTTGCAGGAGCGGAGGCCCGTTTTTTGTGGAGCACGGGGCTGCCTGGTTCCCTTTGATCTTGGGAGCTTTTTTCAACTCTCTTCTAATCTGTGTTCTTGCCTTCCATGGGGCTCTAACTCCTGACCTTTCACCCAAGTCTTGTCTGTGCAGCAACTGAGCCAGCTGCTTGCCAATGAAGCTTCATGTCAGTTTTCAAACATGCCAGTGAAGGGCCTGGCAGCTCATCAGGATGGCCTAAAAACTACTGAGTCTGGACATCTGAACAAACAGCAGCTGCAGGGAAAACCTCATCTAAACTGCCCTTTGATGAGTTGTGCAGACCTTCCTGCAGATTCAGCTGCCACAGCCCCTCCCTGCAAAGCGTCTGAAAGAAGGGAGACGGAGTGAATGGGCCTCCCAGTGGACTGAGTTACATAAATAAGCCTTATCATGCCTTCTGCACTCTCCGCTGAAGCCTTATACACACACACACACACACACAACACACACACACACACACACACATGACACCATCCTGACCCAGAGTTTCTTGTAGAATGTGTTCATATGTAAACACTAATGTCATGTTCTTTTTGGCCTGTTAAGCTCTAGAAAAACCAACCATGGAATCCAACTTGGAAACTAAGTTGATAGAAGAAAAGTTTTCCTCTTAGGGACACATTCTAGATTTTTCCAATAGAGCAATAGAGTATTTCCAATACTCTATTGAGTATAGTTTTTCCAATAGAGTATGTTGTTAAGAGATTTTAAAGAAGTTGATTTTGTTTAAAGGTAGAAGACTCAAATGTATGCGTACATAATTGATTTTTCTCCTTTTCAATGCACCTCAGAGAATAAGCAGGCTAGACATCCTGTGCACTTGAGGACTGACTGAAAACCTTTTCTTTAGGGAGAGAATGACAAATCATTTAAGCTAACTGACCTCTGCCCACCTGACTCTGGAGATATTTACTCTAGAGCAAACATTCCCAAACTCCTTTGCCAAATCTCTATCTCCAAAAAGATTTATAGTACGATTTATAACAGTAGCAAAATTCAGTTATGATGTAGCAACAAAAATCACTTTACAGTTGGGGGGGGTCACCACAATATGAAGAACTGTATTCAAGGGTCACAGCATCAGGAAGGTTGAGAGCCAGTGCTGGTGAGGCTCGGGGTGTCCATCTGGCATGAAAATAGCCATCTGAACCCAGGATGAGATTAGGAGTGTACGGATGCTGTCAAGGATGTATTGTGTCAAACACATCATTTTACCTAGTCTTGGGGTAAGCTCCTAAGAAGAGGAAGAAATAAAGAAACAAAAAAGTATGTGTCCATATATGTACTTACAAATAAAAGTGAAACAGTAAGTCAAAAACTCAAGAAAGATTACATAGGAAGGGTGTCCCTGTATCTTTTCAATGATTTATAAAATCTATGCAAACAGGCTACTTAGGCAAGGTTCTCTAGAGTCACACAACTTGTGGAATGAAATACATACATACATGATGTATGTATGTATGTAGCTGTGTGTGTGTGTGTGTGTGTGTGTGTGGAGAGAGAGAGAGAGAGAGAGAGAGAGAAGAGAGAGAAGAGAGAGAAATTTATTAGACTTCCAGACTTCCAGGCTACAGCCCACTAACCCACCAATGGCCAGCTGTGAATGGGAAGTCCAAGAATCTAGTTGCTTAGTCCCATGAGACTTGGTGGTTCAGCTGATATAAGCTGGAATCCTGAAGAAATAGGTTCTAACAGATGTACTGAAAGGTAAGTGCAAGCAGGTGAAGAGACTGAACCCTTCACTCTCTATTGTCCTTATGGAGTCCACTAGCAGAAGGTATGGCCCAATTAAAGGTGTGTGCCACCACACCTGGCCCTAAGCTTTTCTTTACTTGAAACTTGCTCTATCCCAGGCTGGCCTCAATCTGCTTGCCTCTATCTCCTGGGACTAAAGATGTGTACCACCTTGCCTGGGCCTAAGCTTTTTTATGACCGCTATGCCTCAAATCTGGATCACAAGTTTGTGTCATCCCACATCAAGATCTGTATCAAAAGCCAGTGTCTTCCAGCCTCAAGACCTAGATCAAAGGTGTGCCCTCCATTACATTCAGATATAGTCAAGTTGATTTGAAGCAGTAAGACATTGAGAGAAGAACCATGAGCATCAATGACTTGAGTGCAGGCTCGTGCTTTGCTGCCTTTCTTATACAGTCCAGAACCACCCACCTAGGGATAGTGCCACTAGCTGAGGGTGGACCCTCCTGTATCAATTAACAATCAGTGCAACCTCCTTCCAGACCTAGGTCACAGGCCAATCCTATCTAAGCAATTCCTCAATCAAGGATTTCATCTTAGATGTCTCTAGTTGACATCTAGATGTGTCAACTTGACACTTAAAGCCAACTAGGACAAAAGAGGACAAAGAAGATAATAAACATTTTTAAAAGGTAAATATAGGGTCAGGTGTGGTGGTGCATACATTTAATCCCGGCACTGAGAAGTCAGAGGCAGATGAACCTTTGTGAGATTGAAGTTAACCTGATCTACATGGTGACTACAAGACCAGCCAAGGTTAAGTAGTAAGATCCTGTCTCACCAAGAGTTGAATATAAGCAAACTGCTGGACATTGAACTAAACTCATACTTTATTAGTGTAAAGTTTCAAATTACACACACAGCCTGGGCACATTCTTAGAGGTAGGTTTATTCATTCTAATATAGACATTGTCAAAGGTGGGTAAGAAGTGAACTCATCCAGTAAAATGGAGGCATAACAGAAAACAAAACAAAATAAAAAAAAAATCAAAATATAAACCTAGGCTGAAGATGGACAGCATTCCAGCATCGTCGAGGCCACCTGTACAGGTATTAAAGCTCTACACGATGTTGAAAAAAAAAAAAACAAAAAATACTTGTGAGAATAAGTGATCGTACATAATGAAACTTTTAAGGATGCACTGGTGTGTTAATGATACGTTTTTTAAGCAATGTCAACATCCAAGTCTAAGCTCAGAAAGGTTCTAAGCCCTGAAGAAGGAAAGCTGTCACTGGAATGTTAACAATGTCTATTGGGAGGATGGAAATTCTCATCAAGTATCCATGGGATTTTTAGACAGAGGAAGGCATAGGGTGCTGGGTTTATTGTTTCTTCTGTTTGCATTGCTCTGCAGGCTGTGGGAAATACTTCAAAATCTCTGAAGATGGACATAAAGGATGTTTTTAAGATGTAAAACTCGACTTTTGAAAACATTTTATTATATATCAAAAAAAATTTTTAGCCACTCCCAAGTACAAGCCAGGAATAGATGGTTACTGAAGGCCAACCAGAGCTGCACTTATCAGATAAGTACAGTGGGATAAAGAAGGGAGGGGATAATTATCAATATTGATTTTTGTTTAAGTAGAAGTTCGGATTCTTTGAATATCCTTGTAGAAGTCTTCCCTGAGAAGACAAAATGGGAAAGATATTTTCCTATTATTAGAAAGGCATGAGAGGGTGGAAGATGTCCTTAAGATACACTCAGTAAAATTATTCAGCCAAATATTAAATATTAATTAATTTCTATAATATTTAATAATAAATATTCTATTATATATGTAACAAGTAATGTGATCTCGCTTAAGGATTTACAATGACCATAAATACAGAAAAAAAGCTAAGACAATTATGTTTTAATATACATACACTTAAGTTGAATTAGAAGCTTTAAATGTCACTTTAAAAATGTTTTACTGTGAATTAGAGTTTCACAGAAACTTGCAAAAACAGTACAGGGGTTCCATGCAATCCTTATTTAGATTCCCTACACTGCATGTCACCAGAGTGGGACATGGCACCAATGTCCCATGGTTCCAAGCCATTATGTCACATGTAGATTCGTGCAATCAATGAAATTGATACAAAATCAGGCTCTCATGAAAACCTCAAAAGTCATCAGAATCCCACAGTATTTGGTTGGGAAGACACAAAGTATCAGGGCCAGTTTCCTGAGACAATTACATTAGTATGCATTTCTTCAGTTGTAACAATGTACACAATGTTTCTGTAGAACCACCCACTTTCTTCACCTTTTATTTTGCAGACCTTGCTAGTAAATTACAGGGCTATTGCCTGGGAATAATGAAACTGCTCTCCCTGGCTTCTGGTTAAGATTGCTACATTCAATCTTATTCTAATACACTCAAGTATTCTTTTATAAAGTTGCAAGGAAGTAGCCAGAAAAGTCAAATTTACCTATTCTCCAGTAGTCAGTCCATCTTAAAAGTTGAGCAAAGAGAGGGCTGGAGAGATGGCTCAGAGGTTAAAAGCACTGGCTGCTCTTCCAGAGACACAGGTTTAATTCCCAGCTCTCACAGGGCAGCTTACGGACTGTAATCTCAGGCTCAGAGGATTTGACATCCTTTTTTGGCTTCCCTGGGTACCAGGCACATACATTGCACCCATACACATAAAAATAAATTTTAAAAAATTCAAGAGAGGAAACTATCTACAGTGAATTAACTGGGTTTTTTGTTTGCTTGCCCTTATCTGTACCTAGATCACCTAATTCCCATAATAATGAAGCAATTTTACAAGAAGCAACTATGTATGCACATATGCAAATCTGAGAGCAGACTAACTTTTATTCTTTCATGGTCTTAAGGATAGAATCCAGGCATGCGAGCTCTTTGCTCAGCCTTTTCTCTTCTTCTTTCTTTTCCTTCTTTCTTCTTCCTTCTTTCTTTCTTTCTTTCTTTCTTTCTTTCTTCTTTCTTTCTTTCTTTCTTTCTTTTTTCTTCTTTCTTTTTTGAGACAAAAGTCTCACTAAGTTGCACGGGCAGCCCTTGAACCAACTCTTTACAGGCAGGCTTTGTACTTGGCATGTTTGTGCCTTGGTCTCTGAAGCAGCACAGTCTACATAGTTTCAGACCTTGACTTAATTTTTTTTTGTTTTGGTTTTCAAAACAGGGTTTCTCTGATAGCCTCTGGCTGTCCTGGAACTCACTCTGTAGACCAGGCTGGCCTTCGAACTCAGAAATCGCTTGCCTCTGCCTCCCAAGTGCTGGGATTAAAGGCTGCGCCCACTGCCGGCTTTGATCTAACTTTTGTTTCTGTGTTTTGAGACCCAGTCTCTCTCTGTAGGCCAGACTGGCCTTGAATTCATAGCAATCTTCCCTCATCTTTCTTAACTTTTGCAAACAATGCTTAGACTAGGCACTGTAAAGCTGAGGAGAACGGCAAACTCTGTCTTCGGAGGTAGGAAATGTACTTCCCACAGGGATACAGCTTTGCAATCTGAACTTTGTAGAATTCTAAGCCAGCTGAATTGAATTTAACTTTAGTAGCAGCAGATGCTTCGACGCCTTAATAGCTGAGGAGAATTGAGTTCACCTGTCTCAGGTGATAGAAAGCAGCTACAGGAACAGTCTGAGAACAACAAACAACAAAAAATACAAAGAAACAGGGCAGTCTGTCAAGAAATGAACTACAAATAATAAAGGGACAAGAAGGAAGGTCACTGTGCTGACCCAAGGGGGTGGGAATTGCAGTCCAAACATCCTAATTTAAAGTGTTCTAAATATGCAGTATCTGTGTATGCAAGGATTAATTTGTGTACATCTGTGCTCTAGCTATGTTCTTGAGGGAAGCTACGCATGGATACATGGACACCCGACTAGTGCAAACACCGAGTGCATCTCATGCCCAGATCTTGATTATAAGGATTTATTTTATTTTACGTATATGAGTACACTGTCTGCACGAACACCTGCATGCCAGAAGAAGGCATCGGATCACATTATAGATGATTGTGAGCCACCATGCAGTTGCTGGGAATTGAACTCAGGACCTTTGGAAGCACAGCCAGTGCTCTTAACTGATGAGCCATCTCTCCAGCCCCCAGATCTTGGTTTTAAAAACTTTTTTTTTTTTTTAAAGGGCAAAGACTGTGGTTTTCATGGTAGGTTGGTTGATGTGTAAGAAAATACAAGATGAGCCTGGAAGTACTAAAAAATTTGTGCTGAACCCTCAAAACAAAGCCAAGAAGGTCAACAGCATGTTATAAGAACCCAGGAATCAACTTTAAAGAGTTCTGAAAGGCCAAAGCTGGAAGACGTTAGACAAATGTATCAAAGGACAGAATTACATGACAAAGTATATGTGTGTGTGTTGTGTATCATCTTTCAGGAACCTCTTGACAGAGACTAAATACAGACTTCTAATGTAGATGGAAATAGAAGACCTCGAGCTGCTAATAAACTTTTGTCAACCAGTGTACCTTGAGTCTCTGAAGCATGTGTATTAAAAAGATCCAAACTGCCTTATCATGAAAGTTTATTGTGTGGACTGATAGGTGGCTTAGTAGTTCAAGAGTATGTGCTCCTGCAGAGACCTGGTTTGACTCTGGCGCCCCACATAGTGTTTGTGGTGTGATATACATTATATATATATATTGTGTTGTGTGTGTGTGTGTGTAACCCAGGGTTTCTCTGTGTAGCCCTGGCTGTCCTGGAACTCACTCTGTAGACCAGGCTGGCCTTGAACTCAGAAATCTGCCTGCCTCTGCCTCCCAAGTGCTGGGATTAAAGGCAGTGCCACCACCGCCTGGCTGGGAGTGGCTAAAATTTAATGCCTAAATGTGAACCGTGCATCTTTTCAAGTTCAGGATCATAAATCCAAGATCGATTGTCCCTGTCTGCCTCATGATTCTAGTGTGTGCTCTCCAACATCATGAGGATAGCCCATGCCTAGAAACTCAGAACTTCCAAGGTAGAGGCAAAAGGAGCAGGGGTAAAAGGTCATCCTTATTTATAAATCAAATTTGAGGCCACCCTGAGCTCCATAGGACCATATCTCAAAATCTCAAACACAAGCAAATCAACCCCCAAGCCAGTGTTATGCTTTGTAATTTTTCTCAGAATATTCTTAGGCCACCTCCTCTATCAGGTAAGCTTGCATCCCATTTCATTGAGAAATAGAAGCAATTAGAGTATCCTCCTTTCTTCCACCTACCCTGGACTGTCTTCCCTCTTTCCACGAAGTACCCTTGAATAATTCAGCATCCCCACCACCTCATTACCCCCAGCCTTGTCACCTAAGCTCCTGCTCATCGAAACTCACATCTGCATCTTGCTAAATGATCTTATTAAGAGGTTTTTTTTTCAGGTTTATTTTTATTTATGGTATGTAGCTGTGCACCAAATGTATATGAGTTCCCACAGAGGCCAGAGAGGGCTTCAGATCTCCGGGCTGGAGTTAAAGGCAGTTTTTAGCCACCTGACATAGGAGCTGGGAAGTGAGCTTGGGTTCTCTGCAAGAGAGCCAAGCACTCTTAAGCCCCCTAAAACGTTATATATATATATATATATATAATATATATATATATATATATTATATATATACACTGTAGCTGTCCTCAGCCACACCAGAAGAGGGCATCAGATCCATTACAGATGGTTGTGAGTCACCATGTGGTTGCTGGGAATTGAACTCAGGACCTCTGCAAGAGCTGTCAGTGCTCTTAACCGCAGAGCCGTCTCTGCAGACCTCCTCCCCCATAAAGTTCACGTTGGAACCTATAGACACATTCTGCACAGTTGGTCACTCTATGTGCCTCCCCTGAGTCACATTGAATGAATATTTATATGTCTACCTGACTGGGCCTGGGGGTACCCAGGAAATGGTTCTAGTGTTCTGGATGGTACTGTGAGAACAGTTTTTAGCCGAGATTGACATTTAACTGGGTAGACAACACTTTCAGTAAAAGCAGGTTTCTCTCTGCTGTGGAGAGACCTCAGCCAATTCTGTGAAGGCCCGACTAGAACAAAGGCACTCACAGCATCTGTTGCATATGCTACACATATTTAGGTGCTAGACATAGATAGCAGGCACATCACCATCTTATGGTCTGTCAAGAAGGGATAATTCTCAAAGAAGCACCTTGCAATGTGCAGGAGTGAAAACCAGCAGATCATGTGACCAGGGTCACTACCAAGCTGTGCTGCAGACATCAGGGCAGGCAATCCAGCAACATCTCTGTTAAGCCACTTTCCTGCTGCCTGCTGGAGTCTTTACCTAAGTCTTGGGATTCAGTTAACTTGCTAACAATGAGCATGACGATAATAGAACCTCGTCTCCTTGAGTAATGAGAGTGTGTAACAAGCGTTGGCGGCTGCCACACAGAAAAGCATTGAGCATCTTTGTCTAATTTAAATGCAGAGCTTACATATGGCTTTTAGAAGTAAGATCCATTTATGCTGAGATTTAACAGATAAAAAGGATCCAGTCTTGGGAAGTGAGCTGAGGATGAATATTGTGGGATGGAGGGACCAGCTGGGCCAAAGGGTTATGCTGGCTCCCGGGGAGGTGAGGTGTCTCATGGGAGTAGACCTGCCTAGGGATTTGGATTTTTATGTAAGCAGGATGGGAAGTTGATTTGGAGTGTGACATGATGAGAATTGTCACGGTCCAATTAAAATCTCTAAAAGGACCTCGCCCTAGCAGGCTCCAGGATGGGCTTCCAGGAAAGCAAGAGAGCAGGCAGAAGGCCTGGTCAGAGAGAGGGCCAGTTAGGAAGTTTGGAGACTCCACCAGGATATTGGGGGTGGGGGATTGTTTGGTTTGGTTTTGGTGGGAGAGATCACTTTTGGTTTTGTTTTGGTGTATGTAAATATGCTTGCTTGTGTGTGTATGTAGTAGATGGTGTATGATGTGTGATGTGTGTGTAGGTGTGTATGGTGTATGGTTTGTATGTGTGCATATGGTGTGTGATATGTGGTATGTGGTGGGTGGATGGCGATGTAAGAGGAAGTTTTCAGTTGCCCTGTTCTTAATCCCTTGAAACAGGGCCTCTCACTAAACCTGGCACTCAGCATTTTGTGTTAAATTTGAGGCTGGCCACCAGCAAGTCCCAGCAGTCTTTCTCCCCACTCTGTTTCCAGCCCTGGGATTATGGGTACAAAGAACTATCCCTAGGTTTGGGTGCTGGTTATTAGAACATAGGTCCTCATATGTGTGAAGTGTGAGCTCTGAACCTAAGTCATCTCTGAGACTTTATCTTGACTTTTCAAACGTCATGTACTCGTTAAGAATTGTTGTGATTACGTTTATTTGTTTGTGTGTTCATGCATGTGCGGACATGTGCAGAGATCAGAGGATGAATAAGGGGTCAACCTCCCCCTTTCACCATGTGAGTACCAGGGGTCTAAACTCAGCTCTGCAGGCTCAAAGGCAAGCGCTTTTACCAGCTGAGCTACTGTCTTAGGGTTTTACTTCTGTGAACAGACACCATGACCAAAGCAACTCTTAAAAAGAACATTTAATGGGGAAGACAGCTTACAGGTTCAGAGGGTCAGTCCATTATCATCAAGGCAGAAGCATGGCAGCATCTAGGCAAGCATGGTGCAGGAGGAGCTGGGAGTTCCTCATCTTCATCTGGAGGCTGCTAGCAGAATACTGACTTTCAGGCAACTAGGATGAAGGTCTTAAAGCCTACTACGCCCACAGTGACACACTCCCTGGGCCAAGCATATTCAAACCATGACAGCTACCTTGCCACCCTCTCATTTGTTCTTATTGGTTATTTAGTTTCCATTTAGAGACAATTAAAGTCATAAGGGTCCTATTCAGATCCTCCAGTATCTTTCCATTGAATTTCTCAAAATGGATAGAAAATTACTTTCTTTTTTTTCTTTTTCTTTTGGGGGGAGGAGTTTGAGACAGGGTTTCTCTGTGTAGCCCTGGCTGTCCTGGAACTCACTCTGTAGACGAGGCTGGCCTCGAACTCAGAAATCAGCCTGCCTCTGCCTCCCAAGTGCTGGGATTAAAGGTATGTGCCACCTCTGTGTTATACAAGTTATTTCTGGTGAGCATGTGGCACATTTTAACCCCACCAGGGGCAGGTGGATCTCTGTGGGCTCCAGGCCAGCCAGGAGCCTGACAGAAAATAAACAAACTTCAAAACAATCATTCCCTAATAAGTTTTCATTCATTTAAGCTTGGAACAATATAGCAATATTTGTTTCTATATTTTAATTCACTGTAGTAAAATTTTATGAAACCACTGATAGTCTCTAATTGCTTGCATAATTGGTTCTAAAATCTAATAATAGTCTTTCTTTTTTATATATTCTTTTAAATTCAAATTCACTTATTTTTACATAGGGATTTTTTTTTTCTCCACAGTGCTGTGGTCCAGTCCCAGACCCTACTATGCACTATGTAAGCCTCTAACCAAGCTACGTATCTCTCTCTCTCCCTTTCTTATGACTTTTTAATAGACATCTCTCTATATTTGTATTTAGCATTGTACTAACACACCAGTTTTACATGATTTCATATATAAACAGGCATATAAAGTAGTCTTGGGCTCAGAACTTCTAGTGCATCTAGCCATTCAATGGCTCTCTTTTACTTCATCCTTGTACCATCCAGTCTCTGGTGATTTGAATAGTTTTGGCCTCCATAGACTCATGTGTTTGAATGCTCGGCCCATAAGTTTTGGCACTCTTAGAGGTGTGGCCTTGTTGGAGGAAGTGGGGTCACTGTGAGTGAGGTTTTTAAGGTCTTGGAAGCTCAAGCCAGCACACTTCCTGCTGCCTGCTGATCTGGATGTGTCCATCTCCAGGTCCATCTCCAGTACTGTGTCTGCCTGTGCGCTGCCACGCTTCCCACCGTGAGGATAATGGACTGAACCTCTGAAACTATAAATCAGCCCCAGATTAAATGTTTTTCTTTATAAGCGTTGCAGTGGTCATGTTGTTTCTTTATAAGCACGAGAAACCTTAACTAAGACCGCCTCACTGTGCTGAAGAGCATGTTCTTCAAATATCCACATTAGATCTTAGCCAAAGGCCGAGAAACAACGCCCCATGACTGAAATTGCATTTGCTGTGTGACAGGAACTGTTCTGAATACATATTCACAAGAAGCAGTAAATACTAATTGTGTCCGAATTGATTTTTAGTGCTGGAATTATGTAGGACCATGAAGGGGTCTTGGATTTTGGTAGAGCATTGACTTGGAAATGGCCAGAGACCCTGCAAAGGATGGAATACATTTCCTCACGCTCCCAGAATCCAGGCTCCTAACAAGTGGGCTACATCTCCATTAACAAGCACCTTACAGTCACATTGGCTAGAGAGGGCATGACTACAGGCCTCAGGCCCTAGAGAGATTTACATACTAGAAAATAAACCCTTTTGGAACCATGGACTTCTCGGGTCCTTGGGCCCCACCATGAGAAAACGAAGAGGTCTTTAATGAGCCACTGTAGCCGCAGCTGCCACACCAAACTTCCTGCCTCGAGGACCTCTTTGTGTTCCAGCCACAGGGACCCGAATCTTCAAGCAAACTAGCCAGGGCCTCTTTCTTCTCTTGGCTGTGGGCCGGCCAGTCGTGTGACCACTCGCCTCCAATCTCGGTCCTTCTGCCGCCTCTCAGTGGTGTCTGAGAGCCCAAGGGCTTGAGCCCAGTCAGTCCTGGCTACCTCCTGGCCTGGGGATCCCCAATCCAAGAGTTCTGCGCCCCAGACTGAGTGAGAACTCCCCACCCATCTCCCTCAACCCCCACCCCTGTTGTGCCCGCCAGGTGCCCTGTGCCGGAGTGAACTCAGTCAAGACTCCTGCACTCCAGTCTCTTTGGAGCTGTGGGAATCACAACAGCCCAACAAGAATCAAGAACCAACGCTTAGAATTACTATGTCTAGAGTCCCATTCCTGGTTTGTTGTACACATTTCAGCATACAGGATCTGTCAGCTCTCTGACAGAGCCCGTTTCCTTCACCATGAGCACCAGGCTGCTCAGAAACTTGCCACATGGTTCTTCTTTGGGGTTGATGGTGGGTTTTACCAGATCAGACGTTGTCTTACTGTGTATCCCAGGCTGATCTTGGACACATGATCTTTCTGCCCCAGCCTCCCAGTGCTGGGATCACAGGCATATGCCACCATATCAACTTCTCTGATCTTAAGTTATAAGTATTAAATACTTTGGCTGGAGGGTCTTGAAGGTAAGAAGGTGAAATCAATTCAACTAAATTGGATTGGAAGACCTGGAAGTCCGTGGTATGCTATAGAATATGTAGGCATTGTGAAATATAACGTGACAAGGTAGTACCTTTGGTGGGCCCATGCCAGGGTGTACCCTGAGAATTATATCACACAACAAACAGGATGGGGAAGGAAAGAGGATTGAGGGCCTGGGAAAGGGTTAGAGGCAAGCAAGTGGGCATGTAGACAGACAGACAGACAGACAGAAACAGGAACAGAGCCAGGAGGGGAGAAAAGCCGGTGTGTGCAGGAAAGAGCTGGGGAGAGCTTGCCTGGGGTGGCTGGCGGTTCTTTTTATCTGTAGCACACACCTGCGCACTGTCAGCGATGGCAGGTGATGACCTAAGCAGTTGCTAGGTCCCTGAGAGCAGGCAGTGGAGTTGCCTGTCCACTAACAGTAGAGAAAGAGAACAAGAGCGGTAGGTGAGACAGGATTGTGTTACTTCTGCATTTCAGTGACCAAAACACCCAAGTGAACAACGGAAAGGAGGAAAGGCTTATTTAGCAACACAGATTCAGAATGTTCAGTCTGTGCTTGCTTAGTTCCATGCACTTGGACAGAACATTCTGGAAAATTGGAACTCATGACAGAGGAGCCTCTTTACCTCCTGTCTGACAGGAAGCAGAGAGGGAGGGAACGAAGGGAGGAAAGGAGCAAGGGACAGAGGGAGACAAGGACAAGTTTCCCCCAGAGGATCACCCCAGCCACCTGCTTCACCCAGCCCTCACCACCTAACAGATTCAGAACTCTCTGGAATATTGTCAACAGCCAGGGACCAAGCATTCAGCAATAAGCCTGTGGGGAATATTTTATATCTCAACCATAACAAGTGTTCACTAATTAATTTTTTAGGGCAGTAATTTCAAACTTGGCTGCACATTTGAATCACTTGGTAAGATTTACAACTGACATTAGTGCCGAGTCCCACTTCCAAGGACTCTGAACAGTTGATCTGGAGTGTAGCATAGAGGGGTGAGAGTTCAAGACCCAGGGAATTCAAAAGATGCCCAGGCTTTATAACCAGCAACTCAAAGGAGCCTTAACACTAGTTCCTTCCGTGTATGATGGTGCACACCTTTTTAATCTCAGCACTTGAGAGGCAGAAGCAAGAGATCTCTGTAAGTTCCAGGCCAGCCTAGTGTACAGAGTGAGTTCCAGACAGCCAGAGTGACTTTGTAAGACTATGTCTCAATGAAAAACAAAGACACAAAGAGAAACTCAAAAACCAACCTAATTACCTGTATTATTCAAATTCCAGATTAGACATTTGTGTAACCTACGTATACAATAAATACATATAATACAATAAATATGTGCTATGCAAGTTCACATAAACAACATTCATCACAGCACGCACTACCCAAGAGGAACTCGATCCCGATCAATAACAACGGTAGACAAAATGTGGGTTGCAGTACAGGGGGATTACTAGTTAACAAGAAGAGAATTCTGACACATGCCACACTGGTACCTTGCTAAGTGAAATAGGACAAAGAAAAAAAGTTGTTCTTGCTTGAGCATGTCAATTGGGGACAAGAAAATATTTGGTAAGGGCACGGGTGCAAGTTTTCAATTTGGAAAGTGAAAACTTCGGGAAATGAGTAGTGGTTGAATGATATTGTGTATGTGTTAATGCCACAAATTGTATGCTTCTAAATGGCAAAGGATATACTTATATTATAGAACATTATTTCCGACAGTGGTGGGCAGCTAATCGACTGGAGCAGACGTATATTCTGAGTTCCGGCACCTGTCTACAATGAGTCCAGGACAGTGGCTACACAGAGAACCCTGTTTCGAAAAACCACAACCCAAAAAACCAAACCAAAAAAAAAAACCATCTATTTCCTTGAGACAGCATTTCATGAAACACAGGCTAGCCTCAAACTCCCTATACAGCCAACAATGTCCTTGACCTTCTGTTCCTTCCTCTGCCACCTCCAACGTGCCAGCATCACATACATTTTAACACACACACACAAACACACATACCCATCACATCACACACTCACACAACACACACACACACACACACACCACCCCCACACAGCCATTGGGTATCTGCAAGCTTCTTTTCTCAGCTAGATTCAGGAGAATAGTATAGATTTTTACTTTAGTAAAGACTAATAGTTTTTTCACTGGTGATTGTTTTCTTATAATATTATCAAATTGTAGTTAGTGTTCTTCTGCTGTGAAGAGACACCATGATCACAGCAACTCTTATAAAAGAAAGCATTTACCTGGGAACAATAGTTCAGAGGTTTAGTACATAATCAGCCTTGTGGGCAGCAAGACAGCAAGCACACAGACAGACACGCTGCTGGAGACGAAGCTGAGAGTTCTACATCTGGATCTGCAGAACCCCCAAAGCCCTATCCCCAATGACGTACTTCCTCCATCAAGGTCATGCCTCTTGATTCCTGCATGTGATGCTACTCCCTAATGACCAAGCACTCAAATATATGAGCTATGGGGTCATTCCTAGTCAAAGCACCACAACATGTATTTACATTTTTTAAGCTTTTATTTTATTTTGTGTGTGTGTGTGTGTGTGTGTGTGGCTGTGGAAGCGCCTAAGAAGAAGCCATCAGATCTTCTGAAACTATAGTTAGAGGTGGTTATAAGGTCTAATATGGGTACTAGGCCTAGCTCAGGTCCTATGGAAGAACAAACAGTGATCCTAAGCCATTTCTCCAGCCCATACTTGCATTTTCAAAATTAATTTGTTTGTATAGTTGTTCATTTGGCTCTTTTAGAGACAGAATCTCACTGTGTATCCTAAGCTGGCCTTGAACTCACTGTGAAGCCCAGGGTGGCCTCATCTCGTCAGCAATCATCCTTTCTGCCTCTCAGTGCTGAGATTGAAAACATACAGCATTAAAGTGCAACGGCACCACACCCAGCTCCTCACACCTGCGTCCAACGAAGCAGTCTTTACACCTTGTAACAGCAGGTAGCGCTCTTACAACCTCACACGTGTGTAGACACGTGGGGCCTGGAACTAAAACCTGCAGAGCTCTGCTGTAAAGACCATTGTGCAGAGAGAGTCTTTTGAAGACAAGATTAAAGACGTCTCAATCACCCGACACATTTGGTGCAGGCCTGCTTAGCTGCACATGGACGTAAACAAAGCTGAGTCATCTCACCTCCATTTCTTTCCTTTTCTGAATGTCCAGGGAGATTTAATGAGCAACAGTAGTATAGCTGTTTGGATTCTACACTTAGGGGCACTTAGGAGGAAGAAGACAAAAGGCCTTGTATTTATCTCTGAGTCACTATTTCCTCCTCCTCCTCTTCCTTCTTTCTTCCTCCTCCTCCTCTTCCTCCTCCTCCCCTTCTTCTTCTTCTTTCTTCCTCCTCCACTTTCTATTCCTTTTCCTTCTCCTCCTCTTCCTATTCCTTCCTCCTCTTCCTATTCCTTCTCCTCCTCCTTTTCCTCCTCCTCCTTCAAGACAATGTTTCTCTTCATAGCCCTAGTTTCCTGGAACTTGCTCTGTAGGCCAGGATGGTCTCAAACTCAGAGATCAGCCTGCATTGCCCTACTGAGTGCTGGTATTAAAATATGCTCCACTACCGAGTCACTAGTCCTTAAGTGACACCAAGTTATCAAGAGAAGTGTGAATTGCATCTAACTTGATGTTCCTGGTATTCCAAAAAGAAAGATGAACTGAACTGAAACATCTCTCTTTGGTATCAGATTTTGTAAGAAAAAAAAAATGAGGCCATTTACGTGTGGTCTTGACTGATGAAAAGCAATGGATGAGATTGGCAGGGAGCCTTCATGGACTGTAGTTCTCGGATTCTGCTATGGTGGGTGTCATTAGTAGCCATGGTTGTCCTTCACAAAGCACTCTATAAGAAGTCGCTGTTGGACACATGTAGGAGTGCCTGTATGTAAAGATACAGAGTTCATGAGATTTGCCACATATGCTTCCTTGGCAGTCGGAAGACTCTAGAACCACGCTGATTTGAGATGTGTCATATCAGTGTAGCTGCTGCCATAGACAGTATTAATTTCCATAGCTGCATGTTCCTTAAAGCAGTATATTGTATTACAGAGTCCAAAATCAGTTTAACTGAGCCAACATCAAGGTATCTACTAGGACATACTCTTAGGGGACAATGTTTCTTTACCTGTCCCAGCTTTAAGTGATGTGGTCTTTGTGTTTCTTGGTTAGGGGCTCCTTCCAGTTTCAAAGCCACCAGCATAGCCCACAGACCCCCTTACCTTAGTCATTGTATTGTGCTACCTTCGCCCTGTGGTCAAATGTGCTAGTAGAGGAATTTTAATCAAACAATATGGCTGCTCTGGCAAGGGATCATATCCAAAAACCTTCTAGGTCTGTGTGATCCAATTAGACTAACACATCTTTAGTCCTTCTAGTCCATACAGATGTACCCTTAGTACACACCTTTAATCAAAAGCAATAAAGGTAAAGTTAGTTTGTTAAAAGGAAGCGGCCATGTTTGAAAGTGATTCTAATTGAGGGGCAGACAAAGTGATGAATCAGAGAAGGATTTGACAGAATAAGTCAGAGGTAGAAGATGGCCAACTTTCACAAGAGCAGACAGGAAGAGAGCCTACTAAAGAACAACAAGAGTGAGTCAGGATGGAAGGCAGTTAGGTGAGTGCAGTTCAGTTGAGCTCAGGTGACACAGTGGAGTTTAGTTGAGTTCAGTTGAGTACAGTTCAGTGTGTGGAATTCAGAGGCAGTTTTTCCAAGCAGAGAAAACTGAGCCAGAAGCCAAGAGAAGCCAATGAAGAATGAAAGTTACTTTTACACCTTCTTATAGGTAACTGAAGACAATTGTCCCATCTCAAGCTCCTGAGTTGAACTGCATCTGCAAAACCCCTTTGCCATATAAGGCTTCAGGACTAGAGTGGGGGCTTATTTACATATTGACATTTAGTCTCCTACTTGAACAAACTGAATAGTTTAGCCCATGACTAGTAGCAACTGTATTTCAACAGGAATCTTTTGTTTGTTTGTTTCCTTTTCTTTTCTTTTTTGAGACAGGTTTTCTGGGTGTAGCGCTGGCTGTCCAAGAACTCACTCTGTAGACCAGGCTAGCCTTAATCTCAGAGATCCACCTGCCTGGGCCTCCCTAGTGCTGAATTAAAGTCAAGCACCACCACCACCCAGCTGGTATTTTCATTTCTAAAAGTACAAGCGCAAAAGAACTTGGTATCTTATTTATCTATCAATAACTGTAAAATAACACACACACACACACAACCACACACACACACCACTGCTTCAAGGTACACACGTTACAGCAGCCATGAGAATTACTACTGGTGTTGTGGCAAAGTAACATTGGTATGGCATGCCTTCAACCAGTGCGATTCTAGAGTCTTCTGCTTGCAAGGAAACTGTGTTCTGAGTTTAACTCAAATATTATGAATTTAAGATTTATTTATTTCATGACATGACTGTTTAGCCTACATGTATATATGTGTACTACACATATATGTGGTATCCTGGAAGTCAGAAGAGGGTGTTAGATCCCTTGGAACTGGAGGTACAGATGGTTGTGAGCCACCATATGGGTTCTGTGAACCAAACCCGGGTCCTCCGGAAGAGCACATCCAGCCCTTGTATAGATATTTTGAAGAGCACCTCACCACTAAACTCAGGGGAGCATGCAGCTATAAAACAAAACCTCTAGAGTGTCTTCTAGAGCATGACTACTCCCAAAAGTTTTCAGAGAAAACTGAAGTGTACTCACTCTATGCTGCCTTCTGTGAAGCCAATAACTGCACAGTCATTTAATTGAAGTTGTGATCAAATACCAAGATACACCTTCAAGGTTTGTCCTAAGAGCAATAGTAGTAGAGATGTGGTATTGGTACAAAGATACACAATGTGTAGACCAGACTAGGGTTGGGAAATTAACTCCATTTATATATGACTATTTGCCTTGTGACAACTCCAAGTGAGGTGATCTTTTAATTAAACATCCTAGAACAGCTTTTATCTACACAGAGCAATGGTATATGAGCTTACTTCTGTATCCCACTGTCTTAGTCTGGTTTCTATGATCATAATGAAACACCATGATCAAAAGGCAACCTTGAGGAAGAAAGGATTTATTTGGTTTACATATCACTAGTCATAGTCCATTGAGGGAAGCCAAGGCAGGAACTCAAACTGGGTGAGAACCTGGAGGCAGGAGCTGATGCAGAATGGGAACTGAGAGTGCTGCTTACTGGTTTGCTCCTCATGGCTTGTTCAGTCCTGCTTTCTTATAGAACCCAGATCCACCAGACCAGAGTAGTCCCTAACTCCAATAGGCCCTCCCCCATCAGTCACTAATTAGGAAAAGCCCTATAGTCTTGCCTCAGCTGGATCTTATGAAGGTGTGCTTTCCCACTAAGGTCTCCTCCTCTCAGATGACTAATTTGTGTCACATTGAGATGAAACTAGCCAGGAAGCCAGCATTCCAACCTCCAACTCTCAGTGGATGAGGGAGCAAACTAAAGCTTGGAGAAAGCAGAAATCCTCACAGAAAGCAAAAAGCTAGCCGTACAATAAAACTAAATTGTTTTAATGTCAGGCATAGTTTTCTTCAAAGGACATCATTAAAGGAGTCAAAAGGAACTTGGAATAGGAAGAGATATTTTCAGTTTATACAGAAAAATATTCAGAATAACACAAAACAGAAATATAACACTAGGTTTTTTTGTTTTGTTTTGTTTTTGTTTTTGTTTGAGACAGGGATTCACTATGTTTCTCTGGCTGTCCTGGAACTCATTCTGTAAACCTGGCTGGCCTCAAACTCAAAAGAATGCGAGATTAAAGGCGTGCACCACCACACCCATCTCAGTACTGTTGTTTAAATGTTATTTTAATTACATTTGTTTATTCATTTATTTAGTGTGTGTACACCTGCATGCATGTTCATATGTGTGCTACAGCAGAGTAAGTGTGAAGGTCCAAGGACAACTTTCAGAAGTCGGTTCTCCCCCGCTATCATGTGGGTCCCCAGGATCAAAGCCAGGTAGGTTGTCAAGCTTGGCACCAAGTGCCTTACCTGCTGGGCCATCTCACTGGCCCTTTTTGCCCTTTTTGAGATTCTCCTTCGTCAGCCACCCAGCACTGAGGCTTCAGGCTTACACCACTGAATCAGCATATCCACATTATAAAAGCATTACAAAGCCAGGCAAGGCCATTCACACCTGTCACCCTAGCACTCATGAGTCTAAGGCAGGGTCACTGAGAGTTTGAAACCTGCCTGGGATACAATGAGAGACCCTTTCTTGAAGAGAGAAAAGCTTTGCGGTGCTACCTACCTAAACCGTTGCTGAGCAACAAGATCTGAATCATTATGATGTTGATAATAAAGAGGGAGGCAGGGAGTGATGGATATGTTTAAGGCCTTGATCGATCGTGTTGATGGTCTGAAAAGTATAAAATCACTCCCAAGTCCATCATGTTGCAAAGGTTGAATATATAAGAATTTAGTGTACCCACCCCTTAGTAAACGGATTTATACTTATGGATCAGGAGACGTGGCTCAGTGGTTAAGAGCATACAGGGCTCTTCTGGAAGACCCATGGTCAGTCTCAGCACTCATGTCAGGGGTACACAACCTCCTGTGACTCCAGCTCCAGGGGATCCAACACCCTTGTTTGGCCACCATAGGCACTGCACCCACATGGCATACCTACACACAGTCAACACACACACACTAAATTGAAAGTTAGAACCCACATACTTACAATAAATAATCCACTTCATCAATTGGAAGTCTACTCTGAAAACTTCAAAAAGAATCAATGTTTGCTGTGCAACTCCATGGGTAAGTCTCAAGTAAGTCTGCAGAGTTGGAGAGACCATACTGAAAAGAACATTACTTGCATTGCCATTTGTAGCAAGTTCTGGAATTGGCATAATTAGCGCACAGTAGGGCTGATAATCAGCATGTGACTCACTCTGCTCAGGTGGAAATGGGAGGGGCTAGGAAGGAATCTGTAGGGTAGCAGGGTGCTGTATATTTGATAAGAAATCATGGTTTCACAAGTAAATGCCTTTTCAAAATTTGTCATGCTAACAATTTGTGAATGTTCTGTGCCTTTTACATCAAAAGAGACCTCACACTGGGTTCTAGTTAAAAAAAGAAATATTTACAAGACTTAGCATACACTGCTACCAGCAATTTACTTTGAAATGCAAGTGTTAAGATGGATAGAGGAAGGGATGGACATATCGTATAATGAGTATAAGTAAATATGCTATGGCATATAAAGTATTGGCAACAGAATGGATGTGGTCAGTTTATGGGGTTTAATCTTATAAAATTATTTAAAATTTGTTGAATTTTAAATGCTCCATAATCAAATGGAAGGAAGACACAAAACATTCAAGAAAAAAATGGGAGTGGGGGAGGTGCAAAAAAGAACTTTAGCCAATGTTTCACAGAGTTGTTTCTGAGTAGCTAATAAGCAGAGAAGGGGCTCAGTGGGCTAGGATGGTAGCATCACCGGACCTGAATCGTTTCGGCTTGATGGCTCAGCAGCAAACATCCTTGCGGGCAAGCCTGACGACCTGGATCCATTCCCAGAAACCACAGAATCGAAGGATAGCGCTGACTTCCTGGGATTGCCCTCTGACCTCTACATAAGCACCATGGCACAACCTTCCTTCCCCCATAAGTAAACATTTTTTTTGTTTGATTAAAGTCATCTGCAGCTACAAGATGCCTTACAGGCATTACTATATCTGACATAGTCTCAAACTAAACAAGCGATCAAAACTAAGTGCTCAACTTAATTATCATAAAGATGCAAATTAAAAACACAGGCAACTCGATTATCACCCACCAGAATGAAAAAAAAAAAGGCGTCTTTGGGAACGTTGAACTTCAACTACCATATGTTGCTGATGAGAGTGTAAAAACGCAAACACTTTGGAAAACATTAAATATATCCAGTAAATGTGAACATGGCCATAACCTTGATTCAAGACTTCTGTCTGTTGGCATCCGACCAAGAGCTACGAGATCACCATGTCTCATGCTTCTAACGATGTCATCAATAGCTTCAAAATGTAAATGACTCCCATTACTGTCAACATTTATCTAGGTACATCTTACCGTATTCACACAATGCAATACGAATCCTCACGATCAAACTAAAAAAATAGATAGGTGAACCTTGAAATAGCAAGTTAAAGAAACCAGAAACAAAATGCATATTGACATGCCTTGCCCCGCATAAACACAAAGTTAGTACTCTACTAGCAGAAGGCAGGGTGTGGTTCTCAGGTGAAGGGCAGTGGTTAAGTATCTGAGGGGAAATGTTTCAGGCTAGATCCTGAGTGTGATTTGTTTGTGAAATTTCAACATACTGACTTCATTAATTTTCAGTGTATTTCCCTGTCATCTGTTACAGTGGAATAAAGTGTCTGCCGGAACCTATAAGTAACAAGGGATCACAGGATTTGACATTTGAGAGACTCAAGACAGATTTGAGAGACATGATCAGATTTGCAATAATGAGATTAGTGCAGGAGAGGCCTCGCCAGGCTGCTTACAGGAGTGATCAGGCTAGATGTAAAATAAGAGCGACCTGACCCGGAAGAAAAGGAAGACTACTGTGGGTGGAGAGACAGCCTCCCTCATAGGACTTGCAATGCTGTCTTCTGAGTTCTTTCTTGAAAAGTGTGAATAACTCTGTTGGGTGCTATTTTAATGATTTAATGTTTAGTTGTAATTGCCCATATTCCTCCTGCCCACGGGATCAATTCCCCTTGTACTCTACAGAAGATATACATATAGCACTAAGAAAGCTTCAAGAGAAATGAGTTGACAAGGTCTAGGTGACCCATCTTCCCCAAACACAGGTTAAAATCCCCAACTTGCTTGGGATTGCGTGAGAGTAGGAAACAGGCAGAAGGCTGAATGGGAGGAGGTAAGACCTCAGATTTGCGTGAAATGTGCCAAACTAAGGAACCAGAACTGTATCCTGGATTCCAACAGCAAGCTCAGGCCCAGTCACTTCGTTCTGTAGTCAGAAGAGGCGTCCGAACTATGGCAGGATTCAGGCAGAGGGGCTGGAGTTGGAACCTGTCTAACCAATCACATGCACCAGACGCTCCTCAACCTGTGATTGGCAGATGTGTCTACCAGTGCCTTCACGTTCCTCGAACCCTTGCTGTTTCTGTTGGTCCCGAGGTGTTTCATCTCTCAATGTCTGAGTCACTCCCGTTAATCAAACTAATCCCAGCTAAGAGACCTAAAGCAAGTCGCCTACTCATGTTGTGAAAAGGGAGCTTCTTCGTTCCTACTGGAGCATTTAGTGCCTGAGGCAAGGCTTGGTACCCTGGGTAAGGGAATTAACTGCTCTTGATGTTTCCTGTCATTTTCTAGTTCGTAATATTTCTGTTTAAGTGGAATAAGGCGAAACTTATAGTTTGAAGTCCCTTCCCTGTGCAAACACTTACCAAAGTCCTTATCCCTTTCGCCCAAAGGTAATGCGATCCCTTCAAATTCCTTCACTTAGCAAGTAATTCCAAATTATCCCTAAGAACCTTATACTTAATACCATAAACCTTGAGTGAGGAGATTCATAAGAAATGAGAAGTGTTTTGAAGTGCTTACAGTCTCCCAGTGAGACGGTGTTGCAGCCGCAGTGGAGAAAGCTGGGTGGTTCCTCAGAGATTAAAAGTAGACACTGTGTAAGGCAACAATTACTTCTCAGTAAATACTGAAAGACGAAAACAGATACTTGCACATCAATGCATAGATTACCATTCACAATAGCCAAAAGGAGCCAGGCCAATGTCCATCAACAGATGAGCCTAATTTCAAACAACATTCATCTGTTGCACATGCATAAATACAGCATTATTCATTCTTTGGACAGTATTACTGCATGGATGGACTGAGACACATGCCGAGTGCCAGGGCAGGAGCTCAGCTGACAGAGTGCTCAGGATGCAAGAAACCCTAAATTTGATCCCAAGCACCACAGGGAGGTTGTGAGTTGGAGGTCAGACGGTCAAGGTCATCCTCAGATTTCTTGGCCCACCAGGGTGACATGAGATTCTGTCTCAAAAGCAGACAAAAACAAAATGAAATGGGCCTGAAAATAGGTTGTTCAAGTGTTAAGTGTTTGCTGCTCTCAAAGGGGACACTGCGTTGGTTATAGTGCCCACAAGGCTGCCTACAATTGGTCCATTGCAGGAGACCTAGTGCCCTCAGGCAAGCACGAAGTACTCACCTGCAGGAAAAACACACCCACACAAACAACAAAAATAACTTTGACAGACTTCCACTTGAGAACTAAAACCTTTAAAGCTTACAAAATAGTGCTTTCAGTGTGTTACATTCAACTCTCAAAATCTGGTATGTACAGTATTTCTTTCAGGAATATTATAAATACCCAGCCACATGGAGATTGGAGACATCAGCATCCATTTTATTCTAAAACCTAACTATATCAATTTCTTGCATTTGAGGTTCCCACCGAAAAACTAGCTCGTTCTTATGTGTGTGTGCATTTTTTTTTCTTTACCCTGGCTTTCCTTGAACTCACAGATCTGCCTGCCTCTGCCTAAGTGTTGGGATTAAAGGCCTGTGCAGACACATCAGGCTCAAAGTAGCTCATTCTAAATATATAGCCCAAGGTCAGTTCTTAGGACTTAGATTCTGTGTGGTTTGTGGTGCTGTCTGCCACGGAGTACTTCAACCATCCTATTTCACTGCACAATTAGGGAAATGGAGCTATCCTTTAGTAAGTGGGAACATGAAGGCTGAGGTATGGTCCCCAAGCCTGCAACTTCCCACAGGTTATTTGTATTTTGTTTGCTCTAATTCTTCATTGAGTAGGTTGTGAAATTAACCATAGTAGCTATTGATAGTATTGGCTGTAACTTGGTTCATCCAACAGTGGTTCTCAACCTGTGAGTTGAGATCTCCTTGGGGGTCACAGATCATATCCTACATATATTTCCATTGTAACAGTAACAAATTTAGCTTTGAAGTAACAATGAAATAATTTTATGGTTAGGGGCCACTGTGTGCATGGATCTATGCAGCCTGTGAAACTGCCAGTGGTAATGTCACGGAGTTGTTGATCCAGAGCCTAGTAAGCTAGCTCAGGTGAGAAACTAAGCAGAGAATACATAGGTCTCCCATGTTCAATCTCAGCCAGCTACCCCTGCAAGCTGTAAACCTCCAATGCAAAGCTAGACTAATAAATATTTGTCTCCAAAGAATGTGTGGGTCCTGGCAGAGATACTGACAAACTTGGAGTCTTATCAGCAAAACAGAAGTACCATGCAACTAGTACACACCTTAAACCTAAGTCTGAGTTTGAGGGCAGCCAGGACTACAGAGTTCCCAGTCTTGAAACAAACAAAAACAGGTGGGAAGGGCAATGAGACTGGTGAGCATTTAAAACTATTGCTTCGCCGGGCGGTGATGGCGCACGCCTTTAATCCCAGCACTTGGGAGGCAGAGGCAGGCGGATTTCTGAGTTCGAGGCCAGCCTGGTCTACCGAGCGAGTTCCAGGACAGTCCGGACTACACAGAGAAACCCTGTCTCGAAAAAAACCAAAAAAAACCAAACAACAAAAAAAAAAAAAAAAAAAAAAAAACCTATTGCTTCCTTTATGTCTTCTACCCCTCCAAAATATTACAACTTCATTTGTTTGTACTCAAATTTCTACTTTAAATGGACTTACTCAGAATCCAACAAATGTATACCCATTTCCTTTCCCATCTTTGTACTGTCTCATGTTTGTAATTTTGCAATCTGAGCATTGAAATTACCACATAAAAGCATACATAAGGTAATTTCGACATCTAAGATTGTTTGCCTACATGTATGCATGTACACCCCAAGCTTTCCTGGGATGTCAGACATCCCCCCACCCCAGGCTGTGAGCCTCCATGAGTGCTGGGAACCAAACCCAGGTCCTCTGCAATAAGTGGTCTTAACTGTCAAGCCAGCTCTCCAGCCTGTTGTGAATTTAATTAAGTGCACCTTGTGTCCCTTTTCTGACTAGTGCACCTGCCACCAGGTAGTTTTGGCCTGATGCTCATCTGATTAGTTTCACTGACCCAATTAAAAGCAGGGCAATAGTAATAATGGCCCATCCTCCAGCTTCCTCTGCCCACACCCCAGTTAAGATCCTGTCACATCTACAGGCCACCCATCTTAAGAAAAAAAATCAAGATGTTTACGCAACAGCTACCAGCAACCCCACAGAAATGGAAATCTATATTATACTGTGCTGCCCCTGGCCACATGTGGCTGAGCACTTGTAACAATATAGCTAATAAGATTATTGCAAACTGAGTTTTGTCTACTTTGTCAGAGAACTTTTAAACTTTAAAGCTATTGTGTAAATAGAAACAATAGATGTTTAAGATACAATTGTAACATTACTTTGTATCTTGTTAACATTGTATCTTGATGCAGAGTCTGGCTGCATATTCACCCAACTATGTATCCTTGAATCTGCCTTTTTATATGAGACCATTTTGAAAATTAAAAGGCCCAGGTAAAGGTGCCATGCAGCCTAAGAACAAGTTGGATTCTCAGCATTACATACACACCGTCTACACGATTATGTAACCCCACAGCTAACCGTGGCTGGCACCAGGCCTAACAGCCTGAGTTTGACCCTAGGAATCCACACGGTAGGACAGGTGCTCCAAGTAGTTCTGACCCCCACGCTCCAAGGACAAACAAGTGACTACTTAAAAAAAAGAAAAAGACTATCATGGAATTGTCACAGGAAACCTTTATTTTTTATGGAAAATTACTCATAGGCAATGTACAGGCTAAAACATCTTGACTGCTACTAACAAATGAATGGCTACTAACAAAATACTTGTCCTAGCAGGCAGACCAGATACATTCTAATTATGTAGCGCGAACATCTTAAAATCCCCTTTTCGTTTGCACCTTTAAAAGCCCCAATAAGTCATAGCCAGGTGGATCTGATTCTAGGACAGCCAGACATACAAAGGGTGGGGCAGGATCCTTGTACATTGGAAATTACCTTCAGTGTAATCAATTACTACAAGGCCATTCAAGGATACGCCCACATGCCCCCCCCCCATTCTAAATCTGTGAAATGGACTTCACCTACTTCAGCTTCGACACTAATCCTATGGTGGGATACAGGCAAGCCTGGTCTAGATGTTAAGAGTACTTCACCTCGGAGCCATTTGGCTTATGAGTTTCTTTCTCGTAGTCTTTAACCTACAAAAGAACAAAAATGTTTCAAATAAGTGGAAAATACTCAACTATATCCTTTTCAGCTGATCTAAAATCTAATTTCTAGAAAAGTAAATGTACCCTTTTCTTCTGAACTTTTCCCTAGAATCGAATTAAACTAAAGTAGGATACTTTTTATTTTTAGTCCTATGTCACTACCTAGTATTCGCCAGGTCGAAAATGAGCACACTCAAGTTTTAAGTGAAAAGCTTCTGATTCATCTGTGACTCCAGACAGGATCCAAAGAGGAGGTGTAGTTTTCCTCTCTGGGTTTTATGGAGAGTTCCTTTACCCTTCTGTGTTAGCCTCTTAAAGTACCGCGACAACCTTAAAAGGGCACAGGAAAGGGCGACTGGGGAGGACCTACGCAGCCCAACAAAGACAGGCCTGGAACCTCAGTCTTCTCGGCCACGTGGCCTGCGCCTTTCTTCGATCAATGCCGAAACGTACCTGGGCTTGTGTCCGAGGCAGCAGCACGGCTGGGCAGGGGGGACCGGCTCGGCAGTGGATCGGCCTGCGGAGGGAAAAGGGCGGTGGTCAGGGCGCCCGGGACGGACAGCGACGAGTGCTTTGTGTCTCGCGCAGCCCCGGGCTGGGCACGGCCGCCCGCCCCCTGGGCCACCGAGAACTGCTCTACCCCTCCGTTCTGGCCGCCGGGAGCAGCTGAGCTCGGGGCGGGCAAAGCTCGAGGGGACACGAGGACATCCTGACACCCTCCCGCGAGGACACTCACCACCAACTCCGGGACAGAAAGACCGAGCCGGTGCGCGCTGCGCTAATACAGCCACTGGGGAGAGAGGCGGAGCTGGCCCAAAACCTGCAGCCAACCAGCGGGCCGCTTGGAGGGGGCAGAACAGGAAAAGGAGAGTAGCCAATCTTCAGAAAGACTGTAGGCGGGGCTGGTATGGGAATCCAATCGCCTGGACGTTTCCGACCAGGTAGGGTGGGGCCACTGACTTCCAGAAGCAGGTTCTCCACCCACTACGGGGTTGGAGGCGTTTCTTTCCTAAAGCTATGCTGGTTCTAGGTGTTCCTCCGACTTAGATCCGGTCTTGTTCACCTAGTTCACTCCCAGGGCCCCTCCTTAACCCTGAAGGTCCTCCCTATTTCTGTGTTTGTGGAGAATAATCATCTAGGAGAAGGGTTGGAGGAGAAGTGAGGCAGTTCTCTTGTTCTGAACAGAGCTCTACCCAGACTCTCCTCAGCCCTTTCCATTAATTTTGAGACAGGGTCTCTCCTAGGTGCCCAGGCTGCTTTCTAACTTGTGTCTAACTTGTAGCTTAGGGTATGCTTCAAACTTGTTATCCTCAGCCCTTAGTGCTGGGATTGCAGGCATGCATGCAGCTCTACACCTTGACTATTCCTCTGTTTTGTTTTTAGTGAGTCCTGTGTTGAACGTAGAGCCTGGCATCTCTGATCCCAAACTCTTTTATTACTTTGAAACTAAATCCCAGGCAAGACTGTAACTTCCCCCACCCACCACCCCAAAAAACAAAAAAACCAACCAACCAAACCAAACAAACAAAAAGCCGGGCAGTGGTGGCTCACACCTTTAATCCCAGCACTGGGGAGGCAGATGCAGGCAGATTTCTGAGTTCCAGGACAGCCAGGGGTATACAGAGAAACCTTGTCTCAAAAAAACAAACAAAACCAAAAGACTGTAACTTTCCGTCCTCCTGCCTCAGCCTCCTAAGTAGATGGGACTACAATTCTTCACCAGCAGGCCTGGATGTATGCTTAATTTATTTTAATGAGAATTTCCTCAGTGTAAGATGATTTTATTTGCAAGGTTTTTATAAATAATAGTAATAATTAAAAAAAAAAAATGGGAAGAAAGTGCCGGGCGGTGGTGGCGCACGCCTTTAATCCCAGCACTTGGGAGGCAGAGGCAGGTGGATTTCTGAGTTCAAGGCCAGCCTGGTCTACAGAGTGGTTCCAGGACAGCCAGGGCTATACAGAGAAACCCTGTCTCGAGAAACCAAAAAAAAAAAAAAAAAAAAAAAAAAAAAAAAGGGAAGAAAGTAAATTTCCGAACTTGTATTAAAACTAAAAAACTTCAAAGAGCCATGCTCGTGTGTTCTTCTCTCAGCTAAAATCTAGCCATTCATCCCAGACCACATGCCTCTCACACTCATCTATCCTCTTTGTGTGTTGGCGAGAGAGGGGTATTTTAAAGCAAATCTCAAGCCTCGTTTATTTCACTTCTTAATATTTCAGTATTTATTTCAAAAGAAAAGAAGCAATCGTGCCTGAGGACAATGCCAATGTGATTGCTATAACAAACAGCCGCTCCAAGTTCAGGAGCCGATTATTGTGATACAATGTTACCTTACAATGTGTTCCTTTCAATAAGGACTCAGACAAAGTCTATTCATCATACTCGCTTGTGTTTCTTTAAAGCCTCTTTTAGTCTAGAAAAAATGATGACTTACTTTGTCAACTTGCTTTGACTTTTTAGGTAACTTTTTGAGATTGAACTCAAGTGATATAAGTCACCCTTCTAAGTGTACAAATCAGTGTGTGTGCTTTTTAATATTTGTCAAGGTTTTATAATCATCTTCATTGTCTACTCCCAGATCATTTGCACAGTCAGCGTTTTATTGGAAAAAGAAGCCCCATGGGGCTGGAGAGATGGCTCAGCAGTTAAGAGCACTTGCTGTTCTTGAGAGCTTCTAGCACCCATGACCTGTAACTCCAGCCTCCAGCTCCACAGGCCTCTTTGGATAAGTTCAGAGCCACATAAGTTTACACAAACACACACTTACACATAAAAGTAAATAGTTAACATTTTTTTGAACCAAAAAACATTTATTAAAAGTTTTTTTTTTTTACTTAGTTTTTTAAAGGTTACAAGATTGAATGTACAGTATGATCTGATTTTGTGAAACATAAAATATACATATATACAAACAAAATACATAAAACCACTTGGAAAGATATACCAAGATATGTACAGTGTGTACTAAAGGATCAAATTAAGGTAATTATATCTTTTCCTTGCTTACTTATAAATTTCTGATTTTTCTAGAAACAAAGTGATTTAATAAGAAGAAAATTATTTTTTAAATATAAAATAACTGAAACAGGTGCAGCATTGTTTAGATCAACATTTCAAAATAAACTCTAACTATAGGCAGTGTGTTGGTTTCTCAGAACTTCAAATGTTTTCTCTTTAGTTTCTGAATGCCAACTATAAAGGCTAAGAATATGCAGGAATTACATAGCAAAAGAAGTATGTATGAGCAGGTAAGTTTGTAAGACTCCTCAAACAAGGACCTCTTACAAATCACTACCTAAACATAAAAAATGCTGACACTACTCCAATTCCTGGTTTAGATACTGCCTTTGACATTACCAAAGGGGTTTGTTCCAAGTATGAATGGAAAGTTAACTATCATTATTCACGCCACTGAAGAGAGGATCTTCAATCACCAACATTGGGGGGAAAAGAAGAAGAGGAGGGTAAAGCCACACTATAATGTGAGGATCTCAAAATTCCATGAGAATTCCATATTCAGGGGTCCAAACATATCTGTAAGAGACACTCAGGCCCAAAGTTTAGTGTCTGTGTTTCTGCTGCCATGCTTCTCCGTATTTTTAAGAAGATTTTTATGTGTGGAGAAACCTGTTCAAAAGTTCTGCTATCTCACAGCAAGAGGTTTCAGTAAATGCTTTCCGGTCTTTTTAACACTGCGGTCCGGGACAGGAGTCTCTCAGAACCCAAGTCCGTAAATTTTTTAAAATTGGAAATAGTCACTTCTAAATTTTTCATAGAAATGGAATCACACATGTGACCTTTTTTTGTTGTTATTTTGAGACAGGATTTTCTCTGTGTAGTCCTGGCTGTCCTGGAACTTGATTTGTAGAACAGGCTGGCTTTGAACTCACAGAGATCCTCCTGCCTTAGTCTCCTGAGTGCTGAGACTAAAGGCGTGCCCCACCACCGCCCGGCCATACTTGGTCCTTTTAAAACTAGTCTTTCTTCATTTGAAACTTGTTTTCAAGCTTTCTTCACTCGTATCAAGCATCATGTCTTAAAAGGAATAGCAATTTGTTTAGCCATTCTTCAGGCTTTGTATAGTCTGTTTTCTGGATCCTGCAGTTTTGGGTAACCTTGAACCCCTTGTATGTAGCCACAGCTAGCCTTGACCTCCTGATCTTGCTTGCAGAGATTACAGGCAGGCATGAACAATCACACTTTAGTTTTTAACTCTAGAGACTAGACTACTTCTGGAAAGTTTGCCTCTTGTAGAGTTTAACTGATTATTTATTTCTGGTGTTATTATTTCTGTTTTTCATATAAACTTGAGAGAAATGTCATGTTCTTGATTGTCAAACTTTAGTACATAAAATAAATCCCCTGGTCTGCTTGCTAGAGGTACACAGTTCCAGGCCATATTACCAGAGAGTAGTTTAAACAGAAAAAAAAAAAAAGATTTATTTTTATTTTTTATGTGTGGGCATTTTGCCTGCATGTATGTCTGTGTACCATGAGTATGCTTGGTAGCAAGGAGGCCAGAAGAGGGTGTCAAGTTACCATATGGGTGCTGGATGGGACCTTGAGTTTTCTGGAAGAGCAGCCAGTGCTCTTAAGTGCTGAGCCATTCTCAAGTCCCAGAGAATGATTAAATGATCTCTGGGGGAGCCTGGTACTCTGCATCTTTAACACATCAGTTGCTCGGTTCTCAGATACTGAACATAATTTGGACACATATAAAAACACTATTTAAAAAAAAATTCCTAACTGTCCCTAAATCTTGACTCTAGCAGAACTTAGCATTACACAGGGAAAGCCATACAAACATGTATTGGGTCTCTAATACTTTTAAAACACAAATTTGCCAATACCACTTTTACTAAAACAGGCCTAAGCTTGGAGGTAAAGCTGGACCTTGAAAGAATTATGGCCTTGAGAACTAAGTGTGGTGTTTATTAACCTCCCTGCTCTGGGCCAAGTTAAGTTTATAGGTGATGAAAGCCAGGTGGCCTCTAATAACTAATTTATCATACATGTCTTTATAGCTTTGACCTCTATATTTACAAATGCACTCTGATTAGTTAATTAGATAGGGAAAATTGATTTTATGGGGGAGCTACAGTGTACTTGGGATCAGAGGGAACAATTTTGGGGAGTTGGTTCTCCTCTTCCACTTTGGGGTTCAGGGACCTAACTCGGCTCACCAGGCTTGGCTACAAGAGCTTGTACCTGCTCAGCCTTTCTCTCTAGTGCAAATGTGAGGAAACTGAAATATTGACTCTGATACCACTTTCTTTAAATTGGCTCAGGACGAATCAAGTGATGACTGTTGTAATGCAGTTGTTGTATTTACCCTAGAAGTGGGCCATCACAAAGGGCAACCATTACTGCTTATACATATTGTCACTGTGTAAACGATGCATTTTAAACAGAAAGCTCCTAAGTATGAAGAAATTTTCCGCTCAAGTTCCTGGAACCACTTATGATCACTTAGTAGATTAAGTGGTTCTTTTAGGGTGTTTATATGCCTCTCCCCAAGCTGCATATGGAGTCTCATTTACTCTTGAACTGTTAACGAAAAGGTAAGACAAGCAGGCAGGTGTAGCACACACTTTTAATCCCGGCACTCAAGGCAGAGGCAGGTGAATCGCTTGAGTTCTGGGACAACCTGGTCTAAACAGTGAGTTCTAGGCCATCTTGATCTACAGAGAGAGTTTCAGACAGCCAGGGGCACAACAGAGAACTTCTGTCTCAAATAACAACAACAGGAAGAAAAGAAGAGAAAAAAAGGAAGGAAGGAAGAGCTAAAACAACAGAGGAAAACTGTTGGTACTTTTGGAGGGTGGTAGTGGATTGAATGGGAATGGCCACCATAGTCCCATGTTTGGTTGCTTGGTAACCGGTTGGTGGAACTGTTTGGGAAGGATTGGAGGCGGGGCCTTGTTGGAGGAGGTGTGTCACTGAGGGCTTTGAAGTTTTAAGGTCTAAAAGCCCACAGCATTCCACTTGACTCAATGTGTTAGCTTTCAGTTACTTCTCCAGCGCCACATCTGTATGCTTGCCACCAAGCTGCCTTCTATGATGGCTGTAGATTTGAATCCTCTGGAGCTGTGAGCTTCCAAATTAAATGCTTTCTTTTATAAGTTGCATTAGCCATGGTGTTTTGTTACAGCCATAGAAGAGTAAATAAGACAGGAGCTTTAAGAAAACAAGACATGGATTCTAGGAAAAGGAAAACGACGACCGACCGTCTGAAGGAGGTTACGCCAAGTCCCTGAAACTTCCATTCCTCCTTGGCTCTCTTGACCTCATTAGCCTGATGTGGATGGAGAGTGGGGTTATGCAATAGTATAATTAAAACAGCTTTAAAAAAAAAAAAGATTTATTTATTTTATGTATGTGAGTATACTGTTGCTGTCTTCAGACATACCAAAAGAGGGCATCAGATCTCATTACAGATGGTTATGAGCCACCAGGTGGTTGCTGGGAATTGAACTCAGGACCTCTGGAAGAGCAGTCCATGGCATGTTAAACCAATTTGGGCCATGCATCCCTCCAATGTGAGAAGAATATAACAAGCCTCAGTGATTACCGATATTTTGCCAATTCCATTTCCTCTGGTACATACCTTCAGTTTTTGCAAAACTCCCCGATTTTGATTATCTCAGTTGTCTTTAATTTTCCTCTTTATTTTGAGTTTCATACATGTATACAATAAAATATTATATTTATTGCCATTATCCCTTCCAATTTCCCCAACACACTCAAGAAATTCTTCCAACTTCACGTCTAAAAGAACGCTTCACTAAAAGCAATCAGTGCTGTCCATGGGTGGGGCCATCCACTGGAGGATCATGGGAATCCTACCAGTGGGCACATCTCTCTCCAGGCAGTCACTGGCCAAAGGTTCCTCAGAAGGGGTGGGGCCGGGAAAAGTACCTGCCTACCCCATCTATTTGAGGATTCAAATTTGTCTTTTATAGTCACTTTCTTTGAGTTAGAATATAAACTAGAAGCCAGACATGGTGGTGCATGCCTTTAATCCCAGTACTTGGGAAGTAGAAGCAGATGGATTTCTATGAGTTTGAAGCCAGTCTAGTCTACATTGGGAGTTAGTTCCAGGTCAGCCTCAAAACAATAAACGGGGAGGGGAAGAGGGAGGGAAGAAAAAAAGAAGAGGAGGGGGATAGGAGAGATAGGGAGAGGGAGAGGGGAGAAGAGGGAAGAAAGTCTGAACAAGACTTACAGTGTAGCATCTGGTGTGCCATTAAGTAGCTTAAAGCATCTGTCTGTCCTTATTCAGTTCCTGATCTGTTATGGAAATTGGATGGTCCTGCAAAGTGACCTTCGATCCAGATTTGTTTTATAGTTTCTTCTACTATTTCTTTATTGCCCATGTTTCCTATTTCCAAGCCTAATGAGAATGAGATTGAATTTTGGGGCAAGAAGACTTCTGCTTCTTAGGACCTCCTGTCACAGGTTTTTTGAGACACTTGGGCCCACATTCTCTAGACTGCCTTAGTGGGCTCAGAATATCTATCTAACCCCTGCAGTTGACTGCCATCACTCCCGTGTTTGCTTTGTGTTTGTTTTTGAGACAGAATTTCAGGTAGCCCAAACTAGCCTCAAACTCACCTTGTAGCCAAGGATAACCTTGAACTCAGGATCTTCCTCTCTCCACTTCTTCCAAGTGCCGGTAGTACAGGCATTAACCACCATGCCTGGTTCCCCGTTTCACTTTTTAACTAAGGGCTTTTGTATTTATTTCTGTTTATTCTTTACACATTTTATGTAATCAGTGGCTGTGAAATAGTTATTTATTTTGCAGTGCCATGGATCAAACCCAGGCCTTGTACATGATAGGCAAGTCTCTACCTGCCTCCTTAGCCACTTTTTTTTCCTTTTCAAGATTCATCAGTCCTTTTGCATTAGTAGCTGGGCTTCTATAGAGGGAAGAGCCCTCTCTCAAACTGTTTGGTTCCATGGAAAACAGTTCATATAGAAATAGCAGCCCCAATTCTCTTTTTTCTTTCCCATTATGAAATTTAGCAGAAAAACTTTCAATTATGATGAGATAAGTTCTGTATTGTTTATTATGGACTCAACGTTTTTGTATTAAATGTTTCGATGGCAAATGTGTTCTTCAAATTGATTTGCTGACATGAGCTTTCTGAGACAGTGTTTCTGAAAGTATGGGTGCAGCACAGCTATATGAGAAGTCCCCGGAGCCTCTGTGACATGTCAGTTCCTGCCTCCCCACCCCCATGCTCTCCCAGGACTTACAAGGTTAGGGTGTTTGGGAGCAGAGCTCTGGAATCCGTATTGCTGACTCTCTGGGGGTTTTGAAAATGGCTATAGCATGTACAGCTTCATTCGGGCAATCCCCTCAGACAGTGGGAGTAAAGGACAAGGGACTGGGGGGACACTCTGCAGTTATTCTAACTAGGTTTACACGAGAATCAAGAAGGCAGGGCAGATGGTGCGTAGCTCCTCTGGTAGAGTCCAGCAGACAAGAGCAGGGCTGTTAGTCCTGGAATCCTGGCAGGGCTGGGGCTGAATCTTGATTGGGCTTCTTAGAATTCCAGGGGCCTTTCCCCTACCCCCAACATACACACACACACACACCACACACACACACACACACCCCCATATCCTGTATAATGCGGTTCTACATGACAAAGAAGTAATTTCCTCTGTGGACCATCAGGGATACAGTGTGGCAATATCTATGTCCTCCCATCCTCCACTGCTCTTCTTCTATCCCCAGAGGACTCCCTGCCCGCTTCTTGGCTTACATCATCCCACCAGGTAGCACAGTTCTTCTTCTTCCATTTGTGTCTGAAATATGAATCAGCACTGTCGCCCCCTCTAGCTCCGAATTGCTCATCTCCCCTAGGGAGCACACTTCCCATAGTTTGTTTAAGTCTTCTGGTGCTTGACATTTTGAACAAAACATGTATTTAGTCGGATTGTCATAAAAGATGTTCCATTTTTATCATTTTGTTTGTCTTTAGCTATTGAATTTTAAAGAGCGTTGTTGTATGCATCGACTCACAGAGGGAAAATGTGATGTTTAAAAAAATAAAGATTCCAGTGAACAGATCTTCTTGTCAGTGGTGATGGTTGCTGATCAGAGAAAGCTAGATCGCATCTCTCAGCAATGTTCTCAGCATGTGCTTCAGAAGAAGGATGTGCAGTCAGGTTCGTGAGGATATAGAGATCCTGACACTCTCCCATGGGTGCAGTCCCTGCGTGCGCCAGAGAAGTCCTGCCAATATCCCACACAGGAAGGGCTCAGCAACAAAAGGATTGAGCACTCCACCAGGGCCTGGCAGGGGGCACAATTACACACAACTACTCAGTTTAAAAGTCTTCAGTTGCTGCTAATGCCTGGATGTGGCTGTGTCCACGCAGAAACCCGGCCTTAGGAGGAACTGGCTTAGGTCAGGGTTTGGAGACCCAAATGCCATTGTTGCCAGGAAAATAGCAAATAAGGGAAAGAGGCCTGAATGGGAAGATTGTGGCCAGTGAGGGAGACATGTCCCCTTAGAGGAGGCCATGTCTCTGCTCCACTCAGCTACTTCTGGCCACAGCCGGGAATGTGGACCCTGAACGACTAAAGCTTTTTGATAGTCCAAAGACACTGTAAAGGTGAATATTTTTTTGTGTTTCTTTATTGTACATGTGTGTGTTTATGCATGTGTGCACACATCTGTACATGTGTGTACATGTGAGCAAATACATGTGGACGATATAAGTCAACCTCTGGTGTCATTCCTCAGACACCTTTAGATTCGGGAACTTCAGGCACTGTCCCCCTTGTATTCTGCGGTAGTCTGTCATTGGCCTGGAGCTCACTGAGTAGGCTAGGCTGGCTGAGCAGTGTGTCCCAAGGATCTTCTTGTCTCTGATCCCCTAGTACTAGGACTACAGGGAGTCTCCAACAGGGCAGGCTTTTTATTTATTTATTTATTTTTGAGTTCTAGGGATTGGACTCAGGACCTCATGGTTCCAGGACAAACACTTTACTGACTCCTCCTTGGTTCTGCTAATCTGAGTTTTTGATAGCATGTTCTTTTCTTTTTAAATTTTCCGCTTGAAGTAGTGTATCATGTTGCTCAGTCTAGCCTTAAACTCATGATATAGCCAAGGCTGGCCCTAAGGTAGCAGATCCTCTTGTCTCCTTTTCCCAAGTGCTGGAATGATAGGTATGCACCAGCATCCTTGACTGTGACAATCTGAAGTTTCACGGAAACTCACTGTATTTCAGGTATTGGCATTGATTCAAGTGGATTTAAACATAACAGCAGTTAAACTTGATCTGTCTGCGGGCCATTACTTTAGAACTTTGGATTTAGGGAACACACATACTTTAAATTAATACCAAAAACTAATAGAAGAGAATTAGATTAGAGATGGGTGAAATGGACTTATACCTGGTTTGTCAAGGCCGTTAGTGGAGACTCAAACTACGGACCTTGTAGGAACAAGTTAAATGTGCTATGGTTAGGAACTGCAGGCCAGGTTTCTGTGGACAGGAGCCATTGTCGACTGGCAGCTCAGGATAAAACTGATAGGTGCAAGCCAGTCACTCAGAGCACACACGCTGACGACTGTGGGCCTGTGGTATGGTAGGTCTATGAGAAGGCTGTCCTGCTATGAGGTTATCAGTCATCATGTGAAAAGGGGCAGCGTTATTTATAAGGACTGCTTTATAAGACTCTAAGCCAGGGCTAGCTCAGCAATTAAGAGCACTGACTGCTCTTCCAGAGGTCCTGAGTTCAATTCCCAGCAACCACATGGTGGCTTATAACCATCTGTAATGGGATTCGGTGCCCTCTTCTTGTATGCATGAAGACAGTGACAGTGTGCTCATAAAAATAAATAAATCGGCACTGCGAGCCTTTCTCTTTCTCTTCCGGTCCCAGGCGCTGCAGAAGCCGCCGGGTACCGTGCAGACATGGCCAAGTCCAAGAACCACACCACACACAACCAATCCCGCAAATGGCACAGAAATGGCATCAAGAAACCCCGGTCACAAAGATATGAATCTCTTAAGGGGGTTGACCCCAAGTTCCTGAGGAACATGCACTTTGCCAAGAAGCACAACAAGAAAGGCCTGAAGAAGATGCAGGCTAACATTGCAAAGGCAGTGAGTGCACGCGCAGAGGCCATCAAGGCCCTTGTGAAGCCTCAGGTCACCAAGCCCAAGATGCCAAAGGGCCCCAGCTGCAAACTCAGCTGTCTGGCTTTCATTGCTCACCCCAAGCTTGGGAAGCGGATTCGAAGCTACATGGCCAAGAGTCGCAGGCTCTGCCAACCAAAGCCCAAGGTTCAAACCAAGGCAGAGGCCACAGCTCCAGCTAAGGCCCAGGCTTCAGCCCCAGCGCAGGCTCCCAAAGGTGCCCAGGCCCCTGTGAAAGCCCCATAGAAAAGCCTCCTGCCAATGTGAAGACAGATGGACTGCTGTGACACACCTACCCACATACCATTTGCAGATGACCAGTGTCCTATGCTGTTTTTACAAATAAACTCAAGATCTGTTAAAAAAAAAAAAAATAAATCTTTAAAAAAAAAAAAGACTCTAAGCCAGTGGTTCCCAACCTGTGGGTCAGTCAACCCATCTTTTCACAGGGCCGCATATCAAATATCCTGCATATCAGATATTTATATCTCTGTTCATAACAGTAGCAAAATTACAGTAACGAAGTAGCAACAAAAATAATTCTGTGCTTTGGGGGTCACTGCAACATGAGGAACTGTATGAAAGGGTCACAGCATCGGGAAGGTTGAGAGCCCTTTGCTAAGGCTTGTCTTGCTGGCGGGAGAAAGCAGCAAGAATCTAGAGACTGCTCTTGCCTTTCTGAAGAGTGATAGGCAGATAGCATGCTCTACTGGGATTGGATTTCAGCCTAGAGTAGTCTGCTAATTAGAGGGGGGGGGAGGAGAAAGAGAGAATAGCTATATGGTTACAGGGTACAGATAGACCAGTCTTCTTCATGGTTAGCTGAGTACATTTTAGAAAGGAATCCGAACTTTGAGAAGTTAAATTGAGTTTCAGGAGAAACTTTAGACTTAAGAAAAGTCATTTCAGGGAGTGATTCTGGGAGGCTGTAGTGTGTGGATGTCTAACTGGCTCAGCCTGCAGCTACTGAGGTCCTGGCTACTCGGTTGCTTTTGGTTCTAACTTGATTGCATTAGGCTGAATTATGAAATCTCCATGTCATATTCAGTTATTCTAGTAAACCTTTTCGATTTACTTTTAAATTTAAATGCTTTCTTATTTTATGTGTATGAGTGTCTTGTCTGCATGTGTATGTATGCACCACTTGTGTGCCTTCAGAAGCCAGAGGAGGATGTCAGAGCCCCTAGGTCTGGAATTACAGAAAGTTGTGAGCCAACATGTATGTGCTGGGAATCGAACTCAGGTCCTCTGGAAAAGCAGCCAGTGGTCTTAATCACTTACCCATCTCTCCAGTTCCTTTTATTAGATTTCTTAAAAGTTAATTATTTTTCCATTACTGCATATAGTTTCTGACTTAATTTGTCTAACTTCTATTTTGTTGTTCCAACTTTCAGAGCTGGGGATTGAGCCCATAGCCTCCAGGCAGCTGCTACAACCCTACCCATCCATCTCACTTAGTTCCAAGGAGATGGTAGATGAGTCCTTGGGCTTATTAGTGGCTTCATGTCTATGCTGGAGTTTTTGCTTCAAGACCACACGGAAAGGAAATAGGATGCTATGATGTCGTTGCCAATGCTTTAAGCAGGTCTGGAGTTCAGAACCTTCTTGCCTTAGCTTTCTGTGTGTTGATCAAAAATATACTCAGGATCCTTGTGAAGTTACCTATGGTTCCCTCTCTTGTGCTATAAGTGAAACCACAATTGCTCTATTAAAATGCAGTATTTAAAACAGATTATACAGTGAGTATAACTGTATTTTAATTCATTAGAAGAAAGACTAGCATTATGAAGCCCATTATCTAAGTCCTCAGAGACTGTGGAGCAGAAAACTCTAACATTCTGCTGGAGGGGAGGTTAATATGGTCACCTCAAACACCAATCGGCATTGTCTCGTAAAGTTTATACTCATGGGGTAGATAGCAAGTAGAAATGTGTGCATGTACACTGAAGGACATACAAAGTTCCAGAAACAGTTTTGGTAACAGGTCAAACTAGAACAAACAAACAAACAAACAAACAAACCCTAGTCTGTTGTAAATGCATTAGGAGATTTGCATTTAATAGACTAGACTATTATGCAGCAATGAAAACAAATTAATCATAGCTTTTTTTTTTTTTTTTTTTTTATTGTTTTGATGCTAAGAGCAGAGGAACCCTGTGCCTTGTAGTATGGTAGGCGAGCACTCTACCTCTGAGGGTTAGCCCAGAATCACAGCTTTTCTGAACAACCTTGGATGAGTCTCATAAATATACTGAGGAAGAGAAGCCAAAGCATGTACTGCATGGTTTGATTTATATAAATGTGTGCAAACAAAAGCCCACACAACGCCAAACAACTATGGTGTTAGAAAAGAGGATCCTGGAGGACGGAAGAATGATGGGGGGGAGGGGTGTCTGGGGGGAGGGGACAGACATCCTAGTGGTGGGCACTCACCGGGGTGGTCATTGCCAGGTGTGTCTGCTTTATCATCCCTCAGTTAAGTTTTATGTGATTTCCTGTATGTTGTTGATTGAAGCACCAGACCCAGTCTTATTATTTAGATACAACAAGTCTTTTAATGTTGTAGTGACCTATAAGAATCCACACTATTTGGGAGTTGAAGTTCATTGCTTTTTCAGGGACTTCCATCAAACAGCTCACGATTATGTCTCTTGGTAGATAATTAATGTACCTTTGCAATTATTTATTAGTCTTTTCAGTGCCAGGTGCTAGGTAAGGCAAATACCACTGAACCACATTCCCAGTCTCATTATTGTTGTTATTCATTGTTACACACTTTTGAGGCTCAAACATGTTTTTTATCAGTGTTAGAGAAACAGCAGGGCGCAGGCTTTAAGTTCTGGCAGCTTCCATAAGTGAATGGAGAAGAGGAAGAAAGAAAACCATGCCGCTTACAATGGAGGCCAACAATTTCAAACATGATGAAAATGAGTGGAAATATATTTTCAAGAAAACAGAGCTCACAGTGCCAGGGAGAGCATACTTAGCTTTTTAGTCAATACCTTGCCCCCCCCCCACCCAAAAAACCCAAAAGATAAAGAAAGTAAAATAAAAATTTACAGTCAGAATACATAGAGAAACTTGTCTCAAAAAAAACAAACAAAAAAAAAAACAAAAAACAAAAAAAACAAATCCAAACCAAACAAAACACCCTCCCTACCACCACCAAACCAACCAACCAAACAGAAAAAGGAAAAAAAAAAAAAAAAAAAAGGGAAAAAAAAACCTTATACTTTTCTGAGTCCCAATTCAATTGCTCAGTAAAGTGAGTGGTGGAAGCCACTGCAGATGTCTATACTCTTTTTGTAAACTCATACTTACATATTTGTTTATGTATGCGTTTAGGATGTGTGGGGTGGTGATCACGTGCATACTCCACTGCTCACGTGTGGAGGTCAGAGGACAACTGTGGGAACTGGTCTTCTGATTTTACCATAAGGGACGGGGGATTGAACTCAGGTCGTCAGGCTTTGAAGCTGATACCTTTAGCAATTTAGTCATCTCCAGCCATCTGCATTCTTAAAAAAAGAAACCTAAAACAAACAAAAATACAAAAAACAAACAAATATCGTTTCGGTTTGTTTTGAGACAAGGTCTCATGGTGCCCAGATTGGCCTGGAACTCATTATATAACCAAAGACGACCTTGAACTCCTGATCCTCTTGCCTCTGTGGCCTCAGCTCTACGCTCTGTGGCATGCAGTCCTATTTTTTTTTTTTTTTTTTTTTTATTTAACAAGTTCACACAGCACTGAGAGGGATTATGGTGGGACGTCTACACCCTGTACCGTATCTTCCCCATACCCTCACACAAGGCTACAACTGAACCAGAATTTTATTTAAAATCATATTTAAGACCTTTGAACCAACCAGTTCTCTTGAGACCTTTGAACCCACTTACCAGGTCCCATGACCTTAAAAGTCTTAGTTACTGAAAGCAGTCCTCGGAGTGTGTCCTCAGAGGCCACCTCCATCAGCCGCTCGTGACGGTGATCGGTGGCCAGCATCTGTGTAGATGTCCACAGGGAACGGAGTAGCAGAGCTGCTTCTAGGAGGATAAGACCACATGACCTGAAAGGTCAGCCTCAAGCCAGCTGTCTGTCTGTTTCCTGAGAAGAGAGGAAGCGCTCTCAGACTTGACAGAGGGGCAGAGGAAGGCCTGTAAGATAACTCAGTACCAGTCAATGTGCTTGCAGAATGTCTTAGTGTTTCCATTGCTGTGGAGAGACACAACGACCAAGGCAACTCTTAGAAAGGAAACCATTAAATGGGGCTGGCTTACAAGTTCAGAGGTTCAGCCCATTATCACCCAGGCAGGAAGCATGGCAGCGTCCAGGTAGGCCTGGGGCTGGAGGAGCCTCGAGTTCTATATCTTGATCTGAAGGCAGCTAGGAGAAGACTGTCTTTCAGGCAGCTGGGAAGAGGGTTTCAAAGCCCATTTGTACAGTGACACACTTCCTTCAACAAGGCCACATGCCCCTAGCAAGGCCACAGTTTCCCCAACAAGGCCACATCTCCTAATAGTGCCACTTCCTGAACCAAGCATACTTAAATTACCAAACTGTACAAAGATAAAGATACAAAGAACCTAAAGAAAAGTGGAAGGGGAGAACCAACTCTGTGCAGTTGCCCTCAGATGACATCATAAACACACACACACACACACACACACACACACACACACTAATACTAAATAAAATAAAACCTTGTATGAGAATTCAGGACAGTCCTATATTGCTTTCTGTGGGCCATGTGGTTTAGTTGTAGCTTCCTAGAACAGGGACAAAGAGGATTGTGGGTGATTCCCTTCTGAGGGAGGATGTCAGGTGCCACATCTGTGAGTTTGGCCTCCAAGCAGCCAGAGGGGGGTGGTGGGTTGTTAAAATGGAGATAACTCCGAATGAGCTGGGGGAACACTGGGTGTGTCCCGAGGAATGCCTGATCTAAGTCTAATCCAGCTATGGCACTACTCAGCTGGCTCTAGCAGCTCCTTTTCGTCTACCCTCTTTCAGTCAGATGCTCATTCAACGAGGATTCACTCAACACCTACTATGAGCCTACAAATCTGAAGACTCCAACTGTGAACGAGATCAGATCCCTTTGAGAATATCTACGCACTTGCCTGAGAAGATGGGGACCATTTCACAAGAATTTTCTCATGCTAATGGAAGGGCTTCCTCCTTTCCTGTGTGTGGGGCTTTTGATCTGCCTCAATGCTAACTAACCCCTTTTAATAACTGCTGTCACCAAGCGTCACTGTTTACTAGCCGGCACTTATTTATTTATTTATTTATTTACTTATTTATTTATTTATTTTGTGCAGTGCTTGGGAATAGAATCCAGGTTAGCATACAACTCCAGCACTGAGCTTTGTCCCACACTCTGCCTGTTCCCCTACCCCAGGCCTTTTTTTTTTTTTTCTTTTGATTCAGCGTTCTTGCTAAGTTGCCCAGATCTGCCTTCAATTTACAGTGCAGCCCAGGTAAGCCTTGGACTTGCAATCTTTTTGCCTCAGTCTCCGAAGTATCTGGAATTATAGACCCTTGCTGCCTGGCCTGACATCCTTTACCTTTAGTTGACGGGCTCCCACACCAATGATCTTGACAGGAGAAACAAATAAATAGGAAATCTCACTGCTTCTCTCGCCTCCTTCAGCTTTCACCTGAGAGTTCTCCTCATTTGATGGCGGAACTTCTTTAGGATGCTTGATTTCAATGGAAGCCAGGTTGTTTCAACTTTCTTCCCGCAGACTCACCTGCTAAACCCCGCCTTCCCACCTCTACCAGAGCCTCCAATTCTACTTAATTCAACCCGGAGTGTGGAGGAGAGAGACTCTTCAGGAATTCGAGATGGTGAGTACTGAGGTTAAGATTGAGGGCTGAGCGTAAAACAAGGGCCTGGGAAGCATCTGAGGCCGTCTGTGCAGGTCGTGGCCACTGTACGAGGCAGTTTAGGTTTCTAATGAGGTTTTAAAAACAAATGATCTTTGGCTAGAACTTTTCCTGGAGAAATTTAAATCAGGGAGACTCCCTGTAAAACCGATCATTGAGGAACAAGTGGACCGGAAGCAGAAGTAAGCCGATAGGGGTAGGTGTGGGCTGCACAGGCTTGGAAGCACGGATGCTGGTGGTCGGTCGGCTCGAAGGAACAATTGGACCAAGTGGGCGTAGCCAGGTCAAGTCGGCATGGGAGAAACCCCTCATGGAAGGTATTTTGCTATTGTTTACAGCGCCACCCTCCTTCCCCTCACAGCAAACGCTGTCAGAGTCTGCTGGCTCCTCTCCTTTTATCCTAAAGCCAACCACTTCCCATGTGGATTCTATCCTAACTTCCCACCCAAACTACCCTAGAGAGAGCAGTTGAGCACCTCTTAGAGATGGTGCTTAGAGATGGTAGTTCTGGAGAACTCGCTCTCTCCCTCTCCCTGTCTTCCCATCCTCCCCAACTCCCACCGCCTTTTTGCTACACATTTGGGAGTCAAAGGATAACTAATGGAATCAGTTTCTCTTTACATCATCTGGGTCTTCGGGATAGAACTCAGGTGGTCAGGCTCAGCGGCAGGCACCTGTATTTATCCAGTAAGTCATCCCCCACCTGACTCTGGGTCTCCTCTCCCCTCCCCTCCCCCTCCTTTTTCCTCCCCTCCCCTCCTTTTCCCTCCCCTCCCCTTCCCCTCCTTTTCCTTCCCTCCCCTCCCCTCCCCCTCCTCCTCCTTTTCCCTCCCCTCCCCTCCCCTCCTTTTCCCTCCACTCACAAAAGCTCACTGTGCAGCTTTGGCTGACCACAAACTCTCTATTGTAGCCGGGCGGTTGGTGGCGCACGTCTTTAATCCCAGAACTTGGGTGGCAGAGGCAGGCGGATTTCTGAGTTCTGAGGCCAGCCTGATCTACAGAGTGAGTTCTAGGACAGCCAGGGCTACACAGAGAAACCCTGTCTCGAAAAATAAAAAAAAACAAAAACAAAAACAAAAAAAATTCACTATTGTAGCCCAGGCTGTCCTGGAACTCATAGAGATCCACCTGTCTCTACTTAGGAAGTGCCGAGATTAAAGGCATGTGCTGCTACACCAGGCTCTGGGAAACTTTAGTTCCCTGAGCCTGAGTTCTCTTTCCTTCCAAACACAAAAGACAAAAGCTAATACCACCTTTCCCAAAGAGCTGTGAGGCCGGCACATGTCTTACAGTCTGTCTTGAAAGAGATCGTAATGGCCATCATTATTTTTCTGGCATTATCCTGTAGCTGCTCGTTGTGGCAGCGTATGCTGGGTGATAGGATATGTTGATTTTCTAGCTGTATTTGATACACATTCCTCTGTCTTTAACTTCTGCTTCTATCACACTATCAGTCCTTCTCCTCCCTATTTCAGAGGCTCTCCTATTTTCCATTGGCCTCTCTTCTCCCATGGCTGCCTTGCATGGTGGAACTCTCTGACGACCCCCTTTCTCCTGTTCTCCCTTCTGCTGTGGCAAACTCCTCTGCAGCTGCATGGCCTCCATTATTATGTAGACATTAATTACTCTTAGATTTATTTCTCCAGTGAAAATCTTTCTTAACCTAAGACTTACATAGTTAAGGACTTAATTGATTAATAATTCAAGCGCTCCGTGTCTCAAAGTCCACACCTCTGAGCCACCCTTGAGTCTCTTAGTCACGTCACCTAACCTAATCTTTAGCATTTCTTCTTGTTAAAAATAAAATGTTCTGGGAAGGCAGACAGATAGATGGCTCAGCTGTTCAGAGCACTGGCTGCTCTTCCAGAGGACCTGGTTCAGTTCTAAGTACCCACATGGCAGCTGACAACTGGTGGGAATTCCAGTTCCAGGGGATTTAATGTTCTTCTGGCCTCAGTGGGCACCAGGCATGCACACGGTAGACAGGAATATATGCAAGCAAGACGCCCATACACACATTAAAAAGAAAAGCAGCACATACTTCATTTCTAGCCAGAAATATGGTTCTGGTCCCTAGCTTCCATTCCAGTCAACCACAAAAGCCAGTTTTCCTTCTGTCCATCTCTGTCTCTGTCTCTCTCTCCCTCCTTTCCCTCCTTCCCTCCCTCCCTCCCTCCCTCTCTCTCTCTCTCTACTACTCCTCTAAATTCAGGATATCATCAACTCTGGGACCCTCTCAGATGCTTACTCTATCTGTCTATCTATCTATCTCTACTATCTACCTATCTACTACTACCTATTTCTTTTAGTGTCTGTGTATGTATGTTTGAATGGGCACCTCCATGTGTGCACATATATCCATATGGGTATATGTACGCCAATGTTGACATCAGGAGTATTCCTTGGTTACTTAATTCTTTCAGGTAGGGCATCTCAGTTGAACCCAGAGTTCAGCAATCGGTTAGTCTACCGTCTCTGTCTTCTGAGTGATTACAGACCAGCTGCTGTGCTCATGCGGAATTTACGTGGACTCTGGGGATGCAAACTCTTGGTCCTCACACTTGCCCACCTGTGCTTGCCTTTTGAGCCATCCCCTGAGGTTTCTCAGATTTGGAACTGGCTTCACCTGGAGCATCTGCACTGTCCTTCAACTTTCCTTCACCCAGGGTAACCGACCGGAGTAATGCTTTTCTTTTTCAGTTACAATGTATTATCAAATAAAGTCTAATCATGTTTCAATCTAGCTCAAAAGTCCTTCAGTGGCCATTGAAATAGGCTGATCGCTCTGAGACTTAGAAAACCTGCAGTACCAGGAAATACAGGAATGAAACTACAGCCTGATGTTAGATGCTGTTATCTCATTAGAGCGTGGTTCTCAACCTTAATACATGTTCCTCATGTTATGGTGACCCTAGCCATAAAATGATTTCCTTGCTACTTCCTAACTATAATTATGCTTCTGTTATGAACATAATGTAAATATCTGTGTTTTCCGATGGTCTTAGGCAACCCCTGTGACAGGGTTGTTTGGCTTCCAAGTTGAGAACCACTGAATTAGAGGAATTCTGATGTTATATTCACGCCAAAGCTGGCCTTACTTTGTAATAACAATACCCCAAAGTGGCAGAGACTCTCCTAAAAAGTGTTCACAAACATGTGGTAGACATCGGAATAGCTCCAGTACCCTTCGTCTGGGTTCGTCCTAAGTCACTGGTGCTGCTCACAGGCTGGAGAGCTGAGAGTGTCTAGTGTTGGTTGGTTGCATGGTAATTGAGGGATAATGGCTCCAATGGACAATGCACTGGTTCCTCAAGTGTCATATGGGAGCAAAACACACCAGACTGCCCCTTCATATCCCATGAGGGTTGGAGAGCAGTAAACGTGTGAGAGGAGCAATCCAGGAGGCAGACCTGGAGCTGTCTGGTTAGAGGGCAGAGAAGAGACAGGAGCACTGTGACTTCAGAATGAGCTTCCTGAGTTCCCTGAGCCGGAGACACTCATATGTTAGGGTCCTTTGAGTCTTCAGTGGTAGACTCTCAGTTTGAACTGGTCAGGGAAAAGAAGAATGTCACTGGTCTGGGTTACTGAAAAGTCTGGGATTTAGATCTGGTGGCAGTAGAATGAACAATGCTAGGCTCTCTCCTCCATGCCTCAGGGCCATTTTCCTGTGTTGGCTTCATTCTGGGTCATGGGTAAGAGGTTGGCTCTAGATCTGTGTTGGACCAGCTTTTCAGAATCAGGAGTGGAGACAGGACCAGTTTTCCCAGTAAAGTCTCTGGGTTAAAAGGTATGAGGGAGGCTCACACCTGTAGTCCCAGCACTTGGAAGGTGGGAGTAGGAGAACTGTCTCAAATTTGAGGCCAGCCTGGTCCACAGAATGAGACCCTGTAATGAATCTGGGAACATTGCCCAGTGGGTAAAGGCCTTGCAACAGAAGTAAGAGGACCTGAGTTGGGTCACTAGCCCCCATGTGCAAAGATGAGCATGTTGCCACACCAGCCCTGGAGAAGCAAAGATAGGAGGGTCCCTGGGGGCACTGCCCAACCAGCCTAGCTAAATTAATGAACTCCAGTTTCAGTGAGATGTGTTGTCTCAAAATAAGGTGGAGACTCATCGAGGAAGATGTCTAATATTTTTGTTGTTGTTAAAAGAGTTATTTGAGTACACTGTAGCTGTTCTCAGATATGCCAGAAGAGGGCATCAGATCCCATTACAGATGGTTGTGAGCCACCATGTAGTTACTGGGAATTGAACTCAGTCAGTGTTCTTAACCACTGAGGCATCTCTCCAGCCCCCAAAGGCACCCAATATTAACCTTGCCTACACACACACCCCTACACATATGTTACGTACCAGCACTCACATGTACACATGAAGTCCCAGGGCTGACTCTTTACTGAACAAATCAGTCTCTGTAGCTGGGCCATGAGGCCTTCTTCTGACTCCAGGTACAAGGTAAGACACACCTAAACCCTAGGGTTTGAGCATGTGCAATGGCTGGTTTTGTGTGTCAACTTGACACAAGCTGGGAGAAAGGAGACTCCCTTCAGGAAATGAATCCATGAGATACAGCTGTAAGGTATTTTCTCAATTAGTGATTAAGTGGGAGGGCCCCTTGTGAGTGGTGCCATTCCTGGGCTGGTAGACTTGGGTTCCATAAGAAAGCAAGCTGAGCAAGCCAGGGGAAGCAAGCCAGTAAGTAACATCCCTCCATGGCCTCTGCATCAGCTCCTGCTTCCTGACCTGCTTGAGTTCCTGTCCTGACTTCCTTTGGTGAACAGCAGTGTGGAAGTGTAAGCTGAATAAACTGTTTCCTCCCCAACTTGCTTCTTGGTCATGATAGATGTTTGTGCAGGAATAGAAACCCTAAGACAGCATGAGAGAGGGAACCTTCCTATAGTCGGTCTGGCAGTGACTACTGGAAGAAACTGAATAATTCCAGGACGGGCACATGGTGAATTCCAGCACAAGGATTGGCTGAGGCAGAGTTAAACCTGTTCTGAGATGGGTCCAAGTTACCACATCCCAGGTGATGCCAGTGCTGGCCCATGGGTCGCACTTTACAGCAGGAAGCACACTACCTGGAGTGGCTGCCTCCCTTTGCTCCACTTAGGTTGATGCTGGCCTAGAAGCCATTTTTCCATCTCCTAGCTATTCCTTTCCTCACCACAGATCTCACATTAGCTGTAGTCTATATGTAGAAATACTTCCCCTCAAAATCCCCTCATTAGCTAGGTACCATCTGTAGATTTTACCTCTTCCTCCAACCTGTGATAGTTCCTCACTCAGTTGAAGCCAAAGTTACAGTTTTCCAAGAATCCAAGAGCCTTCTGTAATTGAGACGTGTGAATAACAATCTTGCTGAATTGCAAAACACATTTAATCATTCATGAGCTGGATAAACTCTGCTATGTTCAATTGATTTGCTGACTAACCCATAGCCTGACTTTCAACTATTTTTTTTTTTCTTCCAGAGGTAGACAGGATCTTCCCACCTCTTGCTGGCTGGCCTGGTGCTGTATAGCCTAGGTGGGCTTTGAACATGTGGCAGTCTCTCTACCTCAGCCTCTCGAGAACTAGATTATACCACACCACATCCAGATTTCAACCTGTCTGTCTACATTGTCTACTTAGTTTTAGGTGCTTAGAGGGCACACAAACAATCCTTTTCTTGTTGGCACAGCACCTAGAGCCAGGTGCTGGCTGTTTTCGCTGAGCCAGTGGTGTTTTTTTTTTTTTTTTTCCTCTCCCGAGCCAATGGTGTTTGTGCGTGTAAACATGTGTGTATGTTCATATGTGAGTACATTGTGTGTGTCAAAGCTTGAGGCTGCTGTTGGATGTCTCCCTCTCTGCCTTATTTTTTGTTTAAGGTTTATTTTATTTTTAACTGTGTGTGTGTGTGTGATGGTGGGTTTGTGCATATGATGCAGGTGCCATGGGCCAGAAAACATGGAATTCCTTGGAGCTAAAGTTACAGCTATTTGTGAGCCACCCACCATGGGTGATGGGAATTGAAGTCAGGTCCTCTGGAAGAGCAGTATGCACTCTTAACCATCCAGCCGTCTCTCTATCCCTTCCACTTTACTTGAAAGAGGGTCTGTCCTGAATTTGTAGCTTGTGATTGGACTGGTCTGGCTGGCCAGCAGACACAAGCCCCATGTATTCTCTGTCTGCCTCTCCGGCACCCGGATTATACACTGTGACCATGTTTCTTTATGTGTGGATCTGGACTCTCGGGGCTTGAACTTAGGGACCCACGCTTGTGCGGTAAGCACTATTGACTGAGCCATCTCCCCAGCTCTCAATTGTGTTTTAACTCCTGTAGGCCTTGCAACTCAGTGCATTCATATCGGAAGGAATCATGATGTTTTCATCAGAAAGCATGGGCATTTAAAGCTTTAGACTAACCATTCGTAAAGCTGAGGCCTTCAGCATGTGACATTTCTCTGTCTTTAAGCTTTTCTGGACCTTACTGTTCTGGCCAGTCATAGTTTGGGTGTTTTATCAATGTTTTCCCCCTCCCCCACCACATGGTGCCCAACCTAAGTTTAGCATCTGTACTATTTGGTAACACGGAGCTGGTTTGATACCTGCTCTGTAAGCCTTGTGAGCTAACTGTGTCTGTTAACTAATAGTGTAGAAGCTGAAAGAATGTAACTGACAGCAGTAAAAAAAATGACAATAAAATTCAGGTAGAATGACTCATTGCGAGCAGAAATATTAATCCTACACACTGAAAAATACAGTATCCACGTGATCCCCCCACCCTCAACCTTCAGTCAGTAGTGTTTGTCTTCTATTCCCACCCCAGGTCCTAGGAGAATTACCAATGGATGGCTCTCACATGTTGTGTGTATACTCCTACCTCCCCCCTCCCAGTATGTTACTCTTGGCTAGATAAAGCTGTCTTCAATTATATTAATTTCTCTCCTAATTTAATTTCCCACAAAATACATTGGTTTGGGAATTTATCACGTTACACATGCACGGCTTCCCTGTGGAAAGCTTGGGACTGCAAACTTGTCTTATAGATTATATCCCATGTTTGAAACGACTCTTTCAATTATTGTGGACGTATCCTTCAAGCGGTGTCCAAGTGCACCTTGGCCTGCAGTTCGAGCCTCTGCAGGAATGTGTAAAAGCTAAAACAGCACCCAGTCTCACAAAACTGAGATCAGGAGCTCTGGGGATGGGGGATACGAAAGTTTTGTTCTGGTATTTCTTGGATAGCCTTTAGTACCGCCAGAACCTGGCCATTTCCTCTGTGCCTGCTAATGTCACAAGTCTCCCGAGTGTGTGTGCCTAGATGCAGAATTCTTTCCTTTCTGAGAACCTTTTCCCAGGCAGCTGGGTTGCTGCTGGCCAGGGCTTTCTGGCCACGCCCATGTACTGGTCTCATTTTACTTTTCGGGTTCCGGCGGATGCCATCTGGCTAGAACCCTAGAGAGAAACTTTAAAGTTGAACTACAGTCACCCTTACCCTCTTACTCCCTTATGCCCTTACTCAGATCCTCCACTAGCTAACCCCTAAAGCCCAAGGCTTGTAGGAGACCAGCAAGAACAGGCAGAGGGAAATCGGGAAGCAAGCATGTCAGTGTCCCGTCGGTGTAGGTCCCCAGCCCACGATCGGCCAGTGTCCAGTGCCCAGTGCGGTCCTGGGTCCGACGCGAAGGCCGCGGTGCTGGGTTCGGTGGCGGCTGGCCTCGCGGTGCAGTTGGCACGGAGCAGGACCCTAGGGCAGAGGAGCAAGAACAGCTTCCAGCCGGCTTGGCAGAACGAGTCCTGGCGGGCGGCGGGAGCGTAGCGGCGGCCCCGGTTCGGCGCCTCCCGGCTCCGGGCTCCTCCTCCCGCCGGCCGCGGCCCCGGCTGCGTCGCTCCGCCACTCCCCGCCCCGTGCCGCCGCCCCGCCCTCGCCGCCGCCCGGCCTCGCTCGCCCAACCCCACTGCAAGCCGGCCCCAGGCCGCCTCGCCGCCACCCGGCCTCGCTGCGCGCCACCATGGACAGTCCCGTTTTCCCCTGGTAAAGATGGCGGTGCGCGATCGCTGCAACCTTTAGACTAATGACTGTCCGAAACATCGCCTCCATCTGTAATATGGTGAGTGGCCGCCGAGCCTCCGGGGGTCGCGCCCGCAGCGAGCCAGGCAAAGAAAGGGAACCCCGGGCTGGAGCTGCACGCCGCCACGGTTGTGGGGGCCGTGTGGCCAGAAGTTCCCGGCCCCGAGGCTGGGCCGGCTGACCGCAGTCCCCCGCCTCTGTCCCAGCCGGGGACCCTGAGCGGATCCCAGGGATCCCCAGGGCAGCCCCATGCCCCCGCCCTCGAGTTGCAGTGCGGGCGGTGGGTGGGGGTGGACGGTGTGTGGTGGCCGCACACCGATGTCCCGAGGGAGGACCGTGTGGGTATGAGCCCCGTGTGGGAGGAAGTAGAGCCTCCTGGTGCAGTAAATAAACCCTTACTGGACTCACCGACTGCCCTCTGCTCCTTTTGGAGTTCAGCCTTGATTGTATTTAAGATTCACTTTGCAACAGCAGTGTTCTTACCAGGAGAAACGGAATGGGCATAAAAGCTGTGACAAAAAATAAAAAATAAATAAAAAATCCAAGTGAAGAATCTGGTTAGGAGGCGAACTAGAACCTGGTAACGGAAAGCAAGGCAATTTGTTCCGGAGGCCTCAGTTTCCCCACCTGCGTGTAGGAGATTGTTAAGGCAGCAGTAGCTTTGCAGGCCCTGGGAGTGGGATGTCTGCGGGTGTGAGGAAGTCTGCAGGGGTCATCCTGCCCTGCCTCCTCTTCTTTTAGTTTGGGCACTGCTTGCCCATCTGATGGGGTGGGGGTGGAGGGTGTGTGTGTGTGTGTGTGGGGGGTTACCCAGGTCACTTTAATTTGGATGTCCCCCCATTACTTCTGGTTCTGTTTAGTGTCCTTGGGACTAGTTTCCAGCTTTTGGGTCCCCTGAGTGTACTCAGCTGGCACCCTACTTGTGAGAGCCTTAGGGAAGTCAGAAGGCATCACCTTCCATGTGGGACTTGAGTGTGTGTGCTCTGCCTGTACTCTCTGGATCCTCTCCCGCTCCACTCTGAGCCCCTTCAAACTGGAACACGGCTGTTTTGTTTTTTATTTTCCATTTTGGGGAACACCCTCAACCCCCACCAACAAGTTAGATAGTAATCCTAGCATCTAAAGGGAATCTGAGGAGGCCTGATTAAGTAGGCCTTAGGTAAGGTGATCTGGCTGCCCTTCCCCCAATCACACAGCTCTTTAATCTTCTGTCCCACATTCTGTTGCAAGATCAACACATGGCACAGAGCAGTAAGGAGCCATGTGTTAGCTCAGGTGGAGTTGAGACCTGCTGGGGCTGGCTCCAGCTCTCTGCGCTGGTCGCCAAGGCCAGCAGAGCAAATGCGGGAGCGCCCAGAGTGATAGCTGCCTGCTTGGTACAAGTCTCCTTAGATGATGGCTCCCGCTCCTTGCCATTTTCCCTTTCTGCTGGAAGACACAGGTTTCCTGCTTCTTCCTGTCCAGTGACATTAATGTGGCTGAATGCCCTGAGAAGACAATGCATTTCTTCTCAGTGTCTCTGCTGTAACCAAGGCTCCTGTGGGGAATTGGGAAACCACAGTAGCTTCCATGCTGTGCTTCCCGCCTGTGGGGGTGGCCGCAGGCCTACAGGCTCCCGAGGCTCAATGCCTACTTGTGGGACTGCGCTTGTCCAGTTTGCATTCAGTGACACCTCTCAGTATTGAAGCAGAGTGGAAACCCGAGAGCATGAGTGTCCCAAGAGGAAGTCTGCCTCTGGCTTGTTCTTGCCCTTGCTATATAGCTAGGACTTCTTGGCACACCTGGACAGAATGTCACAACCTGTTTTCAGTGAAACTCAGCCAGGGAGGCAAGCTTCTGGGAGGACATGAAAGGAATGAGCCAACATTGTGTCAATAGAATAAACACTCCTGGTGACCGAGTTAAAGCTCACCACCCTTCCCCTCTTCCCATAATGAAGTATTTCTACTATGTTTTTGTTTAGACACTGTCTTGGGCAAGTGGTGAAATGTTTGCATTCTAATGTGAGACTCTAGGTCCAGCCCTGCTTATGTATTTATTTGTCTCCTCAAGGAAGGGGCTCCATTAGCACAGGTAGACCTCCAGCATGAGATTGCCTTAAGCACTAGATGACAGAGGGACGTGTTCTCCTTCATCTAGCTTTCAAGTCCCACTTTGAAGATGGCAGCCTTGTGTCCTTGAGCACGTTCCGTCTTCGCCTCAGCTTTTATTTGTAAAAATGGGCTGATAATGGTTTCATTCCAGGAGGGAGTTCCTGGGGCTCTGGGCCCAGTACATAATAAGTTCTCAGTGAGTGGCAGCCCCTGCGGTCAGTACCTTCTTTCTCATTATGATGTTACCTCCAGTCCTTTTTGGGGCCATGAGAATTACATCTTCTTCTCCTACTTGGGCATAAACAACCCATTGGGTCACTTATGCAAAGCTGAATGGCTCCGTAGAGAAGCTGGGGCGGAACTGGAAACCCCGCCCTTATAAAAGCTGCTCAGGTCACTTCTGCCCCTCCCGTTGGCATTTCCCAGAGGAGGAGGCTGGTGCTGAGGAGACTGCTGTCTCTTCTCTGCACAGCCAGATAGAGATAAAAGCACACTTGACCATGAACTGTTTCCAGGTAGGTGTCTTCCGAGAGTCTCTCTTCCGAGTCGAGTCTCTGGGTTATTGGTTTCTTTCTGGGGCTCTGACTTGAGCTTTAGCACTTTCTCCTTTTGCTTCCAGCTGGTTTGAGGAGTGGCAGAGCAAGCAGGGATTGTTTGTTTGTTTGTTGTTGATATTTATTTATTTGGTACTGGCTGGCTCAAAACTGGCCTCGCACAGGCTAGGCAAGTGCTCTACCACAGAGCAATCTACCCAGGCTGTAGATATTTGGTATATTTAAAACATTTTCTGATGTGTTTTCTGAAAGAGTGTTTAAAGATATTATCTTCTTGGGGAAGATAGACCAAGATAGACAGATAGACCAAGATCTAGCTAGCTCTGAAAGGCCATCTCCTTTCATCTATTGAAGGAGCTCCCAGGAGAATTTAAATAGGCCTGGAAGCAAGTCCTTCCTTCAATAAGTTCTTCACACCCCCTTCCTTCCTCCCCCCCATCACCCTCCCTTCAGATACTTGTCCTTTGAAAGTTCAGACCTGGTTCTCATTTACTTCTGGTGAATGCCCTTCCTTAGCGATGCCTGATCAGGTCTCTTGGGGCGAGTCAGTCTGACCACATGGCCGTGTGTGGTAGGAGATACAGTAGAGCTTGTTTGGCTGGTGTGTTGTAATTTTTGAAAATGCTTCAGCTGCCACCAGGCACAAGATGATGTCCCCTGCTGATAATCCTCTGCTGTTTAGAGCAATGTAGTCCACTCTCGTGTGTTTCGTGGTCCTACCAATGGAAGGTATCATGTGTGGTTATGTACTGTTTTGTTTCCTGTTTGAATTGAGGGATTTTCTAAAAAAAAGAAAAAAAGAAAAAAAGGAAGCAAGTGTGACTTGTACTGGTGTCAACTGGCCTAAGTCATCACTTCTTCATTTCATTTAATAGTGCGGTTAAGATGTATTTTTCCGGAATGCTTGTATCAAGTAGTAGGTTTTAGGGGGTGTTGAGCATGTAGTTTAGGGGTGGAGTGCTTTGCCTAGCCTGTATGAGGCTTGGATTTTGTCTCCAGCTGTGTGTGTGTGTGTGTGTGTGTGTGGTGTGATGTTGTACTAATGAATGACATCTGTGAAGGACACAGCGTTAGTTAGCACTGGCACATACTGTTTGCAGGTGCTTGATACATGAAGATATCAAGGAGGGGCTCAATTCGTCCTTAGCTTGTGGCCTGATACTGCAAAAGATGAAACAACTCCAATACTGTGTGATGTAGTCACACAGATGGGTGTGAACAGGGTCTTAGAAGTGGAAAGTGGTCACACTGATGAGCCCTCCAGGACACGTCTGTAAGAGTCGCACACTTTCCAGGTGGGCTTCTCACTTTCAGGAGCACGTGATCATAGTCCACACCAGTCGGAACTGAAGCTGGAGGACTGGGTGTCATTCTGGTATAGTGTTAACCTGTACATAGCCAGTATGGTGTGGGTAGCCTTTGGTAAGTTATACATCCGAGCCCTGAATTTTTCTCATCCTGTAAAACTGCAATATAGTTTTGGTCCTGAGATGTTTCTTAGTGAATAGTGTTTCTTAAAGTCTTTCCTCTCTTAACTGGCTTAGTTACTTTAAGTTCCTAACTACAGGTTTCAAACCTTGTTGAACTTATCAGATATTGGTGGTTTAATATGAATCACCTCAAGGATGTTTTCCGAGGCCCATTTGTGTGCCAGATTTGAGTCCTTTTTCTGTGGATGAAGTTGCCTTCAAATGAAGAAAAACTCAAACCAGTAAATGTTGATGGCAGACAGAAACAAACCTCTTCCTGATCTGAACTCTGGTCTCCCCATGAAGCTGGTCCATCTCTTACTTGTATAGTGTCCACCTGCTTGTGTGTCTGTGCACTGTGTGTGTGTCTGATGCTCACAAGAGGGTGCTGGATCCTGGAACCAGAGGTACATTGCAGATGTAAGCTACTCTGGGTGCTGGGAACTAAACCCAGGTCCTCTCTAAGAGCAGCTACTGAGCAGTCTTCTCAGTCCCCAAACTGAAGATTTTTATAAGGATCACTTAATCTTAATAAATCAACGTACCTAAGGCAAGTGGTTTGAGAATGGTCAGAACTTTATTTTAATAATAAAAAAAACAGCCAGTCTCTCAGTGTGCCTGAAGAGATAACTTATTTCCATGACTCATGCATTCTATTTGCAAAGATAACTGGCCCCTGGATGTGGAGTTTACTGTATCAGTGAGAAAAGGTTACAGTTATGAATGAGGGTCCGTTCTGATAGTTGTTAGGTGTTTAATAAATGCAACCTGAGGTGAAGTAGGTTAATGTTTAAAGAGGAAAAAAAAAAAAAAACTGCTCTCCTGACCTTTTAGGTCTAATATGTTGTAGTTTATTTTAGGTCAGAACCTGACAATTAAGTCTGCAGAATTTTCTCTTTTCCTTGACTCCTGGGGGAAGACAAATTTGAACACCAATATTTGGCTAGAATTGAGGACTGTGAGACCTTTTCTGAGCAGGAAGCCTGGTGTTCTACTTAACCAAACATGGGTCCTGCTTATTCATCTTCGCTAGTGAGGGATCCTCATGTGTTTGGGTTAAAGCTGAAAGTCATGTTGAACTACTGTTGCCTTTGTACTTAAGAAAACTTTCTCTGGTTACATGTGGGTCTCCTGCCACCAGTATCTGAGCCTGGTCTTTGCAGTTGGTTGAGGTATTCTGATGTCATTAAGCTTGAAGGCATCATAGAAACATACCTCTTCCTGATCTGAACTCTGGTCTCCCATGAAGCTGGTCCAAAGCAAGCTGACTGGAGGAGCCTTGACCGGTGGTATCTTTTAATCTGGCTAATTTGTATCGTCTAAATACTTTCTTGCAAGTTGTTAACAGTTAACAGCCCTTGGTTGTGATATCAGTGCTTGCCTAGGGGTTTGAAAGACCTTGATACTTGATAGTCTTTGGAGAGAGAGTGCTCCCAAATGAACCAGCACAAACTTATCATTTGCCCTGTGTGGTGCTGTAGGCAGTCTGCATTGTTGTTGTTCTGGGATCATGGGTTAATGAATGGACTCTGTATATTCCATATTCACCATGGTGGTAAGTGTGATTATTTGCTATGGATCCTTATACAGATCATGGGCAGGGAACCTGTTGGTTCCTAATTCTTGCCCTGCTATTTATTGGTCCAGCTCCTCCCACCCCCAATCTCCCCCCCCCCCCCTTTCAGAATTCACAGAGTAAATAAACTCAGTCCTGGGATTCCTTCTTAGGGTGGAGGTGAATTTTAGACATCCAGAAAGGTATGTGAAATAATACAGCAAGCAGCCAGCACTCCCCACCCAGGGAAGAAATGAACTGTGCCAAACACAGTTAAAACCTCCCATGAACACCCCAGCTCAGCACTCCTCTCCCCAGACAGTGGCCATTAGTCCAGATTTGGCATTTATCATGTGTTTCATACTTTTACCAGATTTGTGTACACTGACAAACCAGATACAGTATTGATTTGTGTTTTTAAACAAACTCGGCAAATCCGAGCTTATACCAATTCTCTAATATTAATGAAATAATCGTGAGATTTATTCATCAAGATACTCCTAATTCTAGTTTATTCTGTTGTATAATATTCCTTCAAATGAATATGCAACCATATATTCATTTATCAATAATCACGGGGCTTACTCTTTTGATCAGTGTATTTCAAAGTATCAAACAGTTTTGAACTTGTCTTTCTGTGTTTGTGGTCTCTCTGTGGTAAATAATCCAGAAGGGATTTCTGGGTCAAAGGAAATGGGAATCTTCTGCTGTAATATATTGCCAGGATGCTCTCTAAAGCAGTTGTACCGATTTGTGTTCTAGCCAGCATGGTTGGGGGAGGGGGCCTAGTGGTTCCACATGCTTGCTGGCACTTGATATTGTTAGATGTGGCATTTTGCCAATCTGATGGGTGTGAAATTGCATCTCTGTGGTTTAAACTTGCACTTTATTCTTCACTAGCGAGGCCAAACATCTCAAGTGTATATCTTGATACAATGTTTCTAATTCATGATCAGAAGTTGGCTTCGTCTGAACACAGGGCATGGGATGGCCCAGAGGAAAATCAGCGAGACCAAAGCAAAAGTCAGGGAAAGTGGGAAGACATGAAAATGTTCTCAGGGGTGGGGCACTGGCAGCGTGGAGGTGGCGGACACCAGTCCTGAGTGTAGCAAGTTCGTTCTGGATCTGTTCTGTGCCGGCTGGGCTCATTTCAAGCTCCATTTGGGTGCAAGTCCAGACTTTGTTTGAATGAAATTGGCCTTGGTGAAAATCATGGCAGGCCTCTTCTGGCACGCACAGCTGCGGGGCCGGACTTGAGGAGTTTTCCTGTTGACCCAGTTGCTGTCTGAAGATCTTTTAGAAACTGGTCTTATTCTAAAAGCACATTTCTTTGTCCTTTGGGTTAGGTTTTGTGTGCTGGAAGTCAGTGCTGGCTTGAGTGTCCTGGTGCAAGCCAGTGTCATGTTCACTATCAGAAGACATTCCTTTCGCCCCAATTCCAGAGCTCTGTGAATGTCACCTCACTGAGCACAATAGGTGCTAAAATGCCTTATAATTCAGTGGCTCTTTGTGTACCAAAGAATGGAGGCACCTGTGTGTTCTTATAAAGAGTCCAAATTCAGGAGAGATTTTGAGTAAGCAGATCTCAGGTGGAGCCCTGGAACCTGCGTTTTAAAATACCTAATCCTTGCTTCCACTCCCCACACACTCCTGAGGACCAGGATTTGAGAAATACCGGCTTCCTGGTGATAGCCCCAAGCTCTTAAAAATATTGTTTAGAGGAATTACCTGCCATGTGAGAGGTTTTTAAAAATCAATGTAAAATTATTTAAGGCAGTGATTTAACTTCAAAAGCCAGAGAATGTTGCCACTCTCCAGTTGTATTTCTTGACATCAAACAGTTAGTGGTTTTTTTTTTTTTTAAATTTTTCTTCTCTCACAGAGGTTTCTTGAGTACTGATTGTGCATCACTTGTGACGCCTTTAAAAGAAACTTTTAAAAAATGAAATCATAAAAACATCAACAAAAATAAGAAATGTAACATATGTCATCTACCTAGGTATCTATTTTCTCCGAGTTAATAGATATCAAAACAATGTAGCCAGATTTAGTTAAGTTGTTTCTTCAGACCTAATGCTTAGAAACCAGCTCTCAACACCTTTTCTCTCTGTTTCACCTCTCCTCCTAGAACAAGCCATTTCTGGAGCTGATGTGGCATTTACCATGCATGCCCTTTCATTGTGATTCTCTAAGCCGTCATCTGATGTTTGTGTGCAAATCCATCCGGCCTTGTGCAACTCTCTGACTTTGCTCAATAATTATGGCTGCGATTAATTCACTCAGAAATCCAGTTTACTCATCCATTGCTTTGTGACAGTGCTCTTCAACTTGGCAATGGGCCATATTGGTTCTCTTCTACAAGGGCAGGTTCAATAGCTTCTAAACTACTGTGTGCTGAAAATAAGGATGCGGTGGATGTCCCTGCCGTCTTCGTATCTAGGTCTTCATTTCTTTGTCCTAGAGTCTTGTAGTAGATTTTCCGCTCTTAGGATGTGCAATCTGTAGCTTTACAAGGGGCTATGTTTTGGATACAGGTCTGGTGTGTCTCTTGAGGGTTTGCGTGTTGGAGGCTTGGTTCCCCAGTAGGATGGTGGGACCTTTAAGAGGTGGAGCCTAGAGGGAGACGTTAGGTGGTCATGACATGCCCTAGGAAGGGGCTGATGTTGTATTTCTCAGATTCTGCTGAACAATTACATGAGTTGTCATAAGAGGGGTCTCGATGGAGCAAGCCTAGCCCTTCTGTGGACTCTGTCGCATGCTGCCTCACAGCTTGATCACTCCTGGCCACATGTGCTCCTGTCATCGTGAGCCATGCACATGAGAGGCTGTCTCCAGAGCCTCTGCCATATGCTGTTGTGACTTTCAGCCTCTTACACTGTTAGCTTGGGGCCAGAGAGCTTGCTCAGCAGGTGAAGGCGTTTTGCTGCCAGGCGTGATGATTTGAGGTGGATCCCTGGGACCCACATGGTGAAGAGAGGAAAACCAATCCCCACAAACTGCCCTCTGATTCCATGAGCCCCTATAGCACTTGGGCTCCCATACATTTGCATGTTTGTGCATGTGCATACCCACAAAATGTGTACTATAATATATAAAAATATATTATACAATTATTACATATCTACAATATAATTTTAAAAGTATAAACTAAATAAATCTTCTTTCCTGCCCACCTTTCATCCATTCTTTCATTCTGTGTTTTTATTCTTCAAGGCAGGGTTTCTCTTTGTAGTCTTGGCTGTTCTGGAACTTGCTTTGCAGACCTGGATGGTCTTGAACCTAGAGACCTGCCTGCCCCTCCTCCCTCCCCCAAGTGCTGGGATTAAAGGTGTGCACCACTATGCTTGGCTCTCTTTTCTTTGTGAGACTTGGTCTTTGGGGCAATTTATTATAATAGTGGGAAAATGGAGTTGATACATGAAGTATTGTAAAAGTATTCTGCAAAGTGGTTCTGTCAGGAGGAATTTGATACTCAGCTGCTAAAGGGCCTTACACTTAGAGTTTCTGACTGTATAAAGTGTATACAGTCTAGATTGGTTGTGTGCTGTGTGTGTGTGTGTGTGTGTGTGTAGTGTTTTAAGTATCACAGTTAATTTTGATGAGCTACTGAGGTTGTTAAACCACCATATTTTACAAAGCGAAATGTTATTTTTTTAAGGGACTGTGTGCATATGTGGAGAACACCTTTCTTTATTCCCTCTTGAGGTAGGAACCCAGGATTGGACTCCTAACACTAGGCTTGTGTAGCAAGCACTTTACCCATGGGGCCTCTCAATAGCCTTAAACCATGTGTTTGATAGCCCTCCAGGGCAGGAGCTAGGCTTATCTTTTTATAATTTCCCACCTATCAGCATGGTGTGTAGCACGTTTAGGTGATAGATGATCAATAAATAATTCTTGACGAATAAGTAAGGATATCTAGCTTGGTAGAATGGAAAAATTACTTTGTAGCCAGGTATAGTGGGACACACTTGTAATCCCAGCGCTTAGGAGGTGGAGAATAGAGGACTGGGGGTTCAGAGTTCAAAGCCAGCTTACCTTAAAAGCAAAAAGCAAAACACAAACTTTTGTAAAAAATATCAGTGTCCCTCTGAGTATATAATGCCAAGAGCTTGTGAGAATGTTAATTCTGTCTGAAAGGCAGGGCTGGAATGCGATTTTGTAGTGCGACTCCCTTTCTGGGGAAGCAGGTACTTCTGGTGGGAGCACAGTTGGAGTGACAAGATCTTAGGAGGGAACAGGATGACTTTCCACTGGGTAGTTGTGGAGATGGGCCTGATATTGAAATATCCTGCTTGGTAAATCTCAGAGCCCGTCACAGCCAAGTGCCCTCCCCGCTTTCTTGGGCATCAAAGAACTCCCCTGCGGAAGCACTTGGCAAGCTGCGCCGGCCTTGTGCATGTTGCTTTTTTATAATTCTCTCCTTCTGGTAGTGAGTTAGTGTTTGCTGAAAGCACACACCTCTTTTTTGTTGTTGTTTGTTTGCTTGTTGGGGTTTTTTTTGGGGGTAGGGTGGGGAAATGGGTTTCAAGATAGGTTTTCTTTGTCTAGCCCTTGCTGTTCTGAAACTCACTTTGTAGGGAAGGCTGGCCTTGAACTCTGAGATCCTCCTGTGTCTGCCTCTCGAGTGCTGGGGTTAAAACACCACCACACCCAGCTCAGCACAAAGCTCTTAATTTCTCAAGGCCCAAGAAACCTCTGCTTTCCTTTTGACTTGCCACTTGTGGTTCGTGGGGCACTTCACCTGGCTTTGGGAGTAGTGACACTGGGGGTACAGAAGCCAAATCTACTCCTTGTTGAAATTCTGAGGGTGCAGCATCCACCACGCCTGTAAGACACTATCTAGCAGCAGGTGTCCTGGTCAATGACAATGCCAGGTGGCGTGCTCCTGTAGATAGTGGGAGTTTCATGAGAGGCTTCACCCATAGAGAAAGAGCTACAAGCAGTCAATGGCTGCTGAGAGAGGAAGGGTTAGTCTTGGCTCCCTGAAAGATTATCTGATCCTAGCTGTCAGCCCTAAGGCACATGTACATAAGAGTAACATTAAATGGACTGAGCAGGTTGTGTGTGTGTGTATATGTGTCTGTATATATATGCAACAATAATTATAGAATAAGAGGTCATGAACTCGAGAGTGAGCAGAGGGGATATGGGAGGAGCTGGAGGGAAGGGGGAGGGTAGAAATTACTTAAGTACAGCACTCACGTATGAAATTCTAAAATCAATCAGTCAATCAATCAATCAATCCCTTGCTGTCATTCTAACTGTGGGTGCCCCAGAGATGAAGGGGGCCCTGTCTGGCTGCTTCTGTTGCTAGAGAGAAGCTCACAGCTCTCTCCTAATCAACCTTGTACTGTAACAGGAGACTGTGTCATTTAAGTGAAAGCGACGCTGAAGGTGGCTATAAGGCAGTGGTCACTCCACTATTCATGGAGATGCCCAGAGAGTGAGTACCAGTTAAATGCCTTGAGCTATGCATCCCAGATCCTAGGATCCAGTCTCTTTCTAGTTTAGCAATGTCAGGCACGTCTCCTTGATCCATCTGGGACTACACAGAAAGCATCTTTGCTGCAGGAATAGTGATACAAAGGCAAGCTTGGTGGAACCTGGTATTGGCTTTAGTCAGGGAAGGCAACAGGCAGAGGGGCCGTGGCTTTAGGCTATAATGTCCTTGGGATGCCCAGGCTGATTGCATGTGGCCATGCTTTGGAACCATCAGTTAGTATGCACTGTGCGTTCATCTCCTGATAGTGACAGTGTATGATCCACCGAAGGATATTTAGTTATCTGATGAGTGCATGCCATCTATTTTGAGTTATTTGGTGTGCGCAGGTAGGTGTTACTAACTGGGGGGGAATTCATACAGTACCAACTACAGTTCCTTTAAGTTTTTAAATCAAGCCTTTGAGTAAGTGACTTACGTCCATGTGGCAAAAATTTCAAAGTGTGTAAAAGAAAAGTGTTCAAAAATACAAGTGCCCTCCAATTCCTGCCCTTGATGGCTGTCAATATTTATAGCTATTGTGTTCTCATGAGGCATCTTATGTAGACACAGTCAAGTATGTGTTTACTCTTAGTTTTAATCTTTATTTTATTTATTAAAATGTTTTATTTTGGATTCATCTATCTTATTTTACTTTATGTATGTGAATGTTCTGTGGGTATATAATACATATGTGCACCATATGTATGCCCGGCACCTCTGGAGGTCAGAAAAGGGCATCACCCTGGAATTGGAGGGTAGGGTGGTTTGGAACTGAACCCAGGTCTTCTGCAAGAACAACAGGCAGTGTTGTTAACTTCTAAGCTATCTCCTTCAGTCTCTTCCTTCTAGTTTTTAAAAACACAGTCTATCTAGTACACATGGTTGTCCTATCTGCCTCTTGCTTTTGTGCCCTGTAACTCTGTAAAGAGCACCTTCATCCACCAGGTCTCCACCAGCTAGCACTTTTATCCTCCTCCTCTTCTTCCTCCTCTTCCTCCATCTGCTCCTCCTTTTCCTCCTCTTCCTCCTCTCTTCTTCCTCCAGTTTTTTGGAGGCAGAGTTTCTCTGTATAGTCCTGGCTGTCCTGGAATGTGCTATGTAGACCAGGCTAACCTCGAACTCAGAAATCTCACTTTTGCCTCCTGAGTGCTGGGATCAAAGGTGTGTGCCGTCATGCCCAGCGGCTAGCATTTTTTTGTTTTTTTTTTCCAACAAAACTATAAGGACAACTTGTTCATATATCCTGTTGTCAGTGGAGGAACTGTGGACTGACTTCTTAGAAATGGTTTTGCAATGGTAGCCATGAGAGATTTTGCCAAACTACCTTCCGCTAGCCACATGTGCAGCTGGTATTGCCAACAGCGTGCCTTAGCAGGTGTCACACAGAACCCTCTTAGCTCGGCCGGCTGGGGACAAATGGCGTCTTGGCTTTTTTTCTAGCTTGCATCTCTTTTTCCTAGAAGTGTGCCGAGGAACTGTTCAGACATGTAAGACAACTCAATCACATTTCAGTGGTTTGCTTTGGGCAATTATTTTCAAAGTCTGAGGGAAAATATGTGCTCTATTTTTATTTTTATTCTGTCTCAGACTCATATCTTTTAGTAAAATACAATAAAAAAAAAAAGGATCACTAGCAAAATGAAATAAAAACCCAAAGATACGTAGAACAGAAGCCTCAATTTTTTTTATGACTCAGCCTGACAGATTACAAAATTGCTCTGGCCACTTGTTGTAGATATGTGTCTGCACTTCCCAAGCTGGGCTGGGACGGGTGCTAATGCTTTCAAGTAACATTAAAGGACCGCGCACTCATCCTTACCTTCCTTCTCCCACCACCACGCTCCTTGGCATGAGGGGAAGACAATGCAGACGTTTAGATTTCTGCGTTTACAATCTAGACATTGCTGATTCTTTACGTTATATTAAATATCTCTAATGGCGCCACACTGCTCTGGAAAGATCTGGTTCCTAGAGGTGGCAGGGCAGATAATACTCTGGCATGGTGACTCTCTTCTCCTTTTCCTGGGAGGAAGGTCGCCTGGCTCATTGTGCACAGAGATTGGGATGGCAGGCTGGGGCAGCAGGAACCTGAAATGATGCAGGAAAACTGTGCCGAGCCGTCTAGTCCTTGCCAGGACCCCTCCCCTAACACCGCGTCTTTGGAAAGTAATGAGCAGAGAACAGATGGGCGAAGTCGGAGCCGTGGAACATCATCCCCGCGGAGGGATCTCAGGGCCGTGGATTATGAGTGAAGTTCTTGTTTCTGGTTCCCTGTAGTCAGTGGCTGGTGTTGGTTTTGTCCTTCTTCATAGAAAACAGACATGGACGTGGCCGTTTCTCCTATGCTCTTGAATTGAAGTTAACGTCTGTGTGAGGATGTCGTAGAGCCCCTAGCAGGTGTCCTTCATGGGACAAGTCTGTGCCCCTGTGTAGTCAGATGTCCTGGGAATGGATGCTGGGCTTCATGGAACCGCCCTTACAAGAGATCATGCCAGGTTTCTAAGTAACATCACCCTTTCCAGAGTCACATAAGTGACTGGAACTTATGCTGTCATGCATCTGTCATGCTGTGCCTTCTTGTGCACTGCTGACTTCCTGCCGAAGGCCAGAGAAGTGCCAAGAAATGGTTCTCCGATCTGGAGCTGGGGTTGTAGAGTTTGGCCACCAGAGTTCTGCTGCAGCTTAGACCTCATCTTAAGTTACTTCAGGCTCTTCAGCTTCATCACGTACAGCCCTCCTTCGCCTGTGAGGTGGGGGCGGGGCATGCCCATTGGTGAATTATTGGCAGGGAGATTTAGTTTTATTGTTGTTTAGGGGCTCAGAAGCTCTGTGGTGATGTTTGCTAGTTCATAGCCAGGATGGCCGTTCATAACACTCAGGGATATGGCCAGTCAGCAGCCAGAAAACACTCCTGGCTGTTTGCCCGCTCCCTCCACTCACAGCTAAGGAATTACTAAAAATGTGAATGAAACATTCTCTGGCCTGACTTGTAGTCAGCAGCTGATTCTGGAGACAGATGTTTGGGTCCCTGGCTCTGCCCTTAATGGCTCAGTAAGCTTGGTAGCTTTCCTTCAACATTTCCTTGTGCAGGATGGAAGGACTCTGCCTTGGGTTTGTGGGTGAGACTGCATGAGCATACAGATGTGCAGTTCTTGGAGCACCGAGTCCACACCATTCCCCATCCTTCCGCATTTCCCCAAGTTTGTTCAGTGAGCAGATGTGTCAAGTTCTTTCTATGGAAAGCACTGCTAGTGGGTGGCATACAAATCATCGTAATCACTTCCTGAGGAGACTCTGAATCTTGTGTAGAGCTGGTGGGCTTTCTCTAGAGGGCTAGATAGTAAAAAGTTTAGATTTTGCGAGTTATATCTCTGCAATAAGTCCATGATCTAATTATTCTCTTGGAACATAATTGCCACGAATACCGGACCGGCTACAGCAGTATTCCAGTTAAAGTTTATGAAAACACCTGGAAGCACAGAGTAGGTCTGTGAGCTATAATTTGCACACATTCATCTAGTAGGACAACATGTCAACTAAGTTACTCTGTTACAAATCGGGATAAGTGCCAAAAGGAAACAGACAGGAAAGGTGTGTGTCTTGGTTAGGATTTTACTCCTATGAACAGACACCATGACCAAGGCAACTCTTATAAAGGACAACATTTAATTGGGTCTGGCTTACAGATTCAGAGGTTCAGTCCATTATCATCAAGACAGGAACATAGCAGCATCCAGGCAGGCATGATGTAGGAGGAGCTGAGAGTTCTACATCTTGTTCTGAAGGCAAACAGAAGACAGACTTTCAGGCAGCTAGGATGAGGGTCTTAAAACAACACACCCATTCCAACAAGGCCACACCTACTCCAAGGCCACACCTCCAAATAGTGCCACTCCCAGGGCCAAGCATATTCAAACCATGACAGTCAGAAAGGTCAAAGAATAAGCCACATTGAAGCCACAGGGCAAGACAGGGACAGCTGGACAGGGAGAGAATGCCAGACAGGATGCAATTCTGAGGGATGGGATCATGGCCTAGACAGTTCCCTGCTAGGGTCTCTCAGCCCAATCTGCTTTTGCATGTTTTTGTTTTTGTTTTTTTTTTTTTTTTTCACCTAAGAGCCAATGTGTTTCTTTTTTCTTTTTTTTTTTTTACTTAAAAAAAAAAACTTTATTAAGAATTTTTTTTCCTTCACAAAGCAAATAATATTGAAATAGTGAAATCAAGTGTAAACCCAACAAAAATATATAAATTATAGTCCAGTATCCTCATGAGTATACATACAAAAATTCTCAATGAAGTAGTTGCAAACTGAATACAAGAGATATAAAAAAATAATATTCCATGAATAACTGAATAACTGTTTTTTTTTTTTTTTTTAGAAGACCATACTCCATATACAGGCTGCATGTTTTGGGATAGCCCCCACTCCAGATGTTTGAGACCTACATGAAAACCAAGCTGCACATTTACAACATATGTGCAGGGAGCCTAGGTTCAGCCCATGGAGGTAGATCTGTGTAGACTAGGTATGTTCCACGGTTGGTGATTCAGTCTCTGAGAGCTCCAAGGGTTCAGGTTCGTTTACTCTGTTGATCTTCCTTTGCAGTTCCTATCTCCTTAGGGCCCGCAATCCTTCCACCTATTCTTCTTTAAGAGTCCTCAAGCTCCATCCACTGTTTGGCTCTGGATGTCTGTATCTGTCTGAGTCAGCTGCTGTTAAGCCTCTCAAGGACAGCTTGCCCCTGTCTGTTCTCAGGCTGGAGGTTTAGATTCTGGGAGCTCTGGTTGAATCTTTTGATACTCATTCTAAAAAGGACAAAGCACCCTCACTTGGTCTTCCTCCTTCTTCTTGAGTTTCATGAGGTTTATGTGTTGCATCTTAGGTATTGTGTGTTTTGGGGCTAATATCCGCTTATCAGTGAGTGCATACCATGTGTGTTCTTTGTGATGCTTTTGCATGTTTTAAAGGCATGGGGATGCACTTCATACACTTTTGCTCTCTCTAACCCAACTCCAGTTTTTTCCCCCTTCTTCACTCTATATCCCCATCACAGAGAGATGAACTAACTGTATGTGACAGACTAAGACACTTTTGTCTTCATACCCCTGGTCATTACACCTCTTCTTCCCTGTTTCCCTTGCTTTGTTATCTAGTTTGTAGTATCTAGGCAGAATTTAGAAGTCGGAAGGGTCAGATTGCACCTTGTTTTATTATTTAGTGTAGCTGATCCCTCTCATTTTGCCTTTTAAAATTAGCATAATTTTATTACTTGGGTAAAGGCTTGGACACATGATGAAAGCGTTCCTTACATGTCCTGTTTCTGTCAGCTCAGATTCATTTCCTTCAAGCAAGTTGTATGTCCTATAAAGGTTTCTTTATTTCGTTTTACTCGTGTGTATGGTTATGTGCCTGGCTTCCAAGGAAGCCAGAACAGGGAGTTGGATCCCCTGGATTGATGTCACAAAAAGTTGTGAGCCTCCCTGGGATTCTGGGAAATTCAGCCCTGGGCACTCTTGAAAGAGCAGCCAGGGCTCTCAGCCACTAAGGCCGCCGCCTAGCTCCTGACGAACGTATTTGTATAAGTGGACTGGGATGTTTTCTATCTCAGAGGATGCCTCTGACATAGGGGTGCTCTGCATCACACCAAAGTCTACCCTAGTGGATGAATCTGATTCAGTGACAGGTCTGGTCTCAAAAAATATGGTGGCTGAGCTCTAGACACCCAGCATCATCCTCGTACTTCCATGCGCGCACACACCACACACACACACACACACACACACACACACGGAAGAATAGTTTTGTAAGGATTACACTGAGACACAGAAAGTCCTCAGAGCGAAGCAGTATCACATGGTTACTATTCCTTTCCACTTATATGCATGTCTTGATTACACCTAAGCCACCAGGTTCCTTATTCCTTCGACCTTAATGGGGGCTCTCCGGATCTTCTAAAAACTTGGGCTAATCCTGTCTACTGGTCTGTGGGATGACCTTCATCACTGGGTTCGGGCTACAGTCTTTTGAATGTTTCATTGTTCTACACATAATTTGGTAGAGTAGCCTTTTAACAAAAGCTAGAGTTCTACCAGCAACATCCACCATGCCTGTCACTGTTTTAATTCACTCTCTACAACCTCCTTCTTTTTATTATTAATATAATCTTGGCCTCTCCTGTCGTCCCCTTTCTATTTCCGTCACACAATTGAAAGAGAGGTGACATGTCCTGAGATACAGGAGCTGCCTTGGGAGATCCAGGGCCTGGGGGCATGGTTTGCTCTGGCACTGGTCTTTACACCTGTGGTGTGGTCTAGCTCATTTGCAAGGATGCCCCCTGGCCTCCCTGGCTTTGGTTTTGGCTCACACATTGCAGCAGTATTTTCAGCGCTTCTTACAGACCTTGACCTTATCATGATGTTGTGTTCTAATTATTTCTTTCTCTCTGGCAACCTCCCTCCCCGGAGGAATTCTAACTTATTTTCCTTATAAATTGCTTTTAAAAATGGTTTTTAAAAAGACATTTCTTTCTGTGCCATCCTATGCACTTGTGATTCATCTTTCAAGAGTTGTTTGGTGTGTGTGTTGGAAGCCCCTCGGTAGTCTCAGGAGGTGCTTTGAAAAGCTAACATTACAGTCTTGTTGGAACTGGTCCCAGCTCAGATTCTATTTTTAATAAGATTCTTTGTATTGTTTTTCAAAAGGTTCCCACTTTCTCTCACTGACTGAAGTAAGAATTTTGTTTCTTAGCTTCCGGATCCTGTGATTTTTCCCACAGGATCGGTTCTTTGTTCAGCCTCTGGTCATACAGCATTTATATTTTCAGAACCTCTGATTGCCTTTTGTGCCATTGTGCTGGAGCTTGCAACAGGAGGCTAGACTTTGTGTAGATAATGCGCTTCACGATTGATACAGTACTGATAACCTTCACTGTTTGCGTCACCTCTCTGTTGTCCTGTGGAATAGGCAGGCCGGACATTGGCACTAGGACCTCTGAGCTCCAAAGACAGTTGAAAGGACAGAGCTCCAAGACAAACACTGGTAAGAAAAGGCAGGCAACAGTGACAGAGGTGGCCTCGGCTCACTAGTATAGAGGATTAGCTTACTAAACTTTTATTAAACATGTTAAATATATGTTCCAAAATAATACATCTTTATAGTAAAAAGTCTGGAGTTAAGAGGATAAAAAGAAAATCTCTTGGAGCTGGAGAGGTGGCTCAGGGGCTAAGAGTACTTGTTGCTTTTGCAGAGGACCCAGGTACAGCTTTCAGCAGCCATATGGTGATTTACAGCCATCTGTAACTTCAATTCTAGGGATCTGATGTCCTCTTCTGATCCTTGTGGTCACCAGGCACCCAAGCAGTGCACATACATACATGCAGGTAAAACACACATATGCATAAGATAAATAAATCTTTAAAAAAAGAAAAGAAAAGCCCTCGGTGATCATCTCATCCCTCATTCCTACCCTAGGGCAATATCGCTGATATTTTCTTGACTGTTAGTCCGATACAGCAGTATGCATCCATCACCCCAGCTGCTCTGGAGGCTGAGGCAGGAGGATGACTTGAGTCCAGGAGTTGAGCTTCACTTGGGACAACACAGGTAGAGCCTGTCTCAAAAACAAAAACAAAAACAAGCAGATGAAAACCTTACAAACAAAATTAAAACAAACCCTCAAGCCAAAAGCAAGGAATTTCTCAAGAGTTCTGGCAATTTTCACTAAAATGCAGGTGCTAAATACAATGGCTTGATGGGCTTCAGTCACCTTGTTCCTCAGAAACAGAAGAGTGTGCAGCACATAGAAGGCACAAACAGGGACACTTGTCTGTTGACTGAAGGAATGACATTTCCAGGGATGTCCTATGTAGATTGTCATCATACTGCAGTTTGTTCATCATTTGTCATTTTACACAGCAGTACCTGAAAAGAAATTTTAAAAATTACCTACAAAGAAGGAGTGAGATATATGTTAGTGGTATTTGCCTGGTGTGCAGGAGGTCATGAGTTCAATCCCCATACCTCAAATACTGGCATGGTTTTCTGTTTTATAGATTATCAAAATTATTTAATCAGCTTGAGGTACTTCTAATATTTTTCTGTTGCAACGCTTGCTTCAAGGATTGCCTGCTGATTGTCCCTTCAATATTTACTTTCTATTTCTAGGTAAGAGAAACTCCTAACTGCCCACAAATGCTTACGTAATGGCCGCATTTGCCAGGTTCCTTTGCAGCTATGTGGCTCCAAGAGTCAGATTTTTGACCAGAGGGCTGATAAGAAAAATGTCCTTTGTAGTTCTTAAGAGCCTCCTTGTAATGGGAGACATCCATTCATTTTCCCCCTTTGCTGTGACAGAGATTATTCAGTGGCAGGAGCTAGATTAGTCATCTGACTCTCGCTCACAACAAAGTGACTAGACACAAGGACTGTGTATCCTAGCACTATGGGGTTGTTGCACAAGACCTGCACTGTACCATCTTGAACACTGATATGAAAGAGACAAATGGATTTCCATTTTGTGAAGTTACACATATGAGTTAGATTTTTGTTACACTCTGTATTCACCTGCATGAGTATATCCATGTAATAAAGTAGAATTGCAGGACTGAGGGACATGGTCATTTAAATTCTTGGCTGATGCCACCTAATTAACTTTTAAGTACTCATCACCACTCCTGTCGTGTGAGTTGTCCTCATGTGTGTCGTGTATCATGGATGCATTTATGTTTAATGGAGATAACCCCCAAATCTGTGGAAGAGGTACAAAGATTCATGTTACCCAAGGAAAAAATGCTAGAATGTAAAAGCAAGCGCTTACTTCCAAATGTCAATATCTGTTACATTCTGTATCCATGGAAACCAATTCCTGTGTGTCTATAAAGGGAATGGGAGGATGGGGAAGTGATGGAGGATACCACTTATGCTTCATTGAACAGCACACCGGGAGAATATACAGGTCTGCGTCTATATTATCATTCACACAATTGCGTCACAGACATCCCTAACCATCCCTGTCTGTGCCCAGCCACCTGACCACCCATCTAGCTTGTAGGTACTGTGGGCTTACTATGTGCTCTTCACTGAGAATGTAGTATTGGGAAGGTTACCATGTCATATATTGTTATGGATTAAATAAGATGTTAATGATTATAAAAATAACTGTCATATGTGGGGGAGACAATGTGCGTGGAGAGATGCGGGAGAGGTGTATCAGTTTCTTCTTTCTGCTATAAAAAATTTACCCTAGTGGCTAGAGGAATGGCTCAGTAGGCATGAGTGCTTGCTGGGTAAGCGTGTGGACTGAGTTCCCATCTTAGCATCTAAGGAAGAAGACAAGTGTGGCGGTTTGTATGTGTAATTCCAATGCGGAGGGATGAGGCAGACACAGGAGTATATTAGGGTTTGCGAGCTGCTAACCTAGCTCTCGGTTCAGTGAGAGACCTTGCTTCAATGGAACAAGGTAGAGGGTGATAGACCATGACACCCAGTACCCTCCTCTGGCTTCCATGCATGCATGCACAGAGGTGTGTATACCTGCACACACATGTTCAAATACCACACACACACACACACACACACACAATTATCAGCTCAAAAAGAGCAGCATTATCCCTTACAGTGTGTAGCCAGATTGCTCACCCTAGGGTGCACCTGCTTCCTGGTTGTTGGGATTTCTGCAAACTGCCTTTGCTCCTTGGCTCACAGGCCTGTCTGTCTCCAGGGTCGGAAGTGTAGTAGTTTTAGTGTTTCTGAGTTGTTTCCACCGTCACCTATCTTCATTTACTCTGACCTCTAGGGACAGAGAGCATCCTGCCAAGTCCATCTCTCATCTGGAGAGTCCAGAAAAACCTTCCTGTATCAAGATCATTTCTTTAGTCATCTGCAAAGTCCCCTTTGCCATGCATGGTAACTTGATGGAGTCCAGGGCTAGGAAGTGTACAACTGGGGAGGGATGTCACTCTGCCCGCCACAGGACTGGTTTAACAGAGAGAGGCTGCTCTGTGAAGAATTCCTGGAAGAGTTGGCCTTTCACTTAGTTTTGTAAGGTACAGGCAGGGGAGAGTGACTAGGAAAGAGTTTGGGTGACCCGAGACTGAAAGGCAGTCATTGGTCTAAGCAGGGTTTGCAGAGGATGAGTGACAAGAGAGGTTAGTGACAGCCCTGAATGCTGCCAGGGGGAATTCCAAAAACAATTTCGTGTTTAAAAGGAACACTTTCTCCTATAGTGGTTAGGGCTGGCTAAGGAGGACGGCAGAGGAGCTGGCGGTGATTTGGACGAGAGATCCTGCAACCTTGTCTAACTGCAGCTGACAAAGAAATGGATGGAGTGGAGAGATTGAAGGAGTTTGTCAGCAGAGCATACTGATGGATCCTGGGAATCAACTCATGTCACAATTCAGCACAGTTTCGCAGGGATGTGGGGTATGACCTGGAGGGTCCAGCCTGGAGAAAGCAGGGCCATTTACTAAGCAGAAAAATATCAGAGGTATGAGATGTCCCATTTGAGTAGATGGATGTTAAGGGCCAGTGGAGAGGCAAGTGGGAAAGCCTGTATTAATGCCACATGGAGCTCCGGGGAAGTCTGCAAGGTGCAGATAGTTAGACATGGTTGGCTTGCGGCTCCTGACTGAAACCTTGCATGCAACCCTGGAAAGAGACATAGGGGAGGCTTCAGGCCACCTCTGGGACAAGCCAGCTGTCGACAAGTCCCACTCTGGGGAGCTGGCTATATTTGTAGCTTCTCAGGGTGATGCGGGGGTGAAAACCAGAAGGAGATTTTTTTTTCCTTTTGGGTGCTGGGATTGAGTCTAAGAACTATGCAAATGCTGGGAGAGATATGGAGGTGAGGAAGGACAGACAGTCTTTACAGACAGGAACCATTAAGCACACAGTGCCAGTTTCCTAGGCAGTTGTAGCCAATTATATTATCTGAGTGACAATCTACATTAGTATCTTAAAAAACAAATTTATTTATTATTATTATTGGTCTATTATTGTTACATATATGGATATATATATAAAACATATATGCCTGTGTGGAAGTCAGAGGACAACTTTTCTGACGTTGGTTCTCTACTTCCATATTCAGTGGGTCCTGGGGATCAAACTCGTGTCACCAGCCTTTGCATGGAAAGTGCTTTACCTGCTGAGCCATCCTGCTGGCCTCACTGTCTTTCTGATAGTTCTGAAATCCAAAGCAGGTTGCAGTGGCCCAAAGCCCAGTGGATGGAGGGCTGCATTCGCGTTAGAGCTGCAGCATTTCCACGGTGGAGACTGGACCACACTTTGGCTCTGTCTCTTCCTCCATCTGCAAAGCTTCTGAGGTTGTCACACAGCGTCCCCTCACTCTGCCTTGTCCATGCTCCCGCTTGGAAGGCCGTTGGGAGCACTCTGAGCCCCACTGGGTTAATCCAGAGCAAGCCCCGTTCTATTTGGCCAGCAAATGTGTGAATTAATACCGTCTCCTTTGCTGTGTGAGGGGTTGTGTTCACCAGTTTGGAGGATTAGAACAAGCATGTCCTTGGTGGACTGGGATTCTACCTTTATATACAACAGCGTATGTACACACACACACACACACACACACACACACACACACACACACACACAGATGCACACACACGTACATATGCTGCTGACTAATGTTTTGGTAAATGATGGGTCACATTCACCATAGTGATTTCATGAGATTATAATGGAGCCAGAAAATCCTTATCACCTGATGTGGTATGTGAGGACTTTTCCAGGGGAGGCATAATTCTCCCTCCCCTCCCCCTCTCCTCTCTCCCTCCTTCTCCCCTCCCTCTCTCTCTCCCTCTCCTCCCTCCTTCCCCTCCCCTCCTTCTCCCTCCTCTCCTCTCCTCCTCCCTCCCCCTCCCCTCCCCCTCCTGTCCCTCCTTCCCCTCTCCTCCCCTCCCCCTCCCCCTCCCCCTCCGTCCCCCTTCCATCCCCTCCCCTTCCCCTCCCTCCCCTCCCTCCCCCTGCTCCCTCCTCCCCTCCTCCCTCTCCCTCTCCCTCTTTCTCCCTCTCCTTCTCTTTCTCCCTCTCTTCTTCCTTCCATCTGTGTGTGTGTTTGTGTGTGTGTGTGTTTCCTCCCAGGACAGACCAAAGTAACGACCATCTTGGTGAGCCAATGAATTTTTCCTTGAGTTCTTAACTAGAGCATGGGTGAGAGGTTTCTTACAGAGTAAGTATGACTCAAAAGCAGCTGCATCTGGGAAAGGGTGAGGCCTCATGGGAGCTGTAGTCCTGGAGCTGGCAGGTGGCTCAACAGATCCAAGAATCTCCTCTCTGCACTTACACTGGTCACAGTCTCCTTCCTGAGTGGTTGTTTTCTGCTTCCATAGCTCTGGATTGGGTCCCTCATGAATCTCGCAAGTTTCAGCTTCCCCAGGGATGTGAAGTTTTGTTTACCCCCGAGTCTCCCGAGCCTCTCCACTCTCTTCTGGAATGTTCTAACGTGGAGTGCACTGTTGTGTTACACTATCTCAAGCAATGCCATGGTTGTAACAAGCTAGTGTGAACTGTTCCTCAGTGTGACACACTCTGCGTCTCTGTGGTGACATGTGGAAACAGACCTATTGCCAGCTGCATGAAAGTACAGCACACAACATTGTGCAGGGCACACAACACGTGGCGGTGATGTTGGAATGCAGTATCTTTGTTATCTGTCTGTCTATCTATCTATCTATCTATCTATCTATCTATCTATCTATCTATCTATCTATCGTCTATCGATCATTGAGTCAGGGTTTCTCAGTGTAGCCCCAGCTGTCCTGAAACTCATTCTGTAGACCACACTGACACCAAACTCACAGAGATCTGCCTGCCTGCCTCCTCCTGCCTGCCTGCTCTGCCTCCCTCCTGAGTGTTGGGACTAAAGGTGTGAGTTACCATACCCAGCTTGAATGCTGTTTGTAAGACCTCCAGACTGAGTGAATTTGGGTGAACCTAGTTAATATGGTCGTCTGACCTTTCTTTCCCTGCATGCTTGCCTGGGTGTATATTCAGAAAAAGATGGAGAATTTGGTTCATAATGGGTTCCTACTTTGCTGGGTGGGAAGTCCAACGAGCAGGTTAACAGAATGGAAGGGTAATTGAATCATAGCCTGTGTAGTCCATGATAAATAAGAAAGAAGAGTGGATCAGTTACCTCTTCATCACTATATTCAAGTTGCCTAAGAACAAGTCAAAAGATGGAGTTGCTTGTTTTGGATCATAGCTCCAGCGGGGTTAGAACGTGGGTGTGGCTGAGCAGAACAGTTCACACCGTGGCTGAGCAGAACAGTTCACACTGTGGCTGCCGGAAAATGGAGAAAAGAATGTCCAGGACAAGATGCATCCCTTAAAGATGTGCTCTCAGTTACCTGGCTTCTCCAGCTAGACCCATCGCCTAACGTTCCAGAACTAAACAGTGTCCCAGCCTACAGAGTGCCACCACCTGGGGACCAAGACTCCAATACATTAGCCTGTGGGTGACTCCTTGTATCTAAAGCAGTACAATTTTAGCACAGTGTAGGTATCTCCATGATGGGAGACTTCAAGAAAGAGTGGGCAGAGCTGAGCTTGGGTGGCGAGTGGGTGGCTGGAGTCGAAATACAGTGGAATACAAGATAGCGAGAAAAGAGGCTGTAACTGGGAGAGCAACTCTGCCATGTGGCTTCTCCACCTGGATGCTGAAACCACCCAGGATAATGGCAAAACCCGAGACCTATGGGTGAGTCCTCTATGACTTGTGGCCACTGAGGAGAAAAGGACTTTGGCCGCCAACTTCAGAAAAAGAGTGTTTGACAAGTGAGCGAAGTTGTAGAGTCCTAGGCAGCTTCTCCTCCTGGCCCCTTCACGGTCTTGTGTGTAGGGTCAGAGTGAGCAAGTTTGAACTGAGGAGCAGTTAGGAGGTGTTGATATCAGGGAAGAGCCCCGTCTCACCAGCTACAGAATTCTCACATGTCCCGTGTGTGGTGATCCTTCCATCTGTGCAAGTGGGTACTGTGTGACCGCAGGGTCACTCTGTCCTCAGTACAAATCTCCACCCTTACTTCCAGGCTTCCTTTTCATAAATGGCAAAGGTGAGGCCATGCTCAGTCAAAGAATTAAGTAGCAGAAACCATGTGCTAACTTCTCTACATTGCCTTTTTTCATAAAGAAAGATCTAATGAGATCTGGTCCCAATCACTGTTACATCGGATCTTCCATAGAACCTGCTCTCCTTGGCAAATATTCTAATTTTGCTTGAAAAAAAAATGGATGTAGGTCCCCTTAATACTCATGATTTCCATTAGTTTATGATTTAGAAACAACATTATAAAAATGTTTGTGTTCCTTGTCTGTGCCATAAAAATCCTGCCATAATTTGATCCATTATTTTAAAAGGTCAGCTGTAGTAAAGCTATGTTATTGTGGAGACAATGGTTTTTTTCACAACACTGAAGAAAGGGTTCTGAAACTAGCTCCCATCTGAGCATTGGGTCTTTTCTCAATTGGGTCAGGGAGTAAAGGAGTCCAGACTGGTGGCAGAGCAGAAAGAGCAAGATATCACATGGTAACTGAGAGTGTGGGAAAGAGCCTGCCTTACTGCTGTTCTGGTCACTTGTGTTGGCATTTTGTCTAGGCTCCTCCCCACAGTTACCTGGCAACAGCTAGGTGTGCTTGACTCACTATAAAAGGGGCTGCTTGCCCCTCTCTCCCTCTTGCTCTTGCTTTGTCTTCTTGCTCCCACTCTCTCCCCATTCCCTTCCCCTGTCTCTCTCCATGTGCTCATGGCTGGCCTCTACTTCTCTCCCTCTCCCTCCCCCACTTCTCTGTCTCTACTACCCTCTCATCTTCCCTCCCCATGTCCTGAATAAACTCTATTCTATACTATACCTTCATGTGGCTGGTCTTTAAGGGGAATGGGATCCCTCAGCACGGGCCTGTAGAGTCACCCTCTTTCCCCACACCTGACTGCACATCCACCAAACATATTCCTTCTCTCTATATTTTTATGAAACACAACAGCTTGAATTCAAGTTATTTTCTACTTAATGTGTGCTTTGTGGCAAGTAACCATTTTGACTGGTTCCCAGTCTACTTCATGGCCATGCCTTTCTCAAGGAGGGGATGATTGTTATATGAATTAAGATTATACGGCATTGGGAGGTGGATAAAGAGATAGCTTAATGGTTAAGAGCATCTGTTGCTCTTGTAGAGGATCTGGGATTGGCCCAGCACCATGTGGTGGCTCACAACCATTTGTAACTCCAGCCCTGGGAATCTGACACCTTCTTCTGGTAGCAGTATGCACAGAGCAGACTTACACACATGCAGGCAAAACATTCATACACATAAAGAATAAATAAAAGAACATGCAGCATTAAAATCTCTTAAAGTTTTGTTCTGCTCTCTCTCTGTGTCTGTGTATGCATGTGTTTGTGTGTCTGTCTGCCTGCCTGCCAGTATATGTGTGTGCATATGTCTGTGGAATCAAGAGGGCACCAGATCCCCAGGAGCTGGAGTTATAGGTTGTCGTGAGCCTTGTGACTTAGGTGCCAGAGGACCAAACTCAGGTCTTCTGCAAGAGCAGTATACACTTTTAAATCAATGAATCACCACTCACCCCCAGGCCTAGTAGTATTACTTTCTAAATATAAAATGCTTAGCTTTCTGTTCTCTGTGTCCTAAATCCTTGTGTCTCTGTGAGCTATGAGTCTTCTGTAATAGCCTGAGAATTGGAAGGCTGCAGATGGTCAGGGAACAATATCAGCAAAGGGCTCGGATCTATCCACCACTCCCCCTACATGCATGGGCTCTGTACTCACAGAGCAGCCAAAAACAGATCAGAAACATCTCATCGTACTGAGCACTCAGACTTTGTCTTTATTCCGTAAACTATCCAGTGTGCGACAGTTTACATAGCATGTATATTATATTGGGTATAATAAGTAATGCAGGAAAGATGTAAAGCATAGAGGAGGATACGCATAGGTTATAAGCAATTACTATACCATTTATGTAAGGGAATTGAGTGTCTTTCCAGGGATCTGGAACCTGTTCCCTGTGGTCAGTGATGACTGTATACTTGACTAGAATGAACTTTTTTTCCCCTTATGGCCAGCTCATTCAGATCTTAGGGAGAAATGACCATCCATCACCAGTGGCTGGCCCCAGGTGGGAGCTTCATCACTGTTTTGATGGATCGGCTTTGTGCAACATTTGGATAAGATTGAATCTGATCCCTGAGTTGAGCCTTTGGGGTTGGTTACAGGCTGTGGTCTAGCTGGTTCAACAATGGCTGTCTCCCAATTGAAGACCCGAAAATCCAGGAGTTGTTCAGTTCAGAGGCTGCATACATATCTCAGCTGGTCTTCAGCTAGAATCTGGAAGCAGTAGGCTCTACAGCCTGTGAAGGAATACACTTGCCAGCGAGAGCGAGAACAAGCAGGCAAAGAAAGCAAGCCTCCTTCTTCCTTGTTCTTTAGATAGGCTGCAGCAGGTGTGGCCCAGATTAAAGGTGGGTCTTCCCACCTCTAAAGATCTGGACTAGAATGGGTCTTCCCATTGCAGATGATTTAATTATGAAAAATCCCTCACAGGTATACCCAGCCTCTTGGGTTTTAAGTTACATCCGGATGGAGACAACTGGGACTAGCGATCACACATAGTTTAGTTCTTATGAGTATCATGAGGATAAACTGCACAGTCCCTGGCATCACTTCGATCGTGTCATCAACAGCTGCGATGTCTGCCCACTGTAAGAGCGTTATTTACCATGCTTAGCAATCCGATGCATCCGACAGCTGTCAGGACTACATGATCTTCTATTATCTGCAAAATTCTCTGGACATAGAGCCTTCTCCTTCCCTGAGTTCTCTATTAATGGTGCAGGTGTGTAGCCTTTACGCTTACAGACCCCTCAGCCATAGATCCCACCGCCCCAGCCCATCTCTGAGCCCATTCTCCTTCGCTGTGTTCACCAGCTCCCACTGTATTGTCTGATAGGCCTGCTTTGGGCTTCAGGCCGTCTTCATGTATGAAAATGGGAACCCCCTGAGAGCTGGCATGGATGTCTGTCTCTTCACCATTCTCATTAATGCCTGGACCCAGAGATTAGTGCCTGGCTGAGCAGGTGTTGGGAGCTCCTCAGCAGAATGAAGATAACTGACGTTGAAAATGGTCCCATCTTCCAGGCCCTCTGTTTCTGCAGCTGTCTGGAGTGTTTTAGTCAGATCATCTTGTTATTTTTGTATCTATCTCAAATATCCTTTCCTAAGGGAAAGCTCAGGGTCTGGGGCCACAAGTACGCTGGGTAAGGAATTCAGCGAAAGCTTTGCTGCTGAGTCTCCAGGTTTACTTGTAGTGTCCCACATCTGGCATACGCTGCTGACAAGAGATGCTTGCTTCAGGAGTGGACCAGCTCCCATCACCCCACTTCCTCATCTGTTTTCATGCCACAGAACTGTTGTTATGTTTTCTTGTAGGGCACCAATGCCTCTGCTCTGGAAAAAGACATTGGACCAGAGCAGTTTCCGATCAATGAACACTACTTCGGATTGGTCAATGTAAGTATTTATTATTTCTGATGTTTTAGGGTATTTAATGTAACTCTGACTTTTTTTGTTTTTGTTATTGTTGTTTATATTTTTTGTTTTGTTTTGGGGAGATAAGATCTAGCTATGTAGCTCTGTTGGTCCTGAACTCATTCTGTAGACCTGGCTGGCCTTGAACTTGCCTCTGTCTGAGCATTCCCAACTCTCCACTACCATTAGCATCTCTGTTTAAATAACTGTCTGTGTGCTTTAGTTAGTAGAGAGTCAGATGCTGGAGAAGGGCATTTTAATCTACTTTTTAAAATGTTCTAATAGTTGTCCCCAGCAAAGGACTTATTTGCTACATGATTGATTGCATTTGCATCCCCTTTCCCACGTGCCTCTAGGGCTTCCCTTTGTATGTGTCACTTACAGTGATTTCATTAGCGAGCAGCCAAACTGCTTTGCTTTCTCCTTCCTTTCTCACAGCAAGGGCCTCTCGGTCTTTGTTTTGGTATGGGTCAATATACTGTGAGTTTTAAGACTTTTGGGAGCTGGTTACCTATACTTGGCTAATAATACAGCTGATATTAGAGATCTGTAGTTATACACGTAGATAGAATCTCCACTTGAGGTAGGGGAGGGCTGTCAGTCAAGAACCAAGAGTCATTTATCCCAGAATTACTTGGCCCCAATTGTTGTGTGACAAAATTTTTCCTAGGGAGATGCAACCCACACCTCCAGTCACCCCAAATAGGGAGCTCACTACAGACCCAATTACAGTTACTACCAAAGTTTAGTTTGATGAACCAATGAATTTTATTGGGGTTACAGGAGTATGAGTGAGGGGTTACTCACAGGAGCAGAAATGACTCAAAGACAGCTGTATCATCAAGGCTCACTACATCTGGGAACCTGGAGCATACTGCACAGCCTGCAGGCAGCTCAGCAAGGTGGAGAGTGTCCTTTCCAAGTGACACCTAACCTTTTCCAAGCAGCTCAACTGGTTTCTGTCTCTTCCACACGGCTGTTCCAGTCTGAGTCTTCTTGGCAGCTTTTGTTCTTCCTAGAGTCTTCTTTGTAGTTTAGCTGTTTACTTTGGGAGGGGCCTAGTGAATCTGGTCAGTTTCAGGGACTTCCTGAAACCGTTTTGAGATTTCCACTTTTCCTATGTAAGGAGCTTCTCTAACAGATGGAGGGTTTCAATCTTGGAGGAAACTGTTCCGCAACACTGGTTTTCTTCCTGCTAGGCGGGAGCCCCTTAGCGTCTGGCTTTACTTACTGCTTTGCTTCCTTGGTAGCAGAGCCGTGTGCTAAAGTGGTATTACCCATCACCCCTATGGATTTTCTACGTCACTGTATCTTTATTGAATAGAAGTTTTAGGTGCCAAGTGTGTTAGCTCCCAGACACGTGGGTTTCTGAAGCAGCTGCTCTGTCAGTCGGCCAGTATCCTGCTATGGGGTGTGCTTGGAGAAGCTGGACACGTTCTTTGCAATTAAATGCTACATTGGGTATAAAGGAAAGAGCTACATTTGAATTCTCCCTCTACTGTTAACTGGTTGTGTGATCCCAGGCGAGGAACTTGGCCTTTCTGGTCCTCTATTCCCATTTTTACTAGTTGTGATTGCAATGGTTTCTCCCTCTTGAGTCACGGTGAAGGATGAATGAGAGAGAGGGGAGTGGGGGACTGCCACTATGTGAGGCCCTGATGACAGGCTGGGGTATGTTGTAGACACTTGAAAGTTTTTCCTTTTATTTCTTTAGAGTTGACTACTAGACCAGAGCTGTTGTGACTGTAGGGTGTCTGGGTAAAAGAAATTGAAACTGGACAGAGGAAGGCCACATAGGCCCTGGAAATACAGGATGTCATATTGGCAAAACTCGGTCTTTCGAATTTTAATACGGTTTATTTAGCAACCGTGCATGGACATTCGCTTAATTCTCTGAAGAGAGTTATTCAATTCCTGGGAATTCTTCCCTAACTAAGGAAAATAGAAATGTAGACTATGGAGAGAGAATGAAGTCTGTTGAAGATGTCCTAGCCACCAAGCCATTCAGAGATGCCCATGTTCCATTTGACCTGTAGGGCATTTTGTAATCTAGGCTATGGATCTTGTTATTTCTTTGGAATTTCTTCCTGTTCATTTACTGAGTGGGAACAGCCTTAAAATACAGGTCTCAGCTGGGGCCTCCAACAGCGTGGGGCTTCTAGTCACTTAGAAACCAGTGAGATAATGACTTTCCTCTCTGAAGTCAGAATCTCAGTGTCTGTGACTGGAGAGGGATAGATTGTTGCTGTGTGAGCCCTAATCTGATTACAGAGGAACCAGGGACTTGTGTGATACCATATTGGGACAATTGCCACCTTGGACAAAACACAAGACAGGGTTGCTTAGAAGAAAAGAGGCAGGAAGAAGGGGGGAGCCTATGGAGGTGCTTCTTGCTCCATTGCGTTGGAGTAGGTGAGATTTGTACTGTGGGCGGCAGCCGCTGCAGCCCCAAACAAACTCTGTTCCTTAAAGGCTTTGTTTGAGCAAGTGGTTCTTAACTCCTTAAATACACACCCACCCACTCCCTGCATTGTATGTGCATGTATGTATACATATACATATGCATGTACATACACATACACACACAGAGACACCTCACACACAAATACATACACAAACACATACATACACACACAGAGAGACACACACACAGAGACACACACACACAGAAACACACACACATACATACATACACACATACACACCACATACACACATACACAGACACACACACATATATACACATACACACAGACAGACACACACAGAGAGACACACACATACATATATACACACATACACACACATACACACACACACACACACATCTCCTCTTGAGCTATATCCCCAACCCCTTCAGTTTCTTTTTGATTTTGATTTTTATAGTCATGGGAAGGTTTTGTTTTGTTTTGTTTTGTTTTGTTTGAGACAGGTAATTCCTGTATAGCTCACGCTGCCTGGAACTCATTGTGTGGTCCAGGCTGGCTTCCAACTTGCAATGGTCCTCTTGCCTCAGTCTCCCAAGAGCGGGGACCACAAATGTACATCACCGTGCCTGCAGTCAGGGGAGTTTTTAAAAAATATTTGTGTTTTTTCTTTAGCCATCTGTTTTTCTGAGTCTCCATGTTATGTGGGGTTTTCTTTCTTGTCTTTTTCTAAGTACCAGAGCTTCAATCAGAGTGTTTATTATAAGTTTATAGCCTTTGATGGTTCAGAAACTTTTATCTGTGGGGGATGCATTTCAGGAACTCAAATGGATGTCTAGAACTGGAGTGTACTGCATTTTATATAGACTGGTTTTTTTCTGTATGTATATACTGGTGATAAGGCTAATTTGTACATTAGGCACAAGAGGTGAAATTATATTCTAATAAAATAGAACAATTACAGTAAATTATCAGTATTAGTTTGTTTCTTAATACTAGATTGGGGCCATTGTTAAGTAATACAAAGGTTACTTGTGATACCCAAGATAGCTACTAAATGACTAGTGGGCAGGTACCACGTATATTGTAGATCCAGGAGACTAAGGGCTGATTCACATCCTGGGCAGGATGGTGTAGGATGGTGTGAGATTCCATCCCAGCCCTCAGAATGGTATACAATAGGAAATTATAGGTAATTTATTTCTGTAATTTTCCACCTAATGTTCACAGACTGTGGTTGACTCCCCAAAACTGAAAGCATGTCAAGTAAAACTATAGCTAAGGAGGGGGGTGTGTGGGTGGATGACTGTACCCCAGTGGTCCTCAACCTGTGGATTGTGACCCCTCTGAAGCTCCATTTACCCTTTCACAGGGGTTGCCTAAGATGCTCAGAAAACACAGATATTTACATTACGATTCATAACAGTCGCAAAATTACAGTTATGAAGTAGCAACAGCAATAGTTTTATAGCCACATCATCAGGGGGTCGCAGCATCAGGAAGGGTGAGAACCACTGCTGTACCCTTTTGTCCCTGTCTTGTTGATCAGATCCACTATCACCTAACTTGACCTGTTTGGCTCCAATATGGGACCACAGGGATTGTCAGGTTCCTGGCTCCTGGCACCTCCCTTTCCTCCCGTCCAGAGGTGGCAGGTGGCTTGCCCAGACAATGATTCCCGCCATTCCTTGTGCTTTGGCAGTTTGGAAACACATGCTACTGTAACTCTGTGCTTCAAGCGTTGTACTTCTGCCGGCCGTTCCGGGAAAATGTGTTGGCATACAAGGCCCAGCAAAAAAAGAAGGAAAACCTGTTGACATGCCTGGCAGACCTTTTCCACAGCATTGCCACGCAGAAGAAGAAGGTTGGCGTCATCCCACCAAAGAAGTTCATTTCAAGGCTGAGGAAAGAGAACGGTGAGTGCTGCGGTCATCGTGGGTTGGTGGCTGCGGGAAGGGGAACAGCCCTGGTTTTGCTAAGGTTATCATGGGTTGGTGGCTGCGGGAAGGGGAACAGCCTGGTTTTGCTAAGGTTATCATGGGTTAGTGACTGCGGGACGGGGAACGGCCCTGGTTCTGCTGGCGTCTCGTGGGTTCCAGGCTTTGGAAGGAGGAACAGCAGCAGTTCTGTGTAGCCTCAACACGAAAAGTCCATTTGATTAAGGGAGAGTAAGTATGGTCAGTCAGTGGTGTTTTTTTTTTTTTTTTTTTTTTTTTTTAAGAAAAGACGTTTCAGGGACTGGAGCGATGGCTCAGTAGTGAAGAGTGAGCACTTTAGAAGTGTACTCTCCCCTTCCAGAAGACTCGAGTTTGGTTCTCAGGACTCATACTGAGTGGCTCACAGCCACCTGTAACTCCAGTTCCTGAAGATCTAATACTTTTATGTGTTATATACAATTACATAGACACCCCACACACATAAATTAGAGAGAGAGAGAGAGAGAGAGAGAGAGAGAGAGAGAAGCCAGACGACCTACACATTTAGATCCTGTTACAGACGTGAAACTTACTCAGTTAATTAATCTATCCTCTCCCTTTATAATTTAATTAATTAACTAATCAAATAACTAATTAATTAATTAATTAAATTATAAAGGGGAGAGGATAAAGAAAAGACAGGGTTTCTTTTTATAGCCCTGGCTATTCTGGAACTTAATCTGTAGACCAGGCTGGCCTTGAACTCACGGAGATCCCCCTTTTCCCTGAATCTGCCTCTAGAGTGCCATGCCTAAAGGAGTGCACCACCACTGCTCAGCAGAAGACATTTCTTCTTTTCCCATTATACGTGAAACAAAAATGAATATAAATTTAAAATTGATATTTGACATCTCATTTAGAATGATTTCTTTCATTCTCTTTCTTTCTTTCTTCTTTCTTTCTTTTTCTTTCTTTCTTTCTTTCTTTCTTTCTTCTCTTCTCTCTCCTCTCCTCCTCCTCCTCCTCCTCCTCCTCCTCCTCCTCCTCCTCCTCCTCCTCCTCCTCCTCCTCCTTCTTCTTCTTCTTCTTCTTCTTCAACATGCTGTACTCTGGGAAAGGATTATTGTAAGGGTAAAACAAAGCTGTCTAAGACAGACTAGGGTTAAACGTGTTGATGCACTCCCTGAGCAGAGCAGCCCTACCTTATGAACTGTGAATGCAGCAAACACACGTTACCTAAAGAGGCTCTGGCGTGTTACAAGTCACACGGTGCTATAGTTTGGGTGTGACATGTCCCCATAGGATCGTGTATGTTCAGTCTGGGGTTGTTGATCCTCTGCTGGTGATGCTGTTCTGGAAGGCCATGGAAACTTTAGGATCTGGGCTGTAGCTATGAAGTAGCTCACAGGAGTGAGCCTTTGAAGAGGACACCTGGTTCCTAGTCCCTGTCTCAGTCTGTGTCTTCTGTGCACGTGAGGTGGATGGCTTCTGCCATGCTCCAGTGTCTGGGGCTGAGCAAGCAAGAGCAGAACCCTCTGGAACCTCGAGCCCAAACAAATCCGTCCTCCTCTGAGTTAATCTGGCTGGGTGAGGCGAGTAATGCTGCAAAAGGTTTCCAGTCAGCATCTTTTTTGTTTTTTTTTTTTTTGGGGGGGGGAATGGTGATAGAAACATGTTGTATACTCCAGAAGATTTACATCGATTTTTCTGATTATTGGACTATTTAATGTAGCAACTTGTATCTGCCCTAAATTCCACCTTGCTCCAATGAATTTACACGGTTAACCCAGTGTCTATTATAAAAAGTTTTGTTTGATAGCTAGCTTTAGAAGTTGTAATATTTATGTATGCAGGAATCAACGTGACTTGAATAAAGAAGGAAGCCAACCATCCCAGTGCAGTTGTGAGCATTGGTGAGCAGTTGTGAGTGGTTGTGATCAGTATTGAGCAGTGGCGAACAGTGGTGAGTGGTTGTGATCAGTAGTGAGCAGTTATGAGCAGTGGTGAGTGGTTGTGATCAGTTGTGAGCAGTGGTGAGCGGTGGTGGTGAGCACTGGTGAACAGTTGGACTAGCAGGAGGGGCTCCTAGCTGCTTGCCTGTCCCAACTGCAGTGGCAGCAGTAGGCATTTGCATTTGTTTTAGGACTTCACATTCCTTTCATCTTTCAAGTAAGAGTCTTCCAGGCTGCTCTTAAGGTTTCATATACTCACGGGAAGAAAATTTAGTTGCTATGGCAAGATGACTCAATGACTAATTAGTCACTGGGGGTCGCATATTAAGACTCGCTGTTTAGGGGTTCAGTAGATAAACTACGGAAGCAAGTAAGTGGATTAGTGTTCAGATCCCTAATGCTCAGCAGGGCAGGTGTGGTAGCCTGTTTGTAATCCCAGCAGGTGGAGGCGGAGAAAGGGGCGGGTCGAGCAAACTGGCTAGCCAATCAGTGAGTGCTGGAGTTAGCGATCTAGGGAGAGACCCTTTCTTAACAGTTAAGGTGGTGTGTGACTGAGGAAGCCGCCAATGTCAGCCCCTGCCCTCGTAATACGCATGCACAGGTGTGCACACATGAGTACTCCTTCCGCTAACATACACACGCCATGCATACAGGCTAAACCAATAGATATTTAATCAAGGCTTTTGTCTCGTAATTTTGGTTCTTTTCTAGAATGAATTAAACTTTGGATCATTGTTAATACACGACGGTGGGGAGATAAGGGATATTAGTTTTTGGTGGGTGGTAGGAAATGGAAAGGAATGATTCTTTTTGGCAGTTACTCGTTTGTAATTGCACAGTAGAGATGAAATATATTTCTATGCTATGCCTGTCCAGTCTTTGGATATAATTACTGAAGCTTGTCATGGAAAGCTAAATATGTCTGTTCGCTCTTCAAGATGCAGAGTGTGAAATGATCGCCTTCTCCTTTCCAGATCTCTTTGATAACTACATGCAGCAGGATGCTCACGAATTTTTAAATTATTTGCTAAACACTATTGCGGACATCCTGCAGGAAGAGAAGAAACAGGAAAAACAAAACGGGAAATTAAAAAATGGCAACATGAACGAACCGGCAGAGAATAATAAGCCAGAACTCACCTGGGTCCACGAGATTTTTCAGGGAACACTCACTAACGAAACTCGATGCTTGAACTGTGAAACTGTGAGTACTGGGGGTGGGTGGGGTGTCCATCTTCCTTGTATATGTGTATTGAGATATCTCATGCTTACTGTTGCCTTCAGTATGAGTGAACTATCCTGTTTATTATGCTTCCGGAGCTCAGAGGCAAACTCTTAGAAGTTTGGATTCTTCATGATGTCTGTCTCAGCTGGTGGGAGCAGAGTGTTGGAGCAGAGTGTCCGGCACACACTGATTGGCTAGCCAGCTTACTCCACCCACCCCATTCTCCGCCTCCACCTGCTGGGAGACAAGATGTTGAGTTACAGTACTCCATGGATGGATTTTAGGGCTAAACACTGAAGTACTGGACTAGACCGTGACCCACTTAATAAGATTGTCATCATGAAGAGGTCAGGTGTGATGTGAAAGCCATTGCCCTGACTTCTGGGAGTCCACTGTGGTGTATCCTTCTTAGAGGGAAAGGAAGATTGACTCCTGTTTGTACTCAGCTGGGTAGGTGAGAGGCCCGTTGCAGCGTTATTTTGGCTATTGGGTGATCCTGTGTCCTTAGTTGTGTCTAGCACATGGAAGGCCCTGAAAGTCATTTGGATTTAAGGCTATCTTCTCTAGGGAATAGACTTAGAGTGACATATTTGCTTGTTATATTTAACTTAAACTTAGAGAGTGGCTTCATATTTTGCTAGGTAAGAGTCCAGCTGCCTGAGTTTCTATGCTAGCCCTGACTCTCAAAGCCATTTCCAACCTTCCCATGACATTGCAGTTTTCTTCTCTGTCTTCCTGGCCTCATCTGTAAAACAGGGATGACGAGCACATTATTCCACCGGTGTCTGGGAAGAGTGGATTTGGTGGCATCTGTTTAGCGCGAGCTGTACTTGACACACAGTGAAGTCTGTAATAGATGCCATCTGTCATTTATCCCAACTGCTAAACCCACAGAAAGGCTGTGTCCCGTTAGAACTCTCAGATCTCTTGACTCAGACAGACTTCGTTGAATAGACGTTTGTCTGGGGAGACGAGATAAGTAGCTCTACCAGGATTTGCTAAAGGCCCCTCTGATGGTCTGCCCCACTGATGCTTACGGAGCTATCCCTCGTGGGTGATTCAAACCAGGGCTTCTTAGCTTTTTTTCCTACTTGCGACCTCTTTTTAGCCCCAGAAAATTTTATATGACTGGTTTATAAAGTACGCATAAAAAATCAAACATTTACAATAATCATAAATTTATTTTACAACCGTTCTTTGGGGTCCATATAATTTTGCCATTTATTACAGTTGAAACCATATTTGCATTCTAATGGGATGTGTGTACTTGTTTATTTTCACACCAAGAATTCAATCATGGCTGACTCTTAGATGCTGTGGGATGCAGAACACCTTCAGTGTTTTTCAGAGGTGATCAATATTTTGATTTTATAATCATCAATGCTGAGAACCCTGCTGCACATAAACACTTAAGAAAAAAATGGCAGAAGTGTGTTTGGGGCCATTTCATAAAGTGCTGGACATCCTATCCTAATCCCAAAACAGAATTAATTTTGCAATTCTTGTATTTGTGCTTTTAAAAAATGTTTTTATTTATTTTTCTTTTATGTGCATATGTGTGTGTGCCTGTGTGAGCTTTATTCAAGCAGATGCCTTTTGGGGACACGAGGATATCCGGGAACTAGAGTTATAGGCGCTGCCCTATGTAGGTGTTGGGCCCCAAATCCAGGTCCTGAAAAGAGCAGTGTGTGTTCAGAACATACACCACTCAGCCACCGAGCCATCTCTCTAGCCCTCATTTAGCAATATTTAAAAAAAGCTCAAGTCAGTAACTGCAACAGCAGTTTTTAAAATTAAGCAGCCTAGCTAGGTATGGTGACACATGCCTTTAACCCCAGCACTCAGGAGGCAGAGACAGGTGGGTCTCTATGAGTTCAAGGTCAGCCTGGTCTACACATTGAATCCAGGGCAACATGAAGAAATCCTGTCTTGAAAAAAAGAAGAAAGAAAGAAAGAAAAAGAAAGAAAGAAAGAAAGAAAGAAAGAGTCTAACACAATCCAAACATATACTGGTTTTAATGCTTACTTGCTGAGGAATGGTGGTAGAAAAATATAGTGTTTCTCTAATTCAACCATTGTTTTTATAAGAGCAGAAAACTTTGTGCAGGACATCACTGCAGTTATAAAATACAGTAGTCTCAGCCCACATGTTTCGGGCAGTATTTGTTGGCAGCATTGGGACAGTGTGCGGTGCTAAATGTGTGTGTTGTGTGTTCAGAACCAAAACTTCAGGGAAGTATCGGAGTTACATGGTGAGGGGTGTCAGAAACACCCCAGGTTCGTTGTGCATTCGATTTTGATTAATTTTGGCCATTGTGTTTGAAACCCTTTCATTACTAGATTTTCTGAAGCTCCCCCTTTTGTTATGTGAAGCCATGTGGAGTCACAATCCACAGTTGAAGAAGCGAGCCCTCAAAGAACAGAGGCTCGGCACAGTTCTGAGGTCAGGAGCCTGCCTTGTTGGCTTCTGACAAGGGTGTTCCTCTGGTGGAGAGAGAGAAACCGTACTTTCTCGACCACGTGCATGACCAAAGTCTCCATTTCTCCACAAGCCCTAGCTTTCCTGAGTGGCAATGACAGTTTTGGGAAGTCACAGCAGCCCTTTGCAAACTGTGATCCTTAAACAGCTAAGAAATGTAGATTCATTCTTCAGCATCAAAGAGAGACAGGAGGCCCTGCGTCTCTGACAATCTTTTTGATGTCCTTTTCAACAGTGTTTGAATGGAGATTCTCATGCATTCCTCACAGAAATGGTTAGAAAACACATAGAAGTCAAAAGGAGACTAGAAATTACAAGTATTCTTTCCATCTGGAGATGATAAATTTATAACATTTTTCTAAAAAAAAAAAAAATAGTGATTATATAAGCCCAGAGATTAGCACTTGAGAATTTACAAATGTACCCACTAAAGCATCTTTGGCACAATCTTACTTATCTCTGCCTGCCTTCTTTCCTTCCCCGTTTTCTGACCCTTTACACTTTCTTTTTCAGTAAAGTTTAAGTGGCTGCAAAAACTGAGAACACAATGCATGATGTGTGTGAGCCCGAGGCTTGATAACTCTAGCTCATCCTCCTCCTCTCCTCTCCCCATCAACCTGGTTTATTTTATAAACACACCCCAGATATCACTTCACTTGCACTTTATTTATTATTTATTCAGATCATTAAAAATTAAGTCTTTTAAAAAGCACAATACAATTTTCACACCTCAAAAAAGTTCTGCTGTTATTTGCTCAGTGTTGATGTCTGCCTGATTATGTCCTGTTTTTGTAGCAGTTGGTAATTATATTTTTTAATTTTCTATTTTTGTGTGTGTGCACGCGCATGTGCGTGTGTGTGTGGCTGGGGTGAGTGCATGTGAGTCCACATGCATGTGAGGGCATGAACTTGATGTCAGAATCATCCTTCATCGATCTTCCGGGTCTCTTCGTGGAGCTCAGGGTTCACTGACACGGCTGATCTCCAGAGCCAGCTTGCTTTGGGATCCCCGATCTCTTGTCTTCAAGGCAGAAGTGATAAGTGGGTTGCCATGTCCACTCAGCATTTAAGTGGATTCTGGGAATCCAAACTCCGAGTCCCCCTGCTTACACAGCAAGTGATTAACCACTGAGCCATCTCTCCAGTCCAAATGTTGGTTAATTTATGACCAGTCAACCAGTATGTGTGTTAATTTCTAATTTATCCCCCACTCTCCCTTTCTCTTCTTGTGATTAATTTGTTGAAGAAATCAGGTTGGTTGTCCTGTAGTATTTTTTACATTTTGCAAACATCTTTGTGATGTTATTTACCTAATTAAAAAATTTAAATTATGTGTGTGTGGGGGTGTGTGTGTGTTGTGTGTATGTGGTATGCATTGTGTGTTTTGTATGTGTATTTGGTGTGTATTGTGTGAGTGTTTTGTGTATGTGTGTGGGGTGTGTCCATATGGGTGTGTGTGTGTATTGTTTGTATGTGGTATGTATTATGTGTTTTGTATGTGTGTGTGGTGTGTATTGTGTGAGTGTTTTGTGTATGTGTGTGGGGTGTGTCCCTGTGTGTGTATGGTATGAATGGTATGTACGGTGCGGTATGTGTGTATGTGTGTGTGCATATATGTGCAGATGCCAAGGTGGTGGTGGGAGGTCAGAGGACAACTTTCAAGTGTTAGTACTCTCCTACCACGTGGGTCCTGGGAATTGAACTCAGGTCATCGGCTTGGTAGAAGAAAGAGCCTTTACCTCTGTCTATTTCTTGTTGTGAGCCATCTCACTGGCTCTCCATTTATCCAACTTTTACAATAAAACGCCAGCAATCTCTAGTAGATCAGCTCCTGAGAAGTCCAAGAAAGACTTTTGCTCGTGCACACTGAAAGACTTACTTGCAAAGGAAGGCTTGGAACAATATTTTATCTAATTCGTTTCTCACACAGTATATATTTTGATCATCTTGTTCTCCTCCCCCCACCTTCTCCCAGATCTCCCCCACCTCCCTGCCCATGTTCTTTCTCTCTTTCTCCTAAAACAAAACAAAGACTGAAAATAAGAACAGATAGAAAACCAAGAGGAAACAAAAAGCCGACAAGACCAAACCAACCGACCGACCAACCAACCAACCAACCAAAAAAACCCAAACCAAAAACAACAACAACAAAACAACCCCATGAATATGTTGTGTTAGCCAACCACTCCTGGGCCTCCCTGATTATGGCTGAAATGCCCAATGCTTCTCCATTGGAAAAAGCTGATTTTGGAGCAGCGTCTTAAAAACAAAACCTTGCCCAGTCCCCACACATCCCCCACTCTGTCACCAGCACCGTCGCCCTCCGAATTCTTCTTCCCAATCTCACTTTTCTCCTCTCACCCTCTACCTCCGATATTATCATTATTTTCAGCTTCCGTATTCTCAGCACTCACTTTGCAGTTTCTAAGAATATTAATTTTTTATTATTTTTAGTTATGTGTAGGTGTGTGGGTCAGCATGTGGATACAGATGCCCATGGAGGCTTGAGGCATCCGGTCCTCCAGAACTGGAGTTACAGAAGGTGAACTGTCTGACAAGGTGTGATCCAACTTGGGTCCTCTGACAGGGCAGCAGGTGCCTTAACTGCCGAGCCTTCTTTGTAGCCTCCCTGCTTTTGATGTGTTACATAAAATATTTCTGCATGGTTATTCCTAAACATGTAGTCAATTCTACACCTTCACGATTATATGTCTGTGTAAAATCATATACAGATAGTCTTCTAAACTTGTTTTTCTTGTGTTTTTTAAGATTCAGCCATTTGATTGTGTAGAGTGTGGTTCATTGTTTTTTATTGCTGTGTAGTATTTTTTTTTTTCAGGAATGTACCTTAGCTTATCTTTCGATTCTTCTATGATAGTCTGGTGTTTAGCTTTCTCTGAGACAACAGTGCTGGAATCCCTCTCACACACATCTGCTGTGTGTGTGTGTGCGTGTGTGTGTGTATGCAACTTCTTTCTAGGGATCCCTCAGGCACAGAATTGCTGGTCATAGAACATGCGCGTCTTCAGGTGTACTAGGTGAAGCCGGTTGGTTCTCACATGATGTCAGTTAGCTTAGGAGAGTTAGTTACTTGTGCTGAACTCTGCATTGTGTTTTTGTAGTAACCAAGTAGCTTGCTCTTTTGTCTTTTGGATTTTGATTTGTAATTTTTTTTTTTAAACATTTTTTTCTCCACTAGTTTTTAGTGAAATTAATTTGACTCTCTCTCATATGCTTGTCTGTTTTGGGAATCAACATATTTGTAAAACCACATTCTGTAAAGAGTTTGCATTTATTCCGACCTCTCTGTCCTCTGCATGACTGCCAGGACTCAACTTTTCTTCATACTTTTAACATTCGTGGTTCAGTTTGGCTTGTTTTACTGTTGTGTATTGGTTCCTTTGGTTAGCACCCCTGGTGCGGTTCACTACATCTTTGATGTCGTAGCTCACTCTTTGTCATTGCCATGTGGTGACTTAGTGGATGCATAATGACAGTCATTCACCGACTTTATGGTTGATGACTATCTGGTCATTTTTCCTTTGGGGCGAATACTGTGAGCAATGCTCTCATAGATGTTGTAATACATAAAATCTAGCCACAGAATCCATGTTCTCTAGGAGATTGTCCTGTGTCTCATGAAAGTAGATGTAAGAGACTATGTTTGTTGTTGATATCATTAGAATGTGTCCAGTTCCCAAGATACTATACCAGTTTACACCCTATGTGAGCATTCTACTATGTGAGCATTCTATTTCTGTCTGTCTGTCTGTCTGTCTCTGTCTCTCTCCCTACCTCTCTCTATTTTTTGTATAGTATATATACAAGTGTGTGCAGGCAGGCATGCATGGACACATATGGAGACCACAGGAGGATGTCAAGTGTCTTCCTCTATTACTTTCTGCCTTAGTCCCTTGAGAAAGAATTTCTTACTGAGCCAGGAGTCTCTTGTTTCTCCCCTAGACTGTGGCTAGCAAGTTGCAGTAGTACTGGGGTACATACATGGGCACATATGGCCACACCCGCTTTTTATGTGGGTGCTAGAGTTCTGGAGAGAGGTCTTCATGCTTGCAAGGAAGAAGAGCTCTCACCCACTGAGCTGTCTTCCCAGTACGCTGTGAGCACCCTTAGCGCGTCCTTCCCCCTCTGACATCACCTTTGCTCTCTAGTGGCTGTGTCACTGTTTTTATATTGAGTGAAAGGCTTTCCAACACACACCGCTGTGTAGAGAGGAAGGCTGGGGATGCTTGCTCTGTTTCTCTGATTTCTACCATAAAACCCGATCTGAAGGACAAGATGAATAATCAGTTATGTAATTACAGTCTCAAAACCAAACCCTGTGAAGGAAGTGCAGGCTACTCCATGTGCTTCCGAGGCAGAAAGCAGAGCGGTGTGGCACTGTGTTCTGGCTTTGCAGCTGAGCTGGGAAGCCTGCAGCACATCCACAGCTGGCCCCTCCTTTGCGGTTGTAATTGAACATTGTTAGTAAATCCACCTTGCAGCGTTCTGGGTGGATTTTCAGGATGACTCTGATAATAGGCTCATCCATATTTATAGTTTAAAAAAAAAAAAACCCAAACCTACAAACAGAACAAATGGTCCGCCACATGCAGATATTGCATGAAGAATTCGGGCTGCAGAGGTTGCTTTCTGACCTTATTTCCTGAAGGGTTAGCTCAGACAGGAACCTGCATCCAAGTGTTCCACCCCAAATATTCTTCAGTCATATGGAAGTATTTGTTCTAATGGGATTGTAGCTGTTACTATGTTATAGTGCGTCTTTCTGGAGGATAGAGCAATCTTTTTGTATTGACTTGACGGGCACATCCTGGGGCTGGGGAGATGCTCAGTGGTTTGAGCACTCAGTACTTTGGCAGAGGACCCAGGTTTGGCTCCAGCACCACACAGCTGCTCACAACCAGCCCCAGCTCCAATTCTAGAGGATCTAGCACACTCCTCTGTCATCAGTGGGCACTGCAAAACACTCATAAAATAAAAATAGGAGAAATGGCTTCGTGATTAAGAGTATGTACTACTCTTGCTGAGAACCACCTCTAACTGCAGTTCTACTGGGTCTAAAGCCCGCTTCTGGCTTCTGTAGGCACCAAGCAGAAACGTTATACCTAACCATACATGCATGGGAAACACCCATAGAACATAAAATAGTAATGAAAATGAAAACAGAATTAAAGACTCACATGTTTATTTATTATCATTTAAAAATGATATATATAATGTATACATTCGATCATAATTTGATGTTTTGAAACTGTATACATTATATAAAGCAAGTCTCAATAATTAATATATCCACTATGGCGCTTATCTTTTCTTTGTGGTGAGCTATTCAGAATCCAAATAGAGAACCATCTTTAACCCTCCCCCCATTGATTAAATCATTTAAGACAAGATATATATGAGACAAGATATATATATATACTTTTCTTTCTTTGGCTACTTGAATAGTGCCCTCCATTTTCTTAGATCCCCAAGCTGGATAGACTCCTAGGAATCATCTAGTCCTTGTTTTAACCCGTGCCCGGGTATGTTCTATGGTGTCCCAGCCAGTTGGTCACCATCATCCAATGGACACTGGCCAGAGGCAGGGAATCCAATCTCCCAAGGATGCATTCCGTTTTTAGCCAGCCCTAATTGTTAGAAAGCCTTGGACTTTCTTAGAAAGTGAATGGCCTCTGGGCTTTTCCTGCTTGTTTAATGTGCAGGACTGGGTTTCATAGATGATTTAATAAACTCCAAGAATCTAACTTTCCTCTGGGAACCCCCTTTGAGGACGGTCCTAGGGCGGGCTGTCCGCTCACTTTAGTCAGAATTGCCAAAGCCCCCATTTGTGAAATCTCACAGTGAATTAAGCTGTCCTTGATCCTGAGGAGCAAATTAGCCCCTGGGCACCTTTCCTTTGCTTTCCACCCCTTCAGCCTCTTGTTCCTCCAGTTGTGGCAAACCTCTGTACCAGTCTTCAAGTTCTGCAGACAACACTTAAATCCTGCCAGTGTCTCTTGGTAAAGTTTGCCTATGATTGCAGCACAGATGCCAAATGAAGGATTTATGGAGACAAATGGTCTCTGCCGTGGATCTGGAGGGCCTATTTTAAGGGGTAATCAGAGCTCACTTGTCCACAGAACCTTGACGAGGGCATTTCTGAATTGGGGTTTCAGGATTTTCCATCGGAGTCTGACTGTTCCCTTGGTTGTTCCTTTGTTGTTCCATGACATTTATTAGGCCAGTTGGAGCTTAATCTTGCAGTTGTTTATTTTAATTCTTCTTTCTATGTAAAGCTGAGTTTTTGCCTTGCAAGATCTGTGGCTTCTCGGGGATTCTCTGTGGCGTTAAGATTTTATATTTGTTACTAGAGCCAAATTAATGTGCGAAGAACTGTTTTTATTAACAGTGCCAATTCTACAACTGTTATTGCTTAGTTTTCAGAGGGTCCTGCTGCTCCAGCAGAGCCTCTGAGACCCACACAGACAGAGGGTGGAGCGGGCTGAGGCAGGAGACTGCTCATGCACTCAGTGGAGACTCTGAGTTAGGCATTCAGATGGACAGCAGGGGCTAAGTTCCCCAGTCCATCCTTGGGTACCAGCCAGGGCAGTGTCATCATGGTGGAGTCCTAAGACACTATTAGCTTTCCCACTAACTCAGGAAAGGCATCAGGGGGAGGAAGATGCATATTTAAAGATGGCCCTGCTCGCTCATGATGTAAATATGGCCTTTAGGCTGATTTTGTCTGTTAATGAGTTATGGTTATTTAAAACTGAGCAAGTAGAGGGTCTCTTTCCCTTCTTTGAATGAGGTGGGGGGGTGCTTTTTTTTTGAGAGAAGGATACCAGGCTCAGAATTAAGCAAAGAAAGGAGAAGCGATTGTAGGCTGTTCATGCTGAGAGTGCTGGAATCTTCTAGTGATGTGTTTCCTTGGAGACAAGCTGTATTTTCCCTCGGACCAGATCCTTGTGTGGGGGGAAGAATATGCTTTCTTGGCAGCTTGCTTGAAGAAAAGAATCCCCCTCCCCTCAGAAATCCTCTAACCACTTCCACCAACCAACAAACAAAAACAGCTCCCCCTTGTCAAAATTTTAAAAACCTTCACAGTATAACTCTTGACTGTGCCTCATTTGGACTGTGACTTCTTAGGGCGGGGACAGAGACCAATCCTGATAGGACTTTGGTCTCCCCACCAGGGTGGGCGTACTGAACAGAGCTTTAGTGCTCTCATCCTGAGAGCTCTTTGTCTTCAGAACTGAGAACAGTGCAGCCACTTTCTTCTGTTTCTTAATGAGAATCCCACCTTTCTCCAGAAACGGTTAAACTGAAAGAGTTGCATCTGATCCCACCTGCCTCTTTGTACCCTACCCCATATAATTTTAGTGTGATTCCACTTGGTTATAATTCTTGTGTTTTTCTCCCAGAGAGGGGCTGTTTCAGTTAAGAGAATGCTTTATTTTAAAATATAATATTTGTGAACAAATCTTAAAAGGGAAATATGTATTAAAAAGAAAGTGATTTATATTTCTGCCTCTGAGAGGCCACTGATTTAGGTATCTTAATCTTTGTTCAGTTTGTCTTCAGTTGAGCAATTCGTGTAGTCTGTATTTATTATGTATCTCTTGCATACTAGAGATTATGTCAGTTACTAAGCATAGCACTTGCAAAAGGTGGTTGTTACTCTCCTGTCTATGGATGTGCGTGTTCAACCTGTGCATTCCGCTTTAACTGAGGCAGCAGCAGCACTGCCACCATCTCCTCCACCATCACCATCATCTAGAACCATCACCACTACCTGGCATGAGTATTATTTCGAAAGGCAAAGCAAGAATGACAACTGATCCATGTCTTCATTCACACAAATATTCACCATTGTTGGTGATCTGGATTTCCACAGGATTTCTCTTTGGCTTAATGAACCCTCCTCCTGCCAGACATGATGGTGCATGCCTTTAATCTCAGCATTTAAGGCAGAGGCAGGCCAATCTCTGAGTTCAAATAAAATAAAAAGGGGGAGATGTGGGCCTACATACCCTGGGGTTCTTAGCCCTACATCCCCTTTGAGGTAGTCATGTTTCCCTGATGGCCCAATTACAGGTTTAAGCACAGGGAATCCCTCTTCATGCAATGCAGCATTTTCAGCACCTCAGCCCCAGCCAATAAGGTAGACTCACCCCGAAAACCCATTCCCACTCCCACTCCCACTCTCCAAGCTTTATATAGCCCTTCTTACCCCTAATAAAAGAGAGCTGTTTCACCAAATATTGTCTAGAAGAGTTGTTTCACTTCCCAGAACAGAAGAACTGTCACACTGAAAACCGTCTCGGAACCCCAAGGGTAGAAACAGAGATGGGGCACACATATTAATAAACAAGGATCTTAGTTACTTACTGCCAAAGCCAACCTTCTGAGCTTTAGTAAGGAAAATAGAAAATATTATGCCCTGTGTTTGTATCAGTTCTTCACTGTTTGCTATCAGCTCCTGTCGGAGCTCTGAGGCTGGGGAGCAACTGTCATGTATTATCACACTGCAAAGTGTGTTGGGGCCGACTGACTTAGGTTGGCTCAGGCTGAAGTGTGTGTTTGTAGTCAGCTAGCTTATGCCTGTGGCATAGGTTGGACAGGGCGTTTGCTTTAGATGAGTGTCTAAGTTGAGACCAGGTTCCTGGAGTCTTCTGTTTTCTTCCTGAATGCAGGGTAGGCTGGGCTTAGCATTCTTACAATGATGGCAGAAGTGCAGGAAAGAGTTGATTGGTTCTGGAGAGATGGATCAGCAGTTTACAACACTAGCTACTCTCTAGAGGACACAGGTTCGAGTCCCAGCACCCAACTTTCTGTAACTCCAGTTCCAGGGGGCCTGGCCCCCTCTTCTAGTTCATGCAGAGGCAACAGAAGCACGTGTAGTGCACAGACATACTTGTTTGAAAATACTCATATAAATATGTATGTGTGAATATATATATGTGTGTGTGTGTGTGTATGTATACACACACACAATATAATATTTTTAGAAAAGGGAAAGCAATTTTACCAATGAATTTACAAAGCAATTCAACCTGTGCTGATAATGTGTCTTAGTCTAAAGTCTCCCCTGGCCAAGACAAGTTCTGGGGCTTCACTTGGATTCAAGAAAAGGAAAGAGCTGGTTGCTCTGGCATATGCCTGCCTGTCTATAGTCACCTGGAGTCCTAACACTCACAGGACTGAGGCATGAAGAGCAAGGATTCAGTTCAAGGCCAGGCTTGACTGCATGGTGAATCACTGTCTCAAAATATTACACATACGCAGACAGACAGACACACACACACACACACACACACACACACACACATATGGCTGGAGGGTGTGATGATGGCAATGTCCTCTTGATCACCATCAAGACTGGCCTGTAGTCATAGACTTGTAACTACGATGGCGTCACCGTAACAAGAGAAAGTGTGGCACACAGATGAAGCAGGTGACATGGAGCCTGAAGGACTATCCATCTAAAGGTACATATACATTTTAAACAGAGTTAGTGTATGTAATTGTATACACTATACACTATATATTTTTTTTTTTTATTAATGTAATTACCATGTAGCAAACCATTTTTAGCTTTGTAAATATTTACTGAGCACTTTTTTTTTGAGGTAGGATCTCACTATGTATTAGCACTGAATGTCCTGGAATTGACTATTTAGACTAGCAAGTCCTCAAATTCTGTCGGTCTGCCTCCTAAGTGCTAGGATTAAAGGTGTGTACCACTACACCCAGTTTCTTTGTTATTGTTTTTTTTTTTATGCATATGTCTACACTGTAGTTGTCATCAGACACACCAGAAGAGGGCATCTGATCCCATTACAGATGGTTGTGAGCCACCATGGGGTTGCTGGGAATTGAACTCAGGACCTCCGGAAGAGCAGTCAATGCTCTTAACCACTGAGCCATCTCCCCAGCCCTTGTTTTGTTCATTAAAGACTACATAATCCTGGACAGTCTTGAACTTGCTATGTATATTCAAACTCAGAGGGATCTGCCTGCCTCTGCCTCCCAAGTCCTGGGATTATAGTTGACTCCACTTATCAGTTAACACTTGTTAAAGCTCTCTGTATGCCATCTTACCTTACAGTAGTCACAGGAGATGCTTTTACTAGCCCAGTGAGGAAACGGAGGTATAGAGAGGCTAAGTAATTGGCCTTAATTCATATACTTCATAGTCTGCAGGGGCAGCCCACATTTTTATGTTTCCTATTATAGCATCAGAGAGAGTGTCTGCAACTCTTGAGTATTTCTCTAGGTCATTTTTCTAGAATCTGTAATTATAGGGTCATTGTTGATGCTTTCTTTCCCCAACATAATATTTTTATTATTTGAGAATTTCATATAGTGTACTTTGATCATACTCATTTCCCAGACCTCCTAGCTCTCCCCCTCCACCCTTGAAAGACAAAGAAGGAGGAGGACGAGGAGAAGGGAGAATGGGAGGAAGAAGAGGAAGAGGAAGATGAGGAGGAGGAAGAAGAAAAGAGGAGGGAAAGGAGGAAAAGGAGGAGGAAGAAGAGGAGAGAGGAGGAAGAGAAGGAGGAAGGAGGAAGGAGGAGGGAGAGGAGGAGGGAAAGGAGGAGGACGAAGGAGAAGGATCAGCTAAGTCCAATTTATGTTGCCCATATACTCACTGGAGCATGGGTACACATTGTCTTTGAAATGAGTGTGGTCTTCATTTTCCCACTGGCAGACTGAACACTTCAAGTTTGTTGCTGGGTCAGCTCCTCCCTCCCAGTCACCAGCAACACTGTAAAACCCCAGGGTTGCTGGTGAGTGAGTGGAAAGCAAGCAGTCGCTCCGGGAGCTTTGAGTGAAGGGCTGGGGAACAACTGAAACAGTGAGCTGGTTTAGCCGATAGTGGCCTGTATCAGGATGGGCTGTGTGACCAGCTCAGGAATGACAGCATAGGACTCTGCACATGGTGACCACTTTCCGAAGGACAGCTCAATGGGAGTTAGCATGACAGTCCAGCTTTCTGATCCCACAAGGCTTGAATGGGCACTGGAGGAAGGGACTTCAGGGGACTGGACTTGGTGAAGGGCCACCATATGGGTGGAAGGTTCTTATCTCTTGAACTTTTCCTGCCCCTATGCTCTCCCAGTGTGGGCTCCATAGATCCCTGTCTGACACTCATTGGTGGCAACCGTGGGGAACATGGCTGAAGAGGAAGAGAAACCTGGTTGGGTTTTAGTTACCACATTTTGGATCAGAATTGTGAAAGTAATGAGGTTGAATTGGGATTGGGTTGGGAAGTTCTAAACTAACTCTGGTTTGGTGCGTATTCATGGCCACACGTGACTTTACTGCTGTCACGTGTCAGGCTACCTGTAAACACTCAAAGTCTTAGCTGTGGTGTCTGCTATATATTTTGTACCTAACCACGGCCCCTGCCTTTTCTTGCTTCAGGTGAGCAGCAAAGATGAAGATTTTCTTGACCTCTCTGTGGACGTGGAACAGAACACCTCCATCACCCACTGCCTGAGGTAACCGCTTGCATTCTGCCTGGGGTTTGAACTTCTGGCCTGGTTAGAATTCAAATCCCACCAAACCATCCTGCTTTTTAAACCGATATAACCTTATTATTTTTAATTTTCTATTCTTCCCCAAGAGATTAAAATAAACGAATGTGGTCTGGAGAAGGATCATTTGAGCAGAGAAGATCAGGTGGAAGTAATTAGTCACTGTAGTTAAAAATGAAACTTTGATCTGTAATACAGATGTGTTTTAGCCTCTCTCTCTCTGTGTGCGTGTGTGTGTGTGTGTGTGTGTGTGCGCGCGCGCGCATATGTGTGTCTTTCTGCCTGCCTCAAGCATATACTCACTCACATATTAAGTTAATAAATGATACAGATGCCAATTATTACTCCTTTTCTAAGGTAGCAGTTATCAATGACACTTCCCCAGGGTCTCCTAAGACCATTGGAAAACACAGATATTTACATAATGATTTATAACAGTAGCAAAATTAGCAGTGAAAATAATTTCATGGTTGGGGTCACCACAATGTGAGGAACTGTATTAAAGGATTGCAGTATTAGGAATGTTGAGAGCCCCTGCTCTGAGGGTTGAGAACCCCTGCTCTGAGGTTAGTACAAGGTTAGTACATGACATTTATGCACTCTGAGAGCTAGTGGTGGAATCGCCTTTCTGCATTGCTTTCCTATGCTGTAGAGATCCCTCATTAGTGTCAAGAGACAGTGATGAGCCAGAGTTTAACAACATGTGCCCAGGATTACTGCAGATAGAATATATTCACATGTGCATTGAAACTGTGCGCAGAGAGGCTGGGAAGATGGCTCAGTTGTTACATGGTCACAGTGTTTGACCAGAGGACCTGAATTCAGTTCTCAACACCCATGTCAGGCAATTCCAGTTTTAGGGGGATCCAATCCTATGACCTCTATACCTATAGATAGGTACATATACATAATGAAATAAATCTTTTCAAAGGAAAGAAAATCCTTTAAATCCTTTCCTTGTAAAGGAAAGAAACTGTTTAGAATTGTTACAAGGACTAGATTCCCATCCCCACTTCCTTTCAACAAGGAAACAGGTGCTTATAATTTTCCTGTCCTAGACAAAGGCTTCCGGAACGAATGTCACAAATTAGCAAGCTCTAAGGCCTAAAGACCTACTTCCAGTCAAGTGGAACTCCACAGATGACCCCAGAGCATAGGGATAAGACTGCCCTAGAGAGTGGCTGACGGTGAAGACGCTATCGCAGCTGAGTGGTTTGGGTGGGCTGCCCCAACGAACAGACACCACAGCTGCAGATGTCTTACAGTGTCATAGCAAGGCTCTGTCGATCAGTAAGAATCAGCAGACAGGAGCTTGCTGGAAGAGCTGCTCAGTGTGGTAGGTTGTATGACTTCCCTTCACTTCCCACTTCCCAGTTCCTCCCTCTCCCCTCTCAGCAAGGAGCAAACAAGAGAGTTTGAAGTGTGTTTTGTAGGCTGGACTCTTTCTTCAGCTTGGTTCTGTTAAGGGGCTGGGTGACACTCCTGTAAAAACAGACCGTCTTTGCATCTCCTTAGCGGTTATGACTATATTGGATGCCTGATGTGCTTGGCTGGAAAAAGAGAAAGTTGTCCCAACGTTGTCCTGTGGAGGAAGGATGCTGCCGTTCCCTCACGCGGTAGATGTTGGGATTTGAGGAGGTTTAGCAGCCTCCCCTGCCTCACGGGGATCCCTGGGTTGTTGGAAGGAAGGTGGCTGTAGCTGTCGCATTGACCAGGCAGATAAAGCTCTGAGTGGTTAGTTCTGACTCCAGACGTGAAGTGGGAAACTGAGTCACCGATTGCTGTGTCCGTGGAGGGATGGGAATGTTGGTTCATTTCCCCAGTGCGGCCGAGGTAGAGGTGCTTAGAAATAGCAAAGATGGGGAAGGGCCGTGTGTAATTGTCTAATTGTCTTGCGATAGTCACCTTTCTCATTACTGTGATAAAAGTGCCAACAGATGAGATGCTGAGGGGAGCAGGGTTGATTTTGGCTCACAGTTCAAGGGTACAGTTCACGACCGTGGAGAAGGCATGGTGGCCGGAACACAGGGCAGTCCGTTGGTCACACTGAGTCCGCAGTTAGGAAACATCAAGGCGAAAGCTCGCATTTAGCTCACACCCACCCCTCCACCCATTTTTAGTCAGTCTCAGACCCCAGTGCACGGGGATGATGCTGTCAGCATTCATTCAGTGTGGGCCATTCGTTCCCCGTTATCCTGTCTGGAAACTCACATCTACTACTGGAAGCATATGGCTTAGGTGCCTCTAAATCCCGTCAGGGTGACAATGGAGATTAATCATCATAGCTCCCAAACTGGCCTTCTAGATCCATCAGATTCCTATCTGAATGGACAGTCCCATGCAATCAGTATCCCTGATAAGTACTCCATAGCTTAGATCACCCCTAAATTAGATCTTGGCCGGCTCACTTATACCTGCCGTCATACGTTATAAAGGGAGGTCAGCCAGCTGCTGCCCCTCACCATCAAACTCTCTGATGGGGCCACAGCTTCCATCCCTTCTGTCAGAGTACAGCAGACCCAGGGGTGGGTAACTCTAGCAGATCCACTAGCTGGGTTTTTTTTTTTTTTTTCCTGCCAAATCTTTGGATTAAGGTGGTTGTAATGCCACACGCATTAAATTTTAGCACTTGGAAAGTAGAGGCAGGCCGACTTTTTTGAGTTCTAGGCCAGTCTGGTATACATAGTGAGTTCCATGATGACCAGGACTCAAATAGATAAAGGAATAAATAAATAAATAATTAAGCCTTTGAGCCTGGAGATGGAATGACCGTGACACTGGTCTCCCTGACTCAATTCGGGTTGGATTCATTTCATTTGTTTTTCAGTCAGGGGCTCTTTAGCATCCCCTGTATTAAGGGTTTATGGTGTGAGGTTTCTGAAAGGACTCATGCTGAAATTGTGGGACCTGAAGTAAGTACCCAGCCTCCTCCATCCAGAGGGGTTTTGGGTGACAGATTCCAGTGTATTCTCACAGAGCTCTTGTCCTAGAGAAATAGTATCAGTCACATTAAAATTCAGAAAACAGCTGGGAAGAAGCCATGAATACACACTGTTCTCTGAGCCGAAAGCTCAGACCTCAAACCTCAGAACTGCACCCTAGGCGGGGTGAGCGGCCTACGGTGGAGGGCTCTAAGAAAGAGGGTGCTTCTCCCCCTCTGCTCCCCCCTCCTCTGCAAAGCTCAGAGATGCCCTCTGGCAAAGACTCAGACTGTGTGTAGTTTGTCCTGATTGTCCTTCTAAACCCTTTCTGCTGTTTTCTCTTTTCCCCTTGGGCTCCTTTGCTCTCCCTGCGGCTTCTCACCTAAGAGCACAGGTTTAAAAGGACTTTCTTCTTCCTCTCGCTTGAAACCCTCTCAGGCCAGGAGGTTAGCCAGGTGTCCGAGTGGCCTTTGAATCCTCTCAGAGCTGTGTCTATGTGAAAGCTGATCTTTAGGAGTCCTGTTTCTACCTGTTTTGAGAAACTCAATTTATGTTCTAAGTTTACACACATTGTCACCTTAATGTCATGTGCCTCTCCTGTGTCGTGACCTCTGTCTTAGTTTTGGTCATTATCGACATGTGCCCATTTCCTGGGGTGTGACACTGGCAGAGTTTTTTTAAATTAATTTTTTAGTTAGTGTACTAAGGGATGTGTTTCACTGAGACATTCTCAGACATTACAGTTTGTTCTTACTTAAACCCCTATTACCCTGCCTTCTCGCATGCTTCCTTTCCTCGGTTCCTTTCTCTCCTCAAACAGTTCTCCTCTCTGCTTTCATATCTCATCATTTTCTGTTAAAGCCCTTCCTCCCTTCATAGACCTTTATTTTCATGTCCCCCACACACTTACACACACACACACACAGAGAGAGACACACACAGACACACACACACACAGAGACAGAGAGAGAGACAGAGACAGAGAGAGAGACAGAGAGACACACATACACTCGCACACACAGAGACAGAGAGAGAGACACACACAGATACACAGAGAGAGAGAGACACACACAGACACACACACACACAGAGACAGAGAGAGACACACACACAGACACAGACACACACACACACACACAGAGTTCGTTCTACATAGAAATTTATCTTTCTGAATCTGGCTCATTTCGCTTGACATAGTGATGTCAGTTCCTTTCATTTTCCTGCACATCACGATCGCATTCTTACTCATGTCTGACTAAACATCCATTGTATATATGGACTGCATTGTCTTTATCCATTCACCCGTCCGTAGACATCTAGGCTGGTCCGATGAATTGTGACAATCAGCGTGGAGGTACAAGTATCTCCGGGGTGTTAGGCTCATTCTGGGTGAGGCTGCTTCTGTGTATTGTGAACTGTGTAGCATGGGGCATGGATATTCACGTGTCTTTGAGGTATCCTGACTCTTAAGTCTCAGATATTCAGACTTAAGAGTCCTTCACGAATGAGCCCAGTAGTGGTAAGCTGGGACATACGCTTGTGTGTATATGTTTTAGGAACTGCAGTACTGATTTCCATAGTATATCCCCCGACCCTCCCTGCACGCCCTCCTCTGTCCCCACTCCCCCTTTCTTTGTTTAACATTGAGGTCAGTGGTTCTCAGGCTTTGGTGCATATATCAGAATCACCTAGGATGCTGGTGAAAGTAGAGGCATAGCGCACATGGAGAGCCCCAGTGAGTCTGGGCTTCTGTCCGTCATGTATGCTCTGGTGATTCTGGTACCCCCAAACCTTGAGAAACTTAGCAGCCTCTCTTTACTGTCTTGCTCAGGTCAGTGAGCCAGCACCATTGACACTGCTTGGGATGTCACTAGAGATGACTCAGAGTTAAAGTCTTTAGAATCAGAATCTGTGTTTTGACGAGATACCTCAGGTGCTTCACTTGCAGACTGACATCTGGGTGGAACTGGAATATCTGGTCTCCACCCTCAGCCCTGCTCACTCAGGCTGGGTCTGTCTCCATAAAGCTTTTAAGTGTCTTTATAAAGGCACGCATTTCTTATTAGATTTGTTCCCATGGTGAATCCTAAAATAATGTTTGATTGCCACTACGACCCCTTTGAAGACAATGCAGAGAGCTCCGTACTTCCCCTGTCTTCTCCGTGCATTAGTAATTTATCCTATGCCTCAGAAAAATCTCTCTGTTGCCCCCTGCCTATTGTAACATGACTTTAGAAAACTTCCCCAACCTTTCTTGCTCACTTTATTGTTATTTTGATATTGTTGTGAGAGACAGAACTCCTCATGTAGCCCAGGCTGGCCTTCATCTTCCTTACCTAAGCCTCTGAGTGCCACACTTACAAGTGTACTGCATCATGTCCAGCACTTTTGTTCTACAAACTAGCAGTGTGAACTCACAGACCTGCTCTGCTCCATTACTGCTGGGCCAGCCCCTCGCTGGCCTACCCTCGGTCCCATTTCTCATGTTCCTTGTCATGATAGTGTCACACTTTTTATTATGGTGTTATGCTCCCCCTCCTCTCCCCCCACCTCTCTCTCTCTCCGAGACATGGTTTCTGTCTGTAGCTCTAACTGTCATGGAACTCACTATGTAGACCAGGCTGGCCTCTAACTCAGAGATCCTCCTGCCTCTGCCTCCCAAGTGCTGGGATTAAAGATGTATACCATCACCATCTGGTGGCACTGTCCTCCTGACCCTCTGGGGCTGAGGAGGACGGTGGCCTTTTAAAATGGGGTTTTACTGCTGTGAACAGACACCATGATCAAGGCAACTCTTACAAGGACAACATTTAATTGGGGCTGGCTTATAGGTTGAGAGGTTCAGTCCATTATCATCAAGGCAGGAACATGGGAGCATACAGGCAGGCATGGTGCAGGGGGAGCTGAGAGTTCTACATCTTTGTGTGAAGGCTGCTAGTGGAAGACTGACTTCCAGGGAACTAGGTCTAGAGTATTAAAGCCCATGCCCACAGCGACACACGGCTCCAATAAGGCCACACCTACAAATAGTGCCACTCCCTGGGCCAGGCCTATACAAACCATCACATGAAGCCTTTAAATGAATACAGATTTCGTATCCCTTATCTATATGCTTGGGACTAGCATTTTGGATTTTGAGTCCCGGGATGATCAATCATTGAAAACTCTCAATGTGTTTTATCCTATCCCAGCCTACAAAGAATGCCTGTTTGGCTCCTTCCTCTTGGCTGTGGTTTCTTTGATTACTCTGATCAAGGAAGCAATCCCAAACAGTGCTCCAGAGCAGTTACTCAGCGAGGTCTTCCTTCCGTTGCCGTTGAGTGTGATTGCACAGGAAGGACTGAAATCCGAAGGCTCAGCTGATTGCCTGTCGAGGTTTTCCTTGCTCGCCGACGTCTTCTCAGCCCTTCTGTGGAGCTGTTGAAAGTAGCAGTTCTCGAAACACTGTCTGCTTCTGTCTTTCCCATGGTGTTTGGGAGTCACTGAACTGTAGGGACCGTGCAAGCTTGTTTGTAATACCCGAGCTTGTGCTGCTCCCTGCAGCTGTGGCCCCTTCCCGCTGCTGGCCTTCCCTCTGTGACTCTGTTTCCCCAGCATGCCTCTTTCTGTTCACCTGACTTGGGTGTTGTCTCTTAGGGAAATACCTTAACTATCCCAGGACACATTTATTTTCTCTTTTCTCTTTGCTTTCCCCTGGACTTTATTCTTCTATCTGTTTTCATTCAGTCAGTCACTCACTCATTCATTCATCCTCCATTTCATTCATTCAGCAGGTCAGGCGGATATATACCAGTGATCAAAACCACACAATCTCTCCCCGCCCTTTTCAGAGTCCTTGATGTGAAATCCAGAGGATCCAAGTTCATGGTTCTGAGTTTCATGTAACAAGCCAGGCATCTTATGCATGAGTGTAACCAAAGTTCCTGAGGTGTGTGGAGGCAGGAGGATGGTTGGATCTTAGGACCAGCTGAGAAAACATAAGCTCGGGTTTGGGTAGAGGTCTTTCCTCAAAGGATAGGAAGAGTGATGGGGGGCAGCTGATGCCCTCTTCTGCCTCTGTGCATAATGTGCAGACACACATACACACCGTGCACACATTATACACACATGCACCACACACCTTACACACATACACACACTTGAACACACATACACACATACATATACTCACCACTCATACATCACACATACATATACTCACACTCATACACATACTCTGACACACATACATACATACATTCACACACAGACACACAACAGACATACACATTACACACATCCACACACACTTACATACATATTCACACAACACACTCATACAACATACACACAGACACATGCAAACAGACACTCACATTCACACAATACACTCATACAACACACACGTTTACACACACATGTACAGGTGCATGCACATACACAACACATAGACACATACACACTCACACATATTCACACACACAAGTACACACACAGGCACAGAAACACATAGACACACCACACACACACTCACACTCACAACATCAATCACACACAACAAACACACCCTTAAAAACAAAACAAAACAAAGAAAACCCACTGCAGTGGGATCAGAGCCTGGGGCTTCCTAGGCAAACCCACCCTGGAGACGGCTGGTTCCCTGAGTTCTGAGTAGCCAGGCCTTCCAGTTATGGGGGGCTCTGAAAAGCACTCTCACTGCTGAGGAAGTAGCTCCGACCTGTTCTCCTCAGCAGAAGAGCACAGCCCACGCAGCAGTGCCTGGATCGGGAAGCTGCAGACTAGAGTAGGAGGCAGGGTCGGAGGATCCGTAGAGTCTGAGGCCCAGGGCTTATGAGTGTGGGTGTCGGAATGTTTCTCCTGAGTGCAGCAGCAAACTGTTCGCAGGAGATCTTAGGCAGGGGAGTCACCTCTAGTGGTTTGTGACTAAGGTATACTTGTGGGCTCATTTATACTCGCTTCTGTATGCGTATAGCTAGTCTCCAAATCCCAGGACCTTGCGCCTGTCTGGGAATTGAGCAAATGGACAATGCTTTCCTTTACCGTGTTCTCTGTAAGTGAAAGATCATTAATACCTTTTTCTGTTTAATAGAA